>CM054059.1:386334158-386934158 GCA_028641055.1 Alopecurus myosuroides | reverse complement strand
GCTAACCGCATGTGGGAAGCGTGTATGGGCGCCCCCCTCAACTTTGATTCGATTCGCATCTCGTCCAAATCGCCTCATTTAGTTCGGGTTTTCCATTTGCCGCATGCATATGCAGGTGCGAACCCTTGGCGCCAGGGTGGTAACTTTTGTAGTCGGCATTTAGGGAGACACGTTCTTAGAGTGCTATGAGGGTCCCCTTTTCTTCGTGGGGCTTGATTAGCCGTGCGCTCAACTGCACGGGGTTCTTTGGGCTTGATGCGAAGAAGAGTCGGGTTGTGTTGAGTACCTCGCTTGGTGGGTTGATCCCCCGTCTGGCGGGATATTCTTACGTGTACGGCCAAATTGGTGCATCCCTGCAGGGTTAAATCTTCTCGAGAAGCCGTGTTGTCCACGGTTATGGATGACTTGGTGATAGGGATGGCTAACAAGGATTAGAAAACTTACACGTAACTAATAATAATTTGACTAGTAATAGACTTATTGACACAATAACTTGAACCTTCATTAATCCAACTGTGTGGGTTATCCTCGGATTGCTTCTTTGGATAAGGGGCGAGATCCAGGATGGGTTTGTTTGTGGTTAGCGGTAGTTGGTTCCGATGCGCTATCTTATCCCTTTCTTGTAGCCGGATGTTGTAGCGTGTCTCTGTAGTTGGTTAGGCAGCCCGCTGCCGCACTTTTATATCACCTATCTTCCGTTGAACCCAAAGCATCTGTACTTGGTGTTGCCGGGTACACTTTGGTATCTTGTGCGTCTTGCTTGCCAGTACTCGTCTGTACTGACCCCTTTGGGGCTGCGTGTTCTGCAGACTACGTTTCCGAGGATCCCCATGGTGGCTACTACGTGGAGTATGACGAGGCTGCTGACGAGTAGATAGCGGACCCGGGCAGGATCCGAGACATCGTGGATGGGCTCCGTCTTTTCGTTTCCGGCCTCTTAGGCCTATTTTGGATCTTGTGTGTACTCAGACACTCTGGATGCTTCCGCTGTGATGTAATGATGACTTGTTGGGACATGTGTCCTCTGGATGATTGTATTTGCTATCTCTGCTCTAGTGAGAGCTATTTGCCACTTATTTCTAATTCTTTGTGTCTTAGAGATTTGTTGTGATATCACTTGTTCAAATGCCTTTGACGTACCATGTGTGTATGTTATGAAGTACGTCAATGGAAGTAGTCGGATTTCTATGGGATGGTTTACGCAGACGATGAATAGTAGAGGTTGGTTGTCACACGTTTACGTGTTGGCCTACTCATATTGAGATGCGGGTGCCGGTAAGCCCCGTAAGCCAATTATCTACTGTTTAGCGGGCTGTGAGTATCCTCTAGAAGTCCGGGTGCGACACCAGCCGACACTAGTGTTGCTGATGCCTCCTCGAGCTCTGAGAGTGACTCCTCGGATAGTGCGGAGGATTCGGGTGACGGTCTCCTCCAGCGCAAACGCCGTCGAGTGGAGGGTGATGAGGCCACCTCAAAGGACAACTCTTTGGAGGAATCGCCCGGGAAGGGGGCCCTCATCGTGACTCCGCTGCACACGCTCGCCTCTTCTCCTTCATTTCCAAATATCCAAACCGCCTGGAATGCAGATATGTTGGATGATGAAGATGACGACGAGTAATTTTCTCTTCTTGTTCTTAGTCGAACATTTTTCTTTCGCGTATTTTGACATATTGTCTTCATTGTAGTCTGCAAACTATCAGCCCACGTAGATTCGTCTCTTCCCATCCTGACAAGAGAAAGAAGGTTGAAACCGCGGGTGGGACCCCTACCGCCGACACAGTGCAGAATTCGCCGAGTGCGCCCCCTACAGCGACGACTACGGAATACAGAATTCCTAGTTTTGTTGTTGGGGCCTCGACTCCAAAGGAGGTGTCGAGTAGCTCAGCGGATCCTCTTTCCTCCGCCCAAGGCCAGGTAAACCTTGCTGCTTGCTTCTTCAGTACTCCGTCAATTTGGATCTGTTTTTTATCGGGTGCACGGCAGTGCTCCCGATGGGAGTAGCCCCCGAGGCTGTAGTTGATCGCATGCGATTGGCTACAGGCTCAAAGATAGACCTTTTCCTTTCTTCTGGCTTTATCGGGTGCACGACAGTGCTCCCGATGGGAGTAGCCCCCAAGGCTATACTCGAATGTTTTCAATCGTGTATAGGCTCAAATTTCTCTTTTCTGATTCTACAATCTTCATATTCTTTGCAGTCCCTCATCGATTCCCTTGTGGCCGTTGGTCGTCGAGTCGTTCTTGCCGAAGCGGAATGCAGTAACCTTCGGTCGGATCGTGATCGACTCACCAGCGAAAATGAGCTCCTTCGAAGTGAGTCTATCACCTTTCCCCATCTTTATCTCTTTATCTCTGCCAATTTCTTCGTTTCTGACAATCATTGCTGCGTAGCTCAAGTTGAGTTTATGAAGGCCGAGAAGGCGGATGCCTCCACTCGGGCAATTGCTCAAGAGGCTCAGTTGGCAGACACTCGAGAGGAACTTGAATCCTCCCGCATGCTGTCGGCTGACCTCGAAGGAAAGCTTGCGGCCGCCCAAGATGCTCTGAAGAACCTGGAGGAGGCTGGTACGAAGGCGGACTCTGACCTTGTCGACTTCCTTCGTCCTCTAGCCGAACGGTTTGAAGGTAAGTTTCTTTCGGTCTATTGTCATCTTCTGGTTGTCTGATAGGTCCTCGGATTTTAATATTTTCCTTTGCAGGTCTTCTGGGCGTCCCACTAGAGCTTCCTGGGGTCCAACGGGTGGATGCGCTGACCGATTCTTGCGCTCAGCTCAGGAGGCACGCCGAAGGGATTTGCATCCTGATTGGCGATGCCGTTCGAGTACTGACGCAGCTTCACCGTGGCCTCCTAGTCAACGCCGTGTCTCCACCTGCGCTGGGTGATCTTTTGCTCGGAAGTTATCCGAGTTGTTCGCCCGTGCTAGGGAGGCACCATCGCGAGTGGCAGCACATCTGCAACTCCTTAGTATCTTTTCTTTGTATTTCGCTCTTTCGATTGTAATGAACCTTGGGATGCATTCCCGTATTTTCATCGTTTAATCGAGATGTTTTTCTGAGATGCTTACTGTGACTGATTTGATGTGTGTTTCCTCCCGATGGGAGTAGCCCCCGAGCACCTGTCGAATAGGTGGTTGTTATATCTCGAATGGGGGCATCTTATTCCTTCAATTTCCATGTATTCTTCCAGGTAGTCGGGGTTGCTGCGGAGTCTTCAGGTGGACTTGCTAATCCAGCAAATCCTCTTGTTGCCGCTGTTGGGACCTTCGCAGGCCTCCGTGATCGTGTTGCGGATGGTGAACGCAAGCTAAAAGCATTGCGTGGGATAGCGGATGTAGCCAAGTCCAAACAAAAGCTGGCGATTGAACGCGAGCAGTTTGTGATGGATGAATTGGCGTCTGTTGCCCAGGATTCGCTCTATAAGTAGTTTAGCCCCCTGTTCTTCTTTGTCATGTATCTTTCTTTGATCATATACCTTTGTTTTTCAGTTGTTCAACCGGATGATAGGAGTGAGAAACAGTGGGTGGAGAACCACATCCTTCAGGAAGCTGGCAGCTCAAAGCCTCATGCAAGTAACTTTTGGTCTTATCGTAGTCGAGGCTTTGTGCTTGCTACCTTGAAGTTCCGGATCATCCAGGCGAAGATACTCGTCAGTTCCTTTCACGAGGTTTTGATTGCGATGAACGCCGCTTTCTATCCGTTGGAGAGGGGTCCTGAGGATTGGAGCCATCTCCTCAGGGTGTTCGGGCAGGAAGGAGAAATTCGCGAGTGTGTTCGCAATCAGATGATTTGCGGCTCGGTAGTGGCCCTCTCTTTCGTCCGGTTGTGGCATCCTGAGGTGAATTTCAACTCTGTAGCTAGGCTTCCTGATGGCCCAACCGTCGACCTTTCCCCTCATTATAGGGTCGTTCGACCTGCGGCGGAGGAAATCATTTGACTGACCTCTGCTGAGGTAGATCGGGTTTTGGCGGCTGAGAATGCTCATCGCCATGTGTGATTGTAGGATGTATGTATCCTGTTGTAGTTGTAAAAAACTGTTGTAAGGTGTTTTACCTTGTATATAAAAAGGAAAATTCTTCCCGTGATGCTGTGTTAGGTGTAGCCCCCGTGTGTTTGCGGGGTGTATACCTGTTGCTTTTAGCATGTAAGGATGGAGAACTCGAGTATCTATGGTTGAGAAACCATGTATTTTACTGCAATGACTGAAAAGCCATGTGTTTTTTCTTTCGAGCTACAAGATGGCTAATATAGCCTTATTACGATGAGTAGAAATAAATCTAAGGATAAAATTTGCGGAGTTGTGCAACATTCCAAGGGTTGGAATAGATGCCTCCAGTCGCCGGATTCTTCAGTCGATAGGCACCACCTGGGATAGCTTCGTGTATTATGAAGGGTCCTTCCCATGGTGGCTCGAGTTTGTGTCCTTCCTTCTGCTTGAGCCGTAGCACCAGATCTCCTGCTGCGAAGGCCCTGTGGCGTATGCGGCGACTGTGATAGTTTCGCAACGACTGCTGGTATACTGCGGATCTTGCGAGTGCAATGTCGCGCATTTCGTCGAGTGCGTCCCTATCATCCGCGAGTGCCCTGTTGGAGGTTACTTCGCTGTAAGCAACAACCCATGGGGCGCTGAACCTGACGTCCTCGGGAAGGACTGCTTCGGCTCCGTATACCACAAAAATGGTGTGTAGTTTGTGGAGCGATTGGGAGTCGTGCGGAGGCTCCATAGCACGGAGGGTAGTTCTTCTGCCCAATGTCCCGCTGCTGGGTGTAGGCGATCTAGTAGACGTTTCTTGATGCCAGCCGAAACTAGTACGTCTTCTTCAGCAATTTATAGAAGGGTAACGCCTGCTCACCCAATCGTGCAATAAATCTGTTCAAGGCGGCTAGTCGCCCTGCGAGCTATTGGACTCCGCGTAGATTGGTTGGCTCCTTCATTGTCAAGATTGCTTGTATCTTCTCTGGGTTGGCTTCAATGCCTCTGGCGGATACCAGGTACCCGAGAAGTTTTCCTGCTGGGACGCCGAAGACGCATTTTGTCGGGTTGAGCTTAATCATGTATGCGTTTAGAGCGTCAAATGTTTCCCTAACGTCCTCGAGGAGTGTATCCTCTACTCGAGTCTTGATGACGATGTCGTCAACGTACACTTGTACGTTCTTGCCAATGAGCTTGGTGAGGCATTTTTGCATGCATCGCTGATATGTTGCGCCTGCGTTTTTGAGCCCGAAGGGCATTGTCGTGTAGCAGTACACACCATGGGGTGTGATGAATGTTGTATTCTCCTCGTCTTCCTGCTTCATCCGGATCTGGTTATATCCCGAGTAGGCGTCCAGGAAGGAGAGGCGTTGACAGCCTGCGGTGGAGTCCACGATCTGGTCAATTCGCGGGAGGGGAAAGTTATCCTTGCGGCAGTGCTTATTCAACGACGTGTAGTCGATGCACACTCAAAGGATGTTAGTGTTCTTCTTCGGGACCAGCACTGGGTTTGCTAACCAAGTGGATATCTTGATCTCTCTGATGAATTTTGCTGCTAGCAATCTGTTTACTTCTTCTCCAAGCGGTTTCTTCTTGGGTCTTGAGAACCGTCGAGTGGTCTGCTTAATGGGTTTTGCATCTTTGAAGACTTCGAGTGAGTGCTCGGTGAACTCCGTGGGTATTCCTGGCATATCTGAGGGCTGCCAGGCAAAAAATTCCCAGTACTCACGGAGGAGTTCGACGAGCGCGCTTTCCTATGCTGGCGAGAGGGTAGTTGAAACCATCGCCGTCTTCGCAGAATCTATCGGGTGCACCTGATGTTTTCGAGTGTCGCTGTTGGCGCTGAATTCCAATTCTGGCGCGTTCTTCTTTGTGAGGTGCATCACGGAGTGGTCCGTGGTCTTTGCTATCTCCTCCAGTTCTTCTTGCATCCCGAAAGACTTTGCGATCTCGTTGAACTCGATGTCGCACTTGTTGGATTTCTGGAAATCTCCGTCGATGGTGATTACACCGTATTCTCCGGGTAGTTTGAGCTTCAGGTACGCGTAATGTGGTACTGCCATGAATCTGGCGAACGCTGTTCGACCAAGAATAGCGTGGTACTGTGAGGGCCAGTCGACTACTTCAAAGTCGAGGAATTCTCTTCTGTAATTGCGTCGGTTGCCCAACACAACCTCTAGGTTGATTGTTCCGAGTGGACGGATCGCCTTTCCTGGAACTATCCCGTGGAAGGATGTTTCTGATTCCGCAAGTCCATCCAGGTTCCTGTTCATCCGGCGGAGCGTATCCGCGTAGATAATGTTGATGCCGCTGCCTCCGTTCATAAATACGCGAGCTAGTTCGTAATTACCAATTTGCGCTTGGATTACCAAGGCAGCGTGTCCTGGTCGATAGACTCGTGGTGGGTGGTCTTCCATCGAGAAGGTGATCGATTGGTCCGCCATCTTCAGGTTCTCGGGCTTTGTTGGCGGGGTCTGCACAGCCATGCACAGTTGCCGCGTGTTTGTCTTCTGAGCTCTGCGGGATGGGCAGAATTTTTGTATCATCCCTAACTGTCCAGCCGGGTTTGGGTACGCGTTAGCTCCTGTGTTTGGTGCGGGTGGCGTGTTTAGTGCGGCTAGCGCCATGTTTGGATTTCCTGGTGGAGGTAGGGGTAGTGGCGGTTGGAATCCTTGATGTTCTCCTCTTGGAAGTGGCGGGTAGTTTTGATTAGCTGCTGATCTACTTTTCTTCGAGAAGGCCTCGTGGATGTCGATGAACTTTCGGCAATCCTTGAGGAGGTGTGTTGCCTTAGTTTTGCCCGTGCGCTTATCTGTAAATAGATGTAGCGAGCAGTACGCGTTAAGGTCCTCCTCGGGACTTTTGTCTTCAGCTTTTGGTTTCCACTCGCGACTCCCGCGACGCCCATTATCGCGGTTTCGCGTGAATTCTGTCGCTACCATCTCTTCCCGATCGTCTTGATCATAGTATTTCCTCCTTTTCTTTCGACCATGGCGGTCTTCTTCGGGCGCGGGCGATGATGCCCTCTCGTTGCGCACCGCGTCTTCTCCATTAGCCCATTTGTCGGCTATGATCATCAGTTCCCCAATAGTTTTGGGTGCGGCTCGGCCCAACTCTTCTCTGAAAGCAGTTCGTCGGGCGCCTTTTGCGAAGGCCTCAACCGCTACTTCCTCTGAGATATTTCCTGCGGTGTTCCTGAGTGTTGTCCATCGCTGAATGTACTCGCGGGTGGACTCGCCGCTCTTCTGTTTGCAGGCCCGCAGTTCTTCAATGGTTGCTGGTCTCTTGTAAGTGGCCTGGAAGTTCTTGCAGAAATCTTAGTGCAGGTCGTCCCACGATGCGTAACAGGATTTCGGCCTTGCTTCCAGCCATCTACGTGCCGGGCCAACCAAGTGTAGATTGAGGTACTGCATAGCCGTGTTCTTGTTCCCATGTTGGCATTTTACTGCCGTGAGGTAGTCATTTAGCCACGACAAAGGTTCGAGTGAGCCATCGTATTTCGTGACTTCTGTGCTGAGCTTGAATCTCCTGGGTAAGGGTGCCTCGCGGATGCTGCGGGAGAAACATAGCGCGCCGCAGGTCTCGTCATCCGAAGAACTGGATGAGGAGCGCGCACGGTTCCTTGAAGCTCTTGCCTTGTCCACCTTATTTTGCGTGATATCTGACCGCGCGTTATATCCTGGCTGGTCGCGATCGATTTCCTTCCTTGGCTCTTTACTGTGCTTCCGTGATCGGCTGCTATGACGTCGCGAGCTTTTATTTCTCGGGCTGTCTTCGCTGCTGCTTCGACTATCACCGCGTCGCCGAGCTTCTTTTCCTCGACCACGGCGAGGTGATTTGTCTCTCCCAGGCGAAGTGCTCCTGTGCTTGCGCGATGCCTCCTTTTCTTTTTCCTTCTCTTGCTGTTCGGCAGCTTTCCTGCGGTCGTAGGAGGCGAGCCTTGAGGCCGCCATGCCCAATCCTTTCCGAACCTGTTTGTACTGCTCCGCTCGAGGGTCGTTTTCTGCTGGCTGGTTCATTTGCATGTAGGTTGTTGCGGCCAGGACTGCGGCGACAGGAGTTTGCGGGTAGACGTTTCCGTCCTCGTCAACCCGCATAAGGGAGGGTGCGAGTGTCTTGCTGATCCCACCCAGAGACTCGGCGTCCATGGATGTTGTTCTTGATGCGTATCCCTTCCTTGTGGGTCGAGTTCCGACCAAAGGTGTTAGGGACAGCTCCGCCCGGTGTTGACTCGATTCATCCGCCAATCTCTTCCGATGGGCCAGGTCTTTCCGAGCTTCTTTGATAGCTGTGGCCGCTCTCACTAGATGATAGTGGTAGGCGACCATATCTTCATGTGGCGCTCTAGCCACATGCGGCTTGCTTGTTCGCAAGGCTTCTTTGGCTCGGTCCCAAGCGTCCCGCCAGACGCCGATCTCAGCGCGCTCTGCAGCGCTTTGTTCTGTTTCTGGGGGTTGTTCCGATCCTGCCATGCAGACTTGAGCCAGTCGTGGCCCGTGCGTCCTAGGAGTAGCTCGGAAAGCTCTCTGGATCTGGGAAGGTTCCTCTGTCGAGAGGGTATGGTAGTCGCTGGTGTTGAAGCGGATGGACTCGCCACTTTTCTCCAGATGAGGGCGCGAGTCGACGGCTTCTGACTCAGATCCTGATTCTTCAGGGAAGTGGAGGATCCCGTCCTTGTTGGTGTAGAACTTCAAGCTTCCGAACGTCAAGGTGACGCTCTTCTCCAGATCGCTGAATACCGGGCGTGATTCCGGCGAGTGAGGGGTGACCACGACAGATCCGATCCGAATAGGATTGGTTGGAGCCGAAGTCGAAGGTTTCCAACGTGAGTTGGATGATGAATCCGAAGATGCCGGAGATCCAGCGACCGCCATTCCCACAGATGGCGCCAATTGTCGAATCTATAACTCGGCAAATCGCTCAGGTGAACCCATAGGGTTTCGAATAGGAGAACCCATGAGCGCTGGTGACGATCGTCGGCTAGACAGGGGGCACAATTTACCCAGGTTCGGGGCCCTCGTGGAGGTTAAACCCTTACTCCTGCCTCTGTCGATCTATATTATCGAATAGATCGGTTACAATGATGATTGCTCAAGTCGAGAGTACAATCTCGAGCTCAAGGCTTTGGTGGTGCGGTATTGCTTGGTCCTCTCTCGGTGGTTCTCCTGGCCTTATATAAGCGGCCAGGTCTCAAACCCTATCCGGAGAGGACTCGAACTCTAAGCCTATGTCGGTCACATGTTTCCTAACTTAGCCCGCAAGGCACTGCGGGTAGGCTTCAAGTGGGCCTTCCAGAATACTCCAGGGGCCTTTCTCCTTGGGCTTTAGCCTTGGGCCTAAGACGGGGTGTCCTTACTCGCAGGGTCCAAGGTCCATCCCTTCGTCAATGGTGGCGAATTATGTTCGCATGCTTTTGATGGTTATTGTGTGCAGGAAGGCATTGTCAGGCATCACACCATCTCGTACACACCTCAGCAGAATGGTGTAGCCGAGCGGATGAACAAGACGATCATCTCCAAAGCTCGCTGCATGTTGTCCAACACCCGCATGAATAAGCGTTTTTGGGCTGAGGCTGTCAACACTGCCTGCTACTTGATCAACAGGTCACCGTCCATCCCTCTTGACAAGAAAACTCCTACTGAGGTATGGTCTGGTGAGTCAGCTGATTATTCACAACTCAAAGTTTTTGGTTGCACTTCCTATGCCCATGTTGATAATGGAAAGTTAGAGCCTAGAGCTATTAAGTGTTGATTTCTTGGTTATGGTTCAGGAGTAAAAATATATAAGTTGTGGAACCCGGAAACCAAAAAGACTTTATTTAGCAGGAGTGTTGTGTTTAATGAATCTGTTATGTATGAGGACAATTTGTCAAATGATGTTGTGCCAGATTCTTCTGATGATGACGAACCACGAGTTCGTTTGCAGGTGGAGCTAGAACACCTGGATGAGGAGGAAACTGAAATTGATGAGGAGGATATTGTGCCACCCTCACCTCCTATTGCGCAGCAAGAAAATTTGTCTATTGCAGAGCGCAGAGAGAAGAGGAATAAAGGACCTCGTACTCGTTTAATTGAGGAATGTGATGTGATTTATTTTGCTCTAAGTTGTGCTGAACAGGTGAAGAATGATGCTGAACCGGCTACATACAATGAAGCTATTGCTTCGGTTGATCGTGACAAGTGGATTAGTGCAATGCACAAGGAGATGCAATCACTTGAGAAGAATGACACATGGGATGTTGTGCGCTTGCCTACACAAAAGAAGGCCGTACGCTGTAAGTGGATCTTCAAGAGAAAGGAGGGTTTATCTCCAAGTGAGCCTCCAAGGTTTAAGGCAAGGTTAGTAGCAAAAGGTTTCAAACAGATTCCAGGAGTTGATTATAATGATGTGTTCTCCCCAGTTGTCAAGCATAGTTCTATTCGTACTTTCTTTAGTATTGTTGCTATGCATGATCTTGAGCTTGAGCAGTTAGATGTGAAGACTGTGTTTTTTGCATGGAGAACTTGAGGATGAGATATACATGGACCAACCTGAAGAGTTCATAGTGCCTGGTAAGGAGGATTTCGTGTGCAAGCTAAAGAAGTCCCTTTACGGTTTGAAACAGTCTCCTCTACAATGGTATAAAAGGTTTGATTCTTTTATGATGTCGCATGGCTTTAAGAGGTCTAAATATGATAGCTGTGTGTACATTAAATTTGTTGATGAATCACCTATATACTTGTTGCTATATGTTGATGACATGCTAATTGCTGCCAAGAGCATGAAAGAAATCACTATATTGAAGAAACAGTTGAGTAGTGAGTTTGAGATGAAGGATCTTGGTCTTGCTAAGAAAATTCTAGGTATGGAAATTTCAAGAGACAGAAAATCTAGATTGCTATTTCTTAGTCAGGAGAATTATATTAAGAAAGTTCTCCATCGTTTTAATATGCATGATGCAACGTATGTTAGTACTCCTATTGCTTCACACTTCAAGTTGTCAGCATTGCAATGTACTACTACTGACAAAGATATTGAGTACATGTCACGAGTTCCCTATTCTAGTGCTGTTGGTTCCTTAATGTATGCCATGGTGTGTTCTCGACCTGATTTGTCTTATGCTATGAGTTTGGTCAGTCGATACATGGCTAATTCTGGTAAAGAACATTGTAAAACTGTTCAGTGGATTTTCAGGTACCTTCGCGACACATCCAAAGCTTGCTTGAAGTTTGGTAAGACTGGTGAGGGACTCACATGCTATGTGGATTCAGATTTTGCTGCCGACTTGGATAAGAGGAGATCCCTCACGGGTTATGTATTTACTGTTAGTGGATGTGTTGTTAGCTGGAAGGCTACCTTGGAGGGTGTTTTTGCACAATCTACTACTGAGGTTGAGTACATGGCTATTGCTGAAGCATGCAAAGAATCTGTTTGGTTGAAAGATCTGTTTGCTAAGCTTTATGGAGATGATACCTGCATTAACCTATTTTGTGACAGTCAAAGTGCAATTTACCTTACTAAGGATCAGATGTTCCATGAGAAAACAAAACACATTGATGTCAAGTACCATTATGTGCGTGATATTGTTGCACAAGGTAAACTGAAGATATGCAAGATTAGTACTCATGATAATCCTGTTGATATGATGACAAAACCAGTTCTTATTACTAAGTTTGAGTTTTTCTTAAGCTTAGTTGGTATCACTGTTTAGCCCAAGAGGCTATTTGGCGCCGAAGGTGTTTTATTTGTTGTTTCAGGGTGAAGATTCGTTTATGCTACATGAAGGAATTTGTCTCAAGGTGGAGTGTTATTTTTGGGTGATCCATATTCTCGTATGCTGATAAAAGGCCGAACTTCTGACGAGTAGAGCGGAGTGCCTCGAGTCTGAAGTTGGCCCATCGCGTTTGCACGACAAACGTGGCCCGCACGAAGGTGGGTGCGGGGGGCGGCAGCCCCCTGCGGTACGGTACGAGTTGTTACTGAGGTTGAGTTGGATTCACCGTTACCGACCTAGTTAGGTCAGGAACGACTTTATATACCTCTTGTAAGCCGCCGCACGGGAGCCACACATTGTAAATCCCGGCGCGTTTGTAACCTCACCCGAAATAGTAAAGTATTGCTGGCTGGCGCCCGTGGTTTTTTCTCTTCCTTCTTCGAAGGGTTTTCCACGTTAAAATCTCGTGTCCCCGTCGGTTCGATCTTGTTTAATTTCATTATTGTTTTGCTATTGCGTGTAACACTCCAGATGTACGTGGAAATGTGTGTCTACCGTTTTCACACCCACCAAATAGTGACTGAGATTTGAAGGTATTCATATTCCAGCCACAACCAAAAAGTGGAGAGACAAGCAATTGACCCCTCCCCACATCCAAAATTCGAAATCTCGTCATATTTGTCATTTTTTATGTAGCACGGAATTATACGAACTTTGAGTTGAAAATTTACACAGTTGTACATATCGACTTTATCTACATCTGGGTTCTTTTCGCAAAAAATTTAAAAGACAAAATGCAGTTTTGATTTTTTTGAAAACCGATCTTACTTGTATTGTGTCGATTATTTGGTGATGTTTATGCCCAGTATTTGTATATGGATATCAACGAATTTTTTTAACGGGTCGGTTACGATGTGTTACTAAAATATAGTAGGAGAGAATTTTGGGCACTCCAATGAAAATCGGAAGTGCCATTTTAGAATATAGGGATGTGTATATGGTCAGATGCACATCCAAATTTCCACGCACTAGTGGAGATGTTCTAGTTGTAGAAGGTATCCAGCACGGGAGGGAACGCGACAAACCGCAAACGGAGGGAAGACGAGGGACGCGACCAGCTCATCTTCATTGACGCGATCGTTATCGAACAAACTCTTGTTCCTTGTCTATCAGATCACCCACAGAATGCAGAGCGCTGCGGACGAGGAAAACAAGTCCCATGCGGCGATCTGGTCATGCAAATAAACTAAACCTTGAACTGGAACTGGACCGACATGTCCTGTGCCCTGGACATGGATGCGTAACTTGTTCGGTAGTTTGGCACTTCGTCCGCGTGTGTCACAGGACCCAGCCATCGGCCACACATCCTTTTTTTTGGTTTTTTTTTTTTTTTTTTTTTTGCACTTAAACCCTGGGAGCTTTATTGATCAATGAACGAACGGTTACATTCAGAAAGAAGGCTAGGCTGAAGGAAGGCCGGACAGTCCCGCAACCAACATTCAGAACCTGCTAAAGTACAGGCTAGTTTAGCACAATTATCCGCAGATAGATTAGCCTCCCTCCTCACATGTTTAACTGAAAAAGAAGTAAAACTAGTAACAATCTCCCCCAAATTTTGTAAGATAGGCGTCACCACAGATCGAGAACCGTGACGCGAATTCCAGAGGTTAACCACCTCCAAGCAGTCTGACTCCATGATAACATGCGAGAAGCCGCGAAGCTGGGCAAAGATCGCTCCTTCCCTTAACGCCATAGCTTCCGCAATGAGAGGATCGGTGACCCCCATCAGTGGTTTACACCATGCACCTAAAAAGGCTACATGTGATCTCGCAATTCCTCCTCCACCACCCATACGAATATCAATGTTGATAGCACCATCCACATTGATTTTAATCCAACCCGGATCAGGTGGTCTCCAGCATTGGTTCACTATTCTTTTGTGTTTCCGAGGTAGCTCGATCAAGGAGAGATCTTCCTTTATTTTCTTTAAAATAGTTGAAGGGTCTGCACACTCCTGATCGTGTGTCCACCGGTTCCTTGCGTTCCAAATAGAATGCATCACCGTGGTAATCTTGCATCGTTCTTCATCCGAGAACATGCCATCCAGGATAATATCTTTTGCCCATGTGGCTGGATGTAGCCGTGGAAGTCTGATCCCCAAAGCCATTGATGCTGCTAACCAATATTGTTGGGCAAAGGAGCAGTAAATAAGCGCGTGTTGTAAATCTTCATCCAATGCTTGACAGAGATCACAACGTGCTGACCGTCGAATATGACGATTTCTGAGAGTAGTATAGTCAGGTAAAATACCTCTAATAACTCTCCACCAAAAGACTCTGACTCTTGGGATAACATTGAGTTTCCATAAGGCGGACCAAAGCTGTTTATCAGACGATGAAGAACCCGCTACCGACCCTTCTCCTAGAGTATAAACCTCGTTATGGATCATTAGAGCACGATAGGAAGATTTGACAGTATACAGCCCATTCCTTTCAAGAGACCAAGCCAAGTAATCCTCGCCACCAGATGCATTGAGTGGGATATTGAGAATGGCATCTGCATCTGGTGCGAAAAAATTGTTACGAACTTTCTCCACATTCCACATGTGAGTCCGTTGATCAATAAGATCAGATACCAGTTCCAGGGGCTCCGCCGCTACTGATGGTAGGCGACCCATCGGTATGTGCGTGGAGGTTGTTGGTATCCATCGAGAAGTCCAAATGGGAATCGATGAACCGTCCCCAACTCGTGTGATAAGGCCATGTAGAAGAGCCGATCTTCCTGCCACAATAGCTTTCCAGATAGCCGACGCCGACGAAGTGATCGTGGCCTGCATAAAATCACACTCGGGAAAATACTTCCCCTTTAGGACTTGCGAACACAGGGAGTTGGGATTCATCAATAGCCTCCACCCGTGTTTACCCAGTAATGCTATATTAAAGAGTTCCAGGTTCTTAAAACCCATGCCACCTTGAGCTTTAGGAGTAGTCAGTTTGTCCCAGGATAACCAGTGTAGTGCTCGTTTATCAATCGAACTGCTCCAAAAGAATTTTGCCATGTAGGAAACCAACTGCTTACAAACCTTCTTAGTAAGTTTGAAGCAACTCATGCTATAAACTGGGATCGACTGTATTACAGACTTCAGTAATGTTTCTCTCCCCGCACAAGCCAAATTCCGTTCAGACCATCCTTGCATCTTTGAACGGCACCTCTCTCCTATATGGGAGAAGGTATCACTTGTAATTCGACCAACCGCAGTCGGAAGACCCAGGTACTTCTCCGTGAATGCTTCCACTTGAATACCCAAACCAATTTTGACTAAATGTCGAACTGCAAGGGGTGTGTTCGGGCTGAAAAACACCGCACTCTTCTCGCGGTTAACAGCTTGCCCAGAACACTCCCCGTAGATCCGTAGTATCTCATTTAATCTGTCTACACTGAAACAGGTAGGCTTCATGAAGATCAGACTATCGTCTGCAAAGAGTAAATGACTTACCCACGGTGATCTCACACTGACCCGTATACCCCTGTCCACATAGGCACCCCCAAAGTGATTAAGAAGAGCAGTGAACCCTTGGGCGCAGAGCAGAAACAAAAAGGGTGACACAGGGTCTCCCTGCCGTAAACCCCTCGATGGTGAAAAGTAAGGCAGCAAGGATCCATTCACTTTGACAGCAAACCGCACCGAAGTGACGCATTTCATAATCAAACGAGTGAATCTATCTCCAAAGCCTAGCCGTGTCATCATGGCTTCCAAATAGTGCCACTCGACTCGATCATATGCTTTGAGCATGTCAAGCTTGACAGCACATGAGGTGTTTTTCCCTCTTTTTCTTCTTTTCATGGCATGAACACTCTCAAACGCCACGATCACATTATCTGTAATTAAACGACCAGGGACAAAAGCACTTTGCTCCACCCCAATTATCTCATCCATCAATCCTCTAAGTCTGTTAGTGCATGCCTTTGCAGCAATTTTATAAAGGACAGGACAAAGAGCAATTGGTCGAAATTGAGAAATACGTTGTGGATTGTGTACCTTTGGGATGAGTGTTATAGACGTGTCATTCAGTCCCAACGGTAGCTCTCCACCATTCAAGAAATCCATAGTGGCTTTTGCAACATCATTACCAAGAATATCCCAATGACGTTGAAAGAAACCGGCTGTAAAACCATCCACACCAGGAGCCTTAGAAGGAGCCATTTGAAATAAAGCACACTTCACCTCCTCGGCTGTGAAATCCTTCTCTAACCCCTCATTCATCAGATCTGTAATTTTGGGCTCGACCAAATTGAGAAGTTCAGAAGTATCCGTGTAACCCTGAGAAAGGTACAAATTTTGATAGAATCCTTGGATTTCTTGCGTGATTGCTTCCGGGTTTTCTAACAAATCACCATTAGCGTCTACGAGAGACGTAATGCGATTAATTCTTTTACGGTGGGCAGCTTGAGCATGGAAATACTTTGTGTTCCGATCACCCTCGCGAAGCCAGTTCACTCGCGAACGCTGCAGCATCCAGACCTCCTCCTGCCGTAGAGTTTCTCTTAGCTGGGCTTCAACAGCCAATTCCTCCTCTACTGGGCCTCGGCCCATTGACCGTCCTCTTAACAACTCGAGTTTTTTCTGTAATTTACGGACCTTTTTATTTAAGTCCCCAAACTCGCGATCTCCCCATGATCCGAGTCCCTCTTGTATAGCAGCTAGTGCAGTCACCACGCCACATAAACCCTCTTGGCCAGCTCCTTCATGCCACAGATTTTTAACCAATGTGTCATAATCTTCATGAGACTGCCAAACGTTCTCGTATCGAAAAGTACGTTGTTGTCGACGCCAAGATCCTTCAGGCTTCGATCTCATCTCAGTCACCACATAACAATGATCAGATGCTATTGAGCTTATGTGTTTGACATTTGAATGCTCGAAAAGCTCAAGAAAGGCCGCATTTGCAAGCGCGCGGTCCAGTCTAGCCTTCACATTTGCCTCTCCACTTTGCTTATTATCCCATGTAAACGGGACTCCTCGCCACCCCAAATCTTGGAGAGCACAATCTTCTACTGCCTCACGAAAAGCACGCATTTGTCCCTCTGGACGGTCATGAATACTGAAGTGCTCTGATGCATACATCGTTTCATTAAAATCGCCCATACAAATCCATCCATCATGTGGTATGGCATGTAGAGTACGTAGAAAGGACCAGCTATGGTGCCTATTTTCCACCCGAGGCTCTCCATAGAACCCAGTAAATCTCCACGGGGGAAGATCGTGGTTCCTCCATCGGACCCTTGCATCAATGTGCGCATTGCTAAAGTTCATGATATCCACATCCACTTCGTTATTCCAGAACAGTCCAATGCCACCACTTAGGCCATTACTATCAACAGCAAAGCAACCTATAAAACCCATTGAATTCCGTAAAGCTTCCACTCGAACTCCCTTGATCTTGGTTTCCATAACAAAAAGAAGGGAGGGGCCCTCTTGCTTCACAATCTTGCGAAGCTCGCGAACTGTCGGCTGGTTCCCAAGCCCCCGACAGTTCAGACTTATTGCATTCATTGAGCTGGGCAGGGCTGATCAACAGCCACTGCCGAATTTGAGTTTTCCGAACCAACAGGAGTAGACCTTTGCTTTTTTGAGTCACGTTGAGTTGTGTGCACCCCATCTTCTCCAAGTTGCTCACAAGCTGCTGTCTCCAATCTACCTTCACCTTGGTTGAACGGTACATCATTGAGCAGCAGAGGTTTATTAACCTGTCTGTAGGTTTTGGTAGGCGAGCCCCCCTTCCTTTTGTTGTTGCCTTTCTGTTTCAGCGGGGACGTGACTTCTACCCCCTTCTCTACAGCAGAACTAGACTGTCTCGTCTCCCTCTTACTCTGATGCGAGGTGAATTGTTCTTTTGCTGAATTTCCACTGGAGCTAGGACCCGATTTCTTCGGCCTTTCCTCAATTGGTCGAAGCTCCACACCAAACGGCAAATTGCCATTTGCATCACGGGTCCCAGGCGTAGAACACAGCATGTCAGCATGTCCTAGACGGCCACAAGAGAAGCAAAAATGTGGGAGATGCTCATATTGAATCTCATACAGATCTGTGCTTTGTCTCTTCGCCGAATTGATTATGATCCATCTCCGAAGTGGTTTGGTGATATCAATCGTAACCCTGGATCGGAGATAACCACCCACATGATCAAACGTGCCAATGGCCTGCTTATCTATCTGCGCCGCAATAGCCTTACACCATGCATCTGTCCTCAAATTGAAAGGAAGATTGATTACCCTAGCCCAGATGTTGAGCCGGTCAAATTTCAGTTCTGATGGCCTCATGCAGTCAGTAAATTCAGCCAGAATCACCGCGTTCTTGCTAACGTGCCATGGTGAGCCGTCCCAGACTCGATCACGATCACGTTGATTCTCGAATTCAGCCACAAAAACATTGTTTCCAACGGATCTGAAGACTAATCCTCTAGGATTTCCCCACGCGGGACGGAGAGCGCTTGCGATGGTCTGAATATGAAAAGTGTTGCGGAAGAGGACCTTCCCTGCAAGCATCCACTTCTGCACCGCGCCCTCCTCTCTATCATCGATCACCAGCGGTGTTGCTTCTTCTTCAGTAATATCGAGTTTCCCTAGGGCCTCCGTCAAGAAAGCCCTAACTTCCTCCGGCGACCTAGCCTCCTTGCTAGCTCGCTTCCCTGCCTCAGACGATGACGCCATCTTCCAAAAGCGAGAACCCCCACTGCGCCCCGCCGATGAGATCTGCGGGCGCCGCCAGGCCACCGAACCCTAGTCGCCTTTCTGTCGCCAGAGAGACGAAGGGGTACGTGGAAAAGAAAAGCATCTGAGATTGGTTTGGCTTCCTTTTTTTTGGTTTGGCAAAGGAAACGCAACGCGCAAGGTAGTATACTATGCTGTATGTATACACAAGCGTACTAGTACTACTACAAGAGGTGCCAACAATGCAAAACAAACTCTACGGTTTCGTGTACGGGTTGCATATTACGGCTTTGCACTCGTCCTGTCGTCCAGCCTTTTCTCCATGGCACGGTTCAGGATTTACGAGGCTGGACAACGAAATCCCAGCTTTCTTTTTGAAATATTTTAGCACCAGAAAGGATCTGCGGTGCCATGTCGAGATCCGTGAGGAGGGGAGTAGTACTGTACTGGCCAGTAGGCCTGTCGTTTCCCTCGGGAGCTGCGTACGATCAGGTGACGGAATGTCCCGGGATCAATTATTTTGTCCCTTACCGGGTTGCCACTCTTGGATCATCCGGCACCCATTAGGGCCCCGAAACGCTTCGCTAGGGTTTCGAGTGGCAGAGGCGGCGCTCGAGGCGATTTGTCCTGGAGGCGCGCGGTTTTGACTCGAGATCGAGAGCGGAGATTCCTCATCCTAGCATCGATCCTCTCGCTGAGTCTAGCACTCGGGACGATCAAGGGGGGACCCTGGTGTCCTTTCCCGTCCTTGGTGCGCTCGGTGTAGAGGAACCCTAGGTTGGAGAGCGGGCGTGTCATGGCGGGATCTAGCAAGAAGGATCGAGGCTGTGAAGGGGTGCAGCGGATGATGGAGAACATGAATTTGACTGAAAAGGAGAGTGCGAAGTTGGTGATTGAGGATCAGGAGGAGGGAGGAGGAGCTCCGCAGTGGGCGTTAGTTGGGAAGACCCTACAGCGTAGGGTCATGCATGTGTCAACAATGGCGGAAGCTCTGCGACCGGCATGGGGAAATCCCCGAGGGCTGTCTTTCAGTTCGGTGGGGGAGAACATGTTCCTGGCAGATTTCGACTGCCAGCGCGATCGGGATAGGATTTGGGAAGGAGGACCGTGGATGGTTGGTAAGAACGCGGTGATCTTGGAGGTGTTTGATTGTCTGACTCGCCCATCAGATTGGAAATTCGACATGTTACAGATTTGGGCCAGGGTGATCAACCTACCTTTCAATCTGAGGTATCCACCATGGCCAAAGAAAATTTCGGCTATGATCGGGGAGACTATTAAGGTGGACACAGATGGCCGGGGTTTTGCTTTTGGTGAGACGTTGCGGGCAAGAGTATGGATCAACATCAAGGAACCATTGATGAGATGGGTACAGCTGCAGTCAGCTAAGTCAGGAGAGGCGGTATTTTATGATATACAATACGAGAATCTCCCGTATTTCTGTTTTTCTTGCGGGCTGATTGGACATGCTGAGGTTTATTGTCCAGATCCGGCTAAGAGGGACGAGAAGGGCAGGCTCCCGTATAATGATGGTATTCGCTGGCAGTATAGTAAGAGAAGCTGGAATACTGGGCCTCAATGGAGCAGTGGATCTGCCTCGGGCAGCAACTGGGAAAAGGAGGAAGTTTTTGGGGAGGATGATACGGAGGTAGAGCCGGGTGATGAGGTGACGTCGCCTGAGAAAATGGGAAGGAGGAGAACAAACAATGGTGGTTATAATTCCCAGCTGAGGGGTGGTATGGCCGGACGGCATGGTGCTGGTCTAGGAGGACGTGGAAGAGGGAGGTCAGATGTCTATCGGAAGGTGAACATGAACATTGATCAGGTGTCGAGACCATCCCCCAAGCCACTTCTATTAACAGACCAAGATACTCTAAACAAGAAGAGGCAGAGTGAGGAGGAAGCGTCAGTGGAATCAAGGAATGATAGTAGGGATTCCAAGAAGAAAAAGAAGGAAGTGGTTGATGAGAATACACAGATGGTTTTGGCGGAGGCCGCAGAGCGGTCCCGCCAGGAACAATGAGTTGCATATGTTGGAACTGTCGAGGGCTTGGGAACCCTGAGACAGTTCTAGAACTTCACAATGTTGTGAGGTTGGAAGCGCCCGCGCTTGTGTTCCTGTGTGAGACAAAGATTGATGGGAAAAGAGTTGCAGCCCTTACTTCACGGTTGGGTTTTGCAGGTTGTGTGCCCGTAAGCAGTAATGGCTTAAGTGGCGGTTTGGCCTTGTTTTGGTCGAAAGAAGTGGAAGTAACGCTCAATACTATGTCCGATCAACATATTGATGTGACAGTGAAAAATGTAGGAGGTGACATGAAGGAGTGGAGGTTTACTGGTTTCTATGCCAAGGCGCGTAGAAGTGAGAGGAAAAGAAGCTGGGAATTGCTAAGATGGTTGAGGAGCCAAAATGACTTGCCATGGTTATGTGGTGGGGATTTTAATGAAATTGTTGATAACTCAGAGTACTTTGGATCGAGCGAGAGGCAAGAGTGGCAGATGGAGGAGTTTAGGGAGACAATTGATCTCTGCAACTTGCAAGATCTCGGATATAGTGGGGTTCCTTTTACTTGGGATAATAGGCAGGAAGGCCTAGCAAACACCAAGGTACGTCTGGACAGATTCCTGGCAGATCAAGGGTTATGGAATCTGTACTCGGAAACGTCAGTGAGACATGTTTCAACACCACGATCTGATCATTGTTTCTTGGTAGCAAAGTTACGACGGATAGTTGATGCTGGAGTGGCAAGGGGTAGCCGGCCCTTTATGTATGAGGAGGCGTGGCAGAAGGAGGAATCATATGATGATGCGGTTATTGATGGTTGGAGGGGAGGATCGGGACAAGGGGGTTTGTTGGAGCTTAATGCCGCACTTGTGAACATGCAGACCCATCTCACGGATTGGAAGACCCGGAAATTTGGTGATATCAAGAGGAAGATCAAGAAAGTTCGTAAGGAGTTCGAGAGGGAGAGGGCTCAGTCCTTGTATCGTGGAGTATCTACGAGGGAGAAACAATTAGCTCGCCAGTTAAATGAACTCCTTTCGAAGGAGGAAGTACTGGCGCGGCAGCGATCTAGAGCAGATTGGCTCAAAGCTGGAGATAGGAACACGAAGTATTTCCATGCACGTGCATCGGCGAGAAGAAACCAAAACCGAATTCGGTCTTTGGAGGATGCAAGGGGTTCCTTATGCGAAAGCAAAGAGGAAATTCAGGAGGAAGTCCAGGGGTTTTACAAAGCTCTATATGAGAAACAGGAGGAGATCGACGTAGAGGCGATTCTCCACCATGTCGAACCACGCGTTACGGAGGGCATGAATGAGGCCTTGTCTGCACCGTTCACCGAAAAGGAAGTGGAGCATGCACTTTTCGGGATGGGACCTTCGAAGGCTCCGGGTTGTGACGGCTTTAATGCCGGCTTCTATCAGCGTCACTGGAGTCTCATAAAGGAAGATGTGACTGCTGCAGTATTGGGGTTTCTGCGTGGAGGACATATGCCCGAGGTTGTTAACAAAACGGTCATTGTTCTGATTCCCAAGATAAAGAACCCAAGGAATATCACCCAGTACAGACCGATCTCTTTGTGTAATGTCATATATAAAATCTGCTCCAAAGTTTTGGCTAATCGACTGAGGGGTATTCTTGATGAGATTATTGCAGAGGAGCAATCCGCATTTGTTCCGGGGAGGCTAATAACGGATAATGTCTTAACGGCATATGAGTGCATTCACTCGATGAGGAGAAGAAGGGGGAAGCAAGGTTGGTGTGCGGTCAAGGTGGATATGATGAAGGCCTATGATCGTGTAGATTGGGCATACCTGCAAGGGATTATGCAACAGTTGGGGTTCACGGAAGATTGGATTTCTCTTGTGATGAGATGTGTAACTACGGTGTCTTTCCAAGTGAAAGTGAATGGGGAACTACTCCCTGTCTTTTCTCCAACAAGGGGTATACGCCAAGGGGACCCGATCTCGCCGTATTTGTTCCTGTTGTGTGGAGAGGGCCTATCCTGCATGCTCAAGAACTATGATGGGGGATGGATTGATTCAGGTATCAGAGTAGGGGTGAGAGCTCCGTGGATCTCACATTTGCTCTTTGCTGACGATTGTCTAATTTTTATGAAGAGTGATGGCAGGAGTGCAACAAGATTGAAGGAGATATTAGAGGTGTATTGCCTTGGCTCAGGCCAAAGTGCGAATAAAGGGAAGAGTTCAGTTTACTTTAGTCCGAATACCAGCTCATCGGTGAGGAGGACTGTGAGAAATACGTTGCAAATTCAGCGGGAGGCGTTGTCCGAAAAATATTTGGGCTTACCTACTGCCTCTGGACGAATTACAGAGGCTCAGTTTGAGCATATTGTGGAGAAGGCGAGGGGGAAGCTGCACGGGTGGTGCGAGAAGCTTATGTCGTGCGCGGCAAAAGAAACTCTTCTCAAGTCGGTGATCCAGGCTCTACCAACCTACACTATGAGCTGTTTCAAGCTCACAAAGGGGTTATGCAAGAAAATCACATCGATGATGTCCAAGTACTGGTGGAAGGGATCATTAGATAAGAGAGGGATGCATTGGGAGGCGTGGGACAAAATGTCAAAGTCCAAGTTCAAGGGAGGCATGGGATTTCGAGACCTTGAGCTGTTCAATGATGCTTTGTTAGCTAAACAAGCATGGAGACTACTAGAAAATCCGCAGAGTTTATGTGCTAGAGTTCTGCGAGGGAGATACTATCCGGATGGTGACTTTCTGCTAGCTGGCTGTCCACAGTCTGCGTCGCCTACGTGGCGAGCAATAGTGAAAGGGCGAGAGGCTTTGAAGCTGGGTCTCATTCGGAGAGTAGGCGATGGGAGAACGACCGAGATTTGGCATGATCAATGGATAGCGGGCACGGGATCTATGAGGCCAGTGTGTCGACCATCCGAGGTACCAGTGCACCTAGTAGCTGATCTAATTGATGCGGATACTGGGGAATGGAAGGAGTTGCTGGTCCGTGAGGCTCTGATAGCGTCGGACGCAGATGCAGTGTTGGCTATGCCACGGGCGAGAGGATCATCTGAAGACTTTTGGGCATGGGCCTTCGAGAGGACAGGGACCTTCACAGTACGGTCGATGTACAGATACTTGATAGACAAGAAATTAAGTCTTGATGATTCTCCAAGGTGCTCGACTGAAAACAGTCACGGCTGGAAGGAGTTGTGGAAGCTACAAGTTCAACCGAAAATTCGGATTTTCTGGTGGAGGTTAGTGCGGAATCTCCTGCCGTCTTTTAGTGAGCTGAAGAGGAGACATATAATGGAAGTGGCTAACTGCCCTATGTGCGGCCATGAGGAAGAATCATTATTTCATGCGCTAGTGACTTGCGTCCACGCAAGGAGATTTTGGGATGCAGCGCTACAGTTTTTTGATTTCCATCTTCCAAGATTACATCCTGTGACTTGGTCAATGGATTTGCTTGATCCCGGCTTCATTAGCAAAAGACGGGGAGCAATCGCAGTGTCAGTTATGTGGGCTATTTGGACTAGTAGGAACAAGTATGCTCACGAGGAGATCAAATATCAGCCATTGCAGTCGATGGCATTGATAGAGGAGATGATATCATCGCTCGATATTCCTAGGGAAGAAAGGGAGAAAGGAGTACGGCTGAAGGAAAGGTGGAAAGCACCAGAAGAGGGGTGGATCAAGATAAATATTGATGGCGCAATTAGCTCGGTCCAGGGATGTGCTGGAGCGGGAATGGTAGCCCGAGATCATTTGGGAGCTGTTATCATGAGTAGATGCGTAAGGCATATGGCGATTTCGGACCCTTTCATCAGTGAGTTATTGGCATGCAGAGACGCGGCAAGACTTGCTGCTGAGTGGGGTTACCAGAAGGTGATTATCGAGACGGATTGTGAGGAGTTATGCAAATTGTGGCAAGGAAGAAACACAAAGTCTATGGGAGCTGGAGTTTTTAGTGAGATGGTGGTGAGTCTCACAAACCTGCAGGGATTCAAGTTACAAGCTATTAGAAGGAGCGCTAATGAAGCAGCTCATGCGTGTGCAAAAGCTGCGTTAGTTCTCGAGGGTCCTATTAATTCTTATGTTGTAATCCCTGATTTTCTGATTGCGGCTGTGCAATCAGACATGAACCACTTATGCAATGAATAAAATGCCTGATGAGGCGGTTTCTCAAAAAAAAAAGATCATCCGGCACCCACTACAGCCTCGCGGCGGAAAGCCACCATAGAAAAATATACTCCGTACAAAACATTTGAAAAGGGGTAATTACGTGATCTTTTCTTCTTAATTCGTGCAGATTTTTTTTTTGTTATTGGAACTTATTAGCATGCGAGAAATGGCCTTCCTTCCCATGCTTAGAAATGGTCTTCCTTCCGATGGAGTACTCGTAGAAAAAACCAATCTGGTTTATGCAGGTCCTCTGGAAATCGATTAATCACACTCTTTTCACTTTTGGGATACGTTTAAAAATTCAAAAAGTTGAGATGGAGTACAAGGAAAAGAATTACTGCCCCGGTTCGGATCACAGCTAGCAACGGGCCCGCCCGAACCGAATAGAAATACCCACTCCTCCTCTCTCTCCTCTCCACCCACCCACCTCTCTCTCTCTCCGCTCGCGACTTGCGATTCCCAAATCCCGATGCCCCCTTGCAATTAACACCTCCTGCGACAGACAGCCTGCTTCCAACCATCGCCCCTCCGGGCTCGCCGCCGCCCTCCATGACGTCATCCTCGTCGTCCTACCACCACGACGCCTCCTCCACCAACTCCACCCCCCGTGCCGGGGCCAGCAGCACCAGCAGCTTCGGCAACGGCCACGGCAACGGCAACGGCCACGGCCACGGCAACGGCAACGGCAACGGCAACGGCCACGGCCACGGCAACGGCAACGGCAACGGCAACGGCAACGGCGGCAACCACCACCACCACCCGCCTCCTCACGCCCCTTCCTCACAGGCTCTGGCGCTCCCACACGGCGGTCCATGCGTGCGCCTCATGTGCAGCTTCGGCGGCCGCATCCTGCCGCGCCCGGGCGACCACCAGCTCCGCTACGTCGGCGGCGAGACCCGCATCGTCTCCGTCCCGCGCACCGCATCCCACGCCATCCTCACCGCCGCGCTCGCCAGGCTCTTCCCCGCGCTCTTCGCGCCTGGCGCGCCCAAACCCACGCTCAGGTACCAGCTCCCGCAGGACGACCTCGACTCGCTCATCTCCGTCTCTTCCGACGACGACGTCGACAACCTCATGGACGAGATCGACCGCGTCCACGGCCTCGCCGCCACCGCCATCAAGCCGCCGCGTCTGCGCCTCTTCCTCTTCGCCTCCTCGCCAGACCACTCCTCCGCGGCCGCCTTCGGCTCCGTACTCTCCGGTACCGGCGACGCCTGTACCGAACAGTGGTTCGTCGACCAGCTGAATGCCCCGTCGCCGACCTCAATCGACCGCGCCCGATCCGAGGCCTCGTCGATCGTCTCCGAGAACGTGGACCTCTTCGGCCTGGACGCGACCTCCGATGACCCCAGCCCTGCTCAGGTTGCGGCTGCGCAGCCGGAGCCCAAGTCTGAGTCCGACAAGGAGATGGCGCGTGGCGACGACGACGACAAGCCGGCTCCCGTGCTGGGCAAGCCTGTGGCCACATACGTCGGGGAGACCGCCCCGTGGCCGGCGCCGCCAGCACCGTACATGCAGCACCCGGTGTACTTCTACCCCGCGCCTCCGGTCCACTACCTCAACGCGCCAGGGCGGCAGGGCGGCTACATGCCCGGGCCGGTTTACGGCCACATCGTCGGTGGGGGACGAAACGAAGTCCAGGGAGATCTCTACGCGTCTGGGAGCGGCGGCGGCGTCTACGGCGTCCCGCACTCCATGCAGCCATTCCGTCAGGTGATCTACGCGCCGCCGCTAGCCTCCGCGGACGACCAATCGGCCTCGGAGGAGGGGAAGCCAAAGGAAGGTGGGTCTCGCTCCTCCTAGGCGAAAGGGGAGTCTGATCTGAGCCATGGCCCTGTTCCTGGAGCTGGTTATGAGCCCTTGATTATGATGATTGCTTATATCTGAGCTAAGAATTTTGCGTTGCTTTGCGGTAGATGTTTATTGGTTTCTGCTGGTTTCTGTGGGTAGCTGTATAGATGAGGGAGGTGGAAGATGCATGGATACACAAATTTTCGTCCACTGAATAGGTTCTTGAATTGTTATTATAATACTACTACGTAGTACTAGTATATCTGGTGTGATTAGCAGCAAATTACTGTATTATGGGATTCATATATTCTAGACGGGTTCTATCTGTTGAACACAAGTTTTCTCCATTTTTGTTCATAAACCTCATGCTGGATTCATCATGGTCTATTATTGTTCTGTATTAAGAGTGCGAAGGCTTCATTTCAGAAGATGAATGGTGTACTGGATTCACTCTCCTATTTGTCAATTTTGTTTGTTTGCATGTTTTTCATATTCTGATTGTTTCATTTGTTCATATTTATGCTTGGGGTTAATCCTGAACTGCTCATCTCCTGGCATTAACATCACTGACAATTCAGAACTTGGAATGGCATGTTGATTATCTTCTGAATCAAAGTAGAGGGAATGTTCCATTGTTAACTTGGCACAAAAGGAAAGTACATTTCTATGTCAATGCATGCGAGAAACTAGATGAGGGATGTGGAAGCTGGATAGGTATCTAAACTTTCATCGAATGCAATAGATCCTTGAATTGTTGTTACAAAGGTACATTTAGTGTGTTTTATACTCAAGCAAGTCGCTGTAATGTGGGGAATTCATACTAGGTGGTTTATGTCTCCTAAGCACATTTTTTCTGCATTTTGTGCTCATATGCTTGATGCTGAACGCATTGCTCCATGAATGTCCGATATGTCTACTCTAGCTTTGATGTGAATGTTTGCTGTGTCTGGTGTGTGTGAAAGCCGAAAGCTTAATTTCGATGAAATAGTTTGCTGAATTCTCTCTAGGTTTGATCTTATTTGTAAAATTTGACAGAGAGAATGTTCCATTCTTAACTTGGTACGAAAGCAGAATCTGATTTCTTTATCGGGTATACTTGAGCAACTAGCCACTAGATATAGGATCACATGATCTTGAACTTTTCCAGAAAGAGATCAACTCGTCGTTACCCTTTTGAAACAATGCTGCAGATATGCTATTTTTGCTCTTGAATTCTGCAAATTGCTATCTAGGTCCGCAGATTCAGGAGATAAGATCTACAGAGTATTAAAAGAAGGTCTGCAGCAATATACTCAAGAAATTTGCCACTTCCCAGATATAGGACAGTATGAGTTGGGTGCCTGTAACATTTCTTGAAACAGATATGCAATTTTAGCTCTTGAATTCTTCAGATTGCCATCTAGGTGTCCAGATTCCGCAGATATCCTTCAGGTTTGATCATTGCGTCTTGCCAGATTCAAAGTCCTCAAAATGTGATATATTCAATCAGGAAGTTTCTGTTCTTTCATACAAGTGTATACATAGATATAATTGGATACAAGAAACAGGTGCATCTGTAGCATCGTTCTCATGAGGAGGCTATATAGGCAGATCACGGAAGTGAACATTGCTGTTGGGGCTTCTCTTGCTTATTTCCACCATGGGTTCTCGCCGGTCCTGAAGTCGGTCTCGACCCACGGCACAAAGACGACCTTGCCGTCATCGACGTCGGCGTGAACCAGAGCCAGCGACTGTTTCAGAAGAACAATGCAGATCACGTCAGTCCAGTTCAGTTTATTAAGCGAACAGAGGATCCTTCAGAACAAGGATTCCGAATCAGAGGCATATGGGTTTTGCAAGGGAGTGTATTTCGTACCAGAGGTGCAGGTCCACGGACGACCTTGCCCTGGTTGTTGTACTGGGATCCGTGGCAAGGGCAGAGGAACTTGTTCTCGGCGGCGTTCCAGGGCACGACACAACCGAGATGCGTGCAGACGGCGTTGACCCCGTAGGTGGCGAGGGTCTTGTCGGACTCCACGACGAGGTAGGTAGGATCACCCTGCAACACACGTATGGTTTCAGCGATCAGAGCGTTTCGGAATGATCATAGCAAGTTGATGACCATCTGAAGAAAAACACATTGTGCCCTGCTAACCTTGAGTCCCTGGGCGAGCGTGCGGTCATTGGGGCCGTGCGTGTTGAGCCACTCGGAGACGAGGATGTCGTTGCCGAGCTTGTCCTTGGCGACGACCCCGCCGGCGTTGCTTCCGGAGCTGTGGAACAAGACTAGGCATCAGCTGCTGTAACGAGGCGGCGAGTTTTGTGAGGTCAGGACTGGGCTGCGCGCTCACCCGGCTGGGACGAGGAAGGAGCCGTAGGGGACGAGCATGCCGAAGGTCGGGAGCGAGATGGCGCCGAGCAGGAGGAGGTTCATCGTCTCCCTCTTGCTCATGTCCGGGACGCGGTCGGCGGAGATGCTGCCGGCCATGCACGTGATGTTCCTCGGGATGCGCTCCCGGCCGATGCCCAGGCCCTTGACGGGCTTGCTCACCAGAGCTCGGGACCGGCAGAGCTGCGCTCACCACGGATGCGGCAACCTGTGTCAGTTGAATTTCGTATTGCTAAATCTAAACGGTACTAGTGCTAGGAGGTTCAACTGCCATGGATCATGGGAGTCTACTGCCTGATCTGCCTCACCAAAGCATGCTCTGTCGCGCACCGAAATTACAACACACACACTCCCGCGCAAGGACGGACAAGCAGGGAATCCAGCAAGAGAGATCTCGAGACAGAGCGGTATAGGAGAAGAAGCGTGCTCACCTGGGTGGGGTTGGAGGCGGTGGAGAGCGCGGTGGACGCCATGGTAGCTGCTGCTGCAGGGCGGAGGCGACGATCGAGCAAGCGCGCACTGCCTGTGTCCACAGGCTTGCAGATGAGGCACGGGTTATATGTCCTTTTGGGAAATGGAGAAGGTGATTGGTTGATGCGCAGCGAACCGGCTCCCAGAACCACATGTTGCGCGCCTTGTGGCTAGGCTGCCACACGCCCCCGCGGACTCACGGTTACGGGGCCTTATCGACACAGGTCGCTAGATTATTACTCCACGATCATAGTCTATAGTTGCCAGATAAATTTTTTACATGCTTTTAGACATTGCAATTATACATACAGGGAAAGGGTGTGTCTTCAAATGTTTTCAATAACCAAGAGGTCGCATCGTTCCAGAGAAAGTGATATTATGCAACTTTACATTCGTGTAAAATGACATAGAGGAACATGGCAACATGGCTATTTTAATTTGGTAAGTACGAGCATTTCCACCGGCGCTTCCAATACAACGTCCGTCCGACAAGTATGACGGACGAGGACTATTGGGAGCGCCGGCACACGTTGTCGCCGTATCCGCACCGACTCTACCCACCGGCCTGTCCCAATAAATTTAGAATAAGAAAAAATGAACAAGAAATAAATACGAAACACCGCTTTAAATAAAGTAATATAAACTTTGATGAAATTTGATGAACGCAAACAATATTTAAACTAAATTCTAGATCTAGTGGCGAGTTGGGCTCTGGCCTTGAGGAAATTTTGCATGCTCATGGCCCATCGGAGTCGATGGTGGCGGCGACTGCGCTCCGGCCTTGAGGAACTCGCATGGCTCAATGGTTTGTCGGCGGTGGATGAGGTGGGCGGCGCAGGGACTCTTCGATCGCCTTCTACATGCCGCGCCACTGGCGCTCTGGCCAATCTTCGTCGTCGCCAGAGTCATCTCCTCAGCCGGTGCAGATCCGGCGGCAGGCGCTGCAACGATGTTCTCCTCCTTGGTCTCCTCGTCGCCCTCGCTAGAGAATTTGTAGAGGCGCCCCTCGTACTCCTTCTACACCTTGGCGAATAGGGCGCCAACCAAAGATACTCCGGGGTGCGGCACATCTCCGGTGGCAGGCGATGTCACTCCTCTTTGATGACGTCCATGTCGAGACATCGTAGTAGAGTTCATAGACGGGGGTGCCATGAGCCTACTGGTAGAACCGTGGGGGGGACGCGGTAGTACGACAAACGAGAATACCAAGTTTACTCAGGTTCGGTACGACGCAACTAGGCGGCGTTCCTGCTCCTGCAATCTCGCTAAATCAGGGCTGAAGCCTGAAGTATACAAAGTACAATGTGAGTATGGTTTCGCTAACTCGGCGAGGATCAACTTCTCGGTGAGTTGGCTTCTAGCTAATTGTTGTCTATCTGTTCGTTGCTCCCATCTGAGTTTATATAGATAGCCAAATTAGGGCTTACAGAAAGGAAACCTAAAAGACTACGGAAAGTATCTAACTTGGAAAGTAAGGAATCCGTCTTCTTCTCCAAGCCGCATCACTTTGGGCCGTGCTCCGGATTCTTCTAGAATCCGTCTTCCTTCGCATCAGCTTACTGGGCCGCCCAATGGACTATGATCCATCACCAAGGGGCCAGTTAAAGGAAAACTTGATGAAAGCTCCAATTTTGGCATCACCAAAAGACGAAGAACCCATGTTACTCTATCTTACAGCAACCAATAGTGTTATTAGCGCAATTATACTTTTGGAAAGACGGAAAGACGAACAAAGTATCCCATATCAGCATCCGGTGTATTACGTCAGTGAGGTATTCTCCGAATCAAAACAAAGGTATCCACATTATCAGAAACTGACATATGGCATGTTTTTCGCATCTCAAAAACTCCGTCCTTATTTCCAAGGACATTCCATAATAGTGGTAAGCAAAGCACCGCTAGGGGATATCATCGAAAATACGGATGCAGCATGCCGAGTCGCCAAATGGGGCATGAGCTGGCTGTGTTCGACATTAAGTACCAACCCCGGACGACAATTAAATCCCAGATGTTGGCAGATTTTGTGACTGATTGGACAGAAGCAATGGAAAACACACCAATGTCGGAGTCGGAATATTGGATCATGCATTTTGACGGATCCAAAATGAAAGAAGACACTAGAGCTGGTGTAGTGCTTAAATATCCAAAGGGCGACATAATGGAATATGTATTGCAAATACACTTAAACGCCAACAATAATGTGGCAGAATATGAAGCTCTGCTTCATGGCTTGCATATTGTAAAGGAAATAGGAGTTAAGCGTATACTTTCTTATGGTGACTCGGATTTGGTGCAGCATCAGCTAAACCAAACATGGGATGCCAAAAGCCCCATTATGGCCGAATATCGGAGAACAGTGGACGAGTTTGCCATTTGCTTCCTATGATTTCAAGTACTTCACATCAAAAGGGAAGAAAATTGGAACGCGAATGCTTTAGCCCGCATGGGCTCGGAAAGAGTGAAAACCCTACCACCTGGTGTGTTTGTCCAACATTTGCATGAACCATCAATAAAAGGCGGAGATGTTGATTATTTTCTAGTTTCCGAGTCAATAGAAGTTCTGCTTATTAATCCGGATTGCACAATTCCATACTTAAACTTCTTAGTCGATCAGAAGTTCCCGGATGGAGCACACGAAGTCTTGCAAAGGCAGATACAACACCGATGCAAAGGATACATGGTAATCAATGGTTTCCTGTATAAACGCAGTACCATCGGAATTTTCCAGCGATGTATTTCGCCAGAAGAAGGATGAGAAATTCTGCAGGAAATCTATGCAGGAGATTGCGGACTTCATGCTCAGTCTAAAAGCATAGTTAAAAAGTGTTTTGTGCAAGGTTTTTCTGGCTTACAGCCAAGGCAGACACGAAGCACATAGTAAACACATGTGTCGGATGTCAGTATTACGCCAAGCAGACGAATATGCCAGCTCAAGAACTCAAAACTATCCCCATAACATGTCCATTCACGGTCTGGGGGCTAGATATGATGGGACCATTCAAAACTGCAAGAGGCGGACTTACACATCTACTCGTTGCAGTAGATAAGTATACCAAGTTGGTGGAGGTGAAACCCATCAAACAACTTGACGGTGTGACTGCCATAAATTTCTTCATTGACGTAGTCATGCGATATGGCGTTCCATATAGCATAATCACGGATAACGGGACAAATTTCTCTATTGGAGAGTTGGCAAAATATTGCCGACAAACGGGAATTCGCCTAGATCTTGCATCTGTGGCACACCCACTATCCAATGGATAGGTTGAACGGATGAATAGTTCAATCCTGCAAGGAATACGCCCAAGACTCGAATCTCCTCTTCATAGAGAAGCTGGAGCATGGGTAGAAGAATTACCTTATGTGCTTTGGAGTATTCGAACGACTCCTAATAGATCAACAGGGCAAACACCGTTTTTCTTGGTCTATGGTGCAGAAGTAGTGCTTCCCACGGACATGATCCACGATAGCCCAAGAGTGCAGGCGTACGATGACTCGGATGCCGAAAACGCACGACAGGATGCCGTTGATCTCTTAGAAGAAGAACAAGAGCTTGTGCTACAAAGATCCGCCATTTATCAGCAAGGATTGCAACGTTATCATAGTCAGAAAATCAAACACCGTTCTTTCAAAGAGGGTGATTTGGTGCTAAGATTGGTACAGGAAAGAAAACACAAATTAGCCCCAGTTTGGGAGGGACCATTTGTCATCATCAAGGCTATGAAAAATGGATCATATTACCTTGTAGATATTCGAGATACGGAAGATGATCCTAAAAATCTGAATCGCAAGAGAAAGAGAAAGGTAGATGTAGAACTGGGAGAGATAAAGAGACCTTGGAGCATCCAGCAGTTACGTCCCTTTTACACTTAGTTCAAATTCTATGTAAACATCTTTGAGATCATGAAATAAAGTTGTCGGAATTCATGCATTTTTGTTTGTCTTGTTATTATTGTTCAAAGCATAAGACCGCCTTATCTATTTTCCAATGATCTTTCAAATTGCTTCAATGTTAACCCGAACTTTGCATGTGTGCTCGGAGTTATAAAACTGAATGCTTTTATAGCCTAAGGAGGCTTAAGGATACCCAGATTGTGCCTACGTGCCTGAGTTTCATACTTTTCAAAATTCCTTACTTTTTTCTAAGTATTATCTGGTTGTTTGTGTGTTGGGTCACTAGAGTTAGTAAGTAAAAGTGCCTAAGTAGTAAGTACAATCCATGATTTCGAGTTTCGGCTGATAGGTCTGAACTCAGTCACTTGACATGAATATTAAGTACTGTTGAGCCACTTTACACTAAGGAAAGTTAAGGCATACAAACCAGAGAACTTAGAAGGAAAAGGAATTAAAACCCAAAAAAACTTGCAGAGACTCAAACTTTACTGCAAAAGGACAAATACTTGTTTATAAAAAAGATAGATAGCATTACAATTAATATTACATTTGAAGAATAGTAATGCTTTCTGTTGTCTCGGCTCGCTACGCAGGAATTAGACGGAATCTTCATAGTCCTCGTCATCATCCTCGTCATTGTCGCTAGGGTTCTCCGGAGTTGTCGGAATTTCTTCCTCCAGGTAGAACATCAAGGTTGACACCATCTGAGCTATCTTGGTGGCTTGCCCCTTGACAGACTCAAAAATACCGTCCCTCTGAGCTTCCGTGCATCCTTGAGGGATACCGGTAGCAACACGCCAGGACTTCGCGGTGGTGTAATACATACACATCAGCCCAAGGGCCATACGCACACCACCGCGAGCAGCAGAACGAAGCCAGGATTCCCTCTGGTTCGCCACCTCTTGTATAGACTCCAGAAGTTTGCTAACTTCCGAGAAATTTTCAGCTTTGTCGGGAATGACTTGTTCACAAGTAGCATCCCTGCAGTCTTGAGGTCGGCGAAGATTTTCCCAAAAGCCCGGATTCTGTCAATCCGGGTGAGCAAAGGATTTCCTTATGTTGAGAACAACCAAGAAAAGTTAGAATAGCACAGAAGGGGGGAAAAGAAGGTGTGCTTCAAAAATTACAAGAAAATACTCGGTAAAAGGAGTAAAAAGTTACCGAGAATTTTGTCCATCTCAACACCTTCTTCAAGGCGTTGATTGAAATCATTCTCTAAGTCCCGGATGGTCGCCCTATCCTTCTCAGCTTGAGAAGTAGCGCGGGACTCGGCTAATTCGACAGCAAGTTGACTCGCCTCCAGGTCTTTCTGGAGCTTTACAGTCATCTTGTAAAGCTCCGAGTTTTCCTTGCGGAGGGTTTCAGCATCGCCAGCATCTTCAGCAATTTGTTTGTCTTTGGTGAAAGAAGCTGAAAAGAATATACATAGAGGAATTCAAAACCCGGAAAAGGACTTAGAAGAAAATTTTGAAAATAGCAGAACGACATTTACCTGCTGCATCCTTCAGTTGTTGCTGAACTGAGGCAAACTCCGAGTCTTTGTCATTAAGAATACCAAGGAGAGATCTAACCTCCTGGTTCTTAATGGTGAGCTTGTTGAAAACTTCCACATTTATGCTCTCGGCAGTTTGCTGAGAAATAGACAAAGGAAAAGTTGTTAGTCAAAGTGATAGGCAGGCAGTATAGAAAAGCATTAAGGCAAAAACAAAAGGATGTTTTGTCTTAATACTTGGGGGCTAGAGTTATATACCTGGCTCATCCTCTGCAAACCTGCGAGATCCTCAGAGAATTCCTTGGCGTATTCCGCAGAGGTAATCCGCATGTGGTGGATGTCGTCTTGTAAAACCTGGCGAGGTGACAACACGTAATTATTCCGTACGACTAGGCCGGATTGCGGCCAAGGACGAACCAAGGGAGCTCGAGCAAAGTGTTTTTTCGCCCACGGATGGATATACCCGTATTCGTCAAAACAATCTTCTTGCTTTACCTTGAATTGTCGTCAAAAGTAGGGATTGGGTCTTCCTTGGGAAGATTTGAAGGCCTAGCCTCTTCTGGCGCCGCCCTTTCCCTCGCATCCGAGTCGGGTGCAATGGGATGGCTGGACTGCAGGGGATATTCTCCTTCCCGTGCAGCCGAGTTCTCCTCCCCAGCCGCGTGCTTCTTCCGGCCTTTACCCTTCAAGGTAGTAGGGGCAAGGCTAGAAAAGAAAAGAGGAGGAAAATCCGAGATGTGAGATTGCGAGAAACAAAAAACATGCAACAAAAAGCATACAAATGAAAAACCCGGGTTTTTACCTGGAAGTGGCGACGGCCACGCGGTCAAGATCGATGACCTCCTGAGTGGCGGATAGCTTCTTGCGCTTCCGCCCTCCAGATTGGAAGTTGGCGCGAAGTGCAACCAACTCGTCATCGGTAGCGAGTTCTGCTTCAGGAAGATCAAGAATCTGTAAAAAGAAGCAAAGGCCGGATTAGAATAAAAAACATCCGAGAAAAAGAATACAAAGACTCAAGAAATTTCCCAAAGGATAAAAGTACACCTTTGGAGCAGGGTTTTCGGCGTGATACATTTGCCGGCTTTCCTCGTATTGATCGCGAGTAGAAACCAGCCGGTTCACACGTTTCTTGAACTCTTTTTTCGTCAACGCACTCTTTGTCGCCCTCATCGCATCGTCTGGGCCCGTGTATTCACACATAAGCCGTTTTCCGCGATAAGCAAGGGGCTGGATCCGCCTTCTGAACCAGCAAAGGATTGTATCCATGCCGGTTAGCGGAGGAGTGGAAGAGACGAGTTTTGCGATTCGCCTCTTGATCCTCATCAGGTCTGGAGGAAGAACATGGACCGCGTCCAACGCCCAATTATCTTGGGGGTGTGGTTACGGAATTGACAAAAGGCGGAATGCACATTCCCTTTTTGGGAAACGAAACATCCGCGTGATAAAAGAATGAGCCCGTCCAAAATTTGATGGACTTGGATGTTTTGATCTTGCGGAACCAATCCTCCCTAAACCCACGGAGGGTGAAAGAGATTGTCCCCCAAGTCGGAAGTGCGCCCTATGAAGGGTTGCGTTTAACACTAAAGCAGTATTGGAAGAATTCCAGGCGGGGTTCTATCCCTAGATAACCCTCGAAAAGGTCCTGGAATCCAGCTAAGTACAAGATGGAGTTGGGTGGCAGATTGTGTGGCTGGATCTTGTAATTGTCTAGGACCTGGCAGAAAAAAGCGGAAGGTGGGAATCCCATACCTCTGTTGATATGGGAAGCTAGGAGAACGCGTTCGTCGGGTTGCGGAGACGGTTCAGAGTCGTCTTTGTTCACCCGCCATTTGTCCTTGATCACGAAGCCGTCCTTCTCCAATGCCGGGAGAAGAGATGGAACCACATTGCAGTGGCTCCAATTGCCGGTGTTTTCTTCTCCTTCGTCCTCGCCTCCGGCAGTGGCGGAAGCGACGATGTCCTCGCCGCCACGAGAAGTATTTTCCTCCTCCGTAGGCTCGAAGAAGGAAGGAGGAGGAGGAGCAGTAGCCGATGGCGGCGGCGTGTTTCCGGCCGCAGGAGGTAGATCCCCGCTCGCCGTCTCGCGGGTGGCCCCCTCCGGCGTGTTCGCAGCGGTGCGAGGCGGAGAGTCGAGGAGGGGGTCCAGGTCGCTGATGATGTCTTCGATCTCCACGGCGGTGCTCGCCGAGTCAGAGGCGCGGGGGAATCTACGGTGACCATTTTCCGGCGGCGCAGTCGTGAGCTAGATCCTCCGATGGTATTTCCGGAGAAGGGCTCGGGGGCTGGGTCTCTGCGTTCTCTCGAGCTTGGGCTCTAGTTGCTAAGGACTGGTGCTCTGTGCGCTCGAGGAGGAAGAAGAAGCAGAAGAGGATACGGAGGCTCCGAGGCGGCTATTTATAGCCGAGGCGCGCGGAGATTGGCTCCAACAGCTATTTTAACCGTTGGATGCGCGACGCGTGTAACGCCCGAAATTTCTGGGAAATAAGGGGACGGGGTGATTATTGCTATCTCCTCGTTTCCCGCGAAAGAATCTGTCAGAGGATATGGTTTCAGGTTTTTGACTGAACCCAAACGTCCGTGACATCAGCATGATTTCATCGCTGATGTCACAAAGTTCCTTCTCCGCGAAGGCTCGAGGAAGAAAAGCCGAACTTTGGTAAAATCCGAGTTTTGGGATAAGAGATATCTTGGTAAAAGAAGAATCAAGACGAAATACCGACATTTTTGAAAAGAGCCAACAAGTGAAGGGCGGCAAAATGAAGTCTTAATCCTTCTTGGGGGCTACTGTCGGATATACGTTGATTAGGGGTATGTCCGGCATTGGCCTAAAAGCCGGATTACCAAGGTGGCCCATAGGAAATGGATCATAGTCCATTGGGCGGCCCAGTAAGCTGATGCGCAGGAAGCCGGATTCTAGAAGGACCCTGACCACGGACAAAGTGGCGCGGCTTGGAGGATAAGACAGATTTCTTACTTTCCAAGTTAGATACTTTCCGTAGTCTTCTAGGTTTCCTTTCTGTAATCCCTAATCTGGCTATCTATATAAATCCAGACGGGAGAAAAGAAGATATAGACAATTAGCTAGAAGCCAACTCAGCGAGAAGTTGATCCTCGTCTAGTTCGCAAAACCATACTCACGTTGTACTTTGTATACTTCAGGCTTCAGCCTTGATTTAGTGAGATTGCAGGAGTAGGAACGCCGCCTAGTTGCGTCTTACCGAACCTGGGTAAAACTTGGTGTTCTTGTTTGTTGAATCATCACGTCCCCCACGGTTCTACCAGTAGGCTCATGGCACCCCCGTCTATGAACTCTACTACGATGTCTCGACAGCTAGCGAAGCACTTTTTTTTTGTCACTAGTAAGCGTTTTCCTATTAGTGAATGATGTTCAACTCAAACTTATTTTTCCAATGTTCATTTCACAACCATATGTTTTATTTGGATTTTCCTTGTTTCCCTTGTCTTTTGTGTGCCTTTATGCTTAGGTGGAATTTATAAATAAATAAATATGAAAGGAGATGAAGAGAGAAGAATCTGAATAAGTTACATGCACCAGATGGCAAGTTAGCAGGTTTGAAAAATGATCATTTTTTCACCAAGCCGCAATCAAGATTGAAGACCACTGGTGTGTAGCCCTCGTCCATATGATATCAATGAGCCAAAGAACACCCATAACGGAGTTCGTATGAAGAAATGGCGAAAAAAAAGATTATTAACACAAGGTTTAACGACCACGAGTACGGTGCCACGCGACCGTTGAAAGTGCATCTGCCTTCCTATCAGTTTTAGTGATTGATGACACTCGATTCATGATTTTATCTTGTGTTGTTTCAAGGATCTTTCCTGGAAAAGTTCCAGGTGGCGGAAATTCCGGTTGATCGAGTGGAAGTTCTGCCTGGCGGAAGTTCCGATAGAACTTCCGCTCCTACTTCCGGGTATAATCTCCACGTACTGGATCCTCGCATCCTGTAGTGGAAGTTGGTTCGGAACCTTAGCCGGAAGTTCCAACATATCAGCGGAAGTTCCGGCGTGCGGAAGTTCTGCCCCAACTTCCGGGGTTTTCCTCGAGGTACTGGATCTGCGCATCCTGCAACGGAAGTTGGCTCAGAACTTCTGCTGGTAGTTTCGGCCCGGCGAAAGTTCCACTGGAACATCAGAAGTTCCAGCCGTCCGGAACCTCTTTTGGAAGATCGGAAGCGAAAGAATGTTGGGGGATTCCTCGTAGGCCCGGAAGTTTCGGTAGAATGCCGGAAGTTCCGGCCGTGCGGGAAAAGCCCCCAACGGCCAGATTTTGAAGGAGCTATTTAAGGGGCATCTTCTTCACTCAATGCTAAGATTGACACTCACTCTCTCTCCTCCATTAATGTGAGGTTCAACCTCCTAGGTCTCCCATTCCTTTCATCCAATCGACACCATACTTCGTGGAGTGCTTAAGGAGAGCTAGATCCGTGATTCCAGCAAAGGAATTGCAAATCCATCCACAACATCCTAGTAGATCTAGAACTCTACTTCGGGCCTACAAACCCTAGTAGAAACCTTGTGCTTGGAGCTTTCACCTTGTTGCAAGAAGCTTCAGAATTGTTGAGAGTCTCATCCATCTTGTGGAGTCGCCTCAACCTTGTGTAAAGGTTTGGTCAACGCCTTCAAATCGACCTCATAGTGGAAACAAGAATCTCCCTCACCGGAGAAGCTCAAGGAGAATAAGGTATGCACATCCGTGCTATTGGAGCACCTAGGTGGCTCCACACCTCTCCAACGTAGACGTACTTCCCTTGGGCAGGAACTATAGGAAACATATCCTTGTTTACACTTGTGGTTTATATTTTTATGTTACATATTTCTTTTGTTGCGTACCTTCAATTACATCACATAGGTGTAACATCCCAAGTATGAAATCTCCCCCTAGAATGTTTTGTTTCTTGTTTTATTATTGCTTTGCATCATGTCATCATATTCATTTGATTTTTGTTTGCATTGTGTTGCATTTGATCTCATTGTTTCCATCTGTTTTCTATTTGAATTCCAAAACAAAATTCAATTATTTTGTCATACTTGTTATGTTACAATGTGTCAAATAAAAACTACCAAACAAACAATATTTTTGTTCCACTAAAAATTGGAATCAAAACTTTAATTTTGGCTTAGGTTCATTTATTTCTTTTGATACCAAAATTTGCTCAAATCATTTAATTTCCAAACAATAACATCAATTATTTTTTATCTGGAAAACAAAAGTTTGTTTTAGGTGCTGTTACAAAAACAAAACTATAAGAAGTTATCCTAAACATTTGCTAAACCCTAAAACCACTTGTTTTTCTCTCTTTTCCCAAATCTGCAAAAAAAAAAATATTAAACAACAAAAGAAAGAGAAAAGAGAGGGGGCAAAGGGGCATTCAGCCCAATTGGGCCAGCCCAAGTGCTCCTGGCCTGGTACCCCTCTGTTGTCGTCTTCTACCTCACGTACGGAGTTCATCTCCAACGACCACGTCGACAGGTACAGGTAAGAAACGGTGATCCGATGCTCCCCTCCTCCCTTTTAGCTTGCCTTCGATGCTCTCCTCGTGTCCTAATCTTTTCCTCCTCCTTCTCCCTCACACCGCCGCCCTTCTCCCTTGCGCTGCTCTCTCTCTCGCTTTTTGTACCCTCCACCGAGCTCCATCACCGCCGCCTCTCTCCGGCTCGCCGCCGGCGTCACGGTGCCCTAGCGGCCGAGCTAGGGCCGGGAACGGAAACGTCCCAACCCCCTCTTCCTCGCCGTGGCCTCGGCTTTCCCCGAGGGCACCGGACTCGCCGCCGCCATCCGAGTTTTCCGCCACCGTCGCCACCGTCTGCAGCAGGCCGCCTCCCTCCGTTTCTTTCCCCTCGCAGTGAGTCGCCCTCTCCCTCCCCTCTCTGCCCTCGCGTGGATCTCGCATGCACGTCCACGCACACGGCCCGCACGAGCGCCCCCCACGCGCACGGACCGCGCCCGCGAGCCACGGCCGCCGGCGGCAGCTGTCCGCTGTCGCTCGTTTCCGAACCACGATCTGCACCTGTTAATGTTTCGGGTTCAGTTAAAATTGCTCCCAACTGCACCTTATCCTTCCCCGCACCGCGTATCTGTCACAAAACTGAACCAGCCCAACTGGCACAGCGCGCACCCGCTCGCCCTAGGGTCGCGGGATCGAGTCCCGCGGGAGGCAATTTTTGCCTCCCATTTTCCCCTTCCACGCGCGCCCGTGGGACCCGCCCGTCACTGACCTGCAGGGACACCTCACCTCCTAGACCAGCCACCTAAGCGCCACAGTGGCGCTGGCCCCACTGTCAGTGGCTGGGTCTGCTCACTGCGTGGTGCAGATTGCTTTTTCTGCACGTTTTCCTTCATTTTAAGTCCAGTTTTTATTACAGTTTAGTCCCTAAACTTCAAACCCAAATAACTTTTAAATCCCAACTCCAACTAAAATAAATAAAATATGTACACCGCACCAAATTAAATTCTCTATCTATCTATAGCATTTGTTTTCTGTTTTGAGTTTTCAAAATGCAATTCAAATTTGAATTCAAATAATTCAATTGCACTTTGCTAAAATCCATAACTAATTCATTATTAGTCCAAATCATGCAAATAAAATATGTTTTCCAAACCATTTTGAACCACCAATTCAAATATAAATTTTGTTTCATGATTAGAATAATTTAAATTGCCTAAATAATTTAATACTTGTTTAATTCATTTAAATTTGATAAAATCATAACTTGCTCAAAATAAAATAATTTTGAACATGCAAAATATGTTTTCAAACCATCAAAGTGTGAACTTTTCAAATGTGAGTTTGAAATTATGTTTTGAACAAATAAAACTTCAATTAAATTCAAACTTGTTTTAAATTCATTTAAAACTTGTTTAATATTGTTTCAATCATAATAAATTCATCCTAATTCCAATTTCAATATTTGAAACATGTAATCCAACTAAAATTTGATGTTCTTTTCAAATATAAACTTTGTTACTTGTTTTGAACAATTTAAATGGTTGAAAACAACAAATACTTGTGTGACACCTTTAAGGCACCCAAAAATTCCCTAAATTAATAATAAAATTCTAAATTGCTACACCCTATTTTAATTTGATTCTAATGTTGTTATTTTGCTGTTTTCCTTTTGCATGCATCATGCTAAACCACTAGCACCTGTTGATTAGTTGGAAAACAAATAATCTAACCAAAATCCATGGGCTTTTCATATGCAACTCAAAATTGCATATGTGTCCATTTAAATTGTGTTATCATATCAATTAGTTTATTTTGATGCATCTATTAACTTGTCATGCATCATATTTGATTGTGCACTATGCCATGATGATGATTGTTTATATTTCTGCCTTGTTTGTTTGCTTCTTCTCGGATAGACGACGACGTTGATACCGACGACCTTTACGACACCCCTTCTGAGGATCTAGCTCAGTACCCGGCTACTGGGTTTGCAGGCAAGTTATCACTCACATGAACCATTGTGTTCCTTTCAACATTGGTTACCGATACTTTCCGTTGCTCTTTTCTGCTAGCCATAGTGGTAGTTGTTTCTGTTACGAACCTATCACATGATACCCTAAACCCTGATATTGCAACACCTCCAGTCCTAAAACCCCGTTGCTTGGGCCCGTGTCTTACTAGCATGCTTAGGGTTGTTTTGCTCGAGTCTGTTATCCGTTACTTTCTGTTATTATATCTGTTATGTTCTGGGGCTCGATGTTTAAACAATCAACCTATTAATTTTGTGGGTAATAATAATTTGATGATAAGGCACCGGCAGGAGGCCCGGCGTGGTTTTGAGGCCTGCTAGTGTCGACCCTAATTAGGAAAAGGGTCTTGTCTACTGATCCATGATGAGCGTGCTCACCGCATCCGGGTGGTGGTATGGAACCCCCCTCGACTTTGATCTGATCTGCAGTATGTCCGAAGAGCCACACTTAGTTCGGGTGTTCCATTTGGCTCATACGCATGAATGGGTCGCTCCCATGGTTACTGATGATGATGATGACGCACACATATAGGGCGAGGCCTGTAGTGCCGGGGTGTTGTGTCCTGCGGGAGTTTTGCACACCTGCGCTGAGTATTCGGCTGCGTGGCTGGGACCTTATAGCTCCGTGGCTCCTAGGACAGGCTGTGGTGATGGTTCGAGTCGTGTCGAGTCCACCTGAGTTTTAGTTGGTGGCTTGAGTGTGTACGGGTACTGGAGCACACCCTGTAGGGATGAATCTTCTCGAGAAGCCGTGTTGTCCGCGGTTATGTGACGACTTGGTGAAAGTACTGGCTAACAAGTACTCAGACAACTTACACCTAACTATAATAACTTGACTAGTAATAGGTTTATTGACACAATAACCTGAACCATCATTAATCCAACTGTGTGAGTTATCCTCGGATTGCTTCTTTGGATAAGGGGCGAGATCCAGGATGGGTTTGTTTGGTGGTTAGCTGGTAGTTGGTTACGATACGCTATCTTATCTTCTTTCTGTTAGCCGGAAGTGGTAGTAACTCTGTAGTTGGTTAGAGCAGCCAGTTGCCGCATCTTTCATATCCCCTTTCTTCCGTTGAACCCAAAGCATCTGTGATTGGTGTTGACGGGTTACACTTTGGTGAAGTGTGAGTCTTGCTTGCCAGTACGTTGTTGTACTGACCCCTTTGGGGCTGTGGTTTCCGCAGACGACGATTCCGAGGATCTCCATGGTGGCTACTACGTGGAGTATGACGACAGTGGTGACGAGTAGATAGCGGACCCGGGCAGGATCCGAGACTTCGTGGATGGGCTCCGTCTTTCCGTTTTCCGGCTTATTAAGCCTATTTGGATCTTGTCTGTACTCAGACCTATTGAATGCTTCCGCTGTGATGTAATGATGTTATGTTGGGACATGTGTCCTCTGGATGATTGTATTTGCTATCTCTGCTCTAGTGAGAGCCATTTGCCATTTATTTCCATCTTTTGTGTCTTAGAGATATGTTGTGCTATCATTTTGTTCAACGCCGTTGACGTACCATATGTGTATGGTATGAAGTACGTCAATGGTAGTATCCTGATTTCTATGGGATAGTTTACGTCGACGCTGAACAGATAGGGGTTGGTTGTCACACATACGTGTGCGGGCCTACTCGTAAGAGGACGCGGGTGCCGGTAAGCCCCATAATCCAATCTACTACTGTTCAACGGAACGGCGAGTATCCTTTAGAAGTCCGGGTGCGACAAATGGTATCAGAGCCTGTCTGCCTGTAGGATCCCTTTTACTGGTCGCAGTTGAGTCTAGAAACTATTTTGTAGATATATAGGAAAAATGAAACGTGAGAGTAGGAATTCTGCCATTTTATTTCTTTCCCCACCCACCCTCCCTTTTCTGGTAAGGAAGTGCAACGTTGTTTTTCCCTTCTCATCTAAACTTTCAAGTTAGGTTTTCACGTATCCTGGTTTCTCTAGGATGGTTATATATACTAGACCATAGGAATGGAGGTGGTTGTGACATGATTTATCATGTTGCCTACTCATGATTGAGAACGGTGGCAAATAAGCCCCGGAAGCAGATCCTCTATTCCTTAAGCAGTAGATATTGATCCTTTAGAAGCCCGGATGGGTTTTTCTCCGTAGTACCTCAGGTGTTTGTGGTCTCTGTTTCCCAGTTGTTGCTTCGATATCGTCCTTCATAAATCTTCTCTTCCGTTGTAACAACTTATCTGTTGATCCGTTGTTAACCTCCATCCTTGTTCTATGCTGTCGACTTACCGTCTGAAGTAATCCTTTTAAGCACTTATATTGGATTTTGTTATCCGGTTACTGTGTTAATCTTGGTATCCTCTTCAGGATGGAAAGTGGTGACGAAGAACCCACACTGCCACCTGAGATGGGGAAAGTGCTGTCTCAGATGACGCAAGTTATAAAGCAGATGCAGCAGAACCAAGACCTTGGGAGTAATAGCAACGCCCGTGTGTCTATTCGCGAGTTCCTTGAGCTCAACCCGCGCACGTTTGATAACCCCTCCGAGCCATTGGATGCTGATGACTGGCTCCGTGAAATGAACCGTACTCTTATGGTAGCTCATGTGGCTGACGAGGACCGTGTTCCTTACGTGACCTACCTTCTCTGTGGACAATCCATGTCTTGGTGGGAGAATTTCCAAGAAATGAGAGGTTCTAGTGTGGCAATCACATGGGAGGATTTCAAGCAAGCCTTCGTGCGCCATCACATTCCCGATGGGCTCATGGAGAAAATGCGTGAGGAATTCTATTCTTGCACACAAGGCAATCTGGACGTTCTGGAATACCAAAGAGAGTTCAATCGTCTAGCTCGCTACGCCGGAGATGAAATCTCAACGGAAGCGAGAAAGATGGCAAAGTTCCGCAGGGGTCTCAACCCGGAACTCAAGTATGCTCTCACCAACGTCAAGGCCAAGAATTTTGAGGACCTCATCAACATCGCTCTAAATGAAGAGCATGGGCGCAAATTGGTTGAGGAATCTCGTAAGCACTCTCGCGAACAGGCTAATCTCTCAAAAGCCATCATGCCTCCACAAAAACGAAGAGTTTGGGTTCCATATACCACTCCAACACCGCCCATCTGCTTGCCAAGCCCGGCAGGATTTCTTGCCCTCCCTCCCACCCAAGTGGTATCTTCAGGAGGTGCTCCATCTCAGCCAAGTCCAACAGCTCCTCGTTCTTCTAGTACGTGCTTTAAGTGCGGTCTATCAGGACACTACTCCTACAAGTGCCCGCAAAACAAGCTACCATCACTACCTATCTCTAAGGTCAATCATGTGGTGGTACACACTTCTTCGCCTAGGCCCCGCAACAAGAACAAGTCTGTCTTGAGAACTGTGAGGGTGAACCATGTCAAGGCCCAGGGAGCAGAAGAATCTCCAGAGGTTGTAATGGGCACACTTCTTGTGAACTCGTTTCGTGCTAAAGTCTTGTTCGATTCTGGTGCTTCACACTCTTTCATCTCTCAATGCTTTGCAAACACCAGTGGAATCAACTTCGAGCAGTTGTCTATCCCTCTCCTAGTGAAATCACCGGGATCTAGCTGGCAAAGCAATAAAGTTAGCCAGAACATCGAGATCACAATTGGAAACCTTCCATTCCAGGCATCTCTGATAGCTCTCCACTCTTCAGATATTAATGTCATCCTTGGGATGGATTGGCTGGTAGCCAACAAAGCAGTCATTGATTGTCCTGCTAAGTCTGTCAAAATCACACACCCTTCTGGCCAGATAGTCTACTTCCATGCTGAAAATCCAGTTGTTCAACTCTACACTCTCAATGCAAATCCTCTACCATCTATTGAAACTATTCCGGTGGTTTGTGAATTCCCTGATGTCTTTCCAGAAGAATTGCCAGGAATGCCTCCTGACAGAGCAGTTGAGTTCGTGATCGAACTTGAACCAGGTACTGCTCCAATCTCCAAGCATCCATACAAGATAGCTCCTCCTGAACTGAAGTTGTTGAAGGAGCAAATCGATATGTACATGGAAAAAGGTTACATTCAACCTAGTTCCTCGGCTTGGGGTTGCCCAACTCTGTTCGTTGCAAAGAAGGATCAAACAAAGAGACTCGTGGTTGACTATCGTCCTCTCAACGAGAAAACCATCAAAAACAAGTATCCAATTCCTCGTATCGATGATCTTTTTGATCAACTTGCTGGAGCCTCAATATTCTCCAAGCTGGACTTGAGGATAGGTTACCATCAAATAAAGATCAGAAAGGAAGATATTCCAAAGATAGCTTTCACCACTCGCTACGGTCTATATGAATACACCGTCATGTCCTTTGGTCTCACCAATGCACCGGCAACCTTCTCAAGACTCATGAATTCTGTCTTCCATGAATACCTCGACAAGTTCGTTGTGGTATATCTTGATGACATTCTTGTCTACTCAAAATCCGAGGAAGAGCATGGAGAACATCTTCGTCTCACTCTCATGAAACTTCGCGAACATCGTCTTTATGCCAAGTTCTCCAAATTGAGTTCTGGATTCCAGAAGTTGCTTACCTTGGTCATGTCATCTCTGCCAAGGGCAGAGCCATTGATCCAGAAAAGGTTAAGGCAATTGTTGATTGGAAACCTCCTAAGACGGTGAAGCAAGTCAGAAGTTTTCTTGGCTTGGCTAGCTATTGTCGTCGCTTCGTCCAAAACTTCTCCAAGATTGCCAAACCTCTCACTGATCTCACAAAGAAGGACAAGAAGTTCGTTTGGTCTCCACAATGTGATGAAAGTTTCAATCTCCTGAAGACTAAACTCACTTCTACACCAGTTCTGGTTGGCCCAGATACTACCAAACCTTTCCAGATATTCTGTGATGCTTCCCTCCAAGGTCTAGGTGCAGTTCTTATGCAAGAATGTCAAGTTGTGGCTTATGCTTCACGTCAGTTGAACCCACATGAGCAAAACTATCCCACACATGATCTTGAACTTGCAGCAGTTGTGTTTGCCCTCAAGAAATGGAGACAATACTTGTTGGGTAACAAAACTGAAATCTTTTCCGATCACAAGAGTCTGAAATACATCTTCACTCAGCCAGATCTAAACCTCAGGCAAAGGAGATGGATTGAGAAGATTAAAGACTTTGATCTCACCATTTCTTACACTCCAGGCAAGGCTAATGTTATGGCCGATGCTCTCATTCGCAAGTCCTATTGCAATAATCTCATGATCATGGAAAGCCAACCTCCACTTCATGAAGAATTCCAGAAGCTGAACCTTGGTCTTGTTCCTCAAGGCTACCTTGCTAGCTTGACAGCCATTCCAACTCTCGAGGACAAGATTCGTTCTGAACAACTTCGTGATACTGAAATCAAGAAGATGGTTGAGCACATCAAGGAAGGCAAGGAGAAATTCAAGTCCTTCTCAGTTGATGATAAAGGAACTGTGTTCTTTGAAGGACGCATTGCAGTTCCTCAAGTTCAAAGTCTAAAAGATATCCTTCTCAAGGAGGCTCATGAAACTCCTCTTTCCATTCACCCTGGAAGTACAAAGATGTACCAGGATCTTAAGACTCTGTATTGGTGGCCTGGCATGAAACGTGAAATTGCTCAATACGTTTCTGAATGCAACGTTTGTCAACGTGTTAAGGCAGTCCATCAGAAAACAGCAGGTCTACTCCAACCTCTGAAAATTCCTGAGTGGAAGTGGGACATGATTGAAATGGACTTCGTTACTGGGTTTCCAAAGTCCAAAAAGGGCAACGATGCAATCTTCGTTGTTATTGATCGTCTCACTAAAGTAGCTCACTTCTTTGCTGTCAAGGAAACTATCTCAGCTAGCCAGTTAGCAGAACTCTACACAGCAAAGATTGTTCCTCTTCATGGTGTTCCATTGGAAATAAGCTCAGACCGTGGAAGCATATTCACTTCTCATTTCTGGAAAAGCTTTCAAGAAGCATTGGGCACCAAACTTCTGTTCAGCACAGCTTATCACCCTCAGTCTCAGGGGCAAGTCGAAAGAGTCAATCAGATTCTCGAGGATATGCTCAGAGCATGTGGTCTCTCCTTTGGCATGAAATGGGAGGATTGCCTTCCATATGCTGAATTCTCCTACAACAACAGCTACCAGGCAAGCCTAGGCATGACACCATTTGAGGCACTGTATGGTCGCAGATGCAGGAGTCCAATCAATTGGTCTGGAGCTGGTGAACGTTCACTCTTAGGCCCTGACATTGTTAAGGAAGCCGAAGAGAAAGTTCGCATCATTCGTGATAATCTCAAGATTGCTCAGTCTCGTCAGAAAAGCTACTATGACAGCAAGCACAGGGATATGATCTATGCACCTGGTGACAAAGCATATCTCCGTGTAACTCCCCTCAGAGGCACTCATCGTTTTGGTGTGAAAGGAAAGCTAGCACCGAGATACATTGGTCCGTTCAACATTCTCTCAAGGCGTGCGGAAAATGCCTATCGTCTTGAACTTCCAGAAAAACTATCCAAGGTGCACGATGTGTTTCACGTGTCACAGCTCAAGAGGTGTTTCAAAGATCCAGATCGTGCAGTTGATCATGATTCCATTGAACTGCAAGATGATCTATCTTATGAGGAGCACCCTGTTCGTATTCTCGATGAGACCGAGCGTAAGACTCGCAACAAGAGCACCAAGTTCTTGAAAGTGCAATGGTCGCATCATTCCGATAAAGAGGCAACGTGGGAGACCGAAGAGGATCTTCGCAAGAAGTATCCGGACCTTTTCTCTTCTCAGTAGGAATCTCGGGGCGCGATTCCTTCAAGGGGGGGCGTTTTGTAACATCCCAAGTATGAAATCTCCCCCTAGAATGTTTTGTTTCTTGTTTTATTATTGCTTTGCATCATGTCATCATATTCATTTGATTTTTGTTTGCATTGTGTTGCATTTGATCTCATTGTTTCCATCTGTTTTCTATTTGAATTCCAAAACAAAATTCAATTATTTTGTCATACTTGTTATGTTACTATGTGTCAAATAAAAAACTACCAAACAAACAAACAAATTGTTCCACTAAAACTTGGAATCAAAAAACTTAATTTTGGCTTAAGTGGCAATTGTTCTTTTATACCAACATTGCTCAATTATTTTAATTGCCAAACAATAACATCAATTAAATTTATTTGGGAAAACAAAGTTGGTTTATGATGTGGTGACCAAAAACAAAACTCTAAAATTTTTCCCTAATTTTTTTTCCCTAGCACCAACCTCTCCTTTTTCTCTCTATTTCATTTGCAGCAAAAAATAAATAAATATAAATAATAGGAAAAAGATAAAAGAGAAGAGGGGGGAAAGGCACCCAGCCCACTTGGGCCAGCCCAGATGCCCAAAGCCTGGTAACCCCACGTTATCTCCTACCTCTGTACGGAGTTCATCTCCAGTGCCCACGTCGACATGATCGAGCAGGGAACGGTCGATCCGAGCTCACCCCTCCCCTATAACCCTGCCTCGATGCTCCCCTCCTCGTGCCCTAATCTTTTCCTCCTCCTTCTCCCTCGCACCGCCGCCCTTCTCCCTTGCGCTGCTCTCTCTCTCGCTTTCTGTACCCTCCACCGAGCTCCATCACCGCCGCCTCTGTCCGGCTCGCCGCTGGCGTCACGGTGCCCTAGCGGCCGAGCTAGGGCCGGGAACGGAAACGTCCCGACCCCCTCTTCCTCGCCGTGGCCTCGGCTTTCCCCGAGGGCACCGGACTCGCCGCCGCCATCCGAGTTTTCCGCCACCGTCGCCACCGTCTGCAGCAGGCCGCCTCCCTCCGTTTCTTTCCCCTCGCAGTGAGTCGCCCTCTCCCTCCCCTCTCTGCCCTCGCGTGGATCTCGCGTGCACGTCCACGCACACGGCCCGCACGAGCGCCCCCCGCGCGCACGGACCGCGCCCGCGAGCCACGGCCGCCGGCGGCAGCTGTCCGCTGTCGCTCGTTTCCGAACCACGATCTGCACCTGTTAATGTTTTGGGTTCAGTTAAAATTGCTCCCAACTGCACCTTATCCTTCCCCGCACCGCGTATCTATCACAAAACTGAACCAGCCCAACTGGCACAGCGCGCACCCGCTCGCCCCAGGGTCGCGGGATCGAGTCCCGCGGGAGGCAATTTTTGCCTCCCATTTTCCCCTTCCACGCGCGCCCGTGGGACCCGCCCGTCATTGAACTGCAGGGACACCTCACCTCCTAGACCAGCCACCTAAGCGCCACAGTGGCGCTGGCCCCACTGTCAGTGGCTGGGTCTGCTCACTGCGTGGTGCAGATTGCTTTTTCTGCATGTTTTCCTTCATTTTAAGTCCAGTTTTTATTACAGTTTAGTCCCTAAACTTCAAACCCAAATAACTTTTAAATCCCAACTCCAACTAAAATAAATAAAATATGTACACCGCACCAAATTAACTTCTCTATCTATCTATAGCATTTGTTTTATGTTTTGAGTTTTCAAAATGCAATTCAAATTTGAATTCAAATAATTCAATTGCAATTTGCTAAAATCCATAACTAATTCATTATTAGTCCAAATCATGCAAATAAAATATGTTTTCCAAACCATTTTGAACCACCAATTCAAATATAAATTTTGTTTCATGATTTGAATAATTTAAATTGCCTAAATAATTTAATACTTGTTTAATTCATTTAAGTTTGATAAAATCATAACTTGCTCAAAATAAAATAATTTTGAACATGCAAAATATGTTTTCAAACCATCAAAGTGTGAACTTTTCAAATGTGAGTTTGAAATTATGTTTTGAACAAATAAAACTTCAATTAAATTCAAACTTGTTTTAAATTCATTTAAAACTTGTTTAATATTGTTTCAATCATAATAAATTCATCCTAATTCCAATTTCAATATTTGAAACATGTAATCCAACTAAAATTTGATGTTCTTTTCAAATATAAACTTTGTTACTTGTTTTGAACAATTTAAATGGTTGAAAACAACAAATACTTGTGTGACACCTTTAAGGCACCCAAAAATTCCCTAAATTAATAATAAAATTCTAAATTGCTACACCCTATTTTAATTTGATTCTAATGTTGTTATTTTGCTGTTTTCCTTTTGCATGCATCATGCTAAACCACTAGAACCTGTTGATTAGTTGGAAAACAAATAATCTAACCAAAATCCATGGGCTTTTCATATGCAACTCAAAATTGCATATGTGTCCATTTAAATTGTGTTATCATATCAATTAGTTTATTTTGATGCATCTATTAACTTGTCATGCATCATATTTGATTGTGCACTATGCCATGATGATGATTGTTTATATTTCTGCCTTGTTTGTTTGCTTCTTCTCGGATAGACGACGACGTTGATACCGACGACCTTTACGACACCCCTTCTGAGGATCTAGCTCAGTACCCGGCTACTGGGTTTGCAGGCAAGTTATCACTCACATGAACCATTGTGTTCCTTTCAACATTGGTTACCGATACTTTCCGTTGCTCTTTTCTGCTAGCCATAGTGGTAGTTGTTTCTGTTACGAACCTATCACATGATACCCTAAGCCCTGATATTGCAACACCTCCAGTCCTAAAACCCCGTTGCTTGGGCCCGTGTCTTACTAGCATGCTTAGGGTTGTTTTGCTCGAGTCTGTTATCCGTTACTTTATGTTATTATATCTGTTATGTTCTGGGGCTCGATGTTTAAACAATCAACCTATTAATTTTGTGGGTAATAATAATTTGATGATAAGGCACCGGCAGGAGGCCCGGCGTGGTTTTGAGGCCTGCTAGTGTCGACCCTAATTAGGAAAAGGGTCTTGTCTACTGATCCATGATGAGCGTGCTCACCGCATCCGGGTGGTGGTATGGAACCCCCCTCGACTTTGATCTGATCCGCAGTTTGTCCGAAGAGCCACACTTAGTTCGGGTGTTCCATTTGGCTCATACGCATGAATGGGTCGCTCCCATGGTTACTGATGATGATGATGACGCACACATATAGGGCGAGGCATGTAGTGCCGGGGTGTTGTGTCCTGTGGGAGTTTTGCACACCTGCGCTGAGTATTCGGCTGCGTGGCTGGGACCTTATAGCTCCGTGGCTCCTAGGACAGGCTGTGGTGATGGTTCGAGTCGTGTCGAGTCCACCTGAGTTTTAGTTGGTGGCTTGAGTGTGTACGGGTACTGGAGCACACCCTGTAGGGATGAATCTTCTCTAGAAGCCGTGTTGTCCGCGGTTATGTGACGACTTGGTGAAAGTACTGGCTAACAAGTACTCAGACAACTTACACCTAACTATAATAACTTGACTAGTAATAGGTTTATTGACACAATAACCTGAACTATCATTAATCCAACTGTGTGAGTTATCCTCGGATTGCTTCTTTGGATAAGGGGCGAGATCCAGGATGGGTTTGTTTGGTTGTTAGCTGGTAGTTGGTTACGATACGCTATCTTATCTTCTTTCTGTTAGCCGGAAGTGGTAGTAACTCTGTAGTTGGTTAGAGCAGCCAGTTGCCGCATCTTTCATATCCCCTTTCTTCCGTTGAACCCAAAGCATCTGTGCTTGGTGTTGACGGGTTACACTTTGGTGAAGTGTGAGTCTTGCTTGCCAGTACGTTGTTGTACTGACCCCTTTGGGGATGTGGTTTCCGCAGACGACGATTCCGAGGATCTCCATGGTGGCTACTACGTGGAGTATGACGACGCTGTTGACGAGTAGATAGCGGACCCGGGCAGGATCCGAGACTTCGTGGATGGGCTCCGTCTTTCCGTTTTCTGGCTTCTTAAGCCTATTTGGATCTTGTCTGTACTCAGACCTATTGAATGCTTCCGCTGTGATGTAATGATGTTATGTTGGGACATGTGTCCTCTGGATGATTGTATTTGCTATCTCTGCTCTAGTGAGAGCCATTTGCCATTTATTTCCATCTTTTGTGTCTTAGAGATATGTTGTGCTATCATTTTGTTCAACGCCGTTGACGTACCATGTGTGTATGGTATGAAGTACGTCAATGGTAGTATCCTGATTTCTATGGGATAGTTTACGTCGACGCTGAACAGATAGGGGTTGGTTGTCACACATACGTGTGTGGGCCTACTCGTAAGAGGACGCGGGTGCCGGTAAGCCCCGTAATCCAATCTACTACTGTTCAACGGAACGGCGAGTATCCTTTAGAAGTCCGGGTGCGACAATAGGTTGTCCACCTAGTTGCACATCTAGATAACCTTGTGTTTATTTTTTTAGCCCAAACCAAAAATGAAAAGGAGAAAAATTGGTAGTCACCTATTCACCCCCCCTCTAGTTGACCATATTGTACTTTCAATTCGTATCAGAGCCTTGGATCTTACTAAAGGCTTAACCTCCTAAGAGTATTATGGTCAATGAAAGTGATCCCGATTCTTCTAATGCGTAAATCGCCAAGATGACCGACACTATAGCTAGGTTGGTTTTAGTGTTGGTTCAGAGGTTTGTAGCATAAAGAAGATGTTGGAGGCCATGATGGGTAAACCTCAGGGGCCCGAGGAACCTCCTGTTGTCGCCGATGATCTTAGCTCAGATGATGATTCCATTCCAGACATTGCCGAAATGGAGGATAACATTGCCCAAGCCAAGGCAAAAGCTGATAAAAGGGCTAAGGGCGAGGAAAGTTCCGAAGGCTCCAAGTCTCAAACGGCTAATGGTTCGGGGTCTAACTCAAGAGTTCCACCACTTCCCAACTTTGGCTCCATCCACCCCATTGTTTCTATTACACACATTTTAAATGTTGGACTTCCTCCCATGCTTAACACTAATGAATTTTCTTATTGGAAGTTTGAAATGGAGTCTCATATCTCTGGCTCTTGCACCGTCTTGTGGAGAAGTGTTGTTCATGCATTTCATCCTCATGACGCAAGCAATTTGACTCCAAGAGAGGATATTGAATGTCAACTCAACAACACCGCTCTTGTCATCATTCAAAAGGCTCTCCCAAGGGAGCATCTCACTCACATCCGTGGTATCAAGACCGCCAAAGAGGCTTGGGATAAACTTGACACTTTGTTCCAAGGAAATGCAAGCATCCAATCCTCCAAGTATGATGTTGCCATTGAAAAATCCGAGAACTTTTTCATGCAAGAAGATGAGAGCCCCGAAGAACTATATAGAAGAGTTGTCACCCTTGCCAATCAATTGAAGGACTTTGGAAAAGAGGAAATCTCCGGTGAGTGGATCAAGAGGAAGTTTGTTGAGGCAATAACAACTTTTGAGAAGAACCTCTCCACTAGCATGAACAAGGGCGGACTACAATTCTCTCAACTCCATTGGTGTCCTTAGTGAGTTCATCGCCATATCTCTATCTCACAAGAGTGCGGATGATGCTCTTGCTCTCTCAAGAGGAATGGGAAAGTCTCCCAACCTAGCCTTGAAGTCCAAGGCGGTTGCTCGGATAGAAGAATTTGAAGAGGATGATGATGTGGAGGATTATGAGGATACATACAAGGGTGCTCACAAGTGCATTGCTCTTGACATGCATGGCTATTGGAAGAGATGGGAAGCTCATAAGGCCGATGCTCCTAAACCCCCAAGGACAAAGGTCTACAAGAAGAAGGGGGCGTCCAAGGACATGCTACAATTGTGGAAGTGCAAATAACTTTGTCAAAGAGTGTCCTTTTGAGCCAAGAGAGGAAAATGAAGGAAAGCTTGTTCGGAAGAACAATACCAAAGCTCCACAAAACAAGAACCTGGCTAGAAGAGTCCCAAGGGCTCTATATGTTCAAGAAGGGGCCGTATTGGAAACATATTACTCCAGAGATGAAGGAGAAGATGAAGTTGTAGGTGTGGCCCATGTTTCCATAGCTATGTCTTCCTCTTCATCTGTCTCTCTATTTGAATCCCCCAATAAGAAGGCGTCTATCCGACCTACATGTCGCATGGAAAAAGCCACCTCGGTAAACTCCTTCACCTCCAAGTCTATTGCAACTAGTACTCCCTCATTATTGGATCATGTTTAAAATATTGTTGATGAGGATGAGGAGTCTAAGGATCTAGGATTATGGTTTTCTAGCCTTGAAGGTGAGACCAAAGAAAAGGTAAAGGCCCTCTTGAGGCAACTTGATGATGCCAACTCTCTTATAGATGAGAAGGAAGAGATCATCGTGACTTTGGAGAGCTATGGTGGTGGTCATTGTAGCAATGAGAAAGAGCTTGTAGAAGCTTTTGAGAAAGAGCAATCCATTAGAGCCTCTCTTGAAGAGAGACTATCTAGTCTTTTTTTTTCAAGAACATGCAGATGCATGTCATGACATTAAGAAGAGAAGAGTAGAGCTTGTTGTAGTTACAAACTACCTGCTACCTATTAACTACGAGGCTACTCCTCCCGCGTGCCCGCTCTCTGCCTGGCCGCAACCCAAAGACTAAAATCTTCTAAGATTCTACTCACTACCATCTGCTCCGAAGAAGTCACTCGCTCGAAATGTCGATTGTTACATTCTAGCCACAGACATCGACAACATGCTACGCTGAGACTTATGATATTAGTGTTTCCAAACTTAGGAAGGATAATGAAGAATATCTTTCCCTTGCTAAAACTCGAGAAAATGAGAAGTTGGAGCTAAGAATTTATCATGAGAGACTTGTTGACATTCATGAAAAACTTGAAAAGGAGTTCATGTCTCTTATGCCCTGTTTGGTTGCACAGAATTGAGCGTGGAATCAGTAAATCTGGAATTTGGGGTCCAATTCCACCGTTTGGTTGTGTTCGGAATCAAGTCCCGGAAACTCGTTCCAATTCTACGCGGGGTATCCGTCCTGAGGAAAACGCGTAGCGCTCGTTTCCGAGCTCCCAGCCTCGGAAAGGCTTCGGAATCTCCCAGGCGAACAGGTACGGGAGCTCTTTCCCGAAAGCAGACCAGCCCCGTCCTCCTGCCTCTTTCCCGCAAGGAGAAGCTCCACCCGGCGGCGGCGCACCAGGTGCGGTCCCTGCCCCTCCATGCCCTCCCGAGCTCCCCTGCCTCTCCTCTCCCCGGAGCTTCGTCTTCCCCCTGGCCGCCCCCTCCCAGCCGCGGCCGAACCCTAGATGCGCCGCTCCCGGAGCTTCCTCTTCCCCCTGGCCGCCCCCTCCCTGCGGGATGGTGACCGACGACGGCCATGATGCTGCGCCGCCCCACCCTCTCGTCTCTCCCCCGAGCTCCCTCTTCCCCCTGGCCTCCCCCTCCCTCTTCCCCCATGGCCGCCACTCCCTGCGGGATGGTGACCGACGGCGCGGCCATGGATGCTGCCCCCTCCCTCTTCCCCCTGGCTGCCCCTCCCTTCCCCCCTTGGCCATGGATGCTGCGGGATGGCCCCTCTCCTCTTCTGATTCGGTTGTTGCTATGAATTTGGGTCGAATTTGTGTTCTTGCTATGAACTGCAGGTTTGAGAAGAATAGGAAATGGTGCTAGTCAATTCCACATGATGTTCATCCAAACAGGATTTGGAATTCCATTCCAGCCTTAATTCTACAAACGAATACCATGCGCATCCAAACAGCAAAACTGGAATTCCATTGATATCGTTGATTTGGTATTCCATTGCCAATTCAATTCCGCGGCGAATTCTGTGCAACCAAACAGGGCATTAAAGAAATTCATGACAAGCTCACCATGTCTCGTAATAAGCTCGTAGCTCAACAATCTAATAAGCAAGTGACGCCTTCCTCTACTAGCATTGTTATCTCGCCTAGTTCTTGTGATACTCCTAACATTGTAGGAAGTGAGAAAATTCTCAATTATGCCATAAACTCTCAAGGAGTTAAGAATGGGAAGGAGGGACTTGGCTTTGTTGCTAAGTCAAATAAGAGAACAACAAGAATAAGAAGGTCACCTCTCCCTATCAAAATATTGTCTTTGTGAAGGAAGTGTGGTGATCAAGGAGAAGGAGACCAACACCATTGTGGGTGGTGAGACCTCTAGGGGGAGCGCCACTCACGATGATTTTGACGAAAAATATAACCCCTTTTATGTTCTTATGAAATCTAGAGATGGTCGTGTTTATGCTAAATATGCTAAATACCTCTTTCTTTAATAAATAGAATGTGATTGTCACTTGGGAAACAACTCTTAAATTAGCCTTTTTTGGGTTTGTTGAGAACGACATGTATGTAGTGGACTTCTCTAAGGGAGACACGTGTGTCGCGATATGCCTAATGGCCAAAGTTGATGTGAGTTGGCTTTGGCATCGCCGGTCAGCCCACACCAATATAAGGATGTTGCATGAACTTCAAAGTGGCAATCATGTTCTAGGACTAACCAAATCTAAGTTTGCTAAAAATCGTGTGTGTAGCTCTTGCGCCTTTTGAAAGCAAAATAGAGAACTTCACCCTACCAAGACCACCATCTCCACCACAAGAATTCTCAAGCTTATTCACTTGGACCTTTTTGGTCCACTATCCTATGATATTCTTGGAGGAAAAAAGTATTGCTTGGTGATCGTGGATGACTACTCAGGATATTATTGGGTGTATTTCTTCAAGAGGAAGAGTGAGACTCAAAAGAGAGTCATCTAATTCATCACTTTGGTTGAGCACCAACACAATGCTACCATTATGGCCATCCGGAGTGATTATGGCTCGGAGTTCAAGAACTACACTGTTGAGGGTTTTCTTAGTGAAGAGGGAATTTCTCATCAATATTCCACTCCCTATAACCCTCAACAAAATGATGTAGCGGAGAGGAAGAACCGCACCTTGATGGATGCGTCTAGGACAATGATTGCAGAGTTCTCTTCTTCCTATAATTTTTGGGCCAAAGCCATCTCCATCGCATGTCATATGAACAGTCGGTTATATCTTTGTAAGATCTTGAACAAGACTCCCTATGAGATTCTCACGGACAAGAAGTTGGACGTATCTTACTTCAAAGTCTTTGGTTGCAAGTGCTTTATTCGCAAGAAAGGTAAATTCTTTTTCAAAGTTTGAGACCAAATCATATGAGGGTATGTTTGTTGGTTATGCCACAAATGCCCACACCTATAGAGTCTACAACAAGTCCATCAGACAAGTTGAAAAAGCTATAGATGTGGTGTTTGATGAGGATAATGGCTCCCAAGGGGGGCGCATAGGTCATGGTGTTGTAGGAGATGCAATTTTCTCCCATCGTTATAAGAACTGGGATTGGTGAAATAATTCCCATTGAGGGTTATCGTATGACGGAGTGATAAGGACGGTGCTCTACTCAAGTGGATCCATCGACTACACCCATTGATACACAAGCTACCCAACAAGATGCACCAAGCCCTCAAGCTAATGAACAAGGCCAAGATCAAGATCATCCAATTGTTGAGAGAGCTCAACCAAGTGGTGATCCTTCACCCATTGATGATCAAGGCCAAGATCAAGATGGACATGACTCCGATGAAGAAGGTGATTCCCAAGCTATATCCAAGGAAACTTTGGAGGAGATGCTATCTCATAGAGCAAAGACAAGACTAGAAAATCTTGATCGTGCGGGTCACACGGAGGACAAGATTCTTGGGCAAGTTCGTGGAAGGGTTGTAACTAGGAAGCAATTGGAGGATTTTAGCAAGGCTCATGCTTTTGTCTCCTTTATTGAGCCCAAGATAGTATATGAAGCTCTCAAAGATCAAGATTGGCTTGAGGCCATGCATGATGAACTCAACAGCTTCGAGCGCAACAAAGTATTGAAGTTAGCGCCAAGACCCAAGGATTGCAAGACTGTTATTGGAACCAAGTGGGTGTTCAAGAACAAGCAAGACAAAGATGGTATCGTCATTTAGAACCAGGCAAGATTGGTGGCTCTCTCTCAAGTTGAAGGTGTTTATTTCTGTGAAACCTTTGCTCCCGTATCTCGTATTGAATCCATTCTTATCTTGCTTGCATATGCATCTCATCATAATTTCAAGTTACAACAAATGAATGTGAAAAGTGCTTTCTTAAATGGTCGAATTAATGAGTTAGTATATGTCAAGAAACCTCCGGGCTTCGAAGATATGAACCACCCCGATCACATCTATAAACTTGATAAGGCGCTCTATGGGCTTAAACAAGCTCCACGTTCATGGTACGAGCACCTTAAAGAGTTTCTAGTAGATCGTGGATTTAATATTGGTTTAATTTATCCTACCCTCTTTACCAAGACGGTTGGAGGTGACTTGTCATATGCCAACTCTATGTGGATGACATCATTTTTGGGTCTACTAACACTTTGTTCAATGAAGAGTTTTGCAAGCTAATGACCCATAGATTTGAGATGTCCATGATGGGGGAACCCGAGTACTTCCTTGGTTTTGAAATCAACCAATATCATGAAGGAACCTTCATCAAACAAGCCAAGTATACCCAAGACATGCTAAAGTTATTCAACATGCATGATGCCAAACCTATGAAGACTCCCATGTCCACAACCCTTGACTTGAAACCCGAACCTAACGGTAAAGAGGTAGATCAAAATGTATACCACTCCATGATTGACATTTTTTGCTTTACCTTTGTGCATATAGACCGGATATTATGTATAGTGTAGCTAAATGTGCAAGGTTTCAAGCCTCTCCGAGGCAAAGTCATTTTGAAGCGGTTAAACGAATCTTTCGATATTTAGTTCATACCCCAAATTTTGGTCTTTGGTATCTGATACGTCATAAACATATCCTAAATTTCTGATGTTCCATGTTGTTTTCATGCCATATGCTACATGTTTTCCTTACACTTTATGTCATTTTTATTGATTTCCCGGACTAACCTATTGACAAGATGCCACAGAGCCAGTTCCCTGTTTTCTGCCGTTTTTAGTTTCAGAAAAGTTGTTCTAGAAATATTCTTGGAATTGGAAAATTTGAAGCCCGGAAGTCTTAGAATTCCCGAAGGTTCCACGGAGTCCCGAAGAGGCCCAGAGGGGGGCCACACCATAGGGTGGCGCGCCCCCTGGCCGCGCCTAGGGTTGGTGTGGGCCCCTCGGGCATCCACCGCCATCGCCCTTTCTCCTATTTATTCCCCCGATACATCAACTTTAAAAATAGACCACTTCATCCCGAGAAACACCCGAGGCCGCCGTCATCGTCAACCCGAGATCAGGAGGGTTCTGGAGCTCTCCCCGGCACCCTGCCGGGAGGGGAATTCATCACCGGAGGGGTCTACACCACCATGCCCGCCTCCGGAGTGATGCGTGAGTAGTTCATCCCTGGACTACGGGTCCATAGCAGTAGCTATATGGTTGTACTCTCCCCTTTATGCCTCATATTTAGATCTCGTGAGCTGCCTCACATCATCGAGATCATCTATTTGTAATGCTACATGTTGTGTTTGCTGGGATCCGATGATTATTGAATGCTATGTCTGTTAATTATAAACATATCATGTTATATTCATGTGTATGTTATTTATGATATTGGATGCTTGAAAGCTCATGATCCCTCTAATGATTTTGGTGATGATAACAACGCGGGTATCAACTATCTAACAATGTTGTTTTAGGCTGTGCAGCTGATCTCTCAGATGATTATTGATATAATCTTATAAAAAGATCAAAGAGGAGTTCTGCATTCTTGAATTATTGCCACCGGATTTTTCAGTGACTACACCGGAAATTCCGGTGCTTATGGGACGGAACATCCGGCCCTGGCACCGAAATATTCCGGCCTTTCTGGCATCTTCAAAACGATCAAGTTTTTCTCCCACTGCCCGCGCACAAAAGCTGGGGCGGAAATTTGCCCTGGAAATTTCCGGCCCTCTGGTACTTAGCAGAAATTAGAGTTTCCTCACATGCCCGCGCACAGAGATGGGGGCGGAATATTGCCCGGAAAATTCCGGGCCCGGATTATTCAAAAATCCGCCCCCGAATTATTCAAAAATCCGCCCCCTGGTCCTTAGCAGTTTTTCATCATGTACTGGTGCCCGCACGCAGAGATGGGGCAGAATGTTGGGGCGGAAATTTCCTCCCCCGGATATTTCAAAGATCCGCCCCCCCGGACTATTCAAAATTCCGTCCAGGTCAGACCGGAAATTTTCGGTGCTAACACCGGAATATTCCGGCCCTGGCAGACTTCAACGGTCAGAATTTGGTGGAGCCTATAAATAGCTGTCTTCTTCCTCTAGATAGGTAGCTCGTCCATTCCTCTCTCTCCTCCATTGTTGTAGAGCTCGAAACGCCCCGATCTCCCTCCTCCTCCAACCAAACTCGATGCCCTTCAAGGATCTCATGGGGGAGGACTAGATCTACCTTTCCACCAAGCCAAAAAGTGTGTTCCCACACCATAACTCTTGGGATCTTGTAATCTCTTGGTTTCCTTGTCATCCAAGGGAAACCCTAGTTCTTGTAGCTTCCACCTTGTAGCAAGAAGCTTCCGATTGTTTAGAGCCTCCATCTCACTTGTGGAGTAGCCTCAACCCCTTGTAAAGGTTTGGTCAACGCCTTCAAGTCGACCTCATAGTGGAAACGAGAATCTCCCTCACCGGAGAAGCTCAAGGAGAATAAGGTGTGCACATCCGTGCTATTGTGGAGCGCCTAGGTGGCTCCCCACCTCTCCAACGTAGACGTACTTCTTTCGAGAAGGAAGTACGGGAAACATATCCTTGTCTCCGTGTTTTTCACTTGTTGTTATCTTGTGCCGTACCTCTATTTCCGTTGCTACTCGTTGCTTGTCACTTAGGGTGTTCACTTAGTTGCACGTCTAGATAACCAAGCTTTTACTTTCCCAAAGCCCCCACTAAAATTGAAAAAGAATTAAAATTTGTAGGTCACCTATTCACCCCCCCTCTTGTTGACCCTAGTGCACTTTCAATTGGTATCAGAGCCTCGGCTCTTTTATCGGGCTTAATATCCTAAGAGTACCATGGTCAACGGAGATGATCCCGAATCTTCTAAGGAGGAGCTCTCCAAAATGGCCGACACTATAGCTAACCTAGAGACAACAGTTTGTACTATCCAAACCCAATTGTCCAAGGTTAGCTCTAGTGTAGGCTCGGAGGTTTCCTCCATCAAGAATATGTTGGAGAACATGATGGGTAAACCTAAGGGGCCATCGAACTCTCCCCATGTCGCCGATGAGGATAGTTCGGAAGAGGAGACGATTCCTGACGATTCCCAAATCGAGGAGAACATTGCCAAAGCTAAGGCTAAAGCCACACAAAAGGCTAAAGCCAAGGCAAATGAGAGTTCCGGTGGCTCCAAGTCTCAAACGGCTAATGGTTCCGGGGTCCACACACAAGTCCCACCTCCTCAAAATTATGACACCATTCACCCAATTGTTTCCATGCCACACATTCTTAATGTTGGACTTCCTCCCATTCTTAACACTAACGAATTCTCTTCTTGGAAGTTTGAAATGGAGTCCCATATTTCTGGATCGTGCACCGCATTGTGGAGGAGTGTGATTCATGGATTTCATCCGCATGACCCGAGCAACTTGACTCCAAGGGAGGATGTGGAATCTCAACTCAACAAAACTGCTCTCGTTATTATCCAGAAGGCTCCAAGGGAGCATCTCACTCACATTCGTGGTTGCAAGACCGCCAAGGAAGCTTGGGACAAACTTGACACCTTGTTTCAAGGAAATGCTAGCATTCAATCTTCCAAGTATGATGTGGCCATTGACAACTCTGAGAACTTCGTCATGCAAGAGGATGAGACCCCCGAAGAGCTCTATAGAAGAGTTGTCACTCTCGCCAACCAATTGAGAGACTTTGGAAAGGAAGAGATCTCCGATGAGTGGATAAAGAGGAAATTTGTCAAGGCCATCACACCCTTTGAGAAGAATCTCTCCACTAGTATTCGGACAAGAGCGGACTACAACACTCTCAACTCCATTGGTGTTCTTAGTGAGTTCATCGCCATCTCTCTATCATACAAGAGTGCGGATGATGCTCTAGCTCGCTCTAGAGGGATGGGAAAGTCTCCCAACCTCGCATTGAAGTCAAAGGCAATGGCTCGAGTTGATGAAAGTGAAGAATGAGATGATGATGAAGAAGACTATGAAGACACCTATACGGGAGCTCACAAGTGCATTGCTCTCGCTATGCATGGATATTGGAAGAGATGGGAAGCTCACAAGGACGGCTCTCCAAGACCTCCACGAAACAAGAACTACAAGAAGAAGGGGGAGCGCCCAAGGACATGTTACAACTGTGGTAGCGCAAACCATTTCGTGAAGGAGTGCCCCTTTCAGCCAAGAGAAGAAAATGAAGGCAAGCTTGTTTGCAAAAACAAGGCCAAGGCTCCACAAAACAAGAACTTTGCTAGAAGAGTGCCAAGGGCCCTCTACGTTCAAGAAGGGGCGGTTCTAGAAACCTATATCTCCGGAGATGAAGGAGAAGATGAAGTTGTAGGAGTGGCCCACGTCGCCGTTGCCACCGCGTCATCTTCATCGATTTCTCTATTTGAATCCCCCAATGAGATTGTGGCTACCCGACCTACATGTCTTATGGAAAAATCCACTTCAGTATGCTCTCCTAACTCTAAGACCATTGCCACTAACCCTCCTTCATTATTGGATTGTGTTGAGAATGTTTGTGAGGAGGATAGTGAGGCCAAAGAGTTAGGCATTTGGCTAGCTAGCCTCAAAGGTGAGACTAAGGAGAAAGTAAATTCCCTCTTACGGCAACTTGATGAGGCTAACTCGCTTGTAGATGAAAAGGAGGAAATTATCATGACCTTAGAAATCCATGGAGGTCACTATTGCAATGACAAAGATCTCGAAAAGGCTCTTTAAAATGAGCGTTCCATTCGTGCATCTCTTGAGGAGAAATTGTCTAGTCTTGAAGAAAACTTTGCCATGAGTGTCTCTAAACTTAGGAGTGATAAAACACAATCTCTTGCTATAATTAAAACTCTTGAACATGAAGAGTTGAAGCTAGGAATTGTTCACGAGGAATTAGTTGCTAGTCATGAAAAACTAAAAAAAGGAGTTCATGTCTCTTAAAGAAATTCATGACAAGCTAACCAAGTCTCGTGACAATCTCCTAGCTCAACAATCGAACAAGCAAGCTATGAAATCCTCATCTACTTGCATGAATACATTGCCTGTCATCTTGTGTAGTGCAACTAATCTTGTAGGAAGTGAGAAGAATCTCAATGATGTGACCCCTCAACAAGTCACAAATGGGAAGGAGGGACTTGGCTATGTAACCAAGTCAAAGAAGAAGTACAAGAAGAAGAACAAGAAGAAGGTCACCTCTTGCTCACAAGAAGTAAGGTTTGTGAAATAGGGAGAGGTGTCCAAGCAAAAGGAGACCAACACCATTGAGGGCGGTGACACCTCTAGGGGGATCACCACTCATAATGACTTTGCCGGAAAATACAACCCATCTTATGTTCTTATGAAATCTAGAGATGGTCATGTGTATGCTAAATATGTTGGTACTTCGTATGGTGATGATTATCATTGGAGTATTTGGGTTCCAAAGACCCTTTTCGCTAACAAAAGAGGACCCATTCAACAATGGGTACCTAAATCAAGACACTAATCTTTTGTAGGGGAGTGCTTCCGGTTCGAGCAAATGGACGGTGGATAGTGGTGCATCCCAACATATGACTGGAAGCAATGACGCAATGAGTGATCTACATCCTCCATTACCTCATCTCAATTGCGTCACTATTGGTGATAACTCCGAACTAAAGTTATTGGGACGAGGCAAGGTAGCAATCTCAAATGACTTGTCAATTGAGAATGTTCTTCTTGTTGAGTCCCTTGGCTATAATCTCATATCGGTTCTTCAACTTGCTAAAAGTGGGTTTACCTCGTTCTTTAATAAAGAGAATGTGATTGTCACTTGGGAAACGACTCTTAAAGTAGCCTTTGTTGGGCATGTCGAGAACGGCATGTATGTAGTGGACTTCTCTAAAGGAGACATGTGTGCCGCGACATGCCTAATGGCTAAAGTTGATGTGGGTTGGCTATGGCATCGCCGGTTAGCCCACACCAATATGAGGACGTTGCATGACCTACAAAGTGGCAATCATGTTCTAGGACTAACAAATGCTAAGTTTGCCAAAGATCGTGTGTGTAGCTCTTGCGTTCTTGGAAAACAACATGGAGAAGCTCACCCAACCAAGACAAACATCACCACCTCAAGAATCCTCGAGCTCATTCACTTGGACCTCTCTGGTCCTATATCATATGATAGTCTTGGAGGCAAGAAGTATTGCTTGGTGATTGTGGATGACTATTCACGATATTGTTGGGTGTACTTCTTCAAGAGGAAGAGTGAGACTCAAAAGCGGGTCATCGAGTTCATCACTTTGGTGGAGCGCCAACATAATACAAGCATCATGGCTATCCGAAGTGATAATGGCTCCGAGTTCAAGAACTACACCGTGGAGGGATTTCTCAGCGAGGAAGGAATTGCTCATCAATATTCCACTCCCTACACCCCTCAACAAAATGGTGTGGAGGAGAGAAAGAATTGGACTCTTATGGATGCGGCTCGAACCATGATTGCGGAGTTCTCTTCTCCTTATAATTTTTGGGCCGAGGCCGTCTCCACCGCTTGTCACGCTAGCAACCGATTGTATCTCCGCAAGATCTTGAACAAGACCCCTTATGAGATTCTCACGGGAAAGAAGCCGGATGTTTCATACTTCAAGGTATTTGGATGCAAGTGCTTCATTCGCAAGAGAGGGAAACGATTGTCAAAGTTCGAGACTAAATCTTATGAGGGTATCTTTGTTGGCTATGCCACGAACGCTCACGCGTATAGAGTCTACAACAAGTCCACCGGGCAAGTTGAAGAAGCTATAGACGTGGTGTTTGATGAGGATAATGGGTCCCAAGGGGGCCGTATAGATCATGGTATTGTAGGAGATGCAATTCCTCCCATTGTCATAAGAAGAATGGGGATTGGTGAAATAATCCCCATTGAGGGTTACCGGATGACGGAGGGAGAAGGACTATACTCTACTCAAGTGGAGCCATTGACTACATCCATTGATACTCAAGATACCCAGCAAGATGCACCAAGCCCTCATGTTTCACCACAAGGCCAAGCAAACAATCAAGGCCAAGCTCATGATGAAGGCCAATCTCACAATGAAGAACAAGAACAAGATATACATGGTGATGATACAACTCGACACATGAGGGATCCATCTCCCGTTGATGAACAAAATCAAGGTGGACAAGGCTCCGATGATAAAGGTGATGATCAAGTGCTATCCAAGGAAACTTTGGAGGAGATGCTAGCTCGTAGGGCAAAGAGAAGGCTAGATAATCTTGCTCGTGTCGGTCACACGGAGGACATGATTCTTGGACAAGTTCGTGGAAGGGTCGTCACAAGAAGGCAATTAGCGGATTTTAGCAAGGCTCATGCTTTAGTCTCTCACATTTAGACAAAGAAGGTTTATGAAGCTCTTGAAGATCAAGATTGGATTGAAGCTATGAACGAAGAACTTAACAACTTCGAGTGTAACAAGGTGTGGAAGTTGGTGCCAAGACCCAAAGATTGCAAGAACGTCATCGACACCAAGTGGGTCTTCAAGAACAAGCAAGACAAGGACGGCATCATCATTTGCAACAAGGCTAGATTGGTTGCTCAAGGCTTATCTCAAGTCGAAGGTGTCGATTTCGCTGAAACATTCGCTCCCGTAGCTCGTCTTGAATCTATTCGCATCTTACTTGCATATGCCTCTCATCACAACTTTAAATTGCAACAAATGGATGTTAAAAGTGCATTTTTAATGGTCCCATCCACGAGTTGGTATATGTCAAGCAACCTCCGGGTTTCGAGGATCCCAACCACCCTGATCACGTCTACAAACTCGATAAGGCACTCTATGGACTTAAACAAGCTCCACGTGCGTGGTACGAGCACCTTAAAGAGTTTTTAGTAGATCGTGGGTTCAATGTTGGTTTAATCGATCCCACCCTTTTCACCAAAAGGGTTGGAGGTGACTTGTTCATATTCCAACTCTATGTGGATGATATCATCTTTGGTTCTACTAACATCGCATTCAATGATGAGTTTTGCAAGCTTATGACGGATAAATTCGAGATGTCTATGATGGGAGAGTTAGAGTATTTTCTTGGCTTTGAGATCAAGCAACACCCGAAGGCACATTCATCAAGCAAGCCAAGTATACTCAAGACATGCTCAAGCGCTTCAACATGCATGATGCCAAACCTATGAAGACTCCCATGTCCACGACTATTGACTTGAAACCCGACCCGAATGGTAAAGAGGTAGATCAAAAGGTATACTGCTCCATGATTGGCTCTTTGCTCTACCTTTGTGCATCTAGACCCGATATTATGTATAGCGTAGGTAAATGTGCAAGGTTTCAAGCCTCTCCGAGACAAAGTCATTTTGAAGCGGTTAAGCGCATCTTTCGATATTTAGTTCATACCCCAAACTTCGGTTTTGGTATCCCAAGGGTTCAAGCTTTCAGCTCATTGGGTATTCGTATGCGGATTATGCGGGAGAGAAGACGAATAGGAAATCTACATCCGGAGGTTGTCAATTACTTGGCCGCTCATTGGTATGTTGGTCTTCCAAGAAGCAAAATTGCATTGCTCTCTCTACCACCAAAGCCGAATACATCTCCGCGTCAAGTTGTTGTGCTCAGTTACTTTGGATGCGGCAAACATTGAGAGATTATGGCATCGACTTCGACAAAGTTCCCCTCTTGTGCGACAATGAGAGTGCCATCAAGATCGCCTACAATCCAGTTCTTCACTCCAAGACGAAGCACATTGAGATACGCCATCATTTCATTCGGGATCATGTTGAGAAGGGTGATATTGACCTCTCCTATGTGCCAACCAATGATCAACTCGCGGATATCTTCACGAAGGCCCTTGATGAACCAAGATATAGGGGTTTGAGGAATGAACTAAATTTTATCGATGCGTCCAACTTCTCTTGAACCCTTGCATAAGTACCTTCACTATATGTGCTATCAAGTTTAGATGTAGGCATGGACATAGGGGGAGCGTAGTTCAACTCATGAACCAACACTCCACCTATCATGCACAAAACAACCAAAGCGTCATGCATATCTAGTCATTTCGTGACTTACTGTGCTTAAAACGTGAGTCATACTTTTGAGTCCAAGATACATCTTCGCGACTCCTTGGTATCACTCAAACACGGTGGCTTCGGCCACCAACTTTTCCTTGTAATTGTGTTGTTTGATTGTTTGTTTGTGTTTGTGTGTTTGTTGTCTTTGGTTCTAATTTTGGAGGCTCACGTCTTGTTCCATCTTCCACAAATTCTCGGAAGGCATGGGAACCCCGGAAATTCCGGTCTAGGGCCCGAAAAATTCCGGCCCCCAGACATTTTCCCCAGAAATTTTCCTCAATTTCAGAGTGCCCGCTCACAGAAGGCACCCCGGAAATTTGAGCGGAAATTTCCGGGGCAAATATCCGGCGGCCCGGAATATTCCGTGCCTTAAGCCCCGGAAATTTCCGGGGTTCGAGATTGACTCGAATATTCACCCAAATATCCAGCGTGCCCGCTCACAGAAGGCACACCGGATATTTGGGCGGAATATTCCGGCCTAAATCTCCGGCCCCCGGAATATTCCGGCCTTAATACCAGAATAATCCGGTGTGCTTGGCTGGGGCTATATAAAGGCGACGGGAGGGGGCAGTTCTAGATTGCTCTCCCTCCCTTCGCCTCCACTCCGCCTCCAGACGCAGCCGCCGCCTCCGAGACCTCCGGGAGGCCCTTTTGCCTCCCCTCCTCATCCTCTAATTGCCCTTTGCGGATCAAGAGACCGCACATTCTTTCCTCCCTCATGGATCCCGGTATGTGCTTCGTTTTCTCCGCAATCTCAGGTTATTAGTTTATTTGATCTCATGTCCGTTGATATTCCTTGTGTTTTTGAGAAGAACATCACATACTAGTGTCATCTATCCCCTAGGATTCTTCTCATTGCACACTTTCGTTGTTTTAGATTCATTGCAGGCCCCAGATTTAGATCTGGTTTCGAAAATTCCGAAGGCCGGAAATTTCCGCCCCAGGACCGGAATTTCCGCCCCCCGGAACTTTCACCTGTGGCCGGAATTTCCGCCCCCCCCGGAATTTCCGCACCAGATGCCGGAATTTCCGGCCTGCACTGAATCTCGAACTGAGATCTATTGTGTCCATTTCTACGAGTCGTGAGCCCCCGTTGTTGATGCTCTTTTTTTGTTTATTTTTCTTTGCATTTTTCCCTGCTTTTCTCGCAGATGGTTCAAGCTCTAGGCCTGCCAAGTTGACTAGCTCACGCAAGCGACTCTGTCACCTGAGGGAAGATGCTGAGGGGACTCTTTTTGATGAGAATGAGACTCGCCGGCGTGCGAGGGATGCTGAGAGAGAATATGAGCGTCAACGTGACTCGTCAAGGGCTGCTCGCAAAGCTGGCAAGCAGTAAGGGAAGTCAGCTCTGAACTTGGCCACCATGTCCATCACTGAGTTTAAGGCATGGAGGGCCAAGGCCTGGTACACAGAGGGTCCTCAAGACCCCACCATCGATTCTTGCTTCTGGCACGTAGAGCAGGAGACCATATTCAAGCAAGTGTACACTATGATGAGCAAGCAAGTGTGTCCCATGAAGTTTATTAACTTTGCTCATCTGGCTGCCAATCCGGCCTACTTCAACAACTCCGTCCAGCTGGCTGAACTTCTTGGTCTGCGTCACCTCATGGAGACCAAATGCTCCTACAATGTCACTTTCATCCAGCAGTTCTTCTCCACACTTGTCTTTGATGAGTCTGAGGATATTGGGATGTCTTGGATGTTTGGCCCTCATTTGCTCACCGCCAACTTTCATGATTTTGCTACTGAGCTCGGGTATCCCTTTGCTGGTCTTAACACTCCTTAGGGTCATCGCATGCATGTTCACGGGATGGAGTATGAGAAGAACAGACTGGCTGAGCTGTATGGTTCTACTGGTGTGATTGGCTCGGCAAAAGGACTCTTTCCCATCTATGACATCCTGCTGCGTATGTTCAGGGAGACTATTGCCCCGAGTGCGGGCAATAATGATGCTATTCGTGGTGGCTTGGTCAACCTCATGTACCACGCCTACCTGACTTTCACTGAGGGTGACATGACTGACACGGAGGCCCACAAAATTGATGTGATGGATTTCATCTTCAATGAGATCCACTTTGCTCTCTTCCACCGCAAAGTGCCCCCGTATGCTCCTTACATCATGAAGCTCATCAAGTCTCGTTATCCCTCTGAGCTCCGTGAGGACCTAGAGCTGGACTGTGAGGAGCACAAGGATGTCACTCTGTACAAGAAGGCCGCCCACACTCAGCAGGCTGCACATGATGTTGGTGCCACAGGTCAGGGTCACCGTGATCCTCGCATGTGTCCTCCTCCCCCTGGCACCAAGAAGCGCTCATGGCTTGTTCGTGCTATTGAGAAGGTGATGTGCATGAATGTGTGCATCCACAAGGAGAACTACAATGCCTATGTTGAGCGCCGCAACATCCTGGAGAACCAGCGCACCATCATGACTTCCCTCAAGGTTCCCAATGTGCCAGCTCCTCCTCCTGACAGGATTCCATACAAGAATTGGAACAACCGCGATGTTGACTGGGATCTCGGAGTGGATGATGATGAGGACATTGCCTATGCTAGTGAGGAGGAAGAAGAAGAAGACGACACCCAGGCCTAGAGTTTGCTCTATGGGATGTAGCATTCTCTTTTCTCTTTTTGGTGTCCTGATGCCAAAGGGGGAGAAGATCTAGATGATCGCGGGGATTTGCTAGGGTGGGTTTCGTTCTTTGTTGCCCCTTTTATCGTTTCGTGCGTCTTTTCTAACTTCGTTGGTTTGCTTGTGTGAACTATTATTATTAGGAGGCATGTATCCTATATATGCTATCTATGGTGTTATACTTTTCATATCATGCATTGTTAGTTTATTCCCTTGCAAATACCCGTGTTGTCATCACTCACCAAAAAGGGGGAGATTGAAAGCTCATGATCCCTCTAATGATTTTGGTGATGATAAGAACGCGGGTATCAACTATCTAACAATGTTGTTTTAGTCTGTGCAGCTGATCTCTCAGATGATTATTGATATAATCTTATAAAAAGATCAAAGAGGAGTTCTGCATTCTTGAATTATTGCCACCGGATTTTTCAGTGACTACACCGGAAATTACGGTGCTTATGGGACGGAATATCCGTCCCTGGCACCGGAATATTCCGGCCTTTCTGGCATCTTCAAAATGATCAAGTTTTTCTCCCACTGCCCGCGCACAGAAGCTGGGACGGAAATTTGCCCCGGAAATTTCCGGTGCAAATATCCGGCCCTCTGGTACTTAGCAGAAATTGGAGTTTCCTCAGATGCCCGCGCACAGAGATGGGGGCGGAATATTGCCCGGAAAATTCCGGGCCCAGATTATTCAAATATCCGCCCCCGGATTATTCAAAAATCCGGCCCCTGGTCCTTAGCAGTTTTTCATCATGTACTGGTGCCTGCGCTCATAGATGGGGGCGGAATGTTGGGGCGGAAATTTCCGCCCCCGGATATTTCAAAGATCCGCCCCCCGGACTATTCAAAATTCTGGCCAGGTCAGACCGGAAATTTCCGGTGCTAACACCGGAATATTCCGGCCCTGGCAGACTGCAACGGTCAGAATTTGGTGGAGCCTAAATAGATGTCTTCTTCCTCTAGATAGGTAGCTCGTCCATTCCTCTCTCTCTCCTCCATTGTTGTAGAGCTCAAAACGCCCCGATCTCCCTCCTACTCCAACCAAACTCGATGCCCTTCATGGATATCATGGAGGAGGACTAGATCTACCTTTCCACCAAGCCAAAAAGTGTATTCCCACACCATAACTCTTGGGATCTTGTAATCTCTTGGTTTCCTTGTCATCCAAGGGAAACCCTAGTGCTTGTAGCTTCCACCTTGTAGCAAGAAGCTTCCGATTGTTCAGAGCCTCCATCTCACTTGTGGAGTATCCTCAACCCCTTGTAAAGGTTTGGTCAACGCCTTCAAGTCGGCCTCATAGTGGAAACGAGAATATCCCTCACCGGAGAAGCTCAAGGAGAATAAGGTGTGCACATCCGTGCTATTGAGGAGCGCCTAGGTGGCTCCCCACCTCTCCAACGTAGACGTACTTATTTCGAGAAGGAACTACGGGAAACATATCCTTATCTCTGTGTTTTTCACTTGTTGTTATCTTGTGCCGTACCTCTATTTCCATTGCTACTCGTTGCTTGTCACTTAGGGTGTTCACTTAGTTGCACATCTAGATAACCAAGCTTTTACTTTCCCAAAGCCCCCACTAAAAGTGAAAAAGAATTTAAATTTGTAGGTCACCTATTCACCCCCCTCTAGTTGACCCTAGTGCACTCTCAATGCTCTCTGTTGTTAGTAGATGCTCTGACCAAATAGATGCTAGTGACTCTAAGAGGGAGTATTTATGCTCGATAGTGGGTTAATGCCTCCTTTGCATCTGTGCTCGAGTGAAAGAAACGCGACGGATGGAGGATGTGTTGTTGCCATTAGGGGGAAAACAACGATGTTTACATTGTTTACATTACACATTTTTCTTAATGCGAGTATCCGTTGCTTGCAACTTAATACCCAATGTTTGTTCGGATGATATTTGAAGGGTGGATTATTAGTCATAGATGCAGTTGGATGACGATCTATGTATTTTGTTGTAATGCCCGCATGAATCTCATAGTAATGTCTATGTCATGCATGTTCTTTATCTGTCAATTGCCCAGCTGTAATTTGTTCACCACGCATGTTAGCTATCTTTTATGGAGAGACACCTCTAGTGAACTGTGGACCCTTGTCTATTTTCTCATACTGATAATACACACATTGTTTCCACTACTTTCACACGGCTTCCACTGTGTTCACATTGCTGCTACTGTTTTCATACTTTTTTCATATTGTTTTCCACACTATACATTTAACCTCTTTGTTATCAGCAAAACCGGTGAGATTGACAACCTCACTGCCTTGTTGGGGGCAAAGTGATTTGATTGTGTCGTGTAGGTTCCACCTTGCTGTTGAACAGGTAGTGTGCCCTGCCATCTCAGTTGCATCAACCTTCAAAGATTGCTTGTCCTCCTACTGGTCGATTCAACCTTGGTTTCTTTTCTGAGGAAAAACTTGCCGCTGCACTCTTTACAACCTTTCTCTTAGGGTTTACCAATGAGAGTGTCAATCACTCCATCAGTATCCCAAGGGTTCAAGTTTTCATCTCATTGGATATTCGAATGCAGATTATGCAGGAGAGAAGACAGATAGGAAGTCAACATCCAAGGGTTGCCTATTCCTTGGTCGCTCTTTCGTGTGTTGGTCTTCTAAGAAGAAAAATTGCATTGCTCTCTCCACTACCGAAGCCGAGTACATCTCCATGGCAAGTTGGTGTGCTCAATTGCTATGGATGAGGCAAACCTTGAAGGATTATGGTATCAACTTTGACAAAGTGCCTCTTCTATGTAACAATGAAAGTGCCATCAAGATCGCCTACAACCTCGTTCTTCACTCCAAGATGAATCACATCGAGATTCGTTACCATTTAATTCGGGGCCATGTTGAGAAGGGTGATATTGATCTCTCTTATGTGTCAACCAAGGACCAACTTGCGGATATTTTCACGAAGGCCCTTGATGAACAAAGATTTTGAGCTTTGAAGAATGAACTAAATGTCATAGATTCGTCTAACTTCACTTGATACCTTGCATAGATTCCTCCATTACGCGCGTTATTTGGTTTGGATGTAGGGGGGGCGTACCTCAATTCATGAGTCAACACTCCTCTTATCATGGTATATCTTCGCGGCGCCAAAGCACACACTCAAACATGGTGGCTACGACCAGTGACTTTCTTTTTAGAGAAGTTAGTTTTTATTTGGTATTCCTTTGAGGCTTCTCATTTTCTTTTTGTTCTTTTGGAGCACCCATTTTTGGTTTTATGTATTCAATCTTGAAAACTTCGATGGTCCCTTTCCTTTTGGTCAGCTTCGCCTCTAACCTAAGCCAAAACCCTTACCCCTTAGCCTCTCTCTCTTTGAAAAATTCTAAGCACAAGCTATTCTTTGATCCATTTCCTGCTAAAACTCTAGTTCCGGAACTTCCTCCCCCTGGGAAAATTCCTGAAATTTCCTCGTGAGCGGAACTTCTGGCCAGAAACCGGAACTTTTGGCCGCTCGGATTAGATTACAGTTTCCTCGGGCGAGACTTCCGGCTTTCGCCCAGAACTTCCGGCCATGCGGTTTCGTTTCCTCTAGCATATGTGCGGGAGTGGGGGAGTTAGGGATTCACTTTCCCCTTTTCTCCTCCCACTCCTCACAACCTCCAGCCGTCGCCCCCGGAGATTCGCTGCCGCCGCCCGTCGTCTCCTCCGCCACCTCGTTGAATCTGCCCCAGGAGGAGTCCGTTCTCTTTCCCTCGTCCATGGCCTTGGGTACCTTTCCCTTCCATTATTGCTCTAGGGATTCTCAAATTCTAAACCCTAGTTCTTCCACATGGGATTGGAACCCTAGGCTAGTTGTTTGATTTAAACTCCATGGAGGATGTTTCCTCTCTATTTTGTATGATATATCTTGGTAATTGTCTCAAAGATTGCATCTAGGATCCAGGTAGTTACGCATTTAGGGCTGTTTTTCTTTCGCTTGGGGATTGATGGTTTCGATAGTCTTGAAACCGTTGTCTAAAACTCGCACATATGTGGTTCTGCCCGTTTTGTTTTTATCCCTAAGCGGAACTTCCGGTTCTTCACCGGAACTTCCAGCTCATGTGTAATTTTTGTTGCCTATTACCTTATCACATCATGCAATACATATCTATTCCATTTATAGCTTGTGCCCTTACCACCATTCCCTCGATATGCTATATTCTTTCATAGGATCATGTGGACCGGGTATGTCCTATTCTCGCAAGAAGTAGAACACCGTTGAGGATGACATTGAGGAAGAATCTGAGGTTATGCCTACTGCTGCCAAGACTGCTAGACAAAGGGCTATTGAGAAGAAGAAGAAGCTGCCTCCCGGTCCTGTAAAGTCCTCCAAGAAGTCTTTTGCATCCAAGCACCCTTCGGTTCTCTGATTCAACAAGTGGAGGCCTCATCTCTAGAAGCAGTACCGTGTCAGGAACCCGTATGATCAAGATCGTGCTGCGGATGTGGTCAATCCGTTCTTTTACACCAATGAGCAAGAGCGAGTGTAGAATGAGGTATATCTGAATATGAAGACGAGAGTTACTAAGCATCATTCTATCAACATTGAGCATATGAGGCTTCCCAAGCATTAGGGATATTTTGATGAAGCCCTTGCCCTATGTGAAGACTATGGTCCGATTGATCTCATGCAACCCAACTGTTGGTTTGACGAGTTCCTCGTTCTCTAGTTCTTCTCGACTGTACACATTGACACCGCCAACACTATGCAGTGGATCACCCAGGACACTCCTCTTGGGGCCACACTTGAGAAGTTTGGGGAGGCTTTGTGTTACTCTCTTGGTGGATGGACCTACCATGGCACCGGGCGCTCTATTCCCTATGAGGAGTTGGATGAGCTCACAGTTGAAGATGGCACCCATGGGCAGACTGGTGACCTTCTCCCCCTCTATGAGATTATGCACCGTATCTACCGCGTGACTCTCATTCCTTGGGTAGGCAACTGGGATAAGGTCCATGGTTTTGTTGTTGATCTTCTGTTCTGGACCAAGGAGAATCAAGGGACGGGTGAGAAGTCGGATGTTATGAAGTTCATCGTTGAAGATCTATATCTTGCCATCATTCACCATAAGCGTACTTCTCTCTTTGCACCTTATATCATGAGGCTCATATGTGCTTGTTGGAGCGAGGCAAAGAATGGTGCTAGGCTTGATCTCTCCACGGAACTCGCTGAGCTTCCTGTCAAGAAGTTCCGCATCAAGAAGCCCAAGGCTGCCTCTTCTTCTGCTCGTGCTCATGGTCCACCTCCTCCTGTTGTGGCTCATGGATGGTTCAAGAAAGTGCAGTTCAAAGTGCGCAAGACCTTCTGTCTCCAGTTTGATATTCAGGACCGCCTCTATGATGATCATGTCTACAAGAAAAAGGTTGCTTCTCGTCAGAATGCTATGATGCGCAAGATGGATCTTCCCGTGTCTCCTACATGCACTGAGGAAGTTATGACTCCCAGGGATGTGTGGATTTCTAAGCACAGCTTTTGGAGTGATGATGAAGCCCCTCAGCGCGAAGATCCTCCTCATACCCCGGTTCACCAGGGACGGAATAGTCATCCGTAGGGATGCTAGCATCGCATTACTCCCTTTTTGGTGTCCTTGATGCCAAAGGGGGAGAAATGTTCTATTAGGCTTATCTCGGGTTGTTGCAAGGGGGGACTCACAAGTTCGTCTTTCGTTTGTTCGTTCTTATACTCGTGTCTCCGTGTTTACTTTGGACCTCGGTTGTGTGTTTGAAACTTCTTTGGTTGCATCTTGTTATCTATCTATCTATCTTATTGTTATTCATCATGTCATATTATTTCTTGTATGGGTCATAAAATTTTAAGGGGATTTCCTCTCTAGTTGCGGGGGTCTTTAAGCTTTCAAACGCCCAAAAGATGCACACAACTATGGGGGAGCTCCGCTCCTTCTTAATCCCTTAACGCCACGAATCGGTGTTGTCATCAATCCATCAAAAAGGGGGAGATTGAAAGTGCATCTGCCTTCCTATCAGTTTTAATGATTGATGACACTCGATTCGTGATTTTATCTTGTGTTGTTTCAGGGATATTTTCTGGAAAGGTTCCAGGTGGCGGAAGTTCCGGTTGATCGAGCGGAAGTTCCGCCTGTCGGAAGTTCTATCCGCTCCTACTTTCGGGTTTAATCTCCACGTACTGGATCCGCGCATCCTCTAGCGCAAGTTGGCTCGGAACCTTAGCCGGAAGTTCCGACACAGCGGAAGTTTCGGCATATCAACGGAAGTTCCGCTCCAACTTTCGGGTTTTTCCTCCAGCTACTGGATCCGTGCATCCTGCATCGGAAGTTGGCTCGGAACTTCTGCCGGTAGTTCCGTCCGTGCGGAACCTATTCCGGAATATATGAAGAGAGAAGGTTGGGGGATTCCCTGCAGGCTCGGAAGTTTCGGTAGAATGCCGGAAGTTCCGGCCGTGCGGGAGAACCCCCCAACGGCCATATTTCGAAGGAGCTATTTAAGGGGAGCATCTTCTTGATTCAATGCTAAGCTTCACACTCACCCTCTCTTCTCCATTAATGCGAGCTTCAACCTCCTAGATCTCCCACTCCGTTCATCCAAGTGACACCATACTTCGTGGAGTGCTTGAGGAGAGCTAGATCTGTGATTCCACCAAAGGAATTGCAAATCCATCCAACACATCCTAGTAGATCTAGAACTCTATTTGGGGCCTAGAAACCCTAGTAGAAACCTTGTGCTTGAATCTTCCACTTTGTTGCAAGAAGCTTCGAAATTATTGAGAGCCTCCATCCATCTTGTGGAGTCGCCTCAACCTTGTGTAAAGGTTTGGTCAACACTTTCAGCTTGACCTTATAGTGGAAACGAGAATCTCCCTCACCGGAGAAGCTCAAGGAGAATAAGGTATGCACATCCGTGCTATTGGAGCGCCTAGGTGGCTCCACACCTCTCCAACGTAGACGTACTTCCCTTGGGAAGGAACTACGGGAAACATATCCTTGTCTCCTTGTTTACAGTAGTGGTTTATCTTGTTACCTTACATATTTCTTATGTTGCGTACCTTGTATTGTATCACATAGGTTGTCCACCTAGTTGCACGTCTAGATAACCTTGTGTTTACTTGTTTAGCCCAAACTAAAAAGGAAAAGGAGAAAATTTGGTAGTCACCTATTTAACCCCCCTCTAGTTGACCATATTGCACTTTCAACCGTACCACGGGTTCCAGGCAACGAATCACCCAAACTTCTGTGATTCATCACTAATTTCGGCCCCGTTCAAACCCTAACCTTCCTTAGGTGTTAAGGTCTGGTTGGAGGTTCAAGGGGGACTCATCTAGATCCACTGGATCAAGAGGTGGCCACATATATATGGAGGGGGGGCCTACCTCCAACAGATCCACCTCCATAGCCTCCTCCCTAGGGGCTACCGCAGCCACACCACCATAGACATCGGAGGGTTGCCTCTATATGCTATCTCCATCACCAAAGCTTCATCTCCAACAACAGCAAGACATCCAAACACGAGGAGGAGAAGGGACGCCGCCACCACCATAACCGGACACTGTCACTATCATCTCCATCAACATCTCCAATCACCTCTCTCTTGTATGGTATTTGTAAGATTGAACATGATGATGTACTCAATTAATTATTCATCTTTGTGTTGCTCATCATTTATGTGTGAGTAATTGATTCGTTTCTAGGTTGAGCTATAATTTAGTATGCAACGTTAGACTTTGTCGGATCTAGTATTTTTTCCTCTCTCTATGGCACATGCACAAAAGAGCTAGATGAGTTCTTGTGACCCCTTCCGGCGGTGGGCTAACCTCTTGCGCGTGGCAACAAACGAGATAAGGTTAAAGTAGTGCACACTTGTGACATCCCAGTAACTAAGAATGATAATTTATTTATCTAAAGAGTACTTTGCTACTTGGTTGCCCTCTAGGACTAGCGAGACCGAATGGCTAGACACCGCCTTTATTCTATTCAACCATACAATTACAACCCTTTTTTTTACTTTCAGATTTGTTTACTTTGTGTTGTTTACCTTTATACTTGTTACTAGTTACTTTGCAAACCATAATTATTATTGTTTTCATAGCAACTTATAGAGTAGTCTATTTCCATAGTAGGGTTTGGGTGTGTACGTGTCTGCGTTTGATAGCGTAGTTGCAGAACTGGTAGTGCCAACCAATAGTGCTCTCGTGTGTTCGATATTTGAAAAAGACTTTCCACGAAGACATGTATAGCTACCTTGAACTAGGGACAAAGATTTTATAGGCGTGGACAAAAAATCGAGACTTCTAAAGGAACACATCCCTGGGACAAAACATTAGTGGCCTTGGAAAAAATAATAAAAATATAAGTAGGAACTCCATTTTAAACCGATAGAAACAAAATTCTATAAGGCAATAACCAAAATAAATCGCGACATCTAAAGGAACACAACTCTTCTATGTGGAATAAAATGTTGAGTAGCCATGGAAAAAAATAAAATAAAAGGAAGAACAATATTTTTGGACAAAGCGGAACAAAGTTTTAACATGTGAGGAACAAAATCGCGACAACTAAGGGATTATAATTTTGCTCTCTGGAACGGGATTTTAGTAGCCATGGAACAAAAACAAATTGAAGGAGGAACAATATTTTGGACCGAGTGGAACAAAATTTTAAGAGTCCGGGAAAAAATCGTGACGACTAAGGGGACGCAATTTTCATGTGTAACAAAATTTTAGTAGCCGTAGAACAAAAAATAGAAGGAGGAACAAAATTTTATTTTAATAGGCGAGGAAAATAAAACCGTGACAACTGGGAGAACACCATTTTTCTCCGTGGAACAAAATTTTAGTAGTTGTGAAAAAAATATATAAGGAGGACAAAAAATTTGGAGATAATTTTGAATATAAAGTGGAACAAAATTTCTAAATGAAGGAACAAATAAGTATGCACTGGGAAACACAAAACATCACATGAAAAAAAATACATTGAGAAATACAAAAAAAATCGAAACTAATTTTTTGAACTTAAATGAATAGATCTTTGTGAATAAAGGAACAAACATTTTATACATCCCAGAACAAAAAAACATCACAGAGAAAAATATATTTAAAAAGGAAAACAAATAAATAAACCAAGGAAAATAGAAAGAAACACGCATGTACGAAACATATGATGAAACAAAAAAAATGATTATAAGATCCTATCTACTAATCCCATGTTTCGTACATGACCCTCGTGTAATTTTTGTTGTCGTGGCCAACGTGGCTAATTTGTTACTCCCTTGCATCCGTAAAATATGTTGTAGAGAAACAACTCAACGAGTACAACTCGTACATACACCCTCCTACTCTTTTTTCAGCAAACGTGGTGCAGCTGAAAATGCTGAGGGAGCTAAATGGGCCAGCCCATACATGTGCTCACGCGGGTGAGACAGCCGCTCGGAATAGCTCGGCGATGCCGAGGGATTCCCGGATTCTGTAATTACCTGGGCTGGATTCCAGTAGCATTTTCGAATGCGTCGGGTCAACTGGACTGCTATTATATTGGGCCCGTTATCCAATCTTTTGCGCATATAGTAACCAGCACGGCAACACTTTGCCATCGAGAAGAGAGGGGAAAATAACACAGCAACTCTCTTGGTTTCTCTTCGCCGGTTCGCCCCCAGATGGAAATCCCTAGCTCCCAGGCATCCGGATGGCACCCACCGGGTTCGGGGCCGGGTCGGCGCCTCCTATACCCGTCCCATTAAACTTGCCGGGTCTCATTTCTTACCAGACCCACGACCCGGCAGAGTTTGGGGCCCCAACGGGTATCCATTTAAGGAGCGACACCGACACATGTGAATAATAAAACAATGGAATATTGTGATGAGGTTGGTAGGAATAGGCACATTTGTACGTGTTGTCTCCGGAACTCCAGATTCCAACGCGTCCATGTGATGTGTGAGGTTTGTGGTCCATAGCTCGTGGACGTGTGGTTAGGCATAGAATTATTAGGGATATGATTAGCACTTAGAGCGGGTACGGGTTTGCCACCCCATACCCGCCCCATTAGACCTGGCGGGTCGAACATTTTACCAAACTCTCCCTATTTAAGACGCGTACCCATCGGGTTTGCGGGTTTTGGGGCCCCATTGCCATCTGTACCCAGGCATCCAATACCTTGGCGGCAGCAGACGGCGGTGCTCCATCCGGCACATCCGCCATGTGAGTGGCTCTATTCTTTGGACACTATTCTCAACGGGGAATACTTGCGCTGGGACCGGAGCTGGGGCTCGCGCCCTCTAACTTTTCAGTAAACTCTCGTGATCTCGTCGGTTCGCCACTTCTTCTGCATTGGCACTCAACAACTCCGACAACGTATTTTCTCTATCCAACTCCGAAGATGTCGTCCAGCCATTGACACAATCGTTACTTCGTTAGAGCTTCTAACCGGTTCGCTCTGACGATAACCTATTTTTCGCCCCATCCTGTATAAGTGCGAGTCATTGATTTAGAACTTATAGGGGCGCTGGCTCGGAGGCTTTTGGCTATGTAGGTTGGTCTGGATCTTCTAGTTACCTTTGTCACTGCAACGAGGGGGGTGAGGGTGACGTCGGCGAAAGCCTTACCCGCTTCTTTGGTGCCACTGGGTGCCGACTCTGAATGATGCTTGTTTTACTCCATGGATGTGTTGTCCTGGAGAATTTGTTTCTTCCTCGTCTTGGGTCTCTGGGTTCTGCAGAGATCTTGCCAACCCTACTGTTATGCTAGTTGTTAGTTCACTCACGACGAAGATCTCAAGCTTCGACAAAGCCTTTATTTTCATCTTGTCAAATGCTTGGAATAGTTGTTTTCCTTGTTCGGGTGTCGTTTTCCTCTCTTTTACGAGCCCCCGTTGCAAGCTGGTATCAAGTTCTTGGCTTTGTTACTTTGAGGTCGGGCAGGGAGCCTTTTTCTAGTAAAAAAAGCCTTTGAGTTCTTGGCTTTGTTACTTTGAGTTCGGGAAGAGTTTAAAGTCTTGCTGGAAGCATCCAAATCGAAGCATATCCATGGTCCATTGCCTATCTCGTTTATCCATCATAGCATCCCTCTCAAATCACAGCAACAATTAAGTTGACATACCAATTTCGGATTTCATTTTCTAAGTAACATCTTAGCAAACTCTCTGTTTTGCCATAGACACCGGTCTAACTTTATTGTTACTTAAATGTAATTAAATATGTATGGTACAAAATAGGTTTCAGGATTACAATCCCTTCGTCAAGGAATGAAATCATGATTGGGTTTTGCATGGCTAGGCCGGATGCAGAAAGTGAAGAAGAGAGGAGGAGGTATAAGTGTGAGTCGTTGATTTTGAGCCTTGTTTCTTTTCTTGCTTGAATTAATTTACGATGTACTCACTGTGGTTATTTATCATGCCTGCTCTACAATTAGTTCGAATGGCTCATCATGAGGAGATTCGTGCTGAAGAGCAGCGATATACCAGAAGTCCGCCTCGAGCCGAAGATGTCTTGAAGGAAACTAGTTTTGAACAGAAACCATTTTATGACAAGACCAGTGCCACTGATTTCCTCAGTTCAGATGTTAAGAATTATGCTGCTATATGCTTATGAATTTTCTCCAAAATTATATTCAGTCCTCACCACACCCATCACTTCTTTCTTACCACTTCAACAATGATTGAAGTCACTATCTTGTGCAGGAGACAAGATGTTATTTGCATGCTTGGCATAGCTCTACCACGAGGGAGGAAAAAACTGCGTGTTCCAAGATTTTTGACTTCTGCATGTTTGAGCACAAAATTTAATGAAAAAAGAAGCAAGGATGATAATTTGAGTGTTAGTAATTCTGTTCATCATTGTTAATTATTCATATGTATAAGCTATATTTGACTTAGGCTTGCCTCTGTCCCTATAGATTCAAGTGTGGCTTCCTGATGACACAATTACCGATGGATTCCTGGGACTGTATGATGGCAATATTGCTATTGTATCTGCCCTTCTCCTCTCATATGTCCACCCTGTGGATCTTGATCATAGTAAGGAGGAGCGTAAATGTGAGCCTACTCACCTGATAGCAGCTGGGCTGGCGGCTCAAGAAGACTCCAGTTTGATGGTCACAGGAGTGAACACTCTTAGTATTGGGCAGAAACGTCCACGCCGTCCTCGCGGTCCTACCCTTTGTTAGTTTCTTTTGATATCACAGAGGTGGAATTTTATGCTCGTCCTGAAGTTAAAAAATTCAGTTTTTTTTCTTTGTAATCCCTATTAATTTTTAGGCTGGACTTGGAGGGCCAGTTATAGCCTTTTGTCCTGATACAAAATTTGAATTCTTGGCTGGGGTGATCATTAGTTATGAATCTAAAAATAAGGTGGCCGATTACCTACCAACCAAGGCACTTCGTCGACGGTTGAAGCATTTTCAGATACTCACGTAAGTCTACTTTCTTCTAGTGGCTTATATTTGTATGTTCCAAATCCCCTCTCCGGACCCACTTGCCCCTCTAGGGTAAGCCCTTCTTTTGGATACTAACAACATTGGAGCCTTAACGGTTTTAATATGATAAAGCTTTGGTTTAGTTCTTGCTAAGTACCTGTACCACATTTTCTGTTTCTGATTTAGCGCTTTGACTTGGACGTTAAAGCTTGTATATTTGTCAATGAAGAAAAGGGGTACATACAATGTAACTCATCATTGTGAGACCAGATCTATTCTCGTTTATTTTTTCGAATACCCTTTTTTCCTTTGTACTTGTCTTGTCTATGCTTTTATCCCGACGACTCTCTACTCTGCTCCACTACAGAGCTAAAGCTATCAGCTTCCGTGGATATTCGTTGCCTTCAGGTGTACAATGTGTAATCCCTTCAAGTCTGGTATTATTATACAAGTCATCATTCTAAATGTTGCATATTGGCCTTTGTGCACAAATTATCACGCTATTGCATCAGGATTGTGGGTTTCCGTTCAGAGGTTCAAATCTCTGGGCTATCCACCCCCACCACCACTGGTTGGAAGTGTACGTATCCTTGCCTTTGATATTGCTTTTTTATTTTGCCAACTTACTTGTGCACGTTTTCATTGCTAACTTCCCAACATCCTTCATTGACCAGTCAATGGGTTGTTGGTTAATACTCTCTCCGTGCAGATTTACTTGACGCGTACGTAGAGTTAGGATAGCACAAATCGGATGTACAACTCAAGTCAAGTAAAACCGAACAGAGGGAGTACGTTTGAAGAGGATTTTGGTCGGCTTCTAGCTTGGGAAGGGTACCCTTTCGGTGTATCTCAACGTGGTTATGGGGTGGATGTATGGGAGGAACTTCCAAAACAAGTTGTTAATGTATACCAAAGTGTTGTCGCGCTTGCTTCATTCAAGGGTTATTTTTACACAGATCGTTACTTCTCGGTGCTACTTTATCCTTAACTAATGATCAAAATTATGATGTGTAGGCGACGTAAGGTGCTTTGCATGCACATGCTTGCTTATAAAATGGCATGAAAGTGAAGATATACAAGATGTCATCCTAACTTCTGCCAGCTTGATTAGAACTAATGGAGACAAAATTGATGAGAACTTGAGGGTTGGCGATCCTAATCATATTTTCTTTGTCTTTTAAGTTAGACGATAGTCAGTTAGTGGGGCTCACTATGTTGTTGCATTGCAGATTGAGGTGTTTCTCCCTCCAGAACAGCACGTGGAGGGGAAATTAGAACTGTATCATGATAATTATAACATTGCCATAGTTAGTGTCGAAAGTCGTCTCAATGCTATTTCTCCACAAGATATCTTGAGACCACTGACAAAACTGAAGTCACCTGGAGTGGTAGTAGCAATTGCGAGTAACCCTAGCAAAGGATTATTAATGGCCTCCAAGGGTAAGGTGGAGCCTCGATACAAGCATTGCAAACTTAAGTGCAAGTACCTTAAGCTGTCAACTTGTCAAATCAATAAGGTAAACTAATAAATTTCTTGTTTGTTTACACGGTATTGGTGATGTAGATAGTTTGCATCATAATCTGCTTGATATGCCCCTTCAATCTGTCACACTGCTATATTGCTTGTTTGTATTAGGCTGGTATTGGAGGTCCTCTTATTGATTTTGATAATGGAAGTTTTGCGGGTATGAACTTCTATGACGGAAGTGAAACAACTCCTTTTCTCCCAAGAAGCACTATTCTAAATGTCTTGAAGAGAGCGATTGATCTCCCATCCAATAGGTATATACTCGCTCCGTTCCATATGAGATGAGTGTCTTATAGATGTATCTAGTATTGAAATATGTCTATATACATCTATGTGGGAGTCATCTAATATGGAACGGAGCGAGTATATACCTATTGGATGGGAGATCAATCGCTCACTTCAAGACATTTAGAATAGTGCTTCTTGGGAGAAAAGGAGTTGTTTCACTTCCGTCATAGAAGTTCATACCCGCAAAACTTCCATTATCAAAATCAATAAGAGGGAGTATTTGTTTAGCAAAGTTACATATACCTTGGAGCACAAACTAACATAAATATATGCTGGAGTAGAGGATTGACGGGTCCCATGAGCCTGATGAACAATGTTGTAAATAAGAACCGGTAATATTTCTATTATGCAGTGTTTGCTTGTATTAGCATATTATTTTTATTAGATGATGACCTTGTATCCTGAAAAAAAAAAATCTTGGATTACAAGTGGCCTGTGCCTGAGGCGTATTGGTCTCATGGCGAACTTGATGTGGATAAGAGTGTTCTACCCCGGCATGTCGGCAGAGTTTACTAATAGAGAGACCCGTAAAAGTGCTCTTGTGATTTGGAGAATTCAGCATTGTCTATTGTCTATCGGTTGTCGTCACTAACACATAGTATGTAGTTTAGACTTTTAGAGGAACCTCATGCTAATAAGTTATGTTGTCCGGACATATACCTAAATTTGTACTGTACTGTTTAGTTAAATCGGAGGGAAGTGGGATTTCTTTATCGAGTATCTTCACTGATATAGAAAGACTGAGGCAGATCCAATTCATCCCAACCGTTAACCCTGGTTGATCCAACGTCTAAGATACCTCCATTTTTTTGGCGACTTAACACCTCCAATATTGAGCACCAAACATGTCGAGCGATTCTCAAAAACAAAAAGAAAAAAAACTTGCTTGTACTCCTAGGTGCAGGGTGGTCTTGGGATAAAAAACTTAAATGCACAGAATGTTTGTTTGCTTCTAAAAATTTCCTTCAAATTCCTGCATAGCAACCATACGCCTTTGAAACATTGGATTTATCAGTAGTCCCCTTTTCCTCACCACTCCACCAGACACTCTTTCCTAGGTAAAATTATTAGTAAATATATGTCTTTGCTTTCCCAAAAAACAGTTGCACTGTCAACAATGGTTCTTCGACCTTCTTTTGGCATGATAGGTGGCTACTCAGGAGCCGCTTGCGGACGCCTTCCCAGCTTTATTCTCACACCATACTAAACAAAATGCCTTTGATGTGGATGTTCTGCAAAATGGGGCCGAGATGGACCTCCAAAATCGGCTAACCAATGCGGCCACAAGCCAACTTGCTGCTCTCTCTTTGTTATTGCAGGGTTTCACCCTTTCGGTCGAGGCGGATTCACGCGTGTTGCTGGACGGCTCCCCATTCTCCACAAAAGGGGCCTACGTAGCAATGCAATCAGGCAGGCACAACACGGAGACTGAGCGGATTTGGAGCACTAGAGTGCCCGGAAAGGTGAGATCTTTGGCCGGCTACTAACCCTGGACATGCTTAATACGAGATCAAACCTTCATCACAAGCATATTCGGGATCACTCAAACTGCTCTCGATGCCCCGCTCCACAGGAGGACATAGATCATTTGTTCTTCTCGTGTCCTCAGGCTGTTCTAATCTGGCATACGATTGGGATTCACGCGACCAACCGATCCTTCACCTCCATTTGGCATGCGACTCTACCATAGGGATTGCCTCAATGCATTTGGCACACCTTGGTTCTGATAGTCCTCTGGAAAATCTGGGATGCCAGAAACGCAATGGTTTTTAGGAAAGTTGACAAACCGTGTAACATTACCATTGTGAACATTATTCATGATCTGACCTTATGGTCTCACCGTTTCAAAGTAACGGATCATAGAGAAGTAGCCGACATGTGGCGTGCTTATCTCTCCCTTTTAATGTCTAATCCAGTTTTTGAGTAATATTCAGGTGGGGAAAACCAAACATGTTGAGCACCCAACATAAGCACCGATCACGTAACTAATATCCAACTGAATCGTCAATCCATATGACCCCTCTCTCTTGCTCCCTCAATTAGAGAAAGAGAAAACCTCCCACCCTTTACGCCCTCCATACCAACATTGGGGATGATAGTCCTATTTCTTATTTCCGGATAAGTTAAGATTGCTGAAACATACTGACTTGATATACATATAAATTATTTGAATCATTTTATAGGACTGATATAAGTTGATAATTTTTTAGGAAGAACTGATTTATAACATGGATTACCCAGTTGTTGATGGAGAAAATTGCATTAAGTCGCGGTCTTCCAACATGCTAACTATTTTTTTCGAGAATACACCCCAGTGAGTGTATTAATCGTAAGAAGGGTCGAAGGGGTTCCAAGAGGAAGTTACAAAACCGCGGCGTGGCAAATGTTTCTATCATGAAGAGGTGAAGCTCCTCGAATCTTTGAACCCTCAATCTCTTACCAGCAACGTGGCAACAACTCTGGAAAGAAAAACACCTCACTCCGAAAGAGCCTAGATAAACACCACAGGTCATACTCTACCTTGATCTTGGTCTTGATGATGTTGTTGCCAGTGTCACACCCTCGAAGACCACCTCGTTTCCATGCCGCCAGATGCACCAAAATTAAAGAACGGTCAATGTCCACAAGTCTCGGCGGAGGTTGAGGGGACATGGTTGTGAGGTCCACCAATGCAAGAAATTTGTGTACGCACTTGGAAACCTATCGTGGTATTGGTGCCATGGTAGGAAGGAGGGTGCAAGAGCCAGCGGGTAGGTCGCGGGGCTAAGATGGAAGCATTCCGGTGACGGGATTGCACACGGTTTACCTAGCTTCAGGTTCTAGGTAGGTGGTGGAACTCTATGTGCTGCTATAACTGACTATATGACAATATGTGCGCATTTTACAATGAGAGATTGCTTGGCTCTGATGCTTCCGGTTGGCCAACTTATATAGGCGTCATCACTAGGGATTACAAGGAAAGTCCCTATCGACTAAGTATAGGAGTCCTAGACTACTACGGCGTAGGATGTGACTTGTTTCCTAAAGCGTTCATCTTGTAGACTTCATCTTGGACTCTCCTTAGCCAACATGGGACTTGTGCGTCATCTTGTTGGACCGCCCTGTAAGCCTGTCGGCATTACCACCCGTGAGCCACCCTGGCATGCTAGAAATAGTCCACGCTGTGAGGATACCTATCTGGTCTATCCCCAACACAACCGGTCAAGTCGGTTGCGGTAACCCAGCACCACTTCATGTGTAGTGCATAAGTCGTTGACATAACACTCACATAATGACTCATCCGTGAATATTACATCCCTCGGAGTGGTACAACATAAACATAGTAGGTCCAACCAAAACTATAGGATACAAAACATTCATTGCAAAATCTCGAGAATATCCTTGAGGTATCAAAGTAGACCTCGTGCAAATAAAACATCAGAAGAAGCAAATTTGTAACTCTAAGATGGAGAATAACTCTAGCTCAGAATCTAATCAACTTCGGCAGATCACAACCTTACTCTGCGACTTCTGATAATCTAAGTCTAGGAATGGACTCCTCCTTCAACAGGTAGCTTCTCCTCCACCGGCATTGTTGATGACGTCGCTTCATTGGTTAAGTAGAATACAACTCCTCCAAGCTTTATTATATAGCGATGGCTTCACGATGAAGACCTCTTCATCATCGTGATGGCTATCCGACATCTCCTCAATGGCTTCGACTATAAGTAGGGGTCAAATGGGAGCGAATTAGTAACGAGCGTTACTCAACAAGCTCATTATATACAGTGGGTAGTTTGATGCACTAACTACAGCTTTAGACTCGAAAGAGTCATAAGCTAATGCAAGGCTTTTGTAAATCTTTCTTCAAGAGATTGTTTTTAATATCGAAAACTATACCCGCCAAATCTTCACAAGATCTAGAACTTCATGAAGTTCCTTTGCTGCAGCGTTCGCGTCTCCTTCCTCGAACATGGATAACATGTCACATATTTTTACACTCTGCAAAGGTCCGTTACTTTACCCATAGGTGAGCAAGACCATGTTGCACAACCAGGGTGAAGTTCCTGTCCACGCCCACTTAGGTGTGGGGGTCCGGTTATTGATCCAAACCAAACCGTTCTTCTCTGCATAACACATGCCCACCCATTTCATAACACGCAGGTTTACCCATGATTCTACCTCTCACGATAGATATCTAGACTCCCCGGGCAGACCATCATAGACCCTAGAGTCCGTGTGAATTAAGGGATCCTAACCATACTCATGTAGTCCCGCAAGACCTACAGCGTACGGCTCTGGCAACCCGTTGACATGTGAACGGGGATAGATCACAACTGGCTTACTCTCCCCATACATGACCTATGGTCAACGTGGTATTTACAGCATAAGAACTCTAACGTCATTGGTTGTTATTTCCTAGGTAATACTTTCCCATGCAGATGGAACCTTCCAATGACCGATTCTTCTTACCATGGTCCCATCTGCCCACCAAAACAGAATACTACCACTCGGGTAGACATTCAATTAGTCATATTATTATAAAAACATGATCATGCATTCTTTTTGAGAATAAGGTGGGATATAGTTTTGAAAATAGTTCTTAGGAAATACTTCAAAGGATATGAGAAAGTGATGAACTTTCCTGAGATATAAATAGTAATTCCTGCCTTCGGGGTTCAAGGGTTTGCGTGGGAATCCCGAGATCTAAAAAGTAGCAAAGTAGTCCCAGTAATGACTACAGAAAACACTGGCAAGATGATACATGCAAATTAATGACATGCATCGCGAAATACCCTAAAGAATACCCAGCTCACAAGTGTAAGCTACGTTTGATACGACACTTTGATTACATTGAGCTTAGGTGACTTAGAGTTGTTTCATTACTTGTGGTGATGACTTTGTTCACTTGGTTGGGTTAATAACATTAAGGTTTGGAAGTTTGAAATGCTTTACTTATTTTTATTAATTGTTACTTCTCTTAGACTTATGTGTGTTTCACTTTTATTTAGCAAATCAATTGTTATCATGTTTGAATTATAAGGATTTATAACTTGGTTAGGCAATAAGAAAATATCATATTGAAAACAACTTTCAAAACATAACAAACACATTTTCTTCTATGTTGTTGAAATGTGTAGAGCTAAGACAAAGGAACCTAATCAAAATTGAGTATAAAATAAAATCAACTCTACCTCATTATAAATCATTAATGTTTGTGATAAGGTTTTAAGAAGTGTAAAGTTAATAGGAGTTCACTATTAAGGAAAATAGTGGAATGAAGGTTTTTTATGGTTATATTGGAACAATATAGAATTCCATTATACATTCCAAAATATAGTTAATTCCTATTTCTAAAACTTGCAACTAAAGATCTTAGTTTCACTATTAGCAATATGAAATAATAGAAGATCAAGTATTTAGAAAACATTGGGTGTTGGTTTGAAACGCGAGGTAGTCATCTGATTTCGTATAATCACAAATAAGATGAAGATAACATAACTTGTAACAAATGACGCTATTGTCATGCACAAACAAGTTGGGTGTCATGACATGTTCGAAGTATTGACTTTGAATTGCTTAAAACATTATTAGCCTTTATTGTGGAGTTGAAGTGTTCCAATAATTGGCACTTTATAATTTCCATGATTAAAGGAATGGTTGAACACTTCTTTTACGTAGACACGATTCAAAGTTGTGTAAATGTGTATGATTTGGACACAATTAGATTGAATTTTTTTATCTTTAATTTCGGATGTTATTTGAATTTTTCTGAAATATTTGAATAACATATTAATTTCCCAATTTTAAATGAATTAAATAATTGTTCAAAATATTTCTCATTTTAAAACTTATTCAAATGATTTGTAAAACATCACAAATGAATCACATTTGTACTTCTAAGCATTTTGGTATATAATTTGTATTTTTCTAAAATTATTTAATTATTCCTATTTTTCTTAATTTTAAATGAATTGATTCAAATTCAAATAATGTTTAGATTTAAAATTTATCAAACATCTTTGAATAGTTTATAAACATTTAGATTATATGTTTGTAAAAAATTACATATTTTATTTGTATTTTTCTGATAAGTAATTTAAAAGATATTAATTTAACAAGTTTAGTTATTATTGTGCCCTTTTTAAATTGATAAGTGGGACCCACCTGTCAGGTTCGATTTAATTAAAAAACAAAATAAAAGAAAAAATCGTTATGACGTCGTGATGACATCATGATTGCGTCAACAGTGGAGGGGATCTCGCCTGTTGATCAGCAATCACGCGATTCTTCTCAAATTGGTTCAATCCGCTGCTTCCTATGGCTAGAGGAGACCGTGGAGAATCCGTAAGTGGTGCGCATACACAATTTGGTCGTCGGAATGCTGATGGCGACGATTTTCGCGGCGGCAAAGCTCGGGTGACGTTGGCAGAACGAATTCCTTGATCAGATTAAAAATGGGAAGAACCTAAAGGTGCAAGGGCTCACCAGGAGCGCGATGGAATGGTCGGTGAAGCACAGAGAGGTAGTTAGTGGCCGGAATCGATCGCGGAAATCGGCGTCCAGAGTTGAGGACGACGAAGAAATTCGGCAGCTCCCGGTTTTCCTAGAAAGCACGACTCATCGAGGAGATAGAGGAGAGGGCGAGGCATATTCCGGTGGTGTTCGTTGCTCCAGAGGTGTCCGGAGATGATGCCGGAGACTGATGGTGGGTAAACACACGCTCGTTGGGAGACCCCAAGTGTAAGGTATGAAGAGTGCAGCGGCAAGTCTTCCCTCAGAAAGAAACCAAGGTTGAATCGACCAGTAGGAGAAAGAAATCACTTATGAAGGTTGATGCAGCTGATGTTGGCATAGCGAACTATCGGTTCAGGAGCAACGTGGAATCTACACAACAGAATCAAATTACTTTGCCAAAACAAAGTAGTGAGGTTGTCAATCTCACCGGTTTTGCTGAACCAAAGGATTTGACGTAGAGTGTGGAAAGTAGTATTTTTTTTGCAGTAGATAAAAGAGAACAGTAATTGAAGTAGTAAAACATCGGTTGCGGTGGTTGTATATCAGTGTAAAGAAATGGACCGGGGTCCACAGTTCACTAGAGGTGTCTCTACAAAACAGATAGATAACATGCTGATAAACAAATTACAGCTGGGCAATTGACAGATATAAAGGCTGCACCGTAGTGCATATGCATGACATGATGATTACTAAGTGGTTCATGCGGGCATTACAACAAGATACCTAGACCGTTATCTAACTGCATATATGACTAATAGTCCACCCTCGGAGTGTCATCCGAGCAAACAGTTAATTGCATTAAGCAAAGTGTGTAATGTAAAAATAAAATTATCCTTAGACAAAGCGTTGTTATTTTCTCCCTAATGGCAACAACACATCCCGCACCCGTTATGTTTTTGTCACTCGAGCGTGAGTGAAAGGGAGGCATGAACCCACTATCAAGCATAAATACTCCCTCTTGGAGTTATAAGCATCTACTAGTAACGGAGAGCATGCAAGATCATAAATAACATACACATGAAAGAACATGGTAGATTGATAATCAATAGACATAGCATTCAATATTCATCGGATCCCAGCAAACACAACATGTAGCATTACAATAAGATGATCTTGATCATGTTAGGCAGCTCACAAGATCTAAACATGAGGCACAAATAGGATAGAACAACCATCTAGCCACTTCTATGGACCCGTAATCCAGGGATGAACTACTCACATATCACTCCGGAGGCAGGGGGATGAAGAGCCCTCCGGTGATGATTCCCCTTCTAGAACCCTCCCGAACTAGGGTTGACGATGACGGTGGCTACAGATCTTTTTGGTAGAAAAGGCTCGGGTATTTAGGGTTAAGCCGTGGAGGAGCTTAAATAGGCGAGAGGGCAACGTCGGTGGGTGGACAGGGGGCCCACACCACCAGCTAGAGCGGCCAGGGGGCGCGCTGCCCTATGGTGTGGGCCCCTGAGACCCCCCTCCGGGTCTCCTCTAGACTCCGTGTACATGACGACTTTCTAAGACTCTGGGATTTTGTTTCCTCCAATTACGAGAATATTTCTAGAACAACTTTTCTAAAACCAAAAACAGCAGAAAACAGGAATTATCTTTGTGGCATCTTGTTAATAGGTTAGTCCCAGAAATCCATAAAAATGACATAAAAATTAGAAATTATAGATATGTTAGAAATTATAGATACGTTTGAGACGTATTAGAGACCTGTGGTAGTGACATCTAGGGTTACGATTTTCGGTGCACAGAGCAACATGGAGAAGAAGAGGACGAGGGAGAATGGAGAGAGGTGTCGATGAGATGTCTCCTCGTCCCTTATTATCATGCAGGGAAAGCAGGACTTGGCAAAGGTGTTGCAATGGCGTTGATCTCCTCTGCCTTCTAGAAGAGGAAGAAGAAAGGGAAAAGAAACATCCACCTTTCGATAACCCCCTGAACTTTCTAATATTTGCAACTTACTCCTTCTGTTTAAAGAAATTGAAGAAGAAAAGCTAGTTTTCTGGGCCTTTTGTAAACTTTAAAAATTATAAAAAATGATATTTGTAATCCTTATAAAAAATGCAACCTCACCATATTTTATTTTGGTGAAATTGGAAAAGATTTGGATTTTAAACTTGGGTGTCCAATTTAAGGGATTTTTGTTATTTTCTCCCAGTTTAAATTTTCAAATGGATTTAAAATTATTTTAGGCATGATTAACATGAGCACACACAACAAACATGTGGCTACCAAAGTGGTGTGTGTTTCATTAGATAATTTTAGATACAAGTCTTTTAGGAAATAATTTGTAAAACTTCTTAGTAGTGATTTTTATGCATTATAGACAAAATCACCAACTAGGGAATTTTATTCGAGTTCATACCAAATGAATTTGGTTGGAAAATGGACTTGTTTTGTTTTATGAGACTATGTCATTTTCATAATTGAAACTCTTATTTATTCTAGTTGTCATTTTAATTAGGTGAGTGAGCCCTATTTGATATATTGGGTAATTGATCAAGTGGAAAACATGAGTGGCTTTGGCTCTTATTAATACTTAATACAATAGAATCTTAGTTGTTTGTTTTCCACCCAGGTTCCAAGTATGGATATTATCCCATGTTGGTTTTAGAAACATGTAATCATTTGCATGGTTATGTGCAGATGAATTTTTGTTATTATCTAGTTGTCTTCAGTATGAGAAGGATCTGGAAAACAAGGTAGCTAATCTTATTACCATCCACCTCTGCATATCACAAGACATGTCGATGAAATGACTTGTTTTCATTTCCCCTTGATAATTGATTCCATTAAAGAGATTAAAATGTGTCCCTTATCTTTGATGAGCTTGACAGGAATTAGAGGGTCTATGTTATCTGATGTTATCTAATGGTACTAGGGATACTTGATTATGCTATGCTTCCTTACTGAGTAAGTGTTGCTTCTTGTTGACTTCTGTTGCGTGATGTACTTGTCTCTAGCAGCCACTTGTATCCTCTTATCACCTTTGTCCTTTGCAAGAAAGATGACCTCTTGGATTGTCCTAAGTGTTTTGTCGCCCTTTCTGGTCTATTGGATTTAGAAATCCACCACTAGGATTTTAGGACATTGTAACATCCCTATTTTGATAACAAAGGGTAGTGGTGTTGTGTTCATTGCATAGCATGCATGAAAAATTTGAACCAAGTTTTAATTTGAATTTAAATGAAACTTGCACAAAAACCGCTTCTTCTTCTTGACCTCTGCTCACTGCTGCCAATGCTGTGACTGCCGCCCCTATCTCTAAAGCTGCGGATTACAGCTCCTGATTCAAGCAGTTCAAAGTCTTCAGTATGAGTCTTGTTTGTGACATTCAATTCCAGAATGAACATTCAAAGGAAAAGTAGTCACTTAAAGTGATCACCCATAATTTGAATTAAAGACATTTTCAATTTTGGAAAACAAAAATATGGCAAGGTTGGAATTTTATAAGATTTCAAAAAAGTATTTTTGCCAAATTTTATTCTTGCAAAAAGGGCCTCAAAACCATGTTTTCTGTCCTATTTTAAAATAGAAAAGGACCTAGTTGTGTTTTCCAGAAATTTCAGGGGGTGTTGTGAAAATTGGTCATCTTCTTCCTTTGACAGTAGGAGCTCCTGCGTGGCAGTGCCGCCGTCGCAGGATGCCACCTCCTGCTTGCTTCCGCAGAAGGATAAGCACACCACGGAGACCCTGAGCCCTCCCTCCTTCACCTCCCCCTCGATCCTTCACCTCTCCCTCGAAAATCCCTCTCTCTCTGTGCCTCCTCAAGACTCGAAACCCTAACCCTACCCCGACGAGTCGTCGGTCACCTCCGTCGCTCGAGGCCTCCCCGTGACAAGCCAAGGGCACCTTCGAACTCGTCATCCTCTCCTCTGTTCCGTCATGGAAGCAGTCGAGCTGGGGTGGCTGGGATCCTCGCTGTTGTCCGCATCTTCTCCGCGGCCTGCCGAGCTCCGCCGTGCACGATTCGCCGCCGTCCGGGCCTCTTCGGCCTCCTAGACCCCTTCATGACGCTCCCGGTGAGCTCCCGATTCTCGTGGACCATCCCCTGCCTGCCCCGTCCTCTGTTCCGTGTGGTCGCCGACGAACGACGAGTGCCGCCGCCGTTTAAGCTCACCGGCAACGTTCCGGTGACGTTGGAGTAGCGGCGCCGCCCCTATTAGGTTCACCACCTCCTCCTCTACGCCGTGGTGATCCCCGTTTCGCGAATCACGCGCGGAATCGGGAGATCGAGCCGTGGTAGAGCCGGCCTGGCCAATCGATGATGTCACCCTGACATCATCTTGATGTCATCGGTCATTTTCTGTTATTTCCTTTTAAACGAAAATCAACTGATAGTGGGCCCCACCCCTTTATGTAATTACAGAAAATGGTTAAATTTAGATAATTAATAACTTCTGTTTTATAATTCAGAAAAATATAAGTGTGGTACCAAAATGATCATAAAAATATTCTCTATCCAAATATGTAATTTTCACACATGTTTGAGAAAGTCCAAAAATGAGCATTTATTTAATATTGTTTAATCATTTAAAAATAGAAAATAAGTTTTATTCACTAAAATTAGAAAATTAAAAGTTATATACCAATTTGCTCAAAATGATAAATGCAACCTAGTTATGGTGTTTTCAAACCCATTTGAGCAATTAAAATTGTACTCACTTTCAGAATCACCCGAAACACCCTCCGAGGTCCATTTCGGGGCTAATTTCAACCTAATTGCATGTTTGCCATACGAACCCTAGCAACCCATAAAACATGTTTAGGGCTTTATTTTAGTGAATTAATTTGCTCATGCATACATATTGTGCATTGCATCGATGCCATGTTTGATTGTTGTTTCTCTTTCGGTGTTTTTGCTTCTGCTCGGTAGAACGTGACTCCAAAGAGAAGATCCACAACAACATGACGAATACTTGATCCTAACCGACAAGTCAAGCACTTATTCCTGAAGACTTTCTATGGTTTTCTTGAAGCAAGGCAAGCATAACCTCTTATCTGCCCATATATGATTTCGAAAGACTTTGGATTATCGTACATTGCATTCAATTCCAATGTATCTTGTGTCAGTAGTTAGAGTTCTCCTATACCATGCATAGCCTACTTATCCTGATCCACTACTCCTAGCAGCCATAGGTTTGATTGTGTTCATCGCCAAAGCCTTAAATATGTTGTGCTTAGTCATACATGCTTGTTATCTCTGCTCCATCCGGTTGATGAATCAGAGTCGCGAATGAATCTAGTATGGGAAAGTTAAGCGAACTTGTTTAATATGATTTAAAGGTGTGGATGACGAGACCACATAGGGTCTGTGGTGGTTGTCTCGTTCATGCCCCTAGGAGCGAATTCTCGTCTTCGAGCCAAGACTGAGCGTGCATCCACATGGGGATTGGATTCCCCTCGGTCTCAACTTGCCTAGTTTGTTCCATGAGCTGCCTAGTTCGGGCTTTCGATTTGAATTTGCGGGGATATTAAAACACTTTCAAAACTAGGATGTGGGGATGTATCTGCGCTCTGCGGGTAGGTAACCGTCGAGCATTGCGCACAACGATAGAGACCCGGCAGGAGATGGCCACTCCCTATTGGCGGTCCATCTCTACTCGGAGCGACTCATGGAATAGGCGAAGCAAGGGAAAGGTCGTGGTCAACCTCCATCTGCCGGCACTTCCCGGACTAGTGCTAATGATCTGGCATTAAGAGTTGGTTGGTACATGTGGTTAAAGTTGTATACCCCTGCAGGGATAAATCTTTTTGAAAAGTCGTGTCCGCGGTTACGGACGACTTGGTGACGGATTCTGTGATCATAGATAACTTGAACGAAATGACTAAAACTTCCTGATAACGAATGAAGGATGCCTCCTCGGAGATGCCGAGAGGGGTTACCTTGTAGCATGAGTTACCAGAATAACTTGAGGTGGTGATCTTTGAAGCACGGGGTGCTGATATGATTTGGTGGTTTAAAGAGATGATGATATCATTAGTTGAGTAGTTTCCTCATCTGTTTTCAAAACACTCCATGATACGTGCTATTCCTCCCTCAACTTGGAAAACAAAGATGGCTTTACGCAAAATAACCTTCATAACTCTTTCTAAAAGAAGCAGATATATAATAGGTTAGCTAAGTCTTGTTGAGTACCTCCCGTACTCATGTTTGCTTCAACTTGGTTCAGGTGGAGTTCCTCAGTTTGGTGGTGTTTCAACATGGACATCGACGAGTAGTTTGGGGTTCCTGGGTAGCAGCCTGGAATCTATGGGCTGGGACGTCGCCTTATGTTGCGGCCTCTTAGGCCTTTTTGGTTCTTGTTGATTAGCAACATAATTTTCCTTCCGTTGTCTGATGTAATGTTGGGTCGTGTGACCTCTGTTTGTAAGCTATACTATAGTAACACCTGTTTAATATAGATTCTATGTTTAGAGTACTGCTTTCATCAGTTGTTGGTTTCGAGCTCATTGTTATACAGTTTTGGCTATGCCTGCATAGTTGTCGCAGTCGAGGGGTTGTGGAGCCGATGATCCATGTCCGAGGCCGCCTGCTGATGTGACTCGGCCTGGGGCGAGGTAACCCCAGTAACCCTCGATTGTTGTTGCACTTTCTGGACACATAGCAGCTATGTATAGCTTTGGTCCCGTTTCCTTCAGTTTCATTCGACTCATGGACGCTTGGTTATGCATAGTTGGTTATGACTAGCATGGAAACAAGGAGTAGTAGTACCGTGGTGATCCGGCCTACGTGCCGATGAATCCGGCCTGCCTACCGTTGTTCGTTGCGGCCGGGGCTGGTAACCCTGAAGCCCTCGTGGGTCCATGTCTAGGAGCACATAACAGTATGTATATCTCTGGGTCCGGAGTCGTGACATAAAGTGGTATCAGAGCAAAACTGCCTGTAGGAAAACCTTATTGCTTGGTTGATGTTGAGTTTAGTGTTTGTGAAAACTACTTTGAAACTCCAAATGGATTGTGAAAAACCTTCTTAGGATTCTTTTTAATCCTTATCTGGTATCGCTCTAACTCTGGGTCTCTGTACCTGTTTTGATTTGAAAAGGTGCTAGTTATTCAAAACTTAGGTGCCTTCTTTGGCAAGGACGTCTTTTACCCATGTTGACCTAGTGTTCAGTTTCTGGAGTCGTGTGTGTTCCATTTTCCGTTATCTCTTAAACCGGGATATTTCCTTTTCATCATAATCTCTCATGTCCATGTGGATTACACATTCCTCTATGCTTCAAAGTCCACATCCTGAACCTCGAGATTTGCTTTTCATCTCGAATGTATTCCTTGTCTTTTGATCACATACTTCCGGAGCTACGTATGGTTTCTGGAAGATACTTCGTGATTGCTATTCATAGTGTCCTTTAGGACACTAAGAGAGTAGTTACTCCTTTCCTTTGGTTTTTAACCTTGGACTTGAACCGAAGGTCCCGGAATGTGCTGAATTGTCGTGGGTTGAATCGTATGGTTTTATAACCATGTGGTGCTCATGCTATCAGTACAGGATGCTGACCTTTAACCCAAGTTCTGTTTCTTTGGATCCTGAGGAATCTGTTTTACCTCAGGGTGGCTAGGTAATCTCATCTCCAATAGCCATAGGTTTCCTTTGGAATCAAAAGGAGTCACAACAAGAGTGTTCTTCATGATTATCATATCTTTGGTTTGATTCAGCTATACCAATCTTTCGGCATGGGTTCTACAAATGATTAATACCTGTGCATTCAACGTGATCTCAGGATTCTTCTGAGCACGTCTCTACTCTTTAGTTGCTTTCCGAACTTCGTCCATTGATTGGAAACCAACCTGCTTAGGTGTGCTGGATATTTCCATTCTTTTTCTCTTGTTTTCCGTCAAAAAAATTCTACCTTGGGATGTCAGGAGAAACAAGCTCCAGTACCTCGTTCATCTGTAGAACCAGGTCAAAGTTTTATAATCCACAGTTTGAAGAAGTTTCATCAGCTCCTATTATGTTCTACCTTCGAGTATCACACTCTTACATATCAAGAGGCTATGTTTAATTTCATGGACTTGTTGATGAAGTGATGCTCTTACACATTTCCACTCACCCTTAGTTCAAGCTTGAATGCTCAAGAATGTTGGGTGTGTATTGATGTGTGCGTCAGATATTATTAGCAATCCCTATTGCTTCGAAAAAAACTGAGAAAACATATGTATCCTTCTTAGCACTATTGGTCTCCTGGTCTCTACTTAAAGTTGACCGTGTTACCAAATCCGTTCATTTTGGTGCACATTTTTCGTCAGAGAGTCGTACCAAAGCTCTCAAGACCATATCGGTTGCCTTGAACAACAAGACTTCTTTCGAAATCCAAGTCATACCGGTAGGTTGTGATGTTCTGGTTGTTTTTCTAGAAGTATCACCAGGTTTTACCTGACCGTGATGTCTAAACCAGGAGTAGTTTGAACTACTCCTTTCTCCAAGGAACTCTGCTGGATATCCTGGACTAGTTGGTTGAGCTTAAATAACAACTTGGAGAGTTGAAAGACAAAATCTCCGCTAACTTGATCCCTCGTTAAGGGATTTCTAGATTCCGTTGTGTTAAAGAAGGATCGTACCTCCCTCGTGGACACGTTATCATTCTAACCTTGGTTTGATTTGGGAAATCGTCAAATCAAGTTCAGCTTCAAGGACTGTCTTTATGGTGTTTCTACTCATGGTGTTTTAACCGAGTACACTTTCATGTCCTTTAGCCTAACCTACATTTTGCCTTGTTCATGTGTTATATGAACCCTCATCTTGGAGTGTTGATAAGCGTGTTGTCGAGCCCATCGATGACATTCCTATTTTCTCGAAGTTGCAAGAGGTTCATGTTGAACACTTGGAATTAAGGTTGGAAACTTTTGAGAACCATCTTTGTGTCATCACGAAGTTGTGTTCTGGATGATCGAAGTGGCTTACTCTAGTCCATGTGCTTTTGGTGAAAGTTGTTGCCATGGATCCGAGTAAAGTTTCCTTGTTTCCTCGGGAATAATCCCCAGTCGGTCATGCATCTATGGACTATTCTTGAGATGGTTGGTTGTTACCTCCACTTCTGGAAGAAGTTTGTATCCACACCAAGCCATTGACTGATTGTTCGTAAAAGATAAGAAGTCCAAGAACTTCGTTACCTTTGCAATCATCTTCCCAACAATGGCTCCGATGTGTTCCATTGCAAGTAATCCATGTAGGTGCAACCGTCTTTCATAAGTTGCTAATACATTAGTTCCGCAATCTCTCTCATCTTTTTGAGTTGACATCATAGTCCATATCTTGAGAATCTAGTAATTGTGTCACATTGGTAACCGGTGCAATTTCGTTGATCAGATATACTGAGTCTGAGTTATCAACACACTAACCAGAGCTGGATCTCGAGCAGCAATAATAGTTGGTGTTTTCCTCAAGGGTATTGAATTAGGTTTTTTCAGAATCCGGCATGGTTGATGTTGTGGTTGACACAATTAGCCGAAGGCCTAATGTCATATCCCTCTGAATCCGTAAGAACAACCACTCCCCGTGAGAATTCTTGTGTGGCTCAATCTAACAAGTTTCTCTCTCCGTTCTTCTAAATCGGAGTTCTACATTCACTTGATTACCTGTAGAAGGCTTGTATAAGCCTGACATTGATATCTAGAACATCCAGGAGAACCTGGAAGTTGATTCTTCCAATGTCTTTTCGTCAATCTTCCCAAACCTTTCTTTCAGTGAAAATAAGTTCATCATGAGAGCATGTCGTGGTGTTTTACAACTGTTGTTGATCAATTCTCTTCTTCAAGTTTTGGTACTTGAAGTTCTGTTCATCTCACACATTGTGTTAATTTGTCAGTCACTTCATCCATGGGATCTTAACCATGTGGTAAACGTATTGCTGCGTCCAATCCACGATAGGAAAGAGATTCCCTATCAACTTCCGGTGTTTCAATCCCCGCTGGATACTCATCCTTATGGTGTGACCAAGAATTCCTCCTTAACTACGGTGTTCCAACATCTTTTGGTTACTCATCCTCATACGTGAAGTAATATCCTGATCCCTAACAAGGTTTTCAAGAAAACTATTATGGAATGGTTAAAAGTTCCGTTATCTTCTGTGTCCACTCCGAAGAGTGAACATGATTCCGTATCAAACCTTTATCTTGGATGCATGATTTCAGTGTGATCTCATGTTCTCTCCCGTCTACAGATACTACGTCGTGGTATCTAAGACCATCCCCTCCATTTTGGTATTCTGTTCGAAGAAACCTCTATGTCACAAGTTGTTCAACCTTTCTTCTACAAAAGGATTTAAGGTCTTGTGCAAAGCTCATATTCGAAATCCCTTCAAGATCATTCGTCCACAAACTTGAAACTTTCTCATATTCCCTTCGTTACCTTGATGTGTTTCATGCATGTTAACTCAAAAAGTTTTTTACGAACATTCCTGTAATGAGTTGGACATGAGATACTTGATCTTCGTGAAGATCAATTCCTATGAGTTTCCCTCTTACCTAAGGTGTATCCGTTCAACACTTCACGATACTACGGATCAAACTCTTCACGAAGAGAACCACAAGATTCGAGAAGATCGTTCAAAACCGGTGTTCCTCCTTTCTTTCTCCTTCAGGAATCTCGGGACGAGATTCTTGTAAGGGGGGTAGATTTGTAACATCCCTATTTTGATAACAAAGGGTAGTGGTGTTGTGTTCATTGCATAGCATGCACGAAAAATTTGAACCAAGTTTTAATTTGAATTTAAATGAAACTTGCAAAAAAATCACTTAAAGTGATCACCCATAATTTGAATTAAAGACATTTTCAATTTTGGAAAACAAAAATATGGCAAGGTTGGAAATTTTATAAGATTTCAAAAAAGTATTTTTGCCAAATTTTATTCTTGCAAAAAGAGCCTCAAGACCATGTTTTCTGTCCTGTTTTAAAATAGAAAAGGGCCTAGTTGTGTTTTCTAGAAATTTCAGGGGGTGTTGTGAAAATTGGTCATCTTCTTCCTTTGACAGTAGGAGCTCCTGCGTGGCAATGCCGCCGTCGCCGGATGCCACCTCCTGCTTGCTTCCGCAGAAGGATAAGCACGCCACGGAGACCATGCGCCCTCCCTCCTTCACCTCCCCCTCGAAAATCCCTCTCTCTCTATGCCTCCTCAAGACCCGAAACCCTAACCCTACCCCGACGAGTCGTCGGTCGCCGCCGTCGCTCGGGGCCTCCGCGCGACAAGCCAAGGGCACCTTCGAACTTGTCATCCTCTCCTCTGTTCCGTCATGGAAGCAATCGAGCTGGGGTGGCTGGGATCCTCGCCGTTGTCCGTGTCTTCTCCGCGGCCGACCGAGCTCCGCCGTGCACGATTCGCCGTCGTCCAGGCCTCTCCGTCCTCCTAGACCCCTTCATGACGCTCCTGGTGAGTTCGCGATTCTCGTGGACCCCTCCCCTGCCTGCCCCGTCCTCTGTTCCGTGTGGTCGCCGACGACCGACGAGCGCCGCCACCGTTTAAGCTCGCCGGCAAAGTTCCGGTGACGTTGGAGCAGCGGCGCCGCCCCTATTAGGTTCACCACCTCCTCCTCTACGCCGTGGTGATCCCCGTTTCACGAATCACGCGCGGAATCGGGAGATCGAGCCGTGGCAGCGCCATCCTGGCCAATCGATGACGTCACCCTGACGTCATCTCGACGTCATCGGCCGTTTTCTGTTATTTCCTTTTAAACGAAAATCAACTGACAGTGGGACCCACCCCTTTATGTAATTACAGAAAATGGTTAAATTTAGATAATTAATAACTTCTGTTTTATAATCACAAAAATAAAAGTGAGGTACCAAAATGATCATAAAAATATTCTCTATCCAAATATGTAATTTTCACACATGTTTGAGAAAGTCCAAAAATGAGCATTTATTTAATGTTGTTTAATCATTTAAAAATAGAAAAATAAGTTTTTATTCACTAAAATTAGAAAACTAAAGTTATATACCAATTTTCTCAAAATCACAAATGCAACCTAGTTATGGTATTTTCAAACCCATTTGAGAAATTAAAATTGTACTCACTTTCAAGATCGCCCGAAACACCCTCCAAGGTCCATTTCGGGGCTAATTTCAACATAATTGCATGTTTGCCATACGAACCCTAGCAACCCATAAAACATGTTTAGGGCTTTATTTTAGTGCATTAACTTTCTCATGCATATATATTGTGCATTGCATCGATGCCATGTTTGATTGTTGTTTCTCTTTCGGTGTTTTTGCTTCTGCTCGGTAGAACGTGACTCTGAAGAGAAGATCGACAACAGCATGACGAATACTTGATCCTAACCGACAAGTCAAGCACTTATTCCTGAAGACTTTCTCTGGTTTTCTTGAAGCAAGGAATTCATAACCTCTTATCTGCCCATATATGATTTTGAAAGACTTTTGATTCTCGTACATTGCATTCAATTCCAATGTATCTTGTGTCAGTAGTTAGAGTTCTCCTATACCATGCATAGCCTACTTATCCTGATCCACTACTCCTAGCAGCCATAGGTTTGATTGTGTTCATCGCCAAAGCCTTAAATATGATGTGCTTAGTCATACATGCTTGTTATCTCTGCTCCATCCGGTTGATGAATCAGAGTCGCAAATGAATCTAGTATGATAGGATGTTGTGGAAAGTTAACATAACTTGTTTAATATGATTTAAAGGTGTGGATGACGAGACCACAGAGGGTCTGTGGTGGTTGTCTCGTTCATGCCCCTAGGAGCGAGTTCTCTTCTTCGAGCCAAGACTGAGCGTGCATCCACACGGGGATTGGATTCCCCTCGGTCTCAACTTGCCTAGTTTGTTCCATGAGCTGCCTAGTTCGGGCTTTCCATTTGGATTTGCGGGGATATTAAAAAACTTTCAAAACTAGGATGTGGGGATGTATCGGCTACTCTGCGGGTAGGTAACCGTCGAGCATTGCGCACAACGATAGAGACCCGGCAGAAGATGGCCACTCCCTATTGGCGGTCCATCTCTACTCGGATCGACTCATGGAATAGGCGAAGCAAGGGAAAGGTCGTGGTCAACCTCCATCTGCCGGCACTTCCCGGACTAGTGCTAATGATCTGGCATTAAGAATTGGTTGGTACGTGTGGTTAAAGTTGTACACCCCTGCAGGGTTAAATCTTTTCTAAAAGCCGTGTCCGCGGTTAAGGACGACTTGGTGACGGATTCTGTGATCGTAGATAACTTGAACGGAATGACTAAAACTTGCTGATAACGAATGAAGGATGCCTCCTCGGAGATGCCGAGAGGGGTTACCTTGTAGCATGAGTTACCGGAATAACTTGAGGTGGTGATCTTTGAAGCACGAGGTGCTGATTTGATTTGGTGCTTTAAAAAGATGATGATTTCATTAGTTGAGTAGTTTCCTCATCTGTTTTCAAAATACTCCATGAGATGTGCTATTCCTCCCTCAACTTGGAAAACAAATATGGCTTTATGCAAAATAACCTTCATAACTCTTTCTAAAAGAAGCAGATATATAATAGGTTAACTAAGTATTGTTGAGTACCTCCCGTACTCATGTTTGCTTCAACTTGGTTCAGGTGGAGTTCCTCAGTTCGGTGGTGTTTCAACATGGACATCGACGAGTAGTTTGGGGTTCCCAGGTATCAGCCTGGAATCTATGGGCTGGGACGTCGCCTTATGTTGCGACCTCTTAGGCGTTTTTGGTTCTTGCTGATTAGCAACATAATTTTCCTTCCGTTGTCTGATGTAATGTTGGGTCGTGTGACCTCTGTTTGTAAGCTATACTCTAGTAACACTTGTTTAATACAACTTCTATGTTTAGAGTACTTCTTTGATCTGTTGTCGGTTTTGGGCTCATTGTTATACAGTTTTGGCTATGCCTTCATAGTTGTCGCAGTCGAGGGGTTGTGGAGCCGATGATCCATGTCCGAGCCCGCCTGCCGATGTGACTCGGCCTGGGGCGAGGTAACCCCAGTAACCCTCGATTGTTGTTGCACTTTCTGGACACATAGCAGCTCTGTATAGCTTTGGTCCCGTTTCCTTCAGTTTCGTTCGACTCGTGGACGCTTTGTTATGCATAGTTGGTTATGACTAGCATGGACACAAGGAGTAGTAGTACCGTGGAGATCCGGCCTGCATGCCGATTAATCCGGTCTGCCTGCCGTTGTTTGTTGCGGCCGGGGCTGGTAACCCTGAAGCCCTTGTGGTCCATGTCTAGGAGCACATAGCAGTATGTATATCTCTGGGTCCAGATTCGTGACAGACATCTAGACTGGTTCCCATATACTAACTTTAGTAGCAATGTGCATCCCCTGGTGAAATGCACTCATTTGACTCAATAACCATTTTATTCTTATGTTGTACTCAACTATGATTAAGATTAGCTCACTGAAACTCAATTGATTAATGCTTACAAGAATAATCTGTTCACAAGGTTGATTAGACCTTGTAGCCAAACTATTCTTATATAACATCAAACACTTGGATTTCAACATGTTCCCTATTTTCTTCTTTATCTTGGCTTCTTTATTTATTTCTTATTTCCTAGTCTTTGTCATGCAAGAATGCAAGCATAGAGGTTTGCGAAGATCATATGTAATGATCAGGGTTGAGGACTGGTTTTGATAAGATTTGTTTCATAATTTTCAATGCTTCCTTTCTTTTTGACGAGATATGTGCATATTCCATAAATATGTTAGTAAAACTTATTATGTCATTTACCACTGGTCACTTTTCTTCGTTTAAACTTTCGTGCCAAATTTCCCGTATTTTCAGATGCATGCATTGCAAATGCACAAATTATATTTAGATCCTTATAACTCCCCAAACACTGGGATGTTACATTGGTCCCATCCCCACAAGGCCCACACTCGATCTTGAGAAACAACGCACCTCAACAACAGGTGCTGAATAGACTCATGGTCCTGATCGCATTACGGACAAGCTTGAAAGAAATGGTAAGTCGTGCCGTTGCAACCTACCGCAGTTAAACACCTTTTCTCAGCCAAAATCGAGGCGAAGAACTTGCAGATATATGATGCCCTAAATCTCCATACTTATTCTTCCTAGAAGCCATCGTCGTTCCCTCAAACAATATTATAGGACCAGGACATTGGGCTGGAAAGTGTGGTCTTTCTATCAATCATTACTCCATGTAAATTGTTCCTACCTCCATTTATTTATTTTGCATACTTTCTTGTTCAATTTTTAAACCAATATTGGTCAATTCATGACCGCTTGTTAGTCTTTTTGCTCCCATTCGTACAAACCCGACCTTATCTTTTGTCGCTTGGCTTGAATGCCAGTTCGTGAAAGCCCAGGACTGCAGGTGCAAAGCCACGTGCAAACTGGCGTCATGGACAAACAATGTGCAACCGCTCTATATTGAATGTACCGAGTTAGGGAAGGTACAACGTGAATGGATAGTATAGTCACCTAGAGGGGGAGGGTGAATATGTTCTAATTCCAAATTTTAACACCTTTTCTATTTAGGCTTGACACCAAGGTAAATTCTTTAGATGTGCAACTAAGGTGAATTTACCTATATGTCAAGAGATCACTAAGAAAGATACAAACACAAAGTAAAGGGTAAATGATAGAAGGAACCGAGAGCGGAAGCACACGGAGACAAGGATGTATTCTCGAGTTCCTCCCTTTGAGGAGAGTACGTCTCGTTGGAGGGGTGTGAGTTTCGCCACGAAGGCCTACTCAACACCATAAAGGCCTCACCCTATTATCCTATGAACCTCGCCATGAAGGCCTAGTTCACCTTCCACTATGGAATCTTTCAAGGCGTAATCTGGATCCTTTCGAATGAGCTTGAGGCACACACCCACAACTGAATTGGGGGCTCTCAAGAACACCAAGAATATGCTACAAACAACAAGTGAGTAACAATGAGGTCTAGTTTTTCCACAAGGAAACCCTAGACACAAGTACCTCAAGTGAATGAGGAGGAATGAAGAACGGGTTGGTGACGATGTAGTCGGGGCCTTTTCCTTCAATTCTCTGAAGATCAATGAGTTTGGGTGGAGGGATTGGGTGATCTCTTGAGTTTGGTGAGCTTAATAAATGGAGACTGTAATGTTGGACAAGCTAGCTTGAGGTTGAAGAAGGAGAGGGTTATTTATACCCCTCTCAAAATGTAGCCATTGGAGAAATTTTGGTGCGGAATATCCGCCCCAAGAGGGGGCAGAATATCCGGGGCCCGGAATATCCAGCACCTCCAGACCAAATATTCCGACCAATTATCTGGGGGTATCTGCATGACCCACCCCCCGGAATATTTGGCTCTGAAACATGAAATATCCGACCAATGTTCCGGCCCACCTCTGCATGGACCGTGCTTTGGTCCTTAGCAGAATTTCCCTCATCAAGTTTTTGGGTACGGAATATCCGGCCTCTGGAAGCCAAACTTCTAGCCAATATTCCGGCAGCACCAGGAGATGTCGCAGATTGGTCCTTAGCCGTTTTTCATCCTCGATTCTGAGGGGTGGAATATCGCCCCCCCCCCCCCCCCCAGAATATCCGGCCCCTCTAGGACAAATAATCCGGTCAGACCAGAGGAAGAACCATCAAGATTTTCTTCTACTTTTTTTGGTGCTTGTAAAATTTATCTCGACAACCTGTACCACTTAACACTCGATTAAATATCACTAATGTTGTTAACTAACACATAAAACCTTAAGGGATAAGAAATGCTCTTTCAATCTCCCCCTTTTTGTAACATCCCTGATTTTTGGAAAATGCAAAAATCACAAAAAATTGAAACTTTTTGTTTTCTACTAAAGCAAGGCACCAAAAACAAATAAAACTCAAAACACAAAGGTCATATTAATTGTTTTACAATGATTAATCCAATTTTGCCTCTATTTTCAAAGCCCTACGAATTGTTTTCACCATCTTTAATAATTTAATTAAATTTGAAAATAGTTTTGTGACCACATTAATGTCTTATCAAACCCTAATAGTATATGATAGCTTCACTACACACATGTTTTCCAAAGGGTTGTTTTCAACTTCTACCCAATAAAAATTGGAGACAAAAAAAATCAACTATATCACTTTTCAACTAATGATCGAGTACCAAAATGGTTTTCACAATTTTCCCTTTCGTAAAAGGACTTACAAGAAACATGCTTTCAAATAATTAAGTATCGAATTATTCACTTTAATTGCTTTCTATTTTAAAAATGGCATGAGTTGCTACTAGGGTTACCCCTTTTTTTAAAAGTAAAATTATGGAAAATAAGTTGTAATAACTTTCACAAATAAGTTTACAACATGTAGTATGTCACTGAATTTTAACTTGACAAACATTTATATTTTATAATTTTCTAAATTAGAAATCACATAAAGTTACTATTAAGGAATTATTCAAAATTCCAATTTCAAAAATATAAATATGTTGAAAAGTTTATAGAAATGACTTAAGTTGAAAGATATTAATATTTCAAGATTTTAGAAATTTATTTGTTATCAATTGAATAATTAAAACAGAAGTTATTAATATTTGAATTAAACAGGAAAAATAAAAAAGAAAAAGGAAAAAAAGAAAATAGCACAACAAAAAAACAGGCCAGCAGCGCCCAGCCCAAATCCCCTAACGCACCTCTCTCTCGCACAGGCGCAGCACACAGAGGCCCAGGCCCAACAGCGGCAGAGCCCGCTACCCTTTCCCCTCTCTCTTCCAGGCGGGGTCCACAGTGACGTCACCGATGACATCACCGTCTTCTTCCCAGGAGAGGAAACTCCTGTTGGTTTCGGCCGAAATCAATCCCGGCGATTTCTCGCCATTAAGTCTGTGATCCTCTCCTCTCTCCGACATATAAAATGCCCACGGCCTCCTCCTCATTTCCCCTCTCCTCCTTCTCAACTTCGTGCCTCGACTCTGTTGCTATTCCTCACCGGAGAACAACACTGCCACCACTGTTGACCTTCGATTCCGGCCAGGTGAGCTGGCTACCTAGCCCAAGACCGCTCTATTTCTCCTCTTCATATTCGCGCGCGTGTTCTAAGATTTTTATTCGGTGTTTTAGCACAGAGAAATGACAGCGGCGTCAACTCCCGAAACCCGCCGCCGTCGGCACCGTTCCCGTCTGCTCGTCGCCGTCCACAGGAGCCCTCCCCGAGCGCGTCTCCATCGCCAAAGAGCTCGCGGCGTCACACGGGTCATCTCCGTGGTCTCCCTGTTCCCAGGAACCCCCTGCATCGCCCGCGCCGTCGACTTCCCGTGGGCTGCACCACCGCAGCCTCCATTTCCGGCGACCAAGCTCCGGTGAGCCTCCTCTCTCTCCCTCAGCCCTTGGATCTAGAATGAACGATCACGATTAGATCTATATAACGAAAGGGTACGCCACCGTCAGATCTAGATCTGACAGTTCAGATTTAATTAGTTGCCGCGTCAGCACAGCCCAGTCAGCACTGTGTCAGCACGCCCATGCAATCATAGAGCGCCACGTGGCCAGCCTTTTCTGTATATTTTCTCCCGAATAAAATCATTCGGCAGAATTGCAGAATAACCCCTGCAACTTAGAAACCTCATAACTGTTGATCCATACGCCCAAATTGAGCAAACTAAGACTTTTTGGAATCAGCACAACATGTCGAAACTTTTGGCACTTTCCAAATTCAAATTTGATAAACTTAAGTTGGTTCAAATTTAAAAATGCTTGTTTGATGAAATTTGGCATAATTCAAATTCTACAAATCCAAAAATTGCAAATAAAATATATTTGGAAACCTTAGGATGTGTACTTTCATACCCTCTGTCCCAAAATAATATTTGAACAAATTAAAAATTGGATTTAGAATTAATCAGTATATTTGAGTAATTTTGACATAGATTTAATTCTATAAATAATTTCAATATAGTTCCTTTTGCATAATTGCTCCATTTGATAACCATAAACCAGAAACAACTTTTCCCAACCATTTTGGACACCCTTGGACCATGGCCATGTGCTTTTGACCAAAAACCCAACATAGTGATACATCCATTTTCACCATGTCTTAGAAATTGTTTTCATCATCTAATCTATGATGTTGTGGTTATTGGATCCAAGACCAAGTCCTTAGAATATGTCAATCACATAGTACCAAGTGGTGAACTTTAGTTTTCTATCTACTGCTCCACTACTCTTTCATGCTTCAAGAAATCATCAAGTTAGCAAAATGGAGATCAAGACTCAAGCACAAGAAGAAAACTTCATCTTCAACTTGGTGGCAACATGAAGAGCTACAAAGAAGATCATTAAAGAATTTGAAGTAAGGGAATTGGGCTTCACAAGAACTAGAAGAAACTCAATGAAGTTCAAATGTATGAAGAAATGAAGAAGAAGACATCTTCCTCTCTCTTTCTATCCTTCTTCTATTTTCTTTCAAATTAACTTAGTGGTATTTGTGCCCATCCCATACCCAAACCAATTAGTGAAGTAAAACCCATGGAGAATCTATCAAGATCAAGAGAAGAATCATCCAAGGAAACAAGATTACAATAGAAGCATGGAGATGATATTCAAGAAGACAAGCATGTGAAGACTTGGAGAAATCCATACAAGTTGAAGAATAACAAGTTGTTTTTGCCTAACCATTGACCCCAAATAGAAAATCCCAAGACTTTATATTGTTTGCTCTATTGTTAAGAAGTTAGTTGAACCAATACCTACCCTAAACTAAAATGGAAAGACTAACTTAGAATACTCAAATGTTTTGATGAAAAACAATTAAGTGTTACACATTGTTATGTGTTACAATAGTTGAGATAGTTAGATCACCTTGGTGAACTCTTGGAACTTCCTCAACAAGTATGGTTATAGTAAAGTTTGATCACATCAAACTCAACCTAATCCATCCCAACTAAACTCTTGAAACTTCCCCCAACAAGTATGGAACCAAGAGAGAATGAATCTTTCAACTCAAACCTAGACCTTGTCCTAGCCAACTAAGTTAAACTACTTTGGCTATGTTATTGCTTTGTATGTTTTCACTTGTTTGTTGCTTGCTAGTATGCTTGTTTATTTTTGTTTTTGTGTTTTTAATGAATAGATTGTACGGAGAGCAACGATCTTTTGTGAAGAGTGTTATTTCTTCACCAACTTCAACAAGGCAAGTAACAAATCATTCAACTACCCATTATTTTCTATATGCATTAGTTGATTTTGAGTAGTATGCATGATAGGAAGTTTTACTAAGTTATATTATGCTATGCTATATCCTAGTAGTGTGTAGCCATCCTTATACCTTGTTATTTCGAAGCCTTGGTACTTAGTTGATGCCTTGCCATGCTACAGAAATTGTTTTACTTGATGTTGTGAGAAAATTCTAAGTAACAACTTCAATGAACCACCTGGGTGGATTGGTATTGCGGGGCTGTCGAAAGTTGAGTGTCTCCCCGAGGGGAGTTCACTTGAAGGAATGCCACCCAGGAACAAAGTGATTATGATGTTCCCCAAGTTTAGATTTCTTCCAGTGCAGCCTTTAGTCATATGGGCTCTGTCTTGATTAATTAAGTTGCGAGGGTTCAGCCTGGGCTTGACAAGCAGATGTAGCATAATTATAGGTGGAACGGGTCTTGCCATTAGGTTGAATTCTTGCTTTTGAAAGATCTCGTCTCAATCTTCTCCTTTCCTTAATGCACTCAGGGTGTATAGGATGTTTGGGCTGATTTGAGTCTGAAGGTGAAAGTGCACAAACTCTGCAGAGTCAACAAACTAAGATCTTAGCCGTTACCCCGGTTATGGACAACTATGAGCAGCTGGACAAGGAAGGATGAAAGAATCACATCACCATTTTCAATAATTAAAATTTTGACCAAGTGAACAGTAGTTGTGGTGCTTCGATTTTAGTCCAATGATGCCACCCTTTGAAAATAAAAGTCTTCTTTTACAAAAGAGATAGGAGAAAACTAGCTTTATGCAAACTTAGCCAAAACTCCACCAAGCCAAATATGCATGTAGATATAGTCTTGCCATTTATATCCACCATAGTGTTACTTGCCAATACATTTAATTGTATTGACTCCCTTGTGGCTGCATATTCCATATTGCAGATGTTTCTGAAGACGAGTGAGGATTTCGTTTAGGATCTCGAGACTATCGCCAACATGTTTTGCATGTGGCACATGAAGAAGATGGGCTCAATGTTGTACTATGTTTTCCGCTGTATTTCTTTGTTTTCTGCTAGTCTTCTAAGACTATGCAAGTTGTAATACTATTTTGTAAAGACTGGATCATGCGATGTAACATAATTTGATGCATTTGCATGATATTTCATTTTGTACTATGGTGCTAGCAAATGATCCAGGGACTAGCACAGTAACACAGGTATTCCATCTTTATTAAAAGTTGGAACGCTACACTTTTTGGTGTTAGATGAGAACATGTGGATTTGCGATGAAACTATACACAATATCATGAAAAATTAGAAGCTCCCCCTAAGTGTGCGCATAGATGACTTTTACTAGAACCAAAATGCACAACAAAGGGTGCATTACTAGAAAATAAGAAAAGCATGATATGAGACATAGAAATAAGAGATGGTTGAGATCAAACCTTGTGCAAACGATGATGATAGATTAATATCAATCACATTCTCATCATCACATGGTTCTCAACATAGAAGATAATAGATCATCCATATGTCTCACACATAATAGAAATTAGACTAAAAAAGCAAATATTTCCAAAAAATAAAGATAAATGGTCACAAGCTCTAAAGAAATGTTAAATGCACATTCTTGTGTCCGACCCATGCAAATCCCACGGATACTCCTAACAGAACTAGTTCTCCCCAATTGGCATCGAAACACGAAATAGGAAGAAGAGTGATGCTACATGTCCCAAGGAAATAAATCCGAGTCATGCGAGTCCTTCGAAGAATCATCCTCGTTGGGTCTACTATGCGCCTCCTCATCATCACCATCATCCTCAACATCATCAGGAGTAGGTGCACGACAGAGAGAATTCTCCAAGTCATCCCAAGGATACCGAGAAGAGTCCATGTTCCACCGAGAGTAGGAGGCAGACTGAGAAGCAACAGGAGGGGTACCATAGGCACCACTGACATGGTGACGAACCTGCTTCTAACTTTCTGCCATCATGTGATCCCTATGATAGGCATTGTACCTCTCCTTGTGAATGTCCACCTTCATGAATAAGATGGTACGCTGAAACCAACTGATCTCCTTCACCTCGGAGGCAAAGAGGGAGTAGAAGTCCTGTGACCCCTACAAGTACCCCTTCCCCTACGAGTGTTGCTACTCCTACGAGCATCTGCCATGAAAAAGTCAACGGTAGCAGCTGGAGTGGTCTTCTGCTTCACGTAGAAACTCTTAAACTTGTGATCCTCATAGTTCTCACTCAAATCATAGTCCTTCATATTGTATTTTATGAGCAACATGATGAAAGGAGCATACACGATAGTCAACCAAAAAAACCATAACCTCATGCATCACGTGAAAGATATAATCCATCACATCAAGAAGTAAATCCTTCTTAGAATCTTCAGAAGTAGTAATATCATGAGCAAGCAGAAGAAGGTCCACAAGGGTTCCACGAATAGCATTATTGTTTCCACCACTTAGATCAATGTTCTCGCGGAAGATCCTCACAAGAAGGTCATAGAGAGGCAGGAGACCCACATTCTCACCAATCGCACCATCAGGGCCATAGGAATCAGCCAACACGTTCTTGCTAGCCCTCTCGGGAGCGTGGAGGCGAATACCCGAAGGATGAGACTCGCCTCGAAAGGGATAGCTAAGAACCCTTCTAAAGTCATGTAAGGTGTCCTCACAAAGCATAGAGCCATACATCCACTTCATAGTCCTAGCATCATCACCTTCATAAAAGGAGTGGCATAGAATTGCTTCAAGAATGTAACATTATAGGTGCATTGGAGATCCATGAGATGGTGAAGACCCATCTTCTGAGTTATTTCCATAGCCTCAACAAACTCCTTTTTGCCACGAAAAAGTTGAATATTGATGGGACGCATAGGACGCACTGGATGCTCAAAAGTATGATACATGTCATAAAAAATATGCTTTTGCTTCACGAACCAAAAGTTCCCATTATGAACACCTTCCTATTTCTCGTCATCCTCAACCCAGTAAAGTTGCCTCATAGCCGAGTAATCAATGCCATCCATGTCTTCCTTATAGTTGACCCTCTTTCCTTTCCCTTTCGGGTGTCTTGATCTTCCTAGTGGCCTCATGGTTGCGCTGACGGATCACTCGCTCATCAACAAGGGTATCATCCTCATTGGGACGAAGAGCATAATTGTGATTCCGCTTTGGAGAGGTGTTCGTCAAAGAGTCACCTGCAAATGAGAATAATAGGTGGATAGAAAAAGATAGGTACACACAAGACGAATAGGGAAATCATAAACACATTAGAGATGGTACATATGTGTTGATACTACTTAGCTCATAGAGGAATCAGATCAACAAATTTAAGATTTTCAACTGCCGTCAAGGGGGGCGGATATTCCGGCCCAGGGGGAGGCGGATATTCTGCCCTGGTAAAAATTTCTTAAACCGATTCTAACCTAGGTCTAACAATAGATCAGACCACATTGTACCAAAAATAATGTATCTACAATGCAATGGAGAGCAGTGGCATCATCTACCCCAAGGAAAAAACAATAAATCCACAAGAAGATAACAATGGGTGAAGAGCACCCTAGATTAGAAAGTAGTGGAGTTACTCTCTTCCATGGAGGAACTGCATGCCGAAGAAGCCCGGATTGGAAGATCGGATCCGGAGGGGGCCCCGGAAATTCCGATGGACCTCTAGCGAGGAGGGGGCGGCGGCTGGGAGAAGTTGGGAGTGAAGGAGTCGAGTGTGGATAAGGAGTTCGTGATAGAACTCCTAATCCTAGCCTCCTCTTTATAAAAACAAGAACTGATTGGGGCCGATTATACGGCCTCCGAGAGGCGGAATCTCCGGCCTGCTGCGCCACTTCCTCAAGAACAAAAAGTGGACACTTGTGTGTATGAGATAGACATGGTTTTTGGGATGAGATGGGCTTGTGATAGATTTCCAAACTGGCATTGGTACTTCATACTTTCATTTGCACGAATCAATTGCAAAAAGGCCAAATGCGAGTATATTTCCCGAAAACAAACTAAAACAAGAAAAACCAAGCGACAAGAAAATAAAATCCATGTAACGTTCCCACATTTAAATAATGTAAGGACACCTGTGTTATTGTGCTAGTCCATGGATCAATTTCTATCACCACAGTACAATATGAAATATCATGCAAATGCATCGAATTCTATTACATCGCATGATGCAGTCTTTACAAAAATAGAATTACAACTTGCATAGTCTTAGAAGACTAGCAGAAAACAAAGAATTACAGTGGAAAACATAGAACAACATTGAGCCCATCTTCTTCAGGTGCCATAGGCAAAACATGTTGGCGATAGTCTCGAGATCCCTAACGAAATCCTCACTCGTCTTCAGAATCATCTGCAAGATGGAATATGCAGCCACAAGGGAGTCAATACAATTTAATGAATTGACAAGTAACAATATGGCGGATATAAATGGCAAGACTAATACTACATGCTTATTTGGCTGAGTGGAGTTTTGGCTAAGTTTGCATAAAGCCAGTTTTCACCTATCACTTTTTGCAAAAACATTTTTCTTTCAAGAGGATGGCATCATTGGACTAAGATCCAAGCACCACAACTACTGTTCACTTGGTCAAATTTTACTTATTGAAATTGGTGATGAGATTCTTCCGTCATTCCTTGTCCAGTTGCTCATAGTTGTCCATAACCGGGGACACGGCTAAGATTTAGTTTGTTGACTCTGCAAAGTTTGTGCACTTTCACCTTCAGACTCAAATCAGCCCAAACATCCTATACACTCTGAGTGCATTAAGGAAAAGAGAAGATTGAGACGAGATCTTTCAAAAGAAGGGGTTCAACACACCGGCAAGACCCGTTCCACCTATAATTATGCTACATCTGCTTGTCAAGCTTGGGCTGAACCCTCGCAACTTATTTGATCAAGACAGAGCCCATATGACTAAAGGCTGCATGGGAAGCTACTAGATTTAGAGGGACATAGTAATCTCTTTGTTCCTGGGTGGCCATCCGCAAGTGACAACTTCAAGTGGAATAACCCTTAGACAAGGGCCCTGAGGCAACACTCAACATAAACCAGTCTTACCACTTCCACCCAAGTGGTTCATTTATTAGTTATACTTAGAATTTTTCCTAAGCATCTAGTAAAACCATTTGTAATATTGCATAGCATCTACTAAGTTCTAAGGCTATCAAAATAACAAGTTAGAAGGAAATGGCTATACACTACTAGGATAATAGCATATCATAATATAACTTAGTAAAATTTCCTATCATGCATACTATTCAAAAGTTAACTAATGCATATAGAAAATAATGGGTAGTTGAATGATGTGTTACTTGCCTTGTTGAAGTTTGTGAAGAATTCACGCTCTCTTCACAAAAGATCGTTGCTCTCCAATCTATTCATTGAAAACACAATAACAAAATAAACAAGAATTCTAGCAATCAAACACATAAGTGGAGAAAACAAACAGAGCAATTAACATAACCAAGGGGTTGAACCAAGTTGGTTAGGACAAGGTCAAGATTTGAGTTGGAAGGTTCATTCTCTCTTAGTTCCATACTTGTTGAGGAAGTTCCAAGAGTTTACTTGGGATGGACTAGGTTGAGCTTGATGTGATCAAACTTTACTATAACCATACTTGTCGAGGAAGTTCCAAGAGTTCACCAAGGTGATCTAAATATCTCAACTAAAGTAACACATAAAATGTGTAACACTTAGTCATTTTCATCAAGGCATTTGAGTGATCTAGTTTAGTCTTTCCATTTTGGTTTAGGGTAGGTCTAGGTTCAACTAACTTCGTATCAATGGAGATAACAAGTTAAAGTCTTGGGATTTCCATTTGGGACAATGGTTGGACAAAAACAACTTTCTAAATCTTCAACTGGTATGGATTGCTCCAATTCTTCATATGCTTCTCTTCTTGAAGATCATCTTCATGGTTCTATTGTAATGTTTTCCTTGGATGGATTCTTCTATTGATTTTGATATATTCTTCATGGCTTTTACTTCACTAATTGGTTTGGGTATGGGATGGGCACAAATACCACTAAATCAATTTGGAAAGAAATGAGAAAAAAGATAGAAAGAGAGAGGGAGATGTTTTCTTCTGAATTTCTTCACACTTGTACTTCTTTGAGTTGCTTCTAGTTTTTTTGAAGTCCAATTCCCTTACTTAAAATTCTTCAGTGATCTTCTTTGTAGCTCTTCATGTTGTCACCAAGTTGAAGATGGAGTTCCTTCTTGTGGTTGAGTCTTGACTTCCATTTTGTAATCTTGATGGATTCTTGAAGCAAGAATAGGGGAATGGAGAAGTAGACAGAAAACTAAAGTTCACTACTTGATACTATATGTGATTGACACATACTAAGGACTTGGGCTTGGTTCCTAATAGACATAACATCAAAGAATAAATGATGGAAATAATTTCTAAGACATGGTGAAAATGGATGTAACACTAAGTTGGGTTTTTGGTCAAAACACATGGTCATGGTCCAAGGGTTTCCAAAGTGGTTAGGAAATGATATCTCTGGTTCAATCTTACCAAATGGAACAAATTTGCAAAAGGAACTATATTGAAAATATTTATAGAATTAAATATATGTCAAAATACTCAAATATACCACTTAATTCTAAATTCAAATTTAACTTGTTCAAAAATTATTTTGGGACAGAGGATATGAAACTACACATCCTAGGGTTTCCAAATATATTTTATTTTCAATTTTTGAATTTGTAGAATTTGAATTATGCCAAAATTAATCAAACAAGGATATTCAAATTGGAACCAAATTAAGTTTTTAAAATTTGAATTTTAACAGTGCTAAAAGATTCTAAAAATCCAGGGGATTTCAAAAAGTCCAAGTTTGTTAAATTTAGGCTTATGGTTGAAAATTTATGATGAATTGAAGTTGTAGGGGCTAATCTGTAAAATTGCCTTTTAATTCTATTCGGGAGACAAATCAGAAAAATGCTAGGCCACATGGCAGTCTCTGATTGGATATGGTTGCTGACGAGGCGCTGACGCGTCAGTTGACTAGGCTGCTGACTGGGCGGACACGTGGCAAACTCCTATTAGGTGATACCTCTTCGCAGTTGGTGATCTAATGTCACCCGTATGTTTAGATCCAACGGCTAAAATTAAAAGAGGGGGGAGAGGGGCTCACCGGGATTTTCCGTTGGAGAATGGCGGCGAGGTGGCGTGGGCGCTCGGTATCACGCCGACGACGATCTGGTTGTCCTCGGGCTCGGGGAAGACCACTGAGATGCTCAGAAGCGCACGGAGGGAATGATGGCGGTGATGGTGTTGCCTCGGGTGGCTTCTGACGGCGGCACGATGCGGGAGATGATGGCGCTGCTCCGGTCTTCCTCGGGTGCGCACTGCATCGGTGTTCCGCTGCGCCAAAAATTCGAACCAACACATCACGAGGTGCGCATTGTCACGGGGATTCAAACGGGACCAAGAAGGACGGCGAAGAATTGTTACCTCGGCCGGAGATGAGCTTGCATGGCGGCGGACAATGGGCACTACGGCGAGAGATTGGGGTCGTCTAGGGCCACAGTTTGACTATGAGAGAGAGGGGAAACGGAGAGGGGCTCGATGGCTATTTATTGAGCCGAGGGAGGAAGGGTATTATGGCCTTAATGGCGGAATTTGGGCGGAGAAGAATCTGGCCGTAACTGCCACATTTTCCATCCCGGGGAGAAGACGAGATGACGTCAGCGATGACGTGAGCTCTGGACCCACTTATCTGTCACACACAAAGAGGGGGAAGCTGGGCCGCACGCGCTGAGTTGCTGCTGGGCCATGGGCCTCTATGATTTGCCTCGTGCGTGAGAGAGAGGGATGGGGAGGAGTTTTGGGCTGGGCTGGGGTGGTTGGGTCGGTTTGCTTTGCTGCTTTTTTCTTTTATTTTTTTCTCCTGTTTTATTAAAATCTTAATAATTTATGTTTTAATAATCCAAGTAAGGTCAGATAAAATTCTAAACTCCTTTAATATTGATACCTTTCAAACAAAATCATTTTTATAAACTTTTCAACATATTTTTATTTTTGAAATTTGAAATTTGAATAAAAACTTAATAGTGATTAAATGAAAGTTTTAATTTAGAAAAATACATAATATAATTATTAGTCAAATAAAATTTCAGTGACATACTATAGTTTGTAAACTTATTTTTGAAATTCATTACAACTTATTTTCATAGTTTTATATTTTAAAATAGGGGTAAACTTTAGTAGCACTTATGTCACTTTTATAACAGAGAAAATCACAATGAGTAATTTGGAAGATAGAAAATTGATACTTAACTATTTGAAAACATGTTTATTACAAGTCCTTTTCTCAAAAGGAAAAACGTGAAAACTAGTTTGGTACTGGAGCATTAGTTGAAAAGTGATATAGTTGATTTTTGTATTTGAATATATTTTCAATAACCAATTTGTTGGATAAAAATAATTAGTATCAAAAAATTGGGAGTTGAGGGATCATTGGAAAACATATAGCTAGTAAAACAACTTAACATTTTTAAGGTTTGATAAGATATTATGTGGTCATATAACAAAACTCAAGTTCATAATATGTTGAAAACAATTCTTAGGGCTTTTTAGAAAACAGAGGCATTTGGGTTATCAATTCCAATAGCATTGGAAAAACAATTAATGTTTACTTTGTGTTTGAGTTTTATTTGGTTTTCGACAGCTTGCATTAGTAGAAAACAAAATGTTTTAAATTTTGGTGATTTTTGAACTTTCCAAAAATCAGGGATGTTACAGACTACCACCCTTAAAAGAAATCTCGTCCCGAGATTTGGGAAAGCTAGAAAGAAAGATAGGTATGGTGGAATGGGCTCCAGAACAACTGGGTGGGCTACCACCCTTAAAAGAAACTTTTGTGGGTAGTCTATTTTCATTAGATTGGAGTGTAGCTGGATTCCAGATTGGCTTGAGTAGAACTTTCCTTCGTGGTAGAGCTGTAGACCAACATAGGTATGTTGAACTACCTTTCACACTAAGGGGTCACTCTTTGGGTCAAACACAACCAAGTTTAGAGGATTTCCCAACATCATCTTATTATAATGGGAAACATTTCTCAAACATTCATTGTAGTTTAATACCCTGGAAGAAACTTCTAAGGAAAATTTATTTTCAAAATAAAACTTTGCCTAAGACTCCTTCTTGGACAGATATTTCTTCATGCCTTATCATCCTTCCTTCAGAAAGTCATGTTTCTTTCCTTCTCCTTTTGAGGGCAACTATTTTCATAGTGTACTTTATCTGTGCATTTGAAGCATGCCACTTGCCCGATGTCTCTATAAACAGGATTGGGGTTCTTCTGAAGTTTCTTCTTCTTCTTTGATGGTATTAAATTGGCCATCACATCTTCATATTGTTGTCCAGTATACTCCACTATATTGGTTGAAGGCCTGGGTTGTTTGTTGGGAGAATTCCTAGATAAATGTCCATCTTCCTCACAAGAATAGAAATTCTTGGTGGAGTGTTTGGATGAATAGGGATGTGGTGTAGTCTTGGCTCCAGTATTCATTTTGACATGGTCCATCTGAATAGTATCCAGCTTGCATTTTCCCTTCACTTCTGGTGTTCCTAAGTTCTCTTGGATTGCACTAAGAATTCCCACTTTGGCTTGTTGTCCAACTTGTTCATGGGGTAAAGTGGACATTGTGTTGGAACATGTGTTGTTCCTTCACACAGAAAACAAGTAACTTGAGTGAAGTATCATTCAGTTGAGTTGTTTGCATCACCATGGGGCCACTCATCAGGACATTCTTTGGAATAGTGTCATATCTCTCCACAAGATTTGCAGGCCTTGGGTGTTGAAAAAATTTCTTCTTCTGTCTCCTGGTTATCTCTAGCTACCAAGGGTTGATTGTTTTCACTATTGGCCATGATTTGGGACATCATGTGTACTATCTGAGACAGGGTATCTAATACTTGCTGCATTCCTGAAGTTAACTCCATATTGGGGTTGCTGGCTTGGCTCTGGGTCATCAGTTGTATCATCTAAGTTTGTGCTTCTAGTAGCATCAGCATTGCTATTGACTTCTCAGGGTTGTTGGTATTTTGGGTAGGAATCTGTTTTGGGATTTTCGAACGAGATGAGTATAGATTAGAAACATAACTAAAGGAGGTTCCTATCAAAACACAACAGATCAAGGAAACTCATCTTACAAACAACACATAACAAACAATATTCACACCAATCAAGTTTTAGTAAACAAACTAATATTGTCACACCACACTCATTGGTATGATCAATACACTAATACGTTAACGTTGTTCTAACAAGGTAACTAGATTGGTGGTCTCATCTATATCTTATTTAGTTCTCTTCAAATTCTTCTCTCCATGTCTTGAGGTGCTCTTGATTGTTTTGAAGTCTATGTTTTTGTTCAAGTTCTTCAATTATTCTTGAGTGTAGGTCTTCATGTGGTGAAAATACTTCTTGCACTTCTTGGCATGATCATAAACAATCATGCCTTGATGGTATTGAAGAGGTGGTCATCTAGAACAAGATAAGAAAATTTTGAAGGTGGATAATAGATGAGATGATATGATAAGAATTAAAGTGATTGTTTTGTTTCTAGACAGTTTCAACATAGTAAATGTTCAATCCTAGGGTCTTCTCCAAACTTAGGGTCTCCAATTCTACATGCAACACAATGCTCTGATACCATTCTGTAGCGTTCCCACATTCAAATAATGTAAGGACACCTATGTTATGTAACATCCCTGGTTTTTGGAAAGTGCGAAAATCACAAAAATTTGAAACCTTTTGTTTTCTATTAAAGCAATCCACCAAAAACAAATAAAACCCAAACACAAAGGAAATAATATTGTTATTCTAATGTTATTGAAATTAAGAATCCATTATACCTCTATTCCATAAACCCTAAAAGTCCATTCAAAATAAATATTCATTAATCAAAGAAATTGTTTTCTCTTAGAAAACCTTATTTTATAGCATGGTTTCAAATCAACTATTACTTTTAAATGTTTTATAGCCTTTGAAACCATAGAATTATTACCTCTAACAGTTCCTATGCCTCAAAATTATTTTATGAGAATACCAACTATTTATATTGATATCCAAATGTCATTCCAGGTTTTAAACATAAAGTGGTATTCATAAAATGTTTTGATTTGAAAATAACATAAAATAGGTCTTGAAAACAATATTAAATCTTGAGGAGCTTTCTAAATTTTATTTAAGCCACTTTTTATTTATTTAATTTCTATTTTTAAATTAGAATTAAGTTACTATTAGTAAATCATTGAAATCTTAAATTTATAAAATATGAAAATGAGGAAAAATGATTTTCAAGAATAGTATTTGACATGTTAAATGTCTCTAAAATTTTATTTAATCAAAAAACATCATTTTATTATTTATCCAATTTTAAATAACATTAAGTACTATTAGTGATTTAATTTTAATTACAAAATATAAAAATTGATTTGTGTTGGAAACATCAAAATAATGTTTGTATTTGGTAGATAATTTAATCACAAATTTTTAGAAATTTAAATGGGGTTGTTTGGATTTATAAAATAGAAATTATAAGAGAAATAAGAAAAACAAAAAAAAAGGGATTGATGACGTCACCTCGTCATCAACCTCCCTCCTGACGTTTCTAACCGAATTGAAGAGAAATAAATCCCTTGATTGCGGCCGTTTACGATCATCAAATGCTGCCCCGTTTGCTGCCCCTTAAAGCCCTCCCCCTCCGCATCATTTCCCCTCTGACTCCTTCCATAGTAGTGCCCCGAGGCCGAAGAAATAGCTCGCCGGCGATCTCCTTTTCCGCGGCCGTGTTTTCCCGATTCCGGCGAGGTAAGCCCCTCCCCGAGGGCGAGACCCCTCCCATCCACCCCTGGACCCCGTGGTACTCCCTGACCCTTTGTCCCACTCTTTTGTTCAGAGGAGAGACGGCGTTGAGCTCGTCGGAGATGCCTGCTGCCACCACGACGGGGATCTACACCGCGCGAGCGATTGGAGCACCACCGGAGTCAACGGAGGTCACCATCGAGTCGCTCTCGTCGCTCTGCACGTCCTGGTCATCTCCATCGAGGCGGACAGCCACCGGAACGTCGACGCCATCGTTTTCCGAGGACAACGCCGCCGTCCCCGCCATTCTCCGGCGAACCGCGCCGCCCCTGTAAGCCTCCATCCTCTCTATCCGTTGGATCTCGTTCCAACCGTCTATTTTTCTTTCACTTAAGTGAACCGTTATCAGCGAGTAATATTGCGCCACGCGGCTGCCCAGACAGCCGAGCGTTAATTCTTTATTCGTCGCTCGGCGCAGCACGTAGCCGGCCCAGGCCCACACCCTGTCTGCCGCACCGCGCGGTAGATAGCCAAATCTGAGCCGAGTTGTTCTCTGTTTTTTTTTCGAATAGAAAATAGAATTGTAATTTTGCAGAATGGTCCCTAGAACTTAGAAACATCATAACTTTTTAACCATAAGCCCAAATTTAGCAAACTTGGACTTTTTGAAATCAGCACAACATGTAGAATCTTTTAGAACTGTTAAAATTCAAATTTGAAACACTTAAATTGGTTAAAATTTAAATATGCTTGTCTGATGAATTTTTGTATAATTCAAATTCTACAAATCCAAAAATTGCAAATAAAATATATTTGGAAACCTTAGGATGTGTAATTTCGTACCCTCTGTCCCAAAATAATATTTGAACAAATTAAAATTGAATTTAGAATTAAGTGGTATATTTGAGTAATTTTGACTTAGATTTAATTCTATAAATATTTTCAATATAGTCCCTTTTGCAAAATTGCTCACCTTGAACCAGAAACAACCTTGCCCAACCATTTTGGACATCCTTGGACCATGGCCATGTGTTTTTGACCAAAAACCCAACCTAGTGATTCATCCATCTTTACCATGTCTTAGGATTTGTTTTCAACTGTTATTCCTTGATGTTATGTCTATTTGGAGCCAAGCCAAGTCCTTAGAATGTGTCAATCACATATAGTACCAAGTAGTGAATCTTAAACACTAGTTCCTTGTTCTCCATCTACTTCTCCACTCTCCTATTCTTGCTTTAAGGATCCATCAAGTTAGCAAATGGAAAACAAGACTCAAGCAATAGAAGGCACTTCACTTTCAACTTGGTGGCAACATGAAGAGCTACAAGGAAGATCAATGAAGAAATTTTTAAGAAAAGACTCCACCACTAGAAGCAAATCAAGGAAGAACAAGTGTGAATAAATCCAGAAGAAAACATCTCCCTCTCTCTTTCTATCTTTCTTCTTATTTTCTTCCTCTTGACTTAGTGGTATTTTTCCCATCCCATACCTAAACCAATTAGTGAAGTGAAAGTCATGAAGATCTATCAAGACAAAGAGAAGAACCCATCCAAGGACTAGGACAACAAATGAAGCATGAAGATGATCTTCAAGAAGACAAGCATCTGAAGACTTGGAGCCATCCACCCAAGTTGAAGAGTAACAAGTTATTTTTGTCCAACCATTGACACAAATGGAAAACCCAAGACTTAGTAATATTTTCCCTTTGATGATGATGTTAGTAGACCTACCCTAACCACAATGGAAAATACTAACATAGTCACTCAAATATTTTTGAAGGTGAATATGACCAAGTGTTTGCATGTATTACTTTAGTTGAAGAAGTAATATGTTTATTCTTAGTGAACTCTTGGAACTTCCTCGACAAGTATGGTTATAATAAAGTTAGATCACATCAAACTCAACCTAGTCCATCCCAAGTAAACTCTTGGAAATCCCTTAACAAGTATGGAACCAAGAAAGAATAAATATTTCAAACCCAAACCTTGTCCTAACCAACTTGGTTAAGCCCCATTTGATATGTTAGCTGCTATGTATGTTTTCTACACTTGTATGTTTGTTTGTTAGGATGCTTGTTTATTTGGTTATCGTGTTGTCAATGAATAGATTGTACGGAGAGCAACGATCTTTTGGTGAAGAGAGTGTGATATCTTCACCAACTTCAACAAGTCAAGTAACACACCATCAACTACCCATTATTTTCTATATGCATTAGTTGATTTTGAGTAGTATGCATGATAGGAAATTTTAATAAGTTATATTATGCTATGCTATATCCTAGTAGTGTGTAGCCATCCTTATACCTTGTTATTTTTATGCCTTGGTACTTATTAGATGCTTAGCCATGCTACAAAATTTGTTTTACTAGATGTTGAGGAAATATTCTAAGTATAACTAATAAATAAACCACCCGGGTGGAAGTGGTAAGACTGGTTTATGTTGAGTGTTGCCTCAGGGCCCTTGTCTAAGGGTTATTCCACTTGAGGTTGTCACTTGCGGATGGCCACCCAGGAACAAAGAGATTACTATGTCCTTCTAAGTTTAGTAGCTTACCGTGCAGCCTTTTGACATATGGGCTCTGTCTTGATCAACTAAGTTGTGAGAGGTCAGCCCAGGCTTGACTAGCAGATGTAGCAAAATTATAGGTGGAACGGTCTTGCCGGTGGGTTTGGACTTCTTCTTCTGAAAGATCTCGTCTCAATTCTCTCCTTTCCATGATGCACTCCGGGTGTATAGGATGTTTGGGATAATTGAAGACAAAGGGTGATAGTGCACAAACTCTGCAGAGTCAACAAACTAAGATCTTAGCCGTGTCCCCGGTTATGGACAACTATGAGCAGCTGGACAAGGATTGACGGAAGAATCTCATCACCAATTTCAATAAGTAAATTTTTGACCAAGTGAACAGTATTTGTGGTGCTTGGATCTTAATCCAATGTTACCACCCTTTAAAAAGAAAAGTTGTTTTACAAAGATGATAGGAGAAAACTGGCTTTATGCAAACTTAGCCAAAACTCCACTCAGCCAAATAAGCATGTAGTATTAGTCTTGCCATTTATATCCACCATAGTGTTACTTGTCAATACATTAACTTGTATTGACTCCCTTGTGGCTGCATATTCCATATTGCAGATGTTTCTGAAGACGAGTGAGGATTTCGTTTAGGATCTCGAGACTATCGCCAACATGTTTTGCCTGTGTTACATGAAGAAGATGGGCTCAATGTTGTACTATGTTTTCCGCTGTATATCTTAGTTTTCTGCTAGTCCCCTAAGACTATGCAAGTTGTAATACTATTTGTAAAGACTGGATCATGCGATGTAATAGAATTTGATGCATTTGCATGATATTTCATTTTGTACTGTGGTGCTAGCAATTGATCCAGGGACTAGCACAATAACACAGGTATTCCATCTTTATTTAAAAGTTGGGATGCTACATGTTATTGCGCTAGTCCCTGGATCAATTTCTAGCACCACAGTACAAAATGAAATATCATGCAAATGCATCAAATTCTATTACATCGCATGATCCAGTCTTTACAAAAATAGAATTACAACGTTCATAGTCTTAGAAGACTAGCAGAAAACAAAGAAATACTGCGGAAAACATAGAACAACATTGAGCCCATGTTCTTCATGTGCCACAGGCAAAACATATTGGCGATAGTCTCGAGATCCCTAACGAAATCCTCACTCGTCTTCAGAATCATCTGCAGGATGGAATATGCAGCCACAAGGGAGTCAATACAAATTAATGTATCGGCAAGTAACACTATGGTGGATATAAATGGCAAGAATAATACTACATGCTTATTTGGCTGAGTGGAGTTTTGGCTAAGTTTGCGTAAAGTCATTTTACACCAATCACTTTCTGCAAAACAAACTTTTCTTTCAAGAGGATGCCATCATTGGACTAAGATCTAAGCACCACAACTATTGTTCACTTGGTCAAATTTTACTTATTGAAATTGGTGATGAGATTCTTCCGTCATTCCTTGTCCAGTTGCTCATAGTTGTCCATAACCGGGGACACGGCTAAGATCTTAGTTTGTTAGCTCTGCAGAGTTTGTGCACTTTCACCTTCAGACTCAAATCAGCCCAAACATCCTATACACTCTGAGTGCATTAAGCAAAGGAGAATATTGAGACAAGATCTTTCAAAATAAGGAGTTCAACCCACCGGCAAGACCCGTTCCACCTATAATTATGCTACATCTGATTGTCAAGCCTGGGCTGAACCCTCACAACTTATTTGATCAAGACAGAGCCCACATGACTGAAGGCTGCACGGGAAGCTACTAGATTTAGAGGGACATAGTAATCTCTTTGTTCCAGGGTGGCCATCCGCAAGTGACAACTTCAAGTGGAATAACCCTTAGACAAGGGCCCTCAAGCAACACTCAACATAAACCAGTCTTACCACTTCCACCCAGGTGGTCCATTTATTAGTTATACTTATAATTTTTCCTAAACATCTAGTAACACCATTTTTAATATTGCATAGCATCTACTAAGTTCTAAGGCTATCAACATAACAAGGTAGAAGGAAATGGCTATACACTACTAGGATAATAGCATATCATAATATAACTTAGTAAAATTTCCTATCATGCATACTATTCAAAAATTAACTAATGCATATAGAAAATAATGGGTAGTTGAATGATGTGTTACTTTCCTTGTTGAAGTTGGTGAAGAATTCACACTCTCTTCACAAAAGATCGTTTCTCTCCGTACAATCTATTCATTGAAAACACTATAACAAAATAAACAAGAATTCTAGCAATCAGACACATAGGTGGAGAAAACAAACAGAGCAATTAACATAACCAAGGGGTTGAACCAAGTTGGTTAGGACAAGGTCAAGATTTGAGTTGGAAGGTTCATTCTCTCTCAGTTCCATACTTGTTGAGGAAGTTCCAAGAGTTTACTTGGGATGGACTAGGTTGAGTTTGATGTGATCAAACTTTACTATAACCATACTTGAAGAGGAAGTTCCAAGATTTCACCAAGGTTATCTAACTATCTCAACTAAAGTAACACATAAAATGTGTAACACTTAGTCATTTTCATCAAGGCATTTGAGTGATCTAGTTTAGTCTTTCCATTTTGGTTTAGGGTAGGTCTAGGTTCAACTAACTTCATATCAATGGAGATAACAAGTTAGAGTCTTGAGATTTTCCATTTGGGTCAATGGTTGGACAAAAACAACTTTCTAAATCTTCAACTTGTATGGATTGCTCCAATTCTTCATATGCTTGTCTTCTTGAAGATCATCTTCATGCTTCTATTATAGTGTTTTCCTTGGATGGATTCTTCTCTTGATATTGATATATTCTTCATGGCTTTTACTTCACTAATTGGTTTGGGTATCGGATGGGCACAAATACCATTAAGTCAATTTGGAAAGAAATAAGAAGAAAGATAGAAAGAGAGAGGGAGATGTTTTCTTCTGAATTTCTTCACACTTGTACTTCTTTGAGTTTCTTCTAGTTGTTTTGAAGTCCAATTCCGTAACTTAAAATGCTTCAATGATCTTCTTTGTATCTCTTCATGTTGTCACCAAGTTGAAGATGGAGTTCCTTCTTGTGGTTGAGTCTTGACTTCCATTTTGTAATCTTGATGGATTCTTGAAGCAAGAATAGGGGAATGGAGAAGTAGACGGAAAACTAAAGTTCACTACTTGGTACTATATGTGATTTACACATACTAAGGACTTGGGCTTGGCTTCTAATAGACATAACATCAAAGAATAAATGATGGAAATGGATGTAACACTAAGTTGGTTTTTTTGTCAAAACACATGGTCATGGTCCAAGGGTTTCCAAAGTGGTTAGGAAATGATATCTCTGGTTCAATCTTACCAAATGGAATAAATTTGCAAAAGTAACTATATTGAAAATATTTATAGAATTAAATCTATGTCAAAAATACTCAAATATATCATTCAAATTTAACTTGTTTAAAAATTATTTTGGGGCAAAGGATACGAAAGTACACATCCTAGGGTTTCCAAATACATTTTATTTGTAATTTTTGAATTTGTAGAATTTGTATTATGCCAAAATTCATCAAACAAGCATATTCAAATTTGAACCAATTTAAGTTTTTCAAATTTGAATTTGAACAGTGCTAAAAGATTCTACAGATCTAGTGGATTTCAAAAAGTCAAGTTTGTTAAATTTGGGCTTATGGTTGAAAATTTATGATGACTTGAAGTTGTAGGGGCTAATCTGTAAAATTGCCTTTTAATTCTATTCGGGAGATAAATCAGAAAAATGCTAGGCCACATGGCAGTCTCTGATTGGATATGGTTACTGACGAGGCGCTGACGCGTCAGTTGACTGGGCTGCTGACTGGGTAGAAACATGGCAAACTCCTATTGGGTGATACCTCTTCGCAGTAAGTGATCTAATCTCGCCCGTATGTTTAGATCCAATGGCTAAAATTAAAAGAGGGGGGAGGGGCTCACCGGAATTTTCCGCCGGAGAATGGCGTCGCGGTGGCGCGGGCGCTCAGGATCTTCACGCCGGCGACGATCCGGTTGTCCTCGGGCTCGGGGAAGACCACCGAGATGTTCAGAACCGCACGGAGGGAATGATGGCGGTGATGGTGTTGCCTCGGGTGGCTTCTGACAGCGGCGCGATGCGGGAGATGATGGCGCCGCTCCGATCTTCCTCGGGTGTGCACCACGCCGGTGTTCCACTGCGCCAAAAATTCGAACTAACACATCAGGAGGTGCGCATTGTCACGGGGATTCGAACGGGACCAAAAAGTACAGCGGAGAAGGGTTACCTCGGCCGGAGATGAGGTTGCACGGCGACAGACAGTGGACACTCCAGCGAGAGATCGGGGTCTTCTAGGGCCGCAGTTTGACTGGGAGAGAGAGGGGAAACGGAGAGGGGCTCGGTGGCTATTTATCGAGCCGAGGGAGGAAGGGTATTATGGCCTTAATGGCCGGAATTTGGGCGGAGAAGAATCCGGCCGTAACTGCCGCGTTTTCCATCCGGGGGAGAAGATGAGATGACGTCAGCGATGACGTGAGCTCTGGATCCACTTGTCGGTCACACAGAGGCATTTGGGTTATCAATTCTAATAGCATTGGGAAAACAATTAATGTTTACTTTGTGTTTGAGTTTTATTTGGTTTTTGACAGCTTGCATTAGTAGAAAACAAAAGGTTTTAATTTATTTTTTATTTTTGAACTTTCCGAAAATCAGGGATGTTACAATCCAAATGAAGATCCAATAATAACCAACTCTTCACAAAGAATAGGTTGGTAGCCTAGACCACCATGTAAGATAGTATCGTATGTCACCGCGAAGATGTATGTTGGGTGCATGGCCAATTCTCAACATTTTAGCTCACAATTTTACATTAGAAAAGAGATATATAATTGAATTTTACTTTGGTCATAATGAGGGGGGAGGGAGCGCAATGTGTTAGGACAACTCTCCCCCATGTCCATGCCTACTCCTAAAACCAAACACATAGTCATCTATAGGTGTGTATGCAATATCCTCAAGTCAAGCTCCTTGAATCGATGATATTTAGCTCATTCCTCAAGAACTTAAATCTTGTACCATCAAGAGGCTTAGTGAATATATCGACAAGTTGGTCCTTGGTAGGCACATATTCTAGCTCAATATCTCCACGGACAACATGATCTCTGATGAAGTGATGACGAATCTCAATATGATTCATTCTTGTATGTTGCACCGCGTTGTAAGCGATACTGATGGCACTTTCATTGTCGCACAAAAGAGGCAGTTTGTCACAATGGATATCATATGCCTTAAGACTTTGGCTCATCCACAACAATTGAGTGCAAACACTAGCAACTTCCACATACTCGGCTTCCGCGGTAGAGAGATATGCAAATTTTGCTTCTATGAAGATCAACTCACCAAGGACCTACCAATGAATTGGCAAACCCCCAGAATTCGATTTCCTATCATCTTGATCACCAGCCCAATTCGAGTTCGTGTACACACTAAGAGAAAATTGTTTCCCCTTTGGGTACCACAACCCAAACCTTGGGGTATGAACTAAATACCGAAAGATCCTATGGACCACCGTCAAATGGCTTTCCTTAGGAGCCACTTGATACCTTGCACACACCCCTACGCTCAACACAATATCGGGTCTAGAAGCACAAATATGAAGCAAAGAACCAATCATAGAACGATAAAACTTTTGGTAGACATCTTTAGCATCCAGATCGCGCTTGAGATGACACTTGGTTTGCCTTGGAGTGATCTTTCTTTAGCATGTTGGAAGTTGAACCTCTTGAGCATTTCTTGGATATAATTGGCTTGAGAGATGAAAGTCCCACGAGCCAATTTCTTGATCTCAAATCCGAGGAAGAATTTGAGCTCTCCCATCATAGACATCTCAAACCTGTCAGTCATAAGCTTTGAAAATTCATCATTGAAAGCTTGATTAGTTGAGCCAAATATAATATCGTCCACGTATAGTTGGAATATGAAAAGCTCCCCCTTAACCATATTTGTGAAAAGGGTGGGATCTATATTCCCAACTTCAAACCCACGGTCTTTCAACAATTCTCTAAGGTGCTCATACCACGCACGTGGTGCTTGTTTAAGTCCATAGAGCGCCTTATCGAGTTTGTAGACATGGTTAGGGAAGTTGGGGTCCTCAAGCCTAGTGGTTGCTTAACATATCACCATTTATAAAAGCACTTTTGATATCCATTTGTTGCAATTTAAAGTTATACGAAGGTGCATATGCAAGAAGGATATGTATGGACTCAAGGCGATCCACGGCAGCATAGGTTTCATCAAAGTCAATGTCTTCCACTTGGGACTACCCTTGAGCCACCAATCTTGCCTTGTTCCTTATGACAATACCATGGTCATCTTGCTTGTTCTTGAATATCCACTTGGTGCAAATAACATTGTGGCAATCTTTGGGCTTCTCAACTAGCTTCCGCACTTTGTTGCACCCAAAGTTCTTGAGTTCATCATGCATAGCTTCCAACCAATCCGGTGTCACGACCCTGGACCCAGAGATATACATACTGTTATGTGCTCCTAGCCATGGACTCACAGGGGCTTCAGGGTTACCAGCCCCGGCCGCAACAAACAACGACAGGCAGACTGGATTCATCGGCACGTAGTCCGGATCCCCAGTCTACTACTCCTTGTATCCATGCTAGTCATAACCAACTATGCATATCAAAGCGTCCACGAATCGAATGAAACTGAAGGAAACGGGACCAAAGTTATACAGAGATGCTATGTGTCCAGAAAGTGCAACAACAATCGAGGGTTACTGGGGTTACCTCGCCCCAGGCCGAATCACATCGGCAGGCGGGCTCGGACATGGATCATCGGCTCCACAACCCCTCGACTGCGACAACTATGCAGGAATAGCCAAAACTGTAGAACAATGAGCTCGAAACCAACAACCGATCAAAGCATTACTCTAAACATGAAGCCTTATTAAATAGGTGTTACTAGAGTATAGCTTACAAGCAGAGGTCACACGACCCAAAATTACATCAGACAACGGAAGGCAAATTATGTTGCTAATCAACAAGAACCAAAAAGGCCTAAGAGGCCGCAACATAAGGCGACGTCCCAGCCCATAGATTCCAGGCTGCCACCTGGGAACCCCAACCTACTCAACGATGTCCGCGTTGATTCACCACTGAAGTGAGGAACTCCACCTGAACCAAAACTAAGCAAACCTGAGTACGGGAGGTACTCAACAAGACTTAGTTAACCTATTATATATCTGCTAACTTCAGAAAGGGTTTTATGAAGGCTGTTTTGCGTAAAGCAATCTTTATTTTCCAAATAGAGGAGGAATACCACGTCTCATAGAAGGTTTTCAAAATAGATGAGAAACTCACTACTGTAATCGTCATCTTTTGAATCCACCAACATCAATTCCCAGCATCTCACATGCTACAAGGATCACCCCTCTCGGCATATCCGAGGAGGCATCCTTCATCTATTGACTCCATGCTTTGTCAACATCTTTTACGCCATGTTCAGGTTATCTATGGCCAGAAATACTTCCACCAAGTCGTCCTTAACTGCGGACGCGGCTTTCCGAAAGATTTATCCCTGCAGGGGGTACACTTTACCCACACGTACCAACCGACTCTTAATGCCAAGCTATTGGCACAATTCTGACGATGTGCCGGCAGAGTGTGGTTGTCCACGACCTTTACCTTACCCGACCCTATCCATGAGTCAACCCAAGACAGGGCCACCCCGTCAACAGGGAGTTGGCCATCCTCCTGACGGCACGTGTCTCTGTGAGGCGGGGTCAAGATCTGTGTACGTCCATCACTTGGCCCCGGTCACGCCCTAGCGGAGCATTTTTTTCAAAACCGTTTAAAAGGTTTTATTTGCGTTACCGAATGGAAATCTCAAACTACGTGACCCATGGATAAAGCCAGCTAAGTTAGTCGGTCGGCGAGGCTCATGGCCATCGCGCATGGTTGTACGCTCAGTCTTGGCTTCTGCGCCCCGACCTTACTCCTAGGGTTGGCAAGTACGGAACGAACAACCACTTCCCAAGTGGCCTCCCGTCCAAGCCTTAGTCAAGTTAACCACACAACACTCATCTCACCACGTCACCATATCATACTAGGTTATCGCAACTCTGCTTCATCAACCGGATGGAGCAGAGATAAACAAGCATGTAAAGCTAAGCGAAGCAGATATGAGGCTCTGGCGATGCGCACAAGCAAATCCATGGCGGCTAGGAGCAGTGGATCAGGATATTGAGGCAATGTAGTATATAGGTGAACTATATCTACTAGCATCAAATACTTTGGAATCGAATTGCAAGTACGAGAGTCAAATGTTGTTGGAAAACATATATGAGCAGATAAGAGGTTATGCTTGCCTTGGTTATAAGAAAACCAATAGAAATGTCTTCTCGGATAAGTGCTTGACTTGTCGGTTAAGATCAAGTATTCACCATTGGACTGCTGGCCTTCTCTTCGGAGTCACGTTCTACCGAGGGGGAACAAACACCGAAAAAGAAGAATAACAATCAACACATGGCATCAATGCAATGCACACAATGTATGCATGAACAAGTTAATGCATTGAAATAAAGCCCTAAGCATGATCGTTTGGTTGCTAGGGTTCATATGTCAATTAGGCATTTTTAGTAGAATTAGTCCGAAATAGACCCCGGAGGGGGTTTCGGGCGATTATGAAGCTGAGTACAAGTTAAAGTGCTCAAATAGGTTTGAAAACATCATAACTAGGTTGCATTTTTCATTTTGAGCAACTTGGTATATAACTTTTATTTTTCTAATTTTATTGAATAAAAACTTATTTTCTATTTTTAAAGAATTAAACAACATTAAATAAATGGTCATTTTTTGAACTTTGTCAAACATATATGAAAATGACATATTTGGAAAGAGTACATTTTTCTGATCAACTCCATATTTTTGTTTTCTTTTTCTGAGTTATAAAACAGTAGTTATTAAAATTACAAAATTAGTCATTTTCTGGATAAATAGAAAAACAGGATTATGACATCATGCTTACGTCATTCTGACTTCGGCCAAGCTCGAAACGCCTCTGGCCTCACTCAATCCTGTGATTCCGCATGTGAATCCCAAATTGGTTGGTACCACTAGGTAGAGGAGTTCACGGCGAGTCTTGGAGTGGCGGAGGACGACCAAATGGTCGCCGGAATCCCTCACGGCGACGAGAGGGCGAGGCGGCCGACGGTGACCACCGGCGCCAACGCGAACCAGAGGGTTAGGGAAGAAGGGGAGGGGTCCCAGAGGACCCTGGGCTCACCATGATGTTTTTTCCGAGCTCGGAAGAGGTCGAGGTGGCCGGAATTCGCGGCGACGGCGGGGTTGGCCGGGGGATGGGTTTGGGGAAGAACACCCGATTTGCCAGATTGCGGCCCTCCCTGGCTCGAGCTTCTTTACAGAAGTGGAGAGGAGAGGATGATGAATACGATGGCGGGCTCAGCTCGTCGCGGCATGGCCGGAGATGGCGGCGCGAGGCGGCGGCCCGACAGCTAGGGTTTCGTCCTCGCGCGCGTGTTACTGAGAGCGATAGGGAGAGCAGAGCAACGAGTGAGGAGGAGGGGAAGAGGGTCACGGCGACGACCTCGGTAGTCCTATCCTTGCACGGGAGCAGGCAGGATGTGGCGTTGACGGCCACGGCAGGACACGCAGCAGCTCCTTCTGGCGGGAGGAAGAAGACAAAAGCACTTTTGCGAAAACCCCCAAGACTTTTCAGGAAATTGCAGAAAAACCCTTCTGTTTTAAAACTGAACAGAAAACAGATGTTTTCAGGGCATTTTTGCAAAAATAAAATTTAGCAAAAATACTTTTTGGGAACCTTGTAAAATTTCCAACCTAACCATAACTTGGTTTCCCAAATTTGAAAATGTTTTGTAAACAATTTTTGGGTGATCACTTTAAGTGGTTTTTGGTCATTCATTTATTAATTTCAAATGCAAAATTCTAACCAATGTTTTCATGCATGTATGCCATGAACTCAACACCACAAACCTATTGTAGCAAAACGGGGATGTTACAAATCTACCCCCCTTACAAGAATCTCGTCCCGAGATTCCTGAAGGAGAAAGAAAGAAGGAACACCGATTTTGAGCGATCTTCTTGAACCTTACGGTTCTTTTCTCGAAGAGGTTGATCCGTATCATGTGCGAAGATCTCCAGCGGCTACACCTTAGGTAAGAGGGAAACTCTTAGGAAATGATCTTCACGAAGATCGAGTATCTCATGGCTAACTCAAGACGAGAATGTCCGTAAAGAACTTTTGAGTTAACAGCCATGGAACACATCAAGGTAACGGAGGAAATAGGAGAAGTTTTCAAGTTCATGGATAATGGTTCGTTAAAGGATTTAGAATATGAGCTCTGCACAAGACTTTAAATCCTTTTGGAAAATATAAGTTGAGCAACTTGTGACACCGAGGTTTCTTCAAGGTAGAATACCAGGATGGAGAGGATGGTCTTGAACATCACAATTTAATATCCGTAGACGAAGGGAAAACACGAGAAAACACTGTAATCGTGCGTCAGAGAAAAATTTGATACAGGATCATGTTCACTCTTTGGAATGGACACGGAAGATAACGAAACTTTCATTCCGTCAGATTTTGTCGAGATCTTTGTCAAAGATCATGATGTTACTTTACGGTAAAAGATGGGTAACCATAGGATGTTGGAACACCGTAGTTAGGAAGGGATTCTTATTCACACCATAGAGACGAGTAACCAACGGGGATTGGAACACCGGAAGAAAACAGGGAATCTCTTTCCTATTTTGGTTTATCCGTAGCAATACGTTTACCACATGGTTAGGATCCCACGGCTGAAGTGACTGACAAATTCACACAATGTGTGAGATGAACAGAACTTCAAGTATAAACAACTTGAAAAAGAAAACCGATCAATGGCAGTTACGAAGCACCAAGAGATGGTTCTCATGATGAACTTGTTTTCACGAGAACAAAGATTTGGGAGATTGGTAGAGAGACATTGGACATGGTAAGTTCCAAGGTCTTCTTGACGTTCCCGACACTCATAGCCATCTTACATAAGCCTTCAATAGGTCATCAAGTGAATGTAAAACTCCGGTTTTGGAAGAACGAGGAGGGAAAACTTGTGAGAATGTGCCACACAAGAATTCTCACAGAGAGTGGCTGATCTTACTGATTCGAAGAGATATGACATTAGGCCTTCCGGATAATTGTGTCAACCACAACATCAACCATGCCGTATTTTCAAACGAACCTAATCCAATACTTTTGAGGAAACACCAACCATCGTTGTTGCTTGAGATTCAACTCTGGTCAGTGGGTTGATAACTTAGACTCGGTACGTTTGAGCGAAGAGATTGCACCAGTTACAATTGAGATACATTTACTGGATTCTCAAGGTATGGACTACGATGTCAAGCTCAAGAAGATGCGTAAGGTTATGGAACTCATGTATTAGCAACTTGTGAAAGACGGTTGCACCTACATGGACTACTTGCAACAAAACACATCGGAGTCCTTGTTGGAGAGACGATAAAAAGATAACGAAGTTCTTAGACTTCTTCTCTCAAGGAAAATCAGTCAGTGGCGTAGTGTGGATGAAAGCTTCTTCAAGAAATGGAGGTAACAACCTACCATCTCAAGAATCGTCCACACATACATGACCTAGGTAGGATTATTCCCGAGGGAACAAGGAAACTATGCTCGGGTCCATGGCAACAACCTTCACCATCAGCACATGATCCGAGGTAAGTTACTTCGAACATCCAGAACACAAACTTCGCAATGACACGAAGATGGTTCTCAGAAGCTTCCAACATTGGTGCCAATTGTTCAGCATGAACCTCTTGCAACTTGGGAAAAATAGGAATGTCATCGATGGGCTCGAAAACACACTTATTGAGATACTCCAAGCAGAGGAACTCATATGACACATGAACAAGGCAAAATATTGGTCACACTAAAGGACATGAAGGTGTACTCGGGCAAAACACCATGAATGGAAACACCATCAAAGTATTCCTTGGAACTGATCCTGATTTGACGATAGCCCAAATCAAATCAAGAGGTATAGTGATAGCATTTCCACAAAGGAGCTACTATCCTATTTCAACAGCAGGAGAACTAGACATCCTTTATCAAAGGATCTAGTTAGGCGGAGCTTTTGTCTTTCAACTCTCCAAGTTGTTGTTTAAGCTCAACCGACTAGTCCAGGATATCCAGCAGGGTTCCTTGGAGAAAGGAGTAGTTAAATTACCCCTTGTTTAGACATCACGGTCAGGTGACAACCTGGTGATACTTCTGGAAAAAGAACTAGAATATCACAACCTACCGGTATGTCTTGGAAGTCGGAATGAGGCATGCTTTTCAAAGCAACCGAGATGATGTTGAGAGTTTTCAGCATGAACCTAACTCTTTGACCAAGAATGTGCACCATAATGAACTGATTTGATAACATAGTCAACTTCAAAATATCCTGGGTGACCAATAGTGCTAAGAAGGATACATATGTTTCTTAGATTTTTCAAAGCAATAAGAATTGCTAAGAATATCTGATACACACATCAATGCACACCCACCATTCTCAAGCGTTCAAGCTTAGAGGAAGGGGAAGTGAAGATGTGTAAGAGCATCACTTCATCAATAAGGCCATGAAACTGAACACAACCTCTTGGCATAAAAGAGTGTGACGCTCGAAGTTAGAACAGAATAGAAGCTAATGAAACTTCTTTAATCTGCGAATTACAAAACTTTGACCTGGTCCTAGAGATGAACGAGGTTCTGGAGTTTGTTTCTCCTGACATCCCAAGGTAGAATGCTCTAATAGAAAACAAGAGCAAATGCATTGGAAGACTCCAACACAGATATGCAATTTGATGTCCAAAACAACAGATGAAGATTTGAGAGCAACTGAAGGGTGGAACCATGCTCAGGGGAGATCTTAAGATCAAGTTGATTTCACGGAGTCATACTCATTTGTAAAACCCATGCAAAAGAGTTGGTATAACTGAAATAAGAAAAAAGATGTGGAATTTAGGATGATCACTCTTGTTGTGATCCCTTTTTATTTCAAAGGAAAGCCTACGAATATGAGAGTTGGAATTGCCTAGCCATCCCAAGGTAAAACAGATTCCTTAGGACCCAAAGAAAAAGAACTTGAGTTAAAGGTCAGCAACCTGTACTGATAGCGTGAGCATCACATGGTTAAGAAACCACACAATCCAACCCACTGCAATTCAGCACATTTCGGGACCTTCGGTTAGAAACCAAGAGAAAGGGGTAATTACTCTCTTAGTGTATTAAAGGTCACTATGAATAGCAATCACGAAGTATCTTTCGGAGGACAACAATAGCCCCGGAAGAATTTGAGCAGAGGATGACGGATACATTCGAGATGAAAAGCAGATCTCGAGGTTCAGGATTTAGAACTTTGAAACATGTAGGAATGTGGAATCTATACAACTTTGAGAGATTATGAATGGAAGGAAATCTCCCAGTTTGAAACGAGGGATAAAGGAACATGGAACACACACGACTCAAGAAACTCAACACTAGGTCAACTTGGGTAAAAGACGTCATTGCCGAAGAAGGCACCTAGGTTTTGAATGACTAGAAGAGATAGCAAAACCTTTTCAAATCAAAACAGGTAAGGTGACCCAGAGTTAGAGCGATACCAGATAAGGAGTAAAAAGAATCCTAAGAAGTTTTTTCACAAACCATTTGGAGTTTCAAAATAGTTTTCACAAACACTAGACTCAACATCGACCAAGCAGTAAGATTTTCCTACAGGCAGTCCTGCTCTGATACCATGACTTATCACGACCCCGGACCCAGAGATATACATACTGTTATGTGCTCCTAGCCACGGACTCACAGGGGCTTCAGGGTTACCAGCCCCGGCCGCAACAAACAACGGCAGGCGGACTGGATTCATCGGCACGTAGTCTGGATCCCCAGTCTACTACTCCTTGTATCCATGCTAGTCATAACCAACTATGCATATCAAAGCGTCCATGAATCGAATGAAACTGAAGGAAACGGGACCAAAGTTATACAGAGATGCTATGTGTCTAGAAAGTGCAACAACAATCGAGGGTTACTGGGGTTACCTCGCCCCAGGCCGAATCACATCGGCAGGCGGGCTCGGACATGGATCATCGGCTCCACAACCCCTCGACTGCGACAACTATGCAGGCATAGCCAAAACTGTATAACAATGAGCTCAAAACCAACAACCGATCAAAGCATTACTCTCAACATGAAGCCTTATTAAACAGGTGTTACTAGAGTATAGCTTACAAGCAGAGGTCACACGACACAACATTACATCAGACAACGGAAGGCAAATTATGTTGCTAATCAACAAGAACCAAAAAGGCCTAAGAGGCCGCAACATAAGGCGACGTCCCAGCCCATAGATTCCAGGCTGCCACCTGGGAACCCCAAACTACTTGACGATGTCCATGTTGATTCACCACTGAAGTGAGGAACTCCACCTGAACCAAAATTAAGCAAACCTGAGTACGGGAGGTACTCAACAAGACTTAGTTAACCTATTATATATCTGCTAACTTCATAAAGGGTTTTATGAAGGCTGTTTTGCGTAAAGCAATCTTTATTTTCCAAATCGAGGAGGAATAGCACGTCTCATAGAAGGTTTTCAAAATAGATGAGAAACTCACTACTGTAATCGTCATCTTTTGAATCCACCAACATCAATTCCCAGCATCTCACATGCTACAAGGATCACCCCTCTCGGCATATCCGAGGAGGCATCCTTCATCTATTGACTCCATGCTTTGTCAACATCTTTTACGCCATGTTCAGGTTATCTATGGCCAGAAATACTTCCACCAAGTCGTCCTTAACCGCGGACACAGCTATTCGAAAGATTTATCCCTGCAGGGGGTACACTTTACCCACACGTACCAACCAACTCTTAATGCCAAGCTATTGGCACAATTCCGACGATATGCCGGCAGAGTGTGGTCGGCCACGACCTTTACCTTACCCGACCCTATCCATGAGTCAACCCAAGACAGGGCCACCCCGTCAACAGGGAGTTGGCCATCCTCCTGACGGCACCTGTCTCTGTGAGGCGGGGTCAAGATCCGTGTACGTCCATCACTTGGCCCCGGTCACGCCCTAGCGGAGCATTTTTTTTCAAAACCGTTTAAAAGGTTTTATTTGCGTTACCGAATGGAAATATCAAACTACATGACCCATGGATAAAGCCAGCTAAGTTAGTCGGTCGGCGAGGCTCATGGCCATCGCGCATGGTTGTACGCTCAGTCTTGGCTTCTGCGCCCCGGCCTTACTCCTAGGGTTGGCAAGTACGGAACGAACAACCACTTCCCAAGTGGCCTCCCATCCAAGCCTTAGTCAAGTTAACCACACAGCGCTCATCTCACCACGTCATCATATCGTACTAGGTTATCGCAACTCTGATTCATCAACCGGATGGAGCAGAGATAAACAAACATGTAAAGCTAAGCGAAGCAGATATGAGGCTATGGCGATGCGCACAAGCAAATCTATGGCGGCTAGGAGCAGTGGATCAGGATATTGAGGCAATGCAGTATATAGGTGAACTATATCTACTAGCATCAAATACTTTGGAATAGAATGCAAAGTACGAGAGTCAAATGTTGTTGGAAAACATATATGAGCAGATAAGAGGTTATGCTTGCCTTGGTTATAAGAAAACCAATAGAAATGTCTTCTCGGATAAGTGCTTGACTTGTCGGTTAAGATCAAGTATTCACCATTGGACTGCTGGCCTTCTCTTCGGAGTCACGTTCTACCGAGGGGGAACAAACACCAAAAAAGAAGAATAACAATCAACACATGGCATCAATGCAATGCACACAAAGTATGCATGAACAAGTTAATTCATTGAAATAAAGCCCTAAGCATGATCGTTTGGTTGCTAGGGTTCATATGTCAGTTAGGCATTTTTAGTAGAATTAGTCCGAAATAGACCCCGGAGGGGGTTTTGGGCGATTATGAAGGTGAGTACAAGTTAAAGTGCTCAAATAGGTTTGAAAACATCATAACTAGGTTGCATTTGTCATTTTGAGCAACTTGGTATATAACTTTTATTTTTCCAATATTATTGAATAAAAACTTATTTTCTATTTTTAAAGAATTAAACAACATTAAATAAATGGTCATTTTTGAACTTTGTCAAACATATATGAAAATGACATATTTGGAAAGAGTACATTTTTCTGATCAACTCCATATTTTATTTTCTTTTTCTGAGTTATAAAACAGTATTTATTAAAATTACAAAATTAGTCATTTTCTGGATAAATAGAAAAACAGGATTATGACGTCATGCTTACGTCATTCTGACTTCAGCCAAGCTCGAAACGCCTCTGGCCTCACTCAATCCCGTGATTCCGCAAGTGAATCCCAAATTGGTTGGTACCACTAGGTAGACGAGTTCACGGCGAGTCTTGGAGTGGCGGAGGACGACCAAATGGCCGCCGGAATCCCCGCCGGCGACGAGGGGGCGAGGCGGCCGACGGTGACCACCGGCACCAACGCGAACCAGAGGGTTAGGGAAGAAGGGGAGGGGTCCCAGAGGACCCTGGGCTCACCACGATGTTGTTGCCGAGCTCGGAAGAGGTCGAGGTGGCCGGAATTTGCGGCGACGGCGGGGTTGGCTGGCGGCCGGGTTTGAGGAAGAACACCCGATTCGCCGGATTGCGGCCCTCCCTGGCCCGAGCTTCTTTACAGAAGTGGAGAGGAGAGGATGACGAAGATGATGGCGGGCTCAGCTCGTCGCGGCATGGCCGGAGATGGCGGCGCGAGGCGGCGGCCCGACAGCTAGGGTTCCGTCCTTGCGCGCGTGTTACTGAGAGCGATAGGGAGAGCAGAGCAACGAGTGAGGAGGAGGGGAAGAGGGTCACGGCGACGACCTCGGTAGTCCTATCCTTGCACGGGAGCAGGCAGGACGTGGCGTCGACGGCCACGGCAGGACACGCAGCAGCTCCTTCTGGCGGGAGGAAGAAGACAAAAGCACTTTTGCGAAAACCCCCAAGACTTTTCAGGAAATTGCAGAAAAACCCTTATGTTTTAAAACTGAACAGAAAACAGATGTTTTTAGGGCATTTTTTGCAAAAATAAAATTTAGCAAAAATACTTTTTGGGAACCTTGTAAAATTTCCAACCTAACCATAACTTGGTTTCCCAAATTTGAAAATGTTTTGTAAACAATTTTTGGGTGATCACTTTAAGTGGTTTTTGGTCATTCATTTATTAATTTCAAATGCAAAATTCTAACCAATGTTTTCATGCATGTATGCCATGAACTCAACACCACAAACCCTATTGTAGCAAAACGGGGATGTTACATCCGGATCCTCAAGAGGCCCAAACACTTTATTATGTTCCACCATGGATATGTGAGCTTTATGTTCACTAAAGCTTGCCAATTGAGCTCTTGTGGATCTTTTTGCTCTTACATCACCCAACACCTTATCATCGAAAAAGTCAATTCTCTTCAAATCTCTAGCAATCCTTGCTTCACGACGGGCTTTGATCTACTCATTGTTGCAAGGAGGGATCATGTTGATCATTTGGGTCCCCGTCTTGACTGGTTTGTTAGCCTTGATCATCATTATGGCTTGCTTGAACAAGAGAAGAAGGTTGATCTTGGCCTTGATCTTGGCTAGCTTGAATGATAGGAGAATTGGTTCTTTCATAGCAACTTGATCAACAAGAGGAGGGTCTTGAACTTGTTCTTTGGTTGGTGCAACACTTTCTCCATTGGCACGTTCTTCTAATGTAGACGAGGGCTCCACCTGAGTAAAGCATAGTTCATCTTGATTCATCACAAGGTGTCCCTCAATGGGGCAGAAAAATCCCACACCCATTCTTCCTTATGGATTCTTGAGGCATTTGAACATCTACATTAGAAACATGAAATTGCGCCACTTGGCCGGAGCCATCATTTTCTTCGAACACCACACTACTAGATTCAATGACAATCTGTGAGGCCTTGTCAAAGACTCATAAGTGTGAGATTTGGCACCATAACCAACAAATGTACCCTCAAGATATTTAGATTGGAATTTAGACAAACGAACTCCTTTTACCAAATAGAAACACTTACAACCAAAGACACGGAAGTAGGAGATATTTGGTTTGTTGCTGGTGAGAAACTCATATGCAGTCTTCATTAAGCCTTTGCAAATGTAGAGCCGGTTTTATGAATGACATTCCGTAGAGATGGCTTCAGCCCAAAGATACGGAGGAGATTTATACTCCACCAACATGGACCTAGTCATATCCGTAAGAGTCTGCTTCTTCCTTTTGGCTACACAATTTTGGTGAGAGGTATATGCAGCAGAATATTGATGACAAATTCCCTCTTCGCTAAGAAATTCAGTTAGGGTGTAGTTCTTACACTCGGAGCCATTCTCACTCCTAATGGCCAAGATGGGAACATTTTGTTGAAGTTGAACTTGATTGGAGGAGTCGATGATGGCTTGTTGGGTCTCACTCTTCAACTTGTAGAAATAAACCATAGTATATCTTGAATATTCATAAACAATCACCAAGCAATACTTCTTCCCACCAAGACTAGCCTCGAGCATGGCACCAAAAAGATACACATGAAGAAGTTCGAATATCATATTTGATGAAATGATAGTATTGCTTGGGTGGGGAGAATCATGCATATTTCCTTCAACACAGGCCCTACAAACACGATTGATTCATCGTAAACGTATCCCTAATTTCTGATGTTCCATGTTGTTTTCATGTTGTTTCCCACATGTTTGCTATACACTTTATGTCATTTTTATCAATTTTTCGGACTAACCTATTGACAAGATGCCACAGAGCCAGTTCCCTTTTTTTTTTGCTGTTTTTAGTTTTAGAAAAGTTGTTCTGGAAATATTCTTGGAATTGGAAAATTTGAAGCCCGGAAGCCTTAGAAATCCCTGAGGTTCCACGGAGTCCCGAAGAGACCCGGAGGGAGGCCTTAGGGGGTCCACACCATAGGGCGGGGCGGTCCCCCATTGGCCACGCCAGGGGGTGGCGTGGGGCCCCCAAGCCTCCACCGCCTCTTCCCTTTCGCCTATATAATCCCCCGAGACCTAAACCCTAAAGAGATCCCACTTTTACCCGAGAAACACCTGAGGCTACCGTCATCATCATCCCGAGATCGGGTGGGTTATGGAGCTCTCCTATGAAGTGATGCGTGAGTAGTTCATCCCTGGACTACGGGTCCATAGCAGTATGTAGATGGTTGTTCTCTCCACCTTGTACCTCATGTTTAGATCTTGTGAGCTACCTATCAGGATCAAGATCATCTTTATGTAATGCTGCATGTTGTGTTTGCTGGGATCTGATGAATGTTGAATGCTATGTCTTCTGATTATCAATCTATCATGTTATCTTCATGCTTATGTTATTTATGATCTTGCATGCTCGCTGTTATTAGTAGATTCTCTGGCCAAGTAGATGCTAGTAACTCCAAGAGGGAGTATTTATGCTCGATAGTGGGTTCATGCCTCCTTTTCATCTGTGCTCGAGTGACAGAAACGTCACGGATGGAGGATGTGCTGTTGCCATTAGGGAGAAAACAACAATGCTTTGTCTAAGGATGATGTTATTGTTTACATTACACACTTTGCTTACTGTGATTATCTGTTGCTTGCAACTTAATACCCAACATTTGTTCGGATGATATCCGGAGGGTGGATTATTAGTCATATATGCAGTTGGATAACGGTCTATGTATCTTGTTGTAATGCCCGCATGAATCACATAGTAATCTTTATGTCTTGCATATGCAATACAGTGCAACCTTCATTTTTGTCAATTTCCCAGCTGTAATTTTTTTCACCACACATGTTATTTATCTTCCACGGAGAGACACCACTAGTGAACTGTGGACCTCGGTCCTTTTTCCTCATACTGATAAAGCACATACTGATCTCATACTGTTCCTACTGTTTTCCTATTGTTTTTCACACCATATGTTTAACCTTTTTGTGTTCAGCAAAACCGGTGAGATTGACAACCTCACTGCTTCGTTGGGACGGAGTGATTTGATTGTGTTGTGTAGGTTCCACGTTGCTGCTGAACGGTAGTGCACCCTTCCACCTCTGCTGCATCAACCTTTAGAGATTGCTTGTCCTCCTATTGGTCGATTCAACCTTGGTTTATTTTCTGAGAGAAAACTTGCTTCTACACTCTTCACAACCTTTCTCTTGGTGTTTACCAACGAGGGCGTCAACTACGCACCAACAAGTGTTCTGGCGCCGTTGCCGGGAGGAAGAGAATTTCTGCAAGGGGAGTCTCTTACTTCCAATCTCTTTACTTTGTTTTTGTTTTTCTAGTTTATTTTATTTTGTCTTTTTTGCTTCTCTTTATGAAAAACACACAAAAATTAGTTCTTATTTTAGTTGTAGTTTTATTCCTTCTTTTAGTCTTGTTAAAATGAATGTTCGTGAGGTTGAAGTTCGTTCCTTTAAGCAACAAGATGGAGAAAGTTTGAAAGATTCTTGGTATAAGATAAGTGATGCTCATCATAGATGCACTAAGAAATACTCCACCCTAATCCTTCTTAGGAATTTTTATGTTGGTATCACTAGCTAGTATAGGTATGTTCTAGACACTCTTACATGAGGTAATTTTTTGGGAACACCTGCTTTGGAAGCCTGTAATTTAATTGAAAGTTTAGTTGGAACACCACCTACTAAGGTTGTTAAAACTGAGATCACTTTAGATGATGTTATTGAAAAGCTAAACTCTATGGAGAAAAAATTGCCAACTTTCCTTGATCATGCTAGCAAAGTTAATGAATCAATAGCGAGTATCGACAAGAAAATCACTGTCTTAGAAGCTAGCAATATCCATGATAGTCAAAATATGAGGATTGGTAAATTAGAGGAGGCTATGTAAACTTTAATCTCAACCTTTTCTGCTCTTAAGTTTAAAAGAGAAAAACATTATGTGGGAAAAGAGAAAAATATTAATTTGGATGCTAATGTGCTTAAAATTAATAAAACTTATAGTGAGACTAAAAGTGATTTGAATGTTGAATCCTCTTCGGGGGTGTCTAAGGTACCCATTGATACAATTTGAGTTTTGGAGGAAATTATTGATTTGGATTCCCCTCCTTTTGAAAATACTTCATTCCACTTTTTTGCGCCTAGCTAAAAGGCGTTAAAGAAAAGCACTTCTTGGGAGATAACCCATGGTTTTATTTTTGCTTTGTTTTTTTCTGTTTTCTTTGAGTTAGGGGTTGTATACTTCTGTATCAACTCCTTTATATCTTTATTTTCATGTTTTAGTAGTGCCAAGTAAGGTTTCTAACGAGAGTTGGAGTTGGTTTTCGGATTTCTGTGCAGGAAGCAGATTTCTGCTGTCCACCGTAAAAAATCGTATAAAATCCTAGAAGATCAGAATGATCTGAATTTTTTTATGATTATTCCTCAGATAATTCCATAACTTTTAGTTCTTTAAGTTTTTCGATCTTAGCAACGTAAGTGCTACGAAAAAATTCGTATTTACAGACTGTTCTGGTTTTGAAAGATTCTGCCTTTTTTCTTGCATTTGCTCTTTTGCGATCTCAAGTGGATTTCTTTGCTTCACGAAACATAATTGGATGTAGACAATGTTTAAAAGTATCAATAGCCCTTGTGCCATATATAAACAATGGATTTTTATTTGTTTCACTAACCCTGTAATGCTAATTACTCTTTGAGTATGGTGTGAAGGAAGTTTTCAAGTGTCAAGAGAAGACGTGATATATGTGATCAACAAGAGTGAAAGGTCAAAGCTTGGGGATGACCCCGTGGTTCATCAAAGAATATTTTTAGAAGACTCAAGCATCTAAGCTTTGGTATTCCCAAGGCATCCCCTTCTTCTTCAACTATCTATCAGGTCACTTCTCGTGAAACTATATTTTTATTCGGTCACATCATATGAAGTTTACTTGGAGCGTCTGTTTGTTTTTCTTTCGTTTTACTTTCTTTTCTTTTGTTTTCCTTGCTTCAATAATATAGTTGGATCCTAGCATTCTTTGTTTTGGAACGAGACACGCTCCGCTTTTTCGTTTGAATACTTGCTATGCTAGTATTCTTAGTTTTTCTTCTAGTTACTGCAAAAATTCCTGTTTACCTATTGTTTTCATTGCATCTCCTATTCAGAGCTGCTAGTTTTAGTAGTGTTATGTGAGTACACTCATGTTTAATTTCTATATCATGTAGAGCATTTTTGTTAAAAAATATTTTGTATGGTGCTTGTTGGGAAAATAAACTGCTGCTTGAAGTAGAATTTTTAACGGTGCAAGTAGAAGCTTGTATAGACTGTGGCTAGAACTTTTTCATATCATGCTAGATGCTATTTTAGTTTTAAAGCCTTGTGGTATTTAGAGCATGATTAGCCTCAAATAACTGAGAGTGTTTAATGTGCCAATGAAAGAATCATGAGTTGTTCTTGTCATATTGAAGCACAAATTTGCGGTATTCTCCTTTGAATGTTTTATTTGGTTGACTTGGCGCATGCTCACATCATGTTTATGACTATGAACCAGTAACTAATAGCCTCTATGATTATTTAGTTTTAGAATTTTTGGTACCACTTATGCTTTGATTTATGATGTTTATGTCGCTATGCATGATTATGGCTCTTATGCTCTCTTGATTTGTCGCTCCCATTCTTTTGCTAGCCTCCACCTGTACGGAGTATGGAATTCTACTCGTGCATCCAACTCCCTAAAACCAAAGTTTTCCCATTGTGTCCAGCATACCTACCTACATGTGGTATTTAACTGCCACTCCAAGTAAATTGCTCATGTGTTACCTTTAAAACATTCAAAACTATTCCTGCTTTGTGTTCTTGTTTTTGCTCATGAGGACGTAAATAGAGAATCTTTATTTCACTTGTTGATTTGATTTCACACCTTGTACTAGTGGCTTCATCCGCTTATCCACTGATAGAAGAGCTGGCAGCGGGGTGCCCAGCCCCAAATTAATAAATACAAAATCTCTTCACTATTTTTTCCCCTGATTTTCATTCAAAGCATAATTGTGTAAAAAAAGAGAAACATGGATGAACTTCTACCCAGATGCGTCCTTTTAATACCTCTACTAATAAAGTAAAATCTCTAGCACATGAGTGATCCATGGTTCCCACTGCGAAGGGCCTTTCTTTTACTTTTATGTTCAGTCTCCATCTTCTAACTTTATGCATAGTTGAGAGAGCATTTTTGCCATTCTGAGTTTTATGTGCATTTGTCCCAGAAACATTATTAATTGATTCATGATGTGATATTGCTAGTTCTCTAATTATTTGTTCTAGTCTTCCTCATGAACTTTGAAGGTTTCCTGGCATTTATGTTTTGCCCCACTCTTAAGGACTTGCGAAATATCACTTTGCCATGCTTTCTTTATACTTGAAACAAAACGTATATCTTTCTTTGCATTGTTATTCATGATCTTTTATTGAGTTACTTCTCAAGATGCAAAGTGATTGCTATGCTTTATTATTAAAGTTCTATTTATCATGTTTGTGTTTAAGTTTTATGATCTCAGCTTACATATGCTTTTACATTTTGATGGTCAAGTTTATGTTGGTAGCATGTCACCTCTGAAATTATTTGTTTTTATCGTTTACCTACTCGAGGACGAGTAGGAACTAAGCTTGGGGATGTTGATACGTCGTAAACGTATCCCTAATTTCTTATGTTCAATGTTGTTTTCATGTTGTTTCCCACGGGTTTTCTATACACTTTATGCCATTTTTCGATTTTCCGGACTAACCTATTGACAAGATGCCATAGAGCCAGTTCCCTGTTTTCTGCTATTTTTAGTTTCAGAAAAGTTATTCTGGAAATATTCTCGGAATTGAAAATTCGAATCCCGGAAGTATTAGAAATCTCGGAGGTTCCACGGAGTCCCGAAGAGACCCGGAGGGGGGCCTCAGGGGGACCACACCATAGGGTGGCGTGGTCCCCCTGGTCGCGCCAGGGGCTTGTGTGGGGCCCCGAGGCCTCCATCGCCTCTTCCCTTTTGCCTGTATAATCCCCCCGAGACCTAAACCCTAAAGAGATCCCACCTGAGAAACACCCGAGGCCGCCGTCATCGTCATCCTGAGATCGGGAAGGTTCTGGAGCTCTCCCCGGCACCCTGCCGGAGAGGGAAATCGTCACCGGAGGGGTCTACACCATCATGCCCTCCTCTGAAGTGATGCGTGAGTAGTTCATCCTTGGACTACGGGTCCATAGCAGTATCTACATGGTTGTTCTCTCCACTTTGTACCTCATGTTTATATCTTGTGAGTTGCCTATCATGATCAAGATCATCTTTATGTAATGCTACATGTTGTGTTTGCTGGGATCTGATGAATGTTGAATGCTATGTCTTTTGATTATCAATCTATCATGTTATCTTCATGCTTATGTTATTTATGATATTGCATGCTCTCCGTTATTAGTAGATGCTCTGCCAAGTAGATGGTAGTAACTCCAAGAGGGAGTATTTATGCTCGATAGTGGTTTCATGCCTCCTTTTCATCTGTGCTCGAGTGACAGAAACATGACAGATGGAGGATGTGTTGTTGCCATTAGGGAGAAAACAACAATGCTTTGTCTAAGGATGATGTTATTGTTTACATTACACACTTTGCTTACTGCTATTATCTGTTGCTTGCAACTTAATACCCAATGTTTGTTCGGATGATATTCGGAGGGTGGATTATTAGTCATAGATGCAGTTGGATAACGGTCTATGTATCTTGTTGTAATGCCCGCATGAATCACATAGTAATCATTATGTCTTGCATATGCACTATGGTGCAGCCTTCATTTCTGTCAATTGCCCAGCAGTAATTTGTTCACCACACATGTTATTTATCTTTCACGGAGAGACACCACTAGTGGAATGTGGACCCTGGTCCTTTTTCCTCATATTGATAAAACACCTACTGCTTTCATACTGTCCCTACTGTTTTCCACACCAAACGTTTAACCTCTTTGTGTTCAGCAAAACCGGTGAGATTGACAACCTCACTGCTTCGTTGGGACAGAGTGATTTGATTGTGCTGTGTAGGTTCTGCGTTGCTGCTGAACCGCTAGTGCGCCATGCCACCTCAGCTGCATCAACCTTCAGAGATTGCCTGTCCTCCTACTGGTCGATTCAACCTTGGTTTCTTTTCCGAGGGAAAACTTGCTGCTACACTCTTCACAACCTTTCTCTTGGGGTTTACCAACGAGGGCGTCAACTACGCACCAACGATCTTTGGCAAAAGAAACATTTTCTTTTAGTCCGAGGATGTGGCCACCCTTGTGAAGGCTTTGCAAAGTTCTCATGTATACATGGGCTAAGCGGCGATGCCACAACCACCCCACGTCGGTCTTTCCGAAGAGACACATTGCTTGAGTGTTGGTTTAACCCAAAAATTCTACCACATACAACTCATTTTCGACATGCCCCACGAAAGCGACATCAAGAGTCTTGCTCCACAAGACGATGATGATGTCAGGTTCAAAGAAGACGGAAAATATCATCTTCCCTAAAGCATGAATTGAAAGTAAATTGTAACCAAGGGATTTGACAAGCATGATATTCATAAGAGTTATGTTAGGAGAAACAACCACCTTGCCGAAAACCGTTACCTTAGATTTTGACTTATCTCCATAAGTGACAGTTGCATGATTTATATTTGACCTCAATTTCGTTATAGGCTCCTTTCTTCCAGTCATATGACTTGTACATCCACTATCAAGTATCCATTTTGACCCACCAGAAGCATAGTCCTACAATAAATCATTGACTTGAGTTAGGACCCATGGAGGGTCCTCTCATGTTAGCAACAGGGGTCTTGGGACCCCAAACAGTGTAGTCAATTAACCCCTCATAAGGACCAACATATTTAGCTTGCACAACACCATAATAATTAACGAATAAGAAATGGTGAGGATTGTTGGTTCCCGCGGAATTTCTATTGGTGATTTTGTCCCTAATGACAACACCACTCACACTAACATTCTTATTTGCTTGTGCAGGCTTGGCCTTCTTCTTATTATTATTCTTGTTCTTGATCTTGGCAACATTGCCAAGACCTAGATTACCATTGTGTGGCCTTGGAACAACCACATTCTTAACATTAGGGCCCTTTCCCTTGATTCTGGTAAGCTCTTCTTTCAACCTAGCATTCTCCTCAATAATATTTGCATGGTCACAAGAATAAGTAGAAGTAAAAGTAGAATTAGAAGTACTAGGAGCATTAAATTGATCTAATTGAGTTGGAAGTTGTTCATGTGACTTGGTGAGGGTACAATGTTCACCCTCCAAGTAGTTGTGAGCCTTGGTTCACTTCTCTGGCTCCTCGGTTTGTTTATCATGACCAACACCAAACTTAACCTTTTTATTTTTAGCCATTTTATATTTAGCAATTGCACGGTCACGTTCCTTAGTGAGTTTAGAAATTAACTCATTATGTGACTCCTCAATAGTATCAAGTTTCTCCTCAAGAGAGACTCGAAGCTCATGCTCTTCCTTAAAAGATTTTTGAGAGATGCCTTTACAAGAGCATCCTCTCTCTCATTTTCACCTTTCTTCTCAAGGCCTCTTGAGCCTATCCCAATGGCTCATGATAAGATCAAAGTACCTTTTGGTCTCACCTTGTAAGTTAGACACAAACATACCCAAGGAGGAAATTTAATCTTCTACACGAAGACTAGCAAGATTATTCTTTCTATTTTGAGTATTAGAGATGGAAGAAGATGATACCTCGGTGGCCCTTGCCATGAAGCACTTTGCGGATCGTTGGGAAGATTGTCATTGGAGGATCCAAAGAGACATGAAGATTAAATAGCAATAGCGGCCACTTGACATGTGGTTTATTCTTCTTCATCACCATCATCACCGGAATCATACTCTTCTTGATTCACTAGCACAAACCTCGAAGTTGGCTTGTTGTTGGAGGAGTTCTTCTTGAAGAAAGGCTTGTTGCGAGGGAGCTTTGACTTGTCCTTGAGAACAAGTATCCCTCCTTTAGTTTCTATATTATCGAAAGGGCACTCGGGAACAAAGTTATACTTGTCTTGACAATTGAAACAAGACCTCACTTTTTGAGTCCCTTCCTTGCCATAACTTGACTTAGTCTTCTCCTCAACATATGTCTTGGCCTTGGGAGGTGTGGTGACCCAACATACCACTGCATGTGTAGTGCGCAAGTCGGTGACATAACACTAACAGAAGGACTTATCCGTGAATATTACATCTCTTAGAGTGGTACAACAGAAACACAGCGGGGCCAAGCAAAGCTATAGGATACAAATTTCATTACAAAATCTTGAGAATCTCTTTGATGAATCAAGAACTCATACAAATGAACATCAGAAGAACTAAGTCAAAGATCCAAGCTGGAGAATTACTCTAGCTCAGAACTAATCTACTACGACTGATGTCAGCCCTAATCTATGGTTTATAACAGCTAACCCCAAGAATGGACTCCTCTACACCTTGATAGCTTCTCCTCCATCAGCATTGTTGATGATGATGCTTCACGATGACGACTTCCATCAGGCTTCAACTCTAAGCAGGAGGTCAAACGTGAACGAATGAGTAACGAGTGTTACTCAGGAAGTTCATGATATATAGAGGATAGCTTGATGCACTAACTACAGCCTTAGACTCACAAGAGTCATAAGCTAATGCAAGGTTTTGTAAAGCTTTCTTCAAGAGGTTGCTTTTACTTCTGAAAACTATGCCCGCCAGACCATCACAGGAGCTAGAACTTCATGGAGTTGCCTTTCCTGTAGCGTTCGCAGTTCCTTCCCGGAACAGGGGGTAACATGCCACATCCTTTTACACTTTGGAGAGGTGCGTTACTGTCGAAACTGTAACTCGGCAAATCCCTCAGGTGAACCCATAGGGTTTCGAATAGGAGAACTCATGAGAGCTGGTGACGATCGTCGGCTAGACAGGGGGCACGATTTACCCAGGTTCGGGGCCCTCGTAGAGGTAAAACCCTTACTCTTGCCTCTGTCGATCTGTATTATCGAATAGATCGGTTACAATGATGGTTGTTCAAGTCGAGAGTACGATCTCGAGCTCAAGGCTTTGGTGGTGCGGTATTGCTTGGTCCCCTCCCGGTGGATCTCCTGGCCTTATATAGATGGCCAGGTCTCAAACCCTACCCGGGGGGCTCGAACTCTAACCCTATGTCGGTTACAAGTTTCCTATCTTAGCCCGCAAGGCATTGCGGGTGGGATTCAAGTGGGCCTTCCAGAATACTCCAAGGGCCTCTCTTCTTGGGCTTTAGCCTTGGGCCTAAGACGGGGTATCCTTACTCGCAGGATCCAAGGTCCATCCCTTCGTCAGTAGCCCCCGAGCGTTTGCTCGATTGGGATTTTCCAGTCGAGTAGACGGTCAGATTTTTCGTCTTGCATTTCTTCGGATAACCATTATGGTTGTTTTCCGCTTGGAGGGTGTATACCCTGTGTGATGAGCTTTTATACCCGAGTATCGAGCAAGTGAAGGTGCCTGTGTTTTAGGGCTGTTTTTCACAGAAGGATGTGGCGCAGCAGCTTGGCTCTCCCGAAAGATCAGGGCCAATTAATTGCAACTAGGGCAAAAACAGTTCTGGCCTACACAGATTCGAGACCTCCGACTCGAACCCGATGAGGTGATCATTGCGACTGGGCTGTGGAGGTCTTACCGAGTCGAACTTAACCTATGGGGGTACCCGGCGCGTCCGCTAGGTTTTTTCTTCGTGTTGTTGACACGGAACTTTACTGGGGGATGCAGCTTGAGTGCGATTCCAGGCCCTCAAGAGAGATCTTTTGGGTCTTACCTTCATATTCGAAAGAATACGGCATCCGGATGTACCTAGTCGACTGAACAATCCAGGTTTCTGATGTGTAGACATCATGTGACAGGGTGGCAGGATTTGCACACCCGCAGAGTTTCAGGTCTGTGGTTTCGCGAGTAGGAAAACCAAGATATTTTTGTCCATACGAAAGATTTTTCGTGTTTGGAGTTTTATGCCCATACGAAAGAGCTTTCGTGTTTAGGGTCTTGTTTTCCTGTGAAAGAAATTTCACGTCATAATTTGTCCATAATTTAATGACGCATGCTATGATGTCATGGCGCACTTGTATCCTCCCGATGGGACGTGACGGAGCGAGAGCAGAAGTGCTGGCCCACCTTGTCAGCTTTTTGACCGGAAACGAGACGTCGTTCCCGGTTTTTACGCGAACCGCGCACAATAAATGCGCACGATCCACTGTTAGGATCGTGGCACGGAACATCATCCGCCGCCCTTTCGTTTCGCCTTCTCACGCGGCGGCCGCGATGGATGCCACATGGCTCAATGAGCGGTCAGGATCGACTGGCTCTGTGTATAAATGCAGGCCTTGGGTGGAACGGTGAAAATTTCCCCAGTCTTCGTCTTCTTCGTTCTTTGTCTTCCTTGCTCTTCACCTCCTCTCTCCTCGAGCTCGCACCAGCGCCAATGGAAGGAGGCAAGAAGCGCGGCGCCGCCATTTCTTCATCAAAGGCGCCAGAGGAAGTTCCTGCGCCACCCGCACCGCGCTCGGGCGACTGGCACTCGCCCAATACCACGATGAAGAGCGTTAGGGAGATGCATAGGGAGGGGTTGCTGCCTCCGGAAGCTGACAAGTGGGTGCGCCTCGGCAAGAAGGAGGAGGTACCTAATCCCCGTGCGAACGAACGCGTGGTTTTCGCGGACCACGTATCGCGCAGGCTTTCTTTTCCTCTTCACCCCTTTCTCGTGGCGTTGTTGTATGTTTACGGCATACAGCTCCACGATCTGCCGCCGAATGCAGTGCATCACATATCGTGCTTCATTGTGTTCTGCGAGTGCTTCTTGGGCATTCGCCCACATTGGGGCCTCTGGAAGGCCCTCTTCAAGGTTCGAGTCTTCCGTGAGAAATCGCGAGCAGAGAACGAGCCTGGCGAGCCGCTGCGCATCGGCGGTTTCGGAATCCAGGCGAAATCGGACGTCAGCTACTTCGGGATGCACTTCATCGACTCCGCTCAAGGGTGGAGAAAGAAGTGGTTTTACGTCACCGACAACAGCTCGGGTGGAATTCAGGAATTCCACCCATTCGCTGTCCTGAAGAGGCGGAAGTCCTGGGCGCATAAACTGTCGGCTGAGGAGAACCAGGTTGTTACGCCGCTACTCGCCAAGGTGACCGCTCTTCGGGACCAAGCTGCTGGAGTTGTGCTGAACGGGCTGCACCTGGCGAGCATCTTTCTCAAGCGCAGGATTCAGCCCCTGCAGGACAGGCCTTCCGCGATGTGGGAGTATCGGGGTGCTGAAGATCCCAGTCGCGTGAGCCGCGAAGAGCTCTTGAACGTCGAGTTCGAGAAGAAGATCGCGGCCATTACTAGCTTGAAGGTGGGCGAAACCTTCCCCGACTGCACTGTCGCAGCTTTCGAGGCGTCAAGGCCTCCACCACCCGAAGTAAGTTTGTGTCGCCCTTTGACTTCATTTCTTTTCTTGTTTTCAAATTTGGTCGACTGAGATTTTATCACCCTTTCCTTTTGTCTTCTTTTGTAGAGCCTAGCCGTGGCCACCTGCTACTTGCCAATGTCTGGGGAAGAGGCTTCAGATTTGTTGGCGAGTAACTTGGACGGCCCTGCCGACACCAGCGTTGCTAACGCCTCGTTAAATTCCGAGCACGACTCCTCAGATGGCGCGGAGGAGTCGGACAGTGATCTTCTTCATCGGAAACGTCGTCGAGTGGAGAATGATGAGGCCACTTCCAAGGATAACTCTTTGGATAAGGAATCGCCCGGGAAGGGACCCCTCATCGTGACCCCGCTGCGCACGCGCACTCCTTCTCCCTCATTTCCAAATATCCAGACCGCCTGGAATGCGGATATGTTGGATGACGAAGATGATGACGAGTAAGTTTCTCTTCTTGTTCTTAGTCGAACATTTTCCTTTCGCGTCTTTTGACATATTGTCTTCATTGTAGTCTGCAAGCTATCAGCCCTCGTATATTCGTCTCTTCCCTTCCTCTCGAAAAGAGGAAGAAGGTTGAAACCGCGGGTGGGACCCCTACCGCCGACACCGTGCAGAATTCGCCGAGTGTAGCCCCCACTGCGACGACTACGGAATACAGAATTCCTAGTTTTGCTGCTGGGGCCTCGACTCCGAAGGAGGTGTCGGGTAGCTCAGCGGATCCCCTTTCCTTCGCTCAAGGCCAGGTAAACTTTGCTGCTTGCTTCTTCAGTGCTTTGTCAGTTTGGATCTATTTTTTATTGGGTGCACGGCAGTGCTCCCGATGGGAGTAGCCCCCAAGGCTGTAGTTGATCGCATGCGATTGGCTACAGGCTCAAAGATGTAGACCTTGTCCTTTCTTCTTGCTTTATCGGGTGCACTGCAGTGCTCCCGATGGGAGTAGCCCCCGAGGCTATACTCGAATGTTTTCAATCGTGTATAGGCTCAAATTACTCTTTTCTGATTCTACTATCTTCATGTTCTTTACAGTCCCTCATCGACTCCCTCGCGGCCGTTGATCGCCGTGTCATTCTTGCCGAAGCGGAATGCGGGACCCTTCGGTCGGATCGTGATCGACTCATCAGCTAAAATGAGCTCCTTCGAAGTAAGTCTATTGCCTTCCCCCATCTTTATATCTTTATTTCTGCCAATTTCTTTGTTTCTGATAATCATTGCTGCGCAACTCAAGTTGAGTTTATGAAGGCCGAGAAGGCGGATGCCTCCACTCGGGCAATTGCTCAAGAGTCTCAGTTGGCAGCTACTCGACAAGAACTTGAGTCCTCCCGCATGCTGTCGGCTGACCTCGAAGGAAAGCTTGCGGCCGCCCAGGATGCTCTGAAGAATCTGGAGGAGGCTGGCACCAAGGCGGACTCCGACCTTGTCGACTTCCTTCGTCCTCTGGCCGAACGTTTTGCGGGTAAGTTGCTTTTGGTCTATTGTCGTCTTCTGGTTGTCTGATAGGCCCTTGGATTTCAATATTTTCCTTTGCAGGTGTTCTGGGCGTCCCACTGGAGCTTCCTGGGGTCCAACGGGTGGATGCGCTGACCGATTCCTGCGCCCAGCTCAGGAAGCACGCCGAAGGGATTTGCACCCTGATTGGCGATGCCATTCGAGTGCTGACGCAGCTTCACGGTCGCCTTCTAGTCGACGCCGTGTCTCCACCTGCGCTGGGTGATCTTTTGAAGATTTTCTCGGAGGGCAATCTCCTTGGCACCTACGCGGTTGCACAGTCGGAGTCTCGGGCGAAGAACGCTATCCAGTTCGCGCTGGCGCATGGAGTCACCGGTTTGGAAGAGGCGTACTCGGACCTTCCCGTCGATCCTTCTATGGGCAAAAAGGTAGGGATTCGTCGTTTTGGCGAGCCAGCCGGAGTCCTTGCTCGGAAGTTATCCGAGTTGTTCGCCCGTGCTAGGGGAGGCACCGTCGCGAGCGGCAGCACAACTGCAGCTCCTTAGTATATTTTCTTTGTATTTCGCTCTTTCGATTGTAATGAACCTTGGGATGCATTCCCGTATTTTCATCGTTTAATTGAGATGTCTTTCTGAGATGCTTACTGTTACTGATTTGCTGTGCGTTTCCTCCCGATGGGAGTAGCCCCCGAGCACCTGTCGAATAGGTGCTTGTTATATCTCGAATGGGGCATCTTATTCCTTCAATTTCCATGTATTCTTCCAGGTAGCCGGGGTTGCTGCTGAGTCTTCAGGTGGACTTGCTACCCCAGCAAATCCTCTTGTTGCCGCTGTTGGGACGTTTGCAGGCCTCCGTGATTGTGTTGCGGATGGTGAACGCAAGCTAAAAGCATTGCGTGGGGTAGCGGATGTAGCCAAATCCAAACAAAAGCTGGCGATTGAACGCGAGCAGTTTGTGATGGATGAACTGGCGTCTGTTGCCAAGGATTTGCTCTGTAAGTAGTTCAGCCCCTAGTCTTCTTTGTCCTGTATCTTTCTTTGATCATATACCTTTGTTTTTAGTTGTTCAGCCGAATGATAGGATGGGAGAAACAGTGGGTGGAGAACCACATCCTTCAGGAAGCTGGCAGCTCAAAGCCCCATGCGAGTAACTTTTGGTCCGATCGTAGTCAAGGCTTTGTGCTTGCTACCTTGAAGTTCCGGGTCATCCAGGCGTAGATACTCGTGAGTTCCTTTCACGAGGTTTTGATTGCAATGAACGCTGCTTTCTATCCGTTGGAGAGGGGTCCTGAGGATTGGAGCCATCTTCTCAGGGTGTTCGGGTGAGAAGGAGAAATTCGCGAGTGTGTTCGCAATCAGATGATTTGCGGCTCGGTAGTGGCCCTCTCTTTCGTCCGGTTGTGGCATCCTGAGGTGAATTTCAACTCCGTAGCTAGACTTTCTGATGGTCCAATCGTCGACATTTCTCCTCATTATAGGGCTGTTCGACCTGCGGCAGAGGAAATCATTCGATTGACCTCGGCTGAGGTAGATCGGGTTTTGGCGGCTGAGAATGCTCATCACCATGTGTGATTGTAGGATGTATGTATCATGTTGCGTTGTGTAGTTGTAAAAAACTTCTGTAAGGTGTTTACCTTGTATACAAAATTCTTCCTGTGATGCTGTGTTAGGTGTAGCCCCCGTGTGTTTGTGGGATGTATACCTGTTGCTTTTAGCATGTAAGGATGGAGAACTCGAGTATCTATGGTTGAGAAACCATGTATTTTATTGCAATGACTAAGAAGTCATGTGTTTTTCTTTCGAGCTACAAGATGGCTAATATAGCCTTATTATGATGAGCAAAAAATGAATCTAGGGATAAAATTTGCAGAGTTGTGCAACATTCCAAGGGTTGGAATAGATGCCTCCAGTCGTCGGATTCTTTAGTCGATAGGCGCCACCTGGGATAACTTCGTGTATTATGAAGGGTCCTTCCCATGGTGGCTCGATCTTGTGTCCTTCCTTCTGCTTGAGCCGTAGCACCAGATCTCCTACTGCGAAGGCTCTGTGGCGTATGCGGCGACTGTGATAGTTTCGCAGCGACTGCTGGTATACTGCGGATCTTGCAAGTGCAATATCGCGCATTTCGTCGAGTGCGTCCATATCATCCCCGAGTGCCCTGTTGGAGGTTCCTTCGCTGTAGGCAACAACCCGTGGGGCGCTGAACCTGATGTCCTCGGGAAGGACTGCTTCGGCCCCGTATACCATGAAAAATGGTGTGTAGTTTGTGGATCGATTTGGAGTTGTGCGGAGGCTCCATAGCACGGAGGGTAGCTCTTCTGCCCAATGTCCCGCTGCCGGGTGTAGGCAATCGAGTAGACGTTTCTTGATGCCATCCGAAACTAATCCGTTGGATCTTTTGACTTGGCCGTTGGTTTGCGGATGGGCAACTGAAGCGAATTTGAAGGTGATGCCATTTTCTTCGTAGAACTGCTGTGTTTCCTTTGCCGTGAAGTTGCTACCATTGTCAGTAATGATGTCGTGTGGTACTCCAAATCTGCATACGATAGAATTGAGGAATTTGATGGCGCATTGGGCGCTGGCTGAGGTTACTGGCATGGCTTCGATCCATTTGGTAAATTTATCGACCGCGACCAGCAAGTGTGTATATCCACCTGGTGTGGACTTGCGTAATGGTTCGACCATGTCTAGCCCCCATTGTGCAAAGGGCCAGGCGATGGGTATCATATGCAGCTCCGTAGCGGGTGCGTGTGGTTTTGGTGCGAAACGCTGGCAAGCGTTGCACCTGTCTACCAGTTCCTTTGCGTCTCTGGCTGCTGTAAGCCAGTAAAATCCTGCTCGGAAGGCTTTTCCCATGATTGCTTTCCAGCTAGCATGATGTCCACAGTCTCCTTGGTGGATGTCTCGCAGTAATTCCTTGCCATCTTCAGGTGCTATGCATCGTTGCAGTATGCCTGAGATGCTCTGTTTGTACAGTTCGCCGTTGAGCACCCGAAAGGATTTGCTGCGTCTGATTATCTGTCGAGCCTCGCGAGGGTCTGCTGGGAGCTGTTTGGTGGACAAGTAGTCGAGGTATTTCTGCGTCCAAACTGGCTCGGCTAGAAAAACTTGTCGCGAAATATTATGGATGAGCTCGATAATAGCAATTTGCGGGCTGACCTCTGTTTCCAACGCCGCGGGTGTTCCCGCAGTTTTCTTGACTTTCACTGATCGCCTAGTCATCCGCTCGAAATATATCCCTGGCGGTATGGGTGTATTTGTGGAACCCATGTTCGCCAATCTGTCTGCTTCTTCCTTGCTAGATCTTGCGATGTGCTTCAGCTCGCATCCTTTGAAACTTCCTTCGAGTAGGTTGTACATGTCGCGATAGGCTACCATGTTCTCAGCGATAGCGTCACACTCTTTCATTGTATGTTGCACGATGAGATTGGAATCGCCGTAGATCATCAGTCGGGTGGCTCCGCACGTAATTGCCATCTTCATCCCATGCAACAGGGCCTCATATTCTGCGTCGTTGTTTGATGCTGGATCGTCGGGTGGGAAATCCAGTCGTAGGACGTATTGCAGCTTGTCACCTCTGGGTGATATGAGGACGATCCCAGCTCCTGCTCCTTCGTTTCTCTTGGATCCGTCAAAGTACATGATCTAGTTACTCGTGTATTCCAGCGGCCCGGGTGTTTGTAGTTCTGTCCACTCGCTCAGGAGTTCCACGAGTACCTGGGATTTCACCGAATTGCGCCCTGCATAGATGATGTCCCAAGCGCCCAGCTCGATGCTCCACTTTGCTATTCTTCCAGATGTCATTGGGTTGTTCATGATTGTACCGAATGATGCATCATTAACCACTGTTATGGTATGTTCCTGGAAGTAGTGCTTGAGTTTTCGAGCTGTGAGAACAACTCCATATGCGAGCTTCTGGTAGTGAGGATATCGTTGTTTGCACGGCGAGAGCACCTCGCTGATGTAGTAGATCGGTCTTTGAACTCCATATGCCTTGCCCTCCTCAGGTCGTTCGACCACGATGGCCGTGCTGATGACCTGGTTTGTTGCGGCTAGGTATAGGTATAGTGGCTCCCTCTCTTGTGGTGTTGCCAGAATGCGCCTGCTCTGCAAGGATCGCTTCAGGTCTGCGAATGCATGCTTAGGTTCCGGTGTCCATTCGAACGTGTCCGTCTTCTTCAGCAGTTTATAGAAGGGTAACGCCTGCTCACCCAATCGTGCGATAAATCTGCTCAAGGCGGCTAGTCGCCCTGCGAGCTGTTGGACTCCGCGTAGATTGGTTGGCTCCTTCATTGTCAAGATTGCTTGTATCTTCTCTGGGTTGGCTTCAATGCCTCTGGCGGATACCAGGTACCCGAGAAGTTGTTCTGCTGGGACGCCGAAGACGCATTTTGTCGGGTTGAGCTTAATCCTGTATGCGTTTAAAGCGTCAAATGTTTCTCTAATGTCCTCGAGGAGTGTATCCTCTACTCGAGTCTTGATGACGATGTCGTCAACGTACACTTGTACGTTCCTGCCAATGAGCTTGGCGAGGCATTTTTGCATGGAGCGCTGATATGTTGCGCCTCCGTTTTTTAGCCCGAAGGGCATTGTCGTGTAGCAGTACACACCGTGGGGTGTGATGAATGCTGTCTTTTCCTCGTCTTCCTGCTTCATCCGGATCTGATTATATCCCGAGTAGGCGTCCAGGAAGGAGATGCGCTGACAGCCCGCGGTGGAGTCCACGATCTGGTCGATTCGCGGGAGGGGAAAGTTATCCTTGGGGCAGTGCTTATTCAACGACGTGTAGTCGATGCACACTCGAAGGATGTTGGTGTTCTTCTTTGGGACCAGCACTGGGTTTGCTAACCAAGTGGATATCTTGATCTCTCTGATGAATTTTGCTGTTAGCAATCTGTTTACTTCTTCTCCAAGCGCTTTCTGCTTGGGTTCTGAGAACCGTCGAGTGGTCTTCTTGATGGGTTTTGCATCTTTGAAGACTTCGAGTGAGTGCTCGGCGAACTCCCTGGGTATTCCTGGCATATCTGAGGGCTGCTAGGCGAAAATTTCCCAGTCCTCACGGAGGAGTTCGACGAGCGCGCTTTCCTATGCTGGCGAGAGGGTAGTTGAAACCATCGCCGTCTTCGCAGAGTCTGTCGGGTGCACCTGATGTTTTCGAGTGTCGTTGTTGGCGCTGAATTCCAATTATGGCGCGTTATTCTTTGTGAGGGGCATCACGGAGTGGTCCGTGGTCTTTGCTATCTCCTCCAGTTCTTCTTGCATCCCAAAAGATTTTGCGATCTAGTTGAACTCGATGTCGCACTTGTTGGACTTCTGGAAATCTCCGTCGGTGGTGATTACACCATATTCCCCGGGTAGCTTGAGCTTCAGGTACGCGTAATGTGGTACTGCCATGAATCTGGCGAACGTTGTTCGACCAAGAATGGCGTGGTACTGTGAGGGCCAGTCGACTACTTCAAAGTCGAGGAATTATCTTCTGTAATTGCGTCAATTGCCCAACACAACCTCTAGGTTGATTATTCCGAGTGGATGGATCGCCTTTCATGGAACTATCCCGTGGAAGGATGTTTCTGATTCCGCAAGTCCATCCAGGTTCCTGTTCATCCGGCGGAGCGTATCCGCGTAGATAATGTTGATGCCGTTGCCTCCGTCCATAAATACGCGAGCCAATTCGTAATTACCAATTTGCGCTTGGATTACCAAGGCGGCGTGTCCTGGTCGATAGACTCGTGGTGGGTGGTCTTCCATCGAGAAGGTGATCGATTGGTCCGCCATCTTCAGGTACTCGGGCCTTGTTGGCGGGGTTTGCACAGCCATGCATAGTTGCCGCGTGTTTGTCTTCTAAGCTCTACGGGATGGGCAGACTTTTTGTATCATCCCTAACTGTCCAGCCGGGTTCGGGTACGCGTTAGCTCCGGCGTTTGGTGCGGGTGGCGCAGGTAGTGCGGCTAGCGCCATGTTTGGATTTCCTGGTGGAGGTAGGGGTTGTGGCGGCTGGAATCCTTGGTGTTCTCCTCCTGGAAGTGGCGGGTAATTTTGACTAGCTGCTGATCTACTTTTCTTCGAGAAGGCCTCGTGGATGTCGATGAACTTTCGGCAATCCTTGAGGAGGTGTGTTGCCTTAGTTTTGCCCGTGCGCTTATCTGTAAATAGATGTAGCGAGCAGTACGCATTAAGGTCCTCCTCGGGACTTTTGTCTTCAGCTTTTGGTTTCCACTCGCGACTTCCGTGGCGTCCATTATCGCGGTTTCGCGTGAATTCCGTCGCTACCATCTCTTCCCGATCGTCGTGATCGTAGTATTTCCTCCTTTTCTTTCGACCATGGCGGTCGTCCTCGGGCGCGGGCGATGATGTTCTCTCGTTGCGCACCGCGTCTTCTCCATTAGCCCATTAGTCGGCTCTGATCATCAGTTCCCCGATAGTTTTGGGTGCGGCTCGGCCCAGCTCTTCTCTGAAAGCAGTTCGTCGGGCGCCTTTCGCGAAGGCCTCAACCTCTACTTCCTCTGAGATATTTCCTGTGGTGTTCCTGAGCGTGGTCCATCGCTGAATATACTCGCGGGTGGACTCGCCGCTCTTCTGTTTGCAGGCCCGCAGTTCTTCAATGGTTGCTGGTCACTTGTAGGTGGCCTGTAAGTTCTTGCAGAAGTCGTAGTGCAGGTCGTCCCACGATGCGTAACAGGATTTTGGCCTTGCTTCCAGCCAGCTACGTGACGCGCCAACCAAGTGTAGATTGAGGTACTGCATAGCCGTGTTCTTGTTCCCACGTTGGCATTTTACTGCCGTGAGGTAGTCGTTTAGCCACGACGAAGATTCGAGTGAACCATCGTATTTCGTTACTTCTGTGCTGAGCTTGAATCTCCTGGGTAGGGGTGCCTCGCGGATGCTGCGGGCGAAACACAGCACGCCGCATGTCTCGTCGTCCGAAGAACTAGACGAGGAGCGCGCGCGGTTCCTTGCAGCTCTTGCCTTGTCCACCTTATTTTGCGTGATGTCTGACCGCGCGTTATATCCTGGCTGGCCGCGATCAATTTCCTTCCTAGGCTCTTTGCTGTGCTTCCGTGAGCGGCTGCTATGACGTCGCGAGATTTTATTTCTCGGGCTGCCTTCGCTGCTGCTTCGACTATCACCGCGTCGCCGAGCTTCTTTTCCTCGACCGCGGCGAGGTGATTTGCCTCTCCTAGGCGAGGTGCTCCTATTCTTGCGCGATGCCTCTTTTTCTTTTTCCTTCTCTTGCTGTTCGGCAGCTTTCCTGCGGTCGTAGGAGGCGAGCCTTGAGGCCGCCATGCCAAATCCTTTCCGAACATGTTTGTACTGCTCCGCTCGAGGGTCGTTCTCCCCTGGCTGGTTCATCTGCATGTAGGTTGCTGCGGCCAGGACTGCGGCAGCACGAGTTTGCGGGTAGACGTTTCCGTCCTCGTCAACCCGCGTAAGGGAAGGTCCGAGTGACCTGCTGATCCCACCCAGGGACTCGGCGTCCATGGATGTTGTTCTCGATGCGTATCCCTTCCTTGTGGGTCGAGTTCCGACCGAAGGTGTTAGGGATAGCTCGGCTCGGCGTTGACTCGATTCATCCGCCAATCTCTTCCGATGGGCTAGGTCTTTTCGAGCTTCTTTGATAGTTGTGGCCTCTCTCACTAGATGATAGTGGTAGGCGACCATATCTTCGTGTGGCGCTCCAGCCACAGGCGGCTTGCTTGTTCGCAAGGCTTCTTTGGCTCGGTCCCAAGCGTCCCGCGAGACGCCGATCTCAGCGGGCTCTGCAGCGCTGTGTTCTGTTTCTGGGGGGTTGCTCCGATCCTGCCATGCAGACCTGAGCCAGTCGTGGCTCGTGCGTCCTAGGCATAGCTCGGAAAGCATTCTAGATTTGGGAAGGTTCCTCTATCGAGAGGGTATGGTAGTCACTGGTGTTGAAGCGGATGGACTCGCCACTTTTCTCCAGATGAGGGCGCGAGTCGACGGCTTCTGACTCAGATCCTGATTCTTCAGGGAAGTGGAGGATCCCGTCCTTGTTGGTGTAGAACTTCAAGCTTCCGAACGTCAAGGTGACGCTCTTCTCAAGATTGCTGAATACCGGGCGTGATTCCGGCGAGTGAGGGGTGACCACGACAGATCCGATCCGAATAGGATTGGTCGGAGCCGAAGTGAAGGTTTCCAACGTGAGTTGGATGATGAAGCCGAAGATTCCGGAGATCCAGCGCCCGCCGTTCCCACAGACGGCGCCAATTGTCGAATCTGTAACTCGGCAAATCCCTCAGGCGAACCCATAGGGCTTCGAATAGGAGAACTCATGAGCGCTGGTGACGATCGTCGGCTAGATAGGGGGCACGATTTACCCAGGTTCGGGGCCCTCGTAGAGGTAAAACCCTTACTCCTGCCTCTGTCGATCTGTATTATCGAATAGATCGGTTACAATGATGGTTGCTCAAGTCGAGACTACGATCTCGAGCTCAAGGCTTTGGTGGTGCGGTATTGCTTGGTCCCCTCCCGGTGGCTCTCCTGGCCTTATATAGATGGCCAGGTCTCAAACCCTACCCGGGGGGGGGACTCGAACTCTAACCCTATGTCGGTTACAAGTTTCCTATCTTAGCCCGCAAGGCATTGCGGGTGGGCTTCAAGTGGGCCTTCCAGAATACTCCAAGGGCCTCTCTTCTTGGGCTTTAGCCTTGGGCCTAAGACGGGGTATCCATACTCGCAGGATCCAAGGTCCATCCCTTCATCAGTTACTTTACCCATGGATGACCAAGACCATGTTGCACAACCAGGCTCGAGATCCTGTCCACTCCCACTCAGGTGTGGGTCCCGGTTGTTGGTCCAAGCCAAACCGTGCTTCTCCGCACAACGCATGCCCACCCATTTCTGCCAGCAGGTTGAACGCCTGATTCCACCCCTCACGATGGATATCTACGCGCCCCTGGCAGACCATCATAGACCCCAGAGTCCGTGGGAATTAAGGGATCCCACCCATGTGCATGTAGTCTCGCAAGACCTACAGCGCACGTCTCTGGCAGCCCGTTGACATGCGAACGAGAAAAGATCACAGCTGACTTACTCCCCCCATAGAAGACCCATGGTTAACGCGAATTTACGGCGCACCGAGTTCCGACGGCATTTGTGATTAATTCCTAGGTAATACGTTCCCGTGCAGATGGAACCTTCCTTTGACCTATTCATCTTACCATGGTCCCATCAGCCCACCAAACAGAACACTACCACTCGGGTAGTCATTCAAGTAGTCATATTATTATAAAAATAGGATCATGCATTCTTTTGAGAATAGGTGGTAATACGATAGGGATTTTGTAAATAGTTTGTTATGAAGTGCTGCAAAGGATATGAGCAAGTGATGAACTTGCCTGAGATTGAAATAACCATAACAATCAATGTCTTCGGGGTTCGAGGGTTGCCTAGAGAAATCCCGAGATCTGAAAACAGCAAAGTAGTCCCGATAAGGGCTACTGGAAAACTGGCAAGATGCTATTATGCATAGTAATGAGATGCATCGTGATTTACCCCAAAAATACCCTAGCTTGAATAATTAATCTACGTCTTACGATACTTAGGTGTATTAGTTTTACTTGACTTTGAGTTGTTACATTAGTTCTTATAGTGATGACTTGCATGACTTAAAGTTTTGATCATAAGTTGGTTAATTGCTTCCTCAGTTATTCAGGTTTTTAGATCATATGCTTGGTTAGATAACATTTTAAAATGTTTGTATTAATGAATTAATTATTGTTTACTTTTATGCTAGTAATAAGTTGATATTATGATAAAGATGTTTCTTTAAGGAAAACAAACATAGTTGGTTATGATTTGGCAAAATTGTTCATGTGGAAGTATTACTTAAGTAAAATGGAATTTCTTGCAATACCCATTTAAATCACATGCTAAGGTTTTAAGTTTAACCAGTGATTATAATCTATCAAGTAAGAATTGCATTTATGAATTAAATTATTTTGAATATGTTAATTGAAATCCTAAAATAATAAAATGAGGTCATATTCATTTCTCGAGATAATGTATTAAACATCAAAAAGAAGAATTAAATGATATGCTTAAGTTTTAGAATAAGGACACTTTAAATTTTAAGATTTAAGTATTAAGTACTAAAATGATTTGAATAGTTTTGGATTTAAGGACTTAAAGAATATATTATTTACCATTCCTTTATTAATTTGTTTTGTGTTAATTTTCTTATTTTTCTTTGATAAATCAGGGAATAGAGAATTAGCAAATTTTATAAAAGAATAAGGCATTAAAGTTTTATAAGTTGGTATTTATAAACAAAGAATTAAGGATAACATTATTCTTAATTATTTAGTAGTTTTATTTATTTTATCAAAATTTATTTTAAATTCATAAGTTTAAGGTAAAACAGGTATTATATAATTTAATTTAAACTGTTAGAGTATTAGAGTATTTATATTGGTGAATTTATTTAAGATTTTATTTAATTCTAATTTCTCTAATTTTTGATGATTTTTTACTAATATAATTTTATTTCTATTATTTTTCTTTAATGAAAATGGTCAAAAGACTATTTAGCCCTTAGGCTGACTGGTGGGCCACCCACCAGTGGGTTAGGTCGAACCCACTCAGGCGAACCCGAGCAGGCGACCCAGACCCGCACCGCACCTACCCCTCTCCTTCTCCTCCTCACTCACGCGAAGCCCGGGCGTTTCCCTGGCGACCGCGTCGCCCCGCCTCCGCCGATTTTCCCCGGCCATCTCCGTCGCCGTGCAAGGCTTAAACGATGCGCCTCGGAGCCTTCTCCATTCTCCTCCGCTTCGATCTGGTTTCTCCTCGCCGCGGTGTCCGAGTGAACCCTAATCCTAACCCTAGGGTTTCGGGACCCGTGGCTCTCCACTCTTCTCCGGCGAGCCCTGTCCACCTGAGGAGGTTCAGGTGCCACCGGTGTGCTGCCCTATTGCTGTTGCTTCCCTAGGCGCCACCGCAGATGCTGAGGAGGCGCCGCCCACCTCTGCGTGACGCCCTAGGCCGTGGTCACCACGATGGTGACCACCTGTAAGTCTCCTACCCCCTCCTCTACTCCCTCTTCCCCTCTGCTCCTATCTCACCCTTCCACCCCTTGCTCCGGAACTTGGCCTTCGTGCCAGTGTTCATGCCATGATGCTTGTGATATTCCTGTGGGGTTTGTGCTGGATGGTTTAGACTTGGGAAATTTTCCCAGTGGATTATTTGATACAAATTGTTGTGGAGGAATTTTTCCATCCTTGTGATGGAGACAAAAGTAATTTTTGGTTGAATGATTTCCCTTAGGGATTTGTTTGGGATATTGGTATGTTGTGGAGAGTATCCTAGGGAGCTTTCCCTACTCTTGAGCTGTGGAATCATTTGGGAATTTATCCCTGTGCCTATGCTATGGAAAAATCCACTAGGATTCATTCCCTGTGTCTTTACCCTGTGGATTGATCACTGTTGGACAGAGCACACCATGATGTGTTGCTCCAATAATTTCTATGGGTGTATTTAATTTTGATAGGTGTTACTCTGAATTTCAGGTTCAGAGAATATGCCATCATCTTATATTTTTATTTTACTGATTACATCCTTTTGTGAAGTTGTGTTGAGGTAACAGATCCTTGGATCTGATGCCCAGCAACTATTGTGGGGATATCTAGTGGACTAGAATCTTTTCAAAAATTATTTTTCTAGATATATATACTACTAGATCCATATGACTGATAAGAATAATTTACTTGCTTGATTCTTTTGCCCCCAATCCCATGATGCAAAGTCTGAGGCCTTTATTCATGTGTATGGTTGTTTGGGACTTAACATATCTTGTCTAACCATTTCCTAGTTTGTGCCCAAGTGCTCAATGGTTTGCTTGACTGCATCTTGAGGTGCTCCTTTAGGATGTACCCAGGTTTTTGTGACGCCCCGAGATCGGGCACTATGCAGATTTCGGCATTCCCGCCAAAATCCACATAATAACCGATTCCAGGTTGCCACGTCTGATAACATTACAACAGTCCACGAATAATCCACAACAACAACAGAAAAGATATATACAAGATGACTCAAACGAGTCAGGGATACAACTGACACAAAACAAAGATCCAAATAACAGCGGAAGAAAACAACATAGCGTCCGACTACGGACGAGATACAAATTGGACTAAGAGTCCTGAAGATAACCGAGAGCGTCCAATCCCTGCCCAGGCCAAGCCGGAGGGATTCCCAAGCTAACGTCGTCAGACTTCAAACCTGTTGACTGCAATATTGAATATGCAGCCACGAAAAAGGATTCGTGGGTCAGTACGGTTAAGTACTGGCAAGTGGATAAACTATACTCACAAGATACCGGCGTAACCAATCATCACCAGATACAAATACTTTGGGTACAACGGAAAGGAAGGGATTATTGCAAAGAAGCGGCAGCGGGCTGCACTAACCAACTACAGAAACTCACTACAACATCCGGCTAAAAGAGGGGGATAAGATAGCGTATCGTAATCAACTACAACTACTCACCAAACAATACCCATCCAATGTTACCCCCTACTAAGGAAGCAACCCAAGGATAACTCACACTGTTGATTAGGGTGACATCATTTATATGGTGGAGGTAATCTATATTACTAATCAAGTTATTATCATTAGGTGTAAGTTGTCTGAGTACTTGTTAGCCAGCACTTTCACCAAGTCGTCACATAACCGCGGACAACACGGCTTCTCGAGAAGATTCATCCCTGCAGGGTGTGCTCCAGTACCCGTACACACTCGAGCCACCAACTAAAACTCAGGTTGGCTCGACACGACTCAAACCGTCTCTACAACCCATCCTAGGAGCCATGGAGCTATAAGGTCCCAGCCACGCAGCCGAATACTCAGCGCAAGTGTGCAAAACTCCCGCAGGACGCAACACCCCGGCAATACAGGCCTCGCCCTATATGCATCATCATCATCATCATCAGTAACCAAGGGGGGCCAACCCATTATGCAAGGAGCAAATGGAACACCCGAACTAAGTGTGGCTCTTCGGACAAGCTGCAAATCAGGTCTAAGTCGAGGGGGGTTCCATACCACCACCCGGATGCGGTGAGCATGCTCATCATGGATCAGTAGACAAGACTCTTTTCCTAATTAAGTTCGACACTAGCAGGCCTCAAAACCACACCGGGCCTCCTGCCGGTGCCTTAACATCAAATTATTATTACCCAAAACATTAACATGTTGTTGATTGAATGGGAACCCAACTATCAAACTAAACAGGTGATAAGACGGACAACAAGACTTGAGCACAAACAACACTAAGCATGCAACTACGACACAAGGGCCAACAAGGTAAACAAACAACAGTTAATAGGAAGTGGAAGGAAGGCTATATCATGGCTGCAAGGTAAACATATAATAGGATCGAGACACAAGCATCGTATCATAGGGCTAGAATAAGAACAACGGAAAGAATCGGTAACAAGTGATGAAAGGCAGCCATTTGGCAGCAAGTGAGTATACTTGCCTGGAATCCAGCAAGTAGAGGTACATCCGAAGAACTTGTCGTTGCTCACATCATCTCAACGTCCTATCCGCGAAGAAGCAACGAACCTCGAACAAACACCGGATGCAACAATTACTACTACGGCAAAAGATCCAGCATGATCAAGATATGGATGCATGACAAGTTTAAAGATGCATCAGGATAAACTAGTTGACATGATAAACATATTTAAATGGACCCATATGCAATTTGGATTGCATATGGAAAAGCCCATGAATTAATGTTGACTTAAATGATCTACAAATAACCATCATGTGAAAGTTGATTAGAATGATGCATGGATGATGAAAACAATGAGAAAACAACAAGGGATTCAATTTGAAATGAAGTTTACCAAGTTTGGAATTTTATTTATTAAGTGTTGGAATTTTGGTTTCTTAAAGGTGTTACACGAGCATTTGTTGTTTTCACCAATTTTAATTGTTCAAAACAGATAACCAAATTTATATTTGGAAAGAACACAAAATTTTAGATGGAAAACATATTTCATTTGTTGAAAAAGGAATTAAAATGAATTAGTTATTAATTTGACAATTTTAAATGCATCAAATAAGAAACAGTTGTTTTCAGCAATTTAAATTATTCAAAATAGCAAACAAATTTGATATTTGAAAAGTTCATGAAAAATGGGATGGAAAACATATTTTACATGTTGGAATTGGATTTGAATTGCCCAAGTTATGAATTTTGCAATTTAAAAGGTTTAATTAAAGCATTGAATTATTGCACCACTTTTAATTAGGAAAAACATTAAACAAATTGCATTGAAAAGGTTGAAAACATGTAGCAAATGTTTCACTGAACATTTTGAGCTATTAAACATAATTTTTGGGTTATTATTGAATTTATTATGCAATTTTTCCTAAGTAGTCTTATTCTGCCCTTTTTAGTAAACAGAGGGAAACATGTCCAAAATTAATTCAATTGTGGCCAAATAAAATACCAATGTGTAGAGTTTGTTAAGACAAATTTTTAGAGCCCAAGTTTGCTCAATTTGGGTGAACCGAACTCAAGTTATGAAATTCCAAAGTTTCCAATTTTTATTGCATTTTCAGTAATTAATTATTTAGTGCAAAAATTAGTACAGAAACATGTTGCAATTTTGTTACTAATGGAAAGGGCACAAGATTTTGAATCCACATGAATTTGAATCATTCAAATTGGAGCAAAATTCAATTTTATATTGATTTTAGAATTAAAGGGACAGATCTGTGTTTCTGAAATTCGGGCAGAAAAAGAAAAAGGCAGAAATAAAAGGTGTGGCTTTGCTGCCTGGGGGGGGGGATCGAACCCAGCACCTGGGGCTTTGCGCTCAAGGGTGCTAACCAGTGGGATAGTCGATCAGTTGGTGAAAGATACATGGGCGCAGGGATTTTGAGGTGGGCTTGCGGGATTTTGACGAAACTGAACGCAGTTCAGTCTGCATCTCGATCGGAACAGGGAGGCGGACGGCGGCCTGCAGCGCTGCTGCCGGCGATCGCTAGCGCAGAGGGCAGGGGGCAGAGAGAGGGGAGAGGGCGCTCACCGGGGGTGTGGGCGACGCAGCGAGGGCTCGGGGAGGACGGCGAGGCGTCGCGGTCCGACAGAGAAGGTGCGGGCGCAGCAGCGGCAGACATCAGTTAGGCGGCGGGAAACGGAGACGGCGAGGCCTCTCTGGTGCCTCCCCGGGCCGGCCAAGGATGCGAAGGTGAAGAGGAAGATGCCCCGTTTCCATTCCCGCGGGAAACGGGGCCTGCCGGCGACCACGGCGACCGCGCCAAGCTTCCCAACTCCGCCATGGCACAGCTTCAGAAAAAATTCAGATTGGGGAGGAGAGATACAGAGAAAAAGGGAGGGGAAGGAGGTGGAAGAAGAGAGGTGGGTGGCGGCTAGGAGGAGGAGAAGGAGGCAGCTAGGGTTTGGGAAGGAGGGGGAGAGGGACTTTGTAGGGGAGGGAGCAGGTGGGATCGGTTGGGGGGGAAAAGGTGACAGCGACCTCCCCCTGTACGGACAGAGGTAGGGGACGATGTGCAGAGGCTTTGGGCTGCAGCGCTAGGGGTTGCAGGTGGGCTTGTTGGGCCTGCCTCCCCCTAGATCACCTTTCTTTTTATTTTTCTTCCTTTTTTTTGTAGAAGAGAGAGAGATAGAAATGAATAAGTGTTAGGGTTCTATTTTATGAAATATTTTTATTAATTTTCAAAACAGAAATGTCAAAGCAATGTTAGCATTGATTTCAAAATTTGAAATATTAGTTTGATTTTAAATTGTTAGTTGAATTTCAAATAGGGTTTCAATTGGATTTTTGAAATAAACAAGTTTTATTTAATAAAATCAAACACTATGAAAACTTAGTGAGTTTAAAAATGCTTGCAAGGTTTTATTTCTTAAACCACAATTGGTTCATGCCCATTATGATTGATTTTGAAGTGAAATTGAATTTGCCATTTAGGGTGTTGATTAAAGGGAGTTTTTATTTAACAAGTAATTTAAATAAATCAACTTCAAACTATTGGAAACAAGTTGAGTTGTTTAGGTGGCAATTTTTAAATTGGAAATTATGGACATGTTTTGAAAGTTTAAATTGGTTTGAATTGTCCAGTTGTTTTGAAAACATGGTGCAATGCATATGATGCATGTGATGCAATGCAAAAAGAAAACAACCAACTTTCTACTTAGGGGGAACACCCCCAGGTGTTACAGTTTTGATCATGCAGAAAATGAGTATTGTTGTGGTATGATCTAGGGTTTGGAAATTTGTCCCCTCTTTGCCATTTAACTGATAAGAACAGATCTATGCTTGTTTTAATTGTCCCAAAGCCAGTGATGTTGTTCTGAGGCAATCTTGTAGATAGGAACAGATACTATGCTACCTTTTAATTCCCTGTGATGTGATTAGCATAGCAACACTATGCTAGACTAAGGGAAATAAATCCCAACCCCTCTCTGTGCATAGTTTAGCAATTCCTTGCTAAGTGGTGTGTAGGGATCCACCTTTTAAGTGTTGATGGTGGGGTTTTGTTGAGAACTTGTGGATATGGTGCTGGTTGGTGTTGCTGCCTTGTTGGCCTTCCTCCCTGCAGTCTTGCTGACTTGTTCCTCTAGCTCCAGGCTTGGCCTTGCTTTGCCTTGCTCCAGGTCTGCTTCCCCATCTTGTGGCTTGGCCTTGTGTTTATGTTGCTGAATCAGTGATTTTACTAGATCCAGGTATTGGGAGTTAACTTGTGGAGATTGATGTGTGGTGATGTGGTGGTGGTGGTGTTCTTGTGGTGAGATCTTGAGCTGTGTGACTCGAGCTAGATGTGTAGGATAAGAAATGGACCTTTTCCCTTGCCTTCTATGACTGTTGACCTTTTATCCAACTCATGTGGCTGTGAGCACAGAGATGTGCATGGTGGTGTAAGCTGTGTGCTTGTGTGCCTAGCTCTAGAACTTTTGCCTGAGCTGATGTACTCGGTTGGGCTTGGTATTATCCTGGTATGGCTTTATTTTGGGATTGACACTTGTATTACCTGATGCTTGACCAATGAGGTTATACTGAGATATTTCTCTGATTTGAACAGATGCTTAACTTGACTAAGCCTAAACTCGATGATGCGATTAGCAGTGCACCTCACTGTCTAGCTGAGAGTACTAACCCTCGCTAATCTTATCTTTTTTACTTTTCTTTGTTTTTCTTGTTTATTTTGCAGGATCACAAGATTAATAGAAGACTTGGAAATTTGCAAGATTTAGATTAGGAATTTCTTTTTGTAATTGTTCAATTGTAATATTCATCTGTAATTTTTACATGACTTTTCTATTTATTGTAATTTGTAATGACTTTATAAAATTGTGTTATTATCAATAAAACTTATTGTTTTTCTATTTATAGCTTCTATTAATGAATTTGAATTGAATTAAGAATTAATTATCAAATGTTTCAAAATTATTTAATATCAAATTATTCCAGTTATCAAATCATTCAATTTGAACTCAAATTCAAATTACAAACATTCTTTTGTTTCAAGTGTTGAAGTGAATCCCTCGGATCCAGTAACACCAGAGGTCATGTCGAAATTTCACTCTCTTTCGATATTGGTCTCTCTCTCTCTCTAATAGAATATCGATGGAACCTTGATCACTCCAGGACCTAGTACTTGCAAATAAGCCTCCAGTTGCCACTTCTCCTCTAATGATGTCTCAGAGTCAATTTCCAATTGGTTCTCGTATAATTTAACCTAATAAAACTCCAGTGTTTAATGCCCTCAGAAATAATCTGCTTACAAGATTGATCAGGTCCTGTACTCAAATTATTCTTGTATGACACCAAACACCAGGATTTCACCCCCCTCAGTTGATGTCTTCTTATCTTGGTTCCCTCCTGGTTTGCTTCCCTTGTAGACTTGGTCATGCAGAAACGTAGACAAGAGTTTTAAAAAATCACAGACAGTGATCAGGGTTTAGTATTGGTTTAAGAAGGTTTGTTTCCTCGTTCAGACTCATCCTTTAGGACTGTTGATATCACCCAGTTATACACGACTAACTTTCAGAAGTAGAGTCATCATCTGTGTGATTTGGATACTCACCCCTCTTAGAGTTCTAAATTACCTAGATGAATCCTCTCAAGTCAAACATAAACTTGTGGTGGATGTTGTTGAAAGTTAGTGATGTCCATCACCTCATCTGGTTTGTCTTATAAGATGATTTGGTTTAGAAAGATGTTTGTTATAAAGATCACTCCACGATGTACCCTCAACCAGATGATCTAGCCCTATTTCATCATGTCGAGAGAAACATTGGTCACTTTGTTTCGTTTAAACTTTCGCGCCAAAATTTCCCGTATTTTTAGATGCATGCTTTGCAAATGCACATATTATATTTATATCCTTATAACCTCCCAAACACTAAAATGTTACAGGAGGGACCTTTAAAAAACTTTCGAACGGCAAGAGAAATAAATTCCTTAAGCACCAGATCATACTCTTTGGAATTTAGAGGAGCCAACTCTTCTTATGATTCAATTTCTTCTTCACAGTCCACCACCTTGGTCCAAAACCTTGGCTTTCAAAGCAACATAGGCTCCTTTGTGCATTACAATAGCACAAGCACGAGTGTCTTGGGAAAGATTCGTTTGAACTTGAAAGGATGCCATCTCTTGCATAACCTCATCTGAGGTCATGAGATGGTAGTTGTGTCTTCCTTGAAGGATCTTCAAGTCCACATGCTCAAATGGCATGAGGGCACTCACATACTTCCTCTTGATCCAAGAATCATCAACATGAGTGGCACCAAGACCACTAAAAGCGTCAACAAGGGTCTTGAGTCTTTGGTACATGTCATCATGGCTTTCACCATCATGCATGTGGAACCCTTCGGCCTCATTTCTCAAAGCATCAAACCTATTCCTCGTCATGCTTTAATTTCCCTCAAACATGGAGACAAGAGCATCCCATGTTTCTTTTGCGGTGTAGAATAGTTGAATGTGTGGCATGATCTTCTTACTCACGGCTTGTTGGATCATGTGAAACGCCATGAAGTTGAGTTTGCAATCAACCACTTCTCTTCTTGTCAAGTTCTTTGGATCAACGGGCTTGTATCCATCTTCAATGACTCTCCAGCTCAATGCAAGAAGATTTCAAGTGTTTTTTCATGAAATATTTCCATTGGCCAAAAGAATGTGCATAAATTTTAGGAGGGTCACCCCTATTGTTTAAATGAGGATGTGGGATAGGAGGATCGGTAGAGTACCAACCGGGGACCTTATGCTAATATTCATTTCCATCCTCTCCCTTAGAAGATGACGGTTTCTTAGGAGGTCGGGTTTCACTTTTAGTTTCTTCACCCTCATCATCCTAACTTTCATTGTCCGTAATTTCTCGCGGAGACTCCACTGAGGGTGAAGTCGTGTCCTTGGATTTCATGAGTTGCATTATCATTTCATGCAACCCTTGAATTTGGGTCTCCATGGATGAGTTCAAGTAAGCTTCTATTTCCTTGAGATCATTCATGGTGGCCGGAACCGCGGACTCGGTGGTTTCCTCATCGATGGCCATACTCACTCTTAGGTGGTTAAGCCCGAATTAAGAGCCGAGGCTCTGATACCAAATAAATGGATATTATGGGCACCTACAGGGGGTGAATAGGTGCTAATTCCAATTTTTTATAAATTTTCGACTTAGACTTGACACAAAGGTAACTTCTCTAGATATGCAACTACGTTTAATTTATCTATATGGCAAGAGCTACACTAAGCAAGATAAAAACACAAAGTAAAGTTAAAGGATAGAAGGAATCAATAGCGGAAGCATGCAAAGACACGGATGTATTCCCGAGTTCAACCCTTTGAGGGGAGTACGTCTCGTTGGAGGGGTGTGAGTTTCGCCATGAAGGCCTACTAAACGCCACAAAGGACTCACCCTATTCTCCGATGAACCTCGCCATGAAGGCCTAGTTCAGCTTCCACTATGGAATCCTTCAAGGCGCAATCCTGAGCCTTTACAATGAGCTTGAGGCACACACCCGCAACTGAATTAGGGGCTCTCAAGAACACCAAGAATCGGTTACAAACAACAAGTGAGTAACAATGATGTCTAGGTTTTTCACAAGGAAACCCTAGACACAAGTCCCTCAAGTGAATGAGGGGGAAATGAAGAACGACTTGGTGAAGATGTAGATCGGGACCTTTTCCTTCAATCCTCTGAAGATCAACGAGTTTGGATGGAGGTATTGGGAGATCTCGTGAGTTTGGTGAGCTCAATAAACGGAGAATTTAATGTTGGACGAGCTAACTTGACGTTGAAGAAGGAGAGGGGTATTTATACCCCCTCTAAAAATGTAGCCTTGCAAAAATTTTGGGGCGAATATCCGGCACCTCCAGACCAAATATTCCGATCAAATATCTCGGGGGCGTTTGCAATCCCCGCACCAAAGTCCTTAGCCATTTTCGCACCTTCGAGATTCTAGGGGCGGAATATCCGGATGTGGAACATGAAATATCCGGCCAATGTTCTGGCCCACCTATGCATGACCCATGTTCTGGTCCTTAGCAGAATTTCCTTCACCAAGTTTCCGGGGACGGAATATCCGCCCCCCCTCCCTGGAATATCCGGCCTCTGGAAGCCAAACTTCCGACCAATATTATGACAACCCCACAAGATGTCATAGATTGGTCCTTAGTCGTTTTTTATCCTTTGTTCTGGGGGGAGGAATATCCAGCCCCTGAGGGGGTGGAATATCCACCTCCAGAATATTCGTCCCCTTGAGGCTAAATAATCCTGTCAGACCAGAGGAAGAACCATCAAGCTTTTCTTTGACTTTTTTTGGTTCCTGGTGCTTGTAAAATTTATTTAGACAACCTGCAGCACTTAACACTCTATTACATATCATTAGTGTTGTTAACTAACACGCAAAACCTTAAGGGATAAGAAATGCTCTTTCACAACCCTAGGCGCTTAGCTAGACGCTAGGATGAGGACATCCCTACTATAGATGCACCCCCAACTACTACACAATTACAAGGACTTGTGACTAGAGTTTGTGCACGCCAACTTAATTAGCAGGTACAATCGTTTATACGAGTTGATCCTAGTATACATGAGAATATGATACTGCCTAAATCAAATGTGTTTGTTTCTCTCAGGTAAATAATGGACCTAACATGGATGAGAGGGACAAGCTATGGAGCATGATCGTGGATGGAGCTCGCAGCAGGAGCACAAGTAATAAAGATGAGCTGCTATGTTGGGAGACTACCGCGACCTCAAGCCACCGTAATGCCAAATCAAGACTTAGACTAATTATACAAGTTAGCCATTCATTATTTTTTTCCAAGTCCTTTTATAGGTGTTGCGCCACCTTATTATTGGACCAGGCCCATTTATTTTTGTCATACCCCTTTGTGGGCAGATTTTAGAATCCGTATTGATGGGAAAACGAGGTTTAAACTATATTTTGTGGCCCCACCCTTGAGAGCACGAATTTCTCCTCTTTTCCCCTCATAAACACAGCCCCTAGGGTTTCCTTTAGACTTGGATTTTGTTTAGTTAAAGACTGCTAGCGAATTATTGCCTCTTCGTGTACTTGATTATTGTTCAACAAGCTGATCTAGACCGCTTAACGGAATTCTACATATTTAATGAACCTTCTTTCTATCCACAATCCCAGATTGCAATGTTTGTTCTTACTTGTTCCTCTATTGCAGGTAGAACTATACATTTTTGCTCAGGCTGAACATGCACCCTCAATATTGTAACTCCAGAAGATCGGTTTAGCGATTGCATTGGCGTTGCGAGCCTGTGCATAGTAGTCGGATTGCCAAGGTTAAACTCCACCATAAATGGACATACTTATCTCATCGAAAGATCGGACTGCCTTTTCCCTATCAAGTGGTATCAGATTTCAGATTGATGGGTGAGATTTCTTGATTTTCTAAATTAGATTACATATGTTCTTCATACCTATAGTCCACAAAAGGCAAAAAAAATCATTAGGTTTCAGATCATTCCATCCTACAACCAGTAGGGGGCTGTTGCATCTTCTTTTCAGTGTATTGCATCGTTGAGTTTTCATCTGCATCGTCGTGTCAAGTTGCTGGTCTTAGCGTCTAGTCTCGTAGAGTTTCGAGTTCTGTGTGCAGTTTTTCATTGCCGCTGCCGCATCACCTCGCACGCTTGCAGATCACCACCATCTTCCACCAGCACAAATTCCTCCGCCTCCATCCACCACAGTGTCGCCGTCGCATCATCTACCACTATCCACCACCTCCGCACGCACCACAAACAGCCGCCGCTATCACATCATTGATGTTGTTCAACAAAGCTATCCATAACGCCGCTGCTTTGCCGCCGCCCCAGCGCATCTGCCGCCAACAGCTTCCATTCGCGCGTGTGTATCTCCACTTGTCCTCGCGCGCCGCCTCCAAGCTACCAATTAGGTTTTGGGTTTTTCTATTCGTTTCCATCCTTTTTTCTGTCAATAGATTAGAGTTGTAATCAGTTTGGGACTCCAAATTCACGACCTACTGTAGCAGGAAAAAAATCGCATGTTCGCAAAACCTCAGACAGTCTCTGTGTTTAGGCGAGAGCAAAACAAAAAATCGTCTGACCACAGACAATCTCTGCCTTTGGGCGAAAATTAGCAAAAAAAATCCAGTTCTTCTTCTTTGTTGTTTTCGTGCAGTTTCTTACTTGCGGTTGATCCTATTTGTGCTTGTTTGCTTGTTGTTGTCGCGTTGTGACGTCGTAGGTGTTATAGACTCGCATGTACTATCTTTGAACGTTTATTCAACTTGAATTCCTGATTTTATTATTTCTAATTCTTGCTACTATATACAAGCCTCGCAAAGATTCATGGATTTCTAATATGTGCATTGTACCTTACCTGGTAATCTTTTTTTTTCAATCCTTGGTGCTAATCTGTGCGGCGTCGTGACGCCCTACTGCATGGTAAGGAACTTTTAAGAGTTTTGTATCTTACTTGACGGTTTGCGGGATTATCCACCATATCCTACTAGTGCATAGGAACTTGTGATTTGTTTCTTGTGCTCTACTAATTATGGCAGATGACGCGTTGAACAACATGACGAACAAGGAACTGTACAAGCAGTTTGTCCAATCATGCTGAGGACATCGAGAAGAAGGTTGGAGGTGCCATGGAAAACATCGCTAACTTGGAGGATACCTTCAATACCAAATTTGAGAGCATCAAAACCACCTTGATATATCTATCTAGCAAGTTTGAGCGCTTGCTGACGAGGTTGCAGCCACCCCGTATACATGCTCCTGTATTATAGGGCCTCGCGACTCAACGAGTTGGTCGTGTATGCAACGAGGTTCCACCGGGATCGGTTGCTTTGCTTGTTGTTCCCGCCGCTGCTGCCACGGAGGAGGACGACGGCTATGATGCAGAAGCCGACCTTGACCCACATCCTCGTGGTCGTCCCTGTCAACATTCCGCGGCAATGGCCAGCAACCTCAGGTGCGTGATGATGAACATGTCTCTAAACTGAAATTGAATATTCCACCTTTTGAGGGTAGATATAATCCTGATGCATATCTTAGTTGAAAATTAGAAGTTGAGCAACGTTTTGCATGTTTAAATTATCCCGATGATAGACGTGTTTGTGTTGCCACTTGTGAATTTTCTGGTTTTGCTTCTATTTGGTGGTCTGAACATTGTCGCATGTATCATGATAATATTCCTATTACTTGGGATGGTTTAAAAGATGCTATGCGTACTCGTTTTGTTCCTCCATATTATCAATGTGAAATGCTTCAAAAACTCACTCGTTTACAACAAGGAAAAAAATCTAGAAGAGTATTATCAAGAACTACAAACTGGTATGATTTGTTGTGGAGTTATATAAGATAAGGAAGGTATGTTTACGTGAGTTTTGGGTGGGTTGAATAGGGGGATTCAAACTATTTTGGAATACAGGGAGTACGATTCTACCACTCGTTTATTTCATCTTACTTGCAAAGCTGAACGTGAAGTGTAGGATCGTCAAGTACGGACAAGAACTAATTTTCCTGCAGTTCGTACTTCATCATGGTCAACACGGAACATCGATTCATCCACTCGTGGTGTTGCACCTACCATGAGCAAGTTTAGCACGCCACCTCCCAGATTGCCATTGACTAAGCCTCCACCACCTTCCACGAGCCCTTCGTGCAGCACATCTTCGGTGGCATCCACGGGTAAAACCATGGATATCCAATATTGCCGTTGTTGGGGTTATGGAGACTTCGATCGTGAGTGCACTACCAAGATGGTGATGATCGTAGATTAAGATGGAGAGTATGATTCTGCGAGTGATTATGATGAAGATACATTAGCACTTATTTCTAGACAACATGATGAAAATACGGATTCTAACAAGTACATAGAGGTGATGGGCGCTGAAACTGCTAATGCATATCCGAACCTCGTTGCACAACGTGCCTTGAGTGTGCAACTGAGTAAAATGGAACAAGATCAGCGCCATAATTTATTTCAGACCCGAGGTGTTGTCAAGGAGCATGCTATTCGGATCATCATTCATGGTGGGCGCTGTAACAACTTGGCTAGCATTGAGATGGTGGAGAAGGTTTCTCTACCTACACGGCAGCACCCCCACCCGTACCACATTCAATGGTTCGACAATACAGGTAGACTTAAGGTAAAATGGACTATACATGTGCATTTTACTATTGGGACATATTCTGATTTTGTTGATTGTGATGTTGTTCCTATGCAAACTTGTTCGTTGTTACTTGGTATACCATTGAAATTTGATAAAGAATTTTTTCATAGTGGTAAAACTAATAAATTTACTCTTGTTCATAATGGAAAGAAAATTGGTTCTACACCCATGAATCCTAAAACTATTTTAAGAGATGATCTTGCTAGAGCTAGTAGAACAAAAAAACGAGGAGAAACAAAAGAGTGAGAATCAGATTGGTCATAATGAAGTTATGCCACGTAAGAGTTCGAATAAATCTGGTTCTAAACTACCTAATGATATTTGTTTAAAACATCCTAGTTTACTTGCTATAAAATCCGATATTTCTGAATTAGATATGAATACTTCATTTTGTTATGCAATTGTTTGCAAAGAGGTATTGTTTTCTTTTGAGAATATGCCTCCCTCTTTGCCACTTATTATTGCTAATGTTTTGCAGGAGTATGTGGACATTTTTTCTGAAGACATGACATCAGGGCTGCCACCCATTAGAGGAATAGAGAATCAAATTGATTTGATTCCTGGAGCTTCACTTCCAAATCGTGCAGCCTACCGTACCAATCCCGAGGAGACTAAAGAGATAGAATGACAAATTTAGGAACTACTCGACAAAGGTTATATCCGCGAGTCTCTTAGTCCATTATAGAAATAAGTTCTTCTATTATTTAGAAGTAACTAAAATCTCCCACTGTAAATAGCTAAGGATCTCCAGTCTCTGCTAGGCACAGGGCGTACTATTTTTTTTATAATCAGGTTAGGCTTTTAAGTGGTTTTCTAGAGCAAATTCAGGCTATCTATTAGACCTCCTATTGTTGTAACAGGCCAAGAATGTAGAATGCGGTTCGTTCCTATTCAAAGTTTCTGAGGTATCAAGCGGTGCCCTCGGCGTACTTAAAAATGGTTCTCCTATCCCCGGCCCTGGGGCTTGCTAGAGAAAACGTCCCCCGTCCGTACTTTGAGAAAAAAATGCATTTATTAAGAGATCGAGTGTGGACTTTCATCTTTATCAATCTGCGACTAAGGAGAATCAAGCTCCATTTAGTGGTTTTTTTCTTAGACCGACTCAATCGATTGAAAGTAAAAACAAGTCAATCCAACACGGAGCTACGTACGGGGCGATCCATAAATAAAGAAAAATAAGTCTTGGGAAGGAAATCTTAGGTTTATTTTCTTAAGGTAATTATGTGTTGTTCCTATATTATTGGTACCTAAGAAAGATGGTTCATCAGATATGTGTACTGATTGTAGAGCTATCAATAACATCACAATTTGTTATAGACACCCTGTACCACATTTGGATGGTATGCTTGATGAATTGAGTGCTTCTACCATGTTCTCTAAAGTTGATTTGCGCAGTGGTTACCACCAAATTTGTATGAAATTAGGAGATGAATGGAAAACAACATTTAAAACTAAAATTTGTCTATATGAGTGTGTAACATCCAAGTATGAAAACACCCTAGTTGTTTTACTTCTTGTTTTATTTTAAGCAATGCATCATGTCATCATCTCCATATTTATTTCTGTTGCATTGTTTTCTTAATCAAAATTAAACTCAATCAACTTCTGTTTTCACACTTGTCTGTTACTTTCTTTCAAATAAAGTTTTGCAAATCCAAAAACATCAATTGTTTCCAAACAATCCATTATAACTCATCTATTAATTTGTTGCTTAATTAAATGAACCAAATTAAACAATTATTTCCAAATCATTTCCAAACTCAAACCAATTTTCAAAATCCTCACATTCTTGAATCCATGAAGTTTATCACTAAATGGTATTCATTAATTCACTTCTAAACCCTAGGGGAAACCCTATTTAAAATGGCTTATTTTCTAATATTAATGATTATTGCAAAATTCAATTAAATTGGTTCCATTTTAAAACAGCAAGCAAACTTTCAACTTTTTGAAAACGAAAACTACCAAGTGGTTGTATTTCAACTAAGGATCTTATCCAAATTTTTCCCAAATTTTATCTCAACAAAAACCTATCTTTTTTTATCCAAAAGCTACAGCCACAAAAAAAAAACAGAACATCTCATAAAAAAAAAAGAACAAACGCAGCAGGAGGGGGAGAAAGCCCAGCCCACCAGGGGCAGCCCGCTCGGTCTCCCCCTACCTCCGTACAGGTGCTGACGCACCCATGGAGGACAGCGACCTGTGCTTCCTCCTGAACCACTCGATGGAATTCCCCCCTCCTATATATCCTCCTCTCCCCTCCAGCAGCTAAACCCTAACCCTAGGCGTCTCCTTCCCTCCTATCTCCCACCTCCGCCGCCACCATCGAGGAGATCTTCCTCTGCTGCTGTGCCACGGCCACCGGCCGCCGGAGCACGGCGCCGCCGCCTCCGCCACCCTCCGGCCGCGCCGAGGACGCCCCTGCGAAGAGGGTGATGCCACCTCTCCATTCCCACTCCTACTCCCTCTTTTCCCTGATGTTTTGGTCACCAATTTGTTGCCCGCAAGTTCACCTCGAGTGCTCTGTTCGTCGTGACAGTAACGATCTTCAGATCGTGCGCCTGCAGGTTTCAGATAACAGCGCGTTGGCAAGCTTCAAAACACAAACCGCACCTATACCATCAACGATCCCAGCAGCTACCCTACTGGTTGGAGCGCGCGCAGCAAAACCCGCAGATCCCAGGTTCGAACCCCAGCCCCACTCTTTTCCTGCACCTTTTCTTGTTTTAATTCAGTACAGCCAGTACCAACACCTTATCCTATTCCGAGATGCAGTCCCACCAACACAGCCGCAGCTAGCCTAGTGGTTCTGTACCTTTGCTGCAACCAGGAGGTGGAGGGATCGAGTCCCCTCTCTCCCAAATAAAACAAAGTTTTATTTTTACAATGGTTTGGTACTGGAACGTTTAGCAAATCACACATAAGCCCCTGGCACTTATTTCTAGCCCCTGGAAATATTTTTTCCTAAGTCCCTAGATGCATTAAAATGGCAGATTCACCCCAAATTTTGTAAATTGCATAAATAAATCATCCTAACTCCAAATCCAACATTTTTTATATGTTTTCAATACCAAATTAAATGCTCTATCCAAATATAATTTTTTTTTACTGTTTTGAATATTTTAAATTGGTGCAAAATTTGAAAACTTGTCAAATTCACTTAAACTTGCAAAATTCATAACTTGTTCATAAAAATTCCAAATTCCACAAACTAAATATGTTTTCCAATCAACTTTTCATGTACTTTCCAAATATAAATTTTGTTTTCTGGTTTGAATAATTTAAATTGCCTAAACAATTTAAATCTTGATTAATGCAATTAAAAATTGTTTAATATTGTTTAATTCATAATTAAATAATCCAAAGTCCAATTTCAAAATGTGAAACATGTAATCCAACTAAAATTTGATAACCTTTTCAAATATCAACTTTGTTATTTTTTTTGCACCCTTTAACTTGATGAAAACAATCACTACTTGTTTAACACCATTAAGTAACAGTAATTTCCAAACTTGATTAATGTTTTCTAAAAATGGTTAACTATCATTCCAATTGCATTTAAATTGTTATCTTCTTGTTATTCATCATGCATGCATCATGCTAACTCACCAACACCTGATGCTTAGTGTTAGAACAATTAATTCAACTCTAAGGCATGGGTTTGCCATATGCAATCTTTGCATATGGAATCCATTTAAACTTGTGTATCATATCCACTAGTTTATTTTGGTGCATCTATTAAACCTGACATGCATCATCCCAATGTTTGTGCACATATGCCATGTATTGATTGCCGTCTTCCTTCGTTGTTGTTTTTGCTTCTTCTCGCTTAGACGACGACGTTGGTACCGACGAGCCTTACGACACCACTACCCAGGACCTAGCCCAGTACCCGGCTGCTGAGCTTCCAGGCAAGTTATCACTCACATGAATCATCGAGTTCTCTTCCACACTTGTTGTCGATACTATCCTTTTGTCTACTATTGCTAGCCCTATGTATCGTTGCTATTCTCCGAACCCATCACATGATTCCCTGAACCAATGATATTGCCTCACCTCCATACCTACAGCCTTTGCTTGTGCCTGTTCTTATCTAGCATGCTTAGGGTTGCTTTTGCTCGAGCCTGTTGTCGGTTACTTCTTTTACTAACGTGCTGTTATTATCTGTTATCGTTTCGGGGGCTCGATGTTAATCAATCAATCCTGTTAATGCTGCTGTTAATAATAATTTGATGATAAGGCACCGGCAGGAGGCCCTTTGTGGTTTTGAGGCCTGCTAGTGTCGACCCTAATAGGAAAAGGGTCTTGTCTACTGATCCATGATGAGCGCACTACCCGCATGTGGGAAGCGAGTATGGGCGCCCCCCTCAACTTGACTCGATTCGCATCTCGTCCAAATCGCCGTACTAGTTCGGGTTTTCCATTTGCTGCATCATATGCAGGTACGAACCCGAGGCCAGGGTGGAACTTTTGTAGTCAGCATTTAGGGCGGCGTGGTCTTCCAGTGCTATGAGGGTCCTCCTTTTCTTCGGGGGGCTCGATTAGCCGCGCACGCACAGCACGCGGTGCTTTGGGCTTGATGCGAAGAACAGTTGGTTGTGTTGAGTGTCTCGCTTGGCGGGTTTGATTCCCATATGGCGGGATATTCTTACGTGTACGGTTACTATGGTGCACCCCTGCAGGGATAAATCTTCTCGAGAAGCCGTGTTTTCCGCGGTTATGGATTACTTGGTGAAAGTGCTGGCTAACAAGTACTCAGGACAACTTCAACATAATAACAACCATGTTTCACCCAAAGAATAATAACTTGACTAGTAATAGATTATTCACACAATAACTTGATTCACCTGATTACAACGGTGTGAGTTATCCTCGGATTGCTTCTTCGGATAAGGGGCGAGATCCAGGATGGGTTTGTTTGAAGTTATCTTTCAGTTGGTTACAATTCCTCGATCTTATCTTTTCTATTAGCCGGAACTATTAGTATCTTCTGTAGTTGGTTAGAGCAGCCCGCTGCAGCTTTTGAAATACCTATCTTCTTCCGTTGATCCCAAGCATCCCGGCTTGTGTTGACGGGTAACTCCTTGATGAAATGTGAGTCTTGCTTGCCAGTACTTGGATGTACTGACCCCGTTGGGGCTGTGGTTTACGCAGAGTACGACTACGGCTACGATGATCACCAGGATGGCTACTTCGTGGAGTTTGACGACACTGCAGACGAGTAGTTGGCTGGACCTCGGGCAGGATCCAGGACCTACGTGGATGGGCTTCGTTTTCTTTATTTTCTCCGGCTTCTTAAGCCTTGGATTTGTCTGTACTCAGACCCCTTTGATTTGCTTCCGCTGATGTAATGAACGATATGTTGGGACATGTGTCCTCTGGATGAGTGTTTTGCTATCTCTGCCTTAGTGAAGGCTATTTGCAAACTTATTTCATTCTTTTGTGTCTTAGAGGCATGTTGTGCTATCATTTCGTTCAAAGCTGTTGACGTACCGTGCGTGCTTGATATGAAGTACGTCGACAGTAGCGCCTATGACTACTAATGGATAGTTTACGTCGACGGTGGAATAGCAGGGCTTGTGTTGTCGCGCATAAGCGCAGGCCTACCAGGAAGCTGGGACGTGGGAGCAGTTAGGCCCCATAATCCAAGCACATGCTATCCAGTTCGTACGATGAGTATCCCTTAGAAGCCAGGGTGCGACAAATGGTATCAGAGCCTGTCTGCCTGTAGGATCCCTTTTTACTGATCGCAGTTGAGTCTAGAAACTATTTTGTAGCTATATAGGAAAAATGAAACGTGAGAGTAGGAATTCTGCCATTTTTCTTCTTTCCCCACCCACCCGCCCTTTTCTGGTAAGGAAGTGCAACGTTGTTTTCTGTTCTCACCTAAACTTTCAAGTTAGGATTTCACGTGTTTTGGGTTCTCCTTAGTACCTCAGGACTTTTGGTCTCGTTTTCCCGTTGTTGCTTCGATATCCTGTTCTTTTAAAGAACCTATCGTCCATTGAATCTTGTTGTTGTTTTCCACTTCCTTTTCTCTTACCGGCGCCTAATCAAAACCTTCCAAATCATCTGCAGATGGGTCTCAGCTACTACCCGCAGGTGGTTCGCATGACCCGTTGCGAGAGCACCGCCGGTTATCCGGAGATGCTGAGGGACATGGTTACCTATCTGGGGTTCCGTTGGGCACCAGAGTACCAGGTCTACGAGCACCAGCGCGAGTTCGAGCAGACTTTCTACCGAGCCATCGTCTACATTCTGTCGGATGATGGCAGGAGCATAGTCCACCGCTACGAGGCAGTAGGTTCCACAGTGGATATGGCTGTGCAGCAGGCCGCTTACGTGAGTCTCACCGTCCTCCGTGCTGACTACTGGGGGTTTGACGATTCTATCTATCGTCACATCCCCCGTGGTTACATCACGTCGGCGGGAGTTCACTTCACTCTCCACCGCAACCTGGATACCTACGAGGATGATAGCTCCAGGCTGCACACCACTACCCAGTTCGTGAGGCACAGTGATGCCGTTGCTTCCACACTTGCTCAGGAGTTGGCCTCAGTCAGGGAGCAGCTCTACCTCGCGTTGACGCGTCTCGCGACGTACACCACAGACTTCGTTGGAGACGAGCGCTTTGCGCGTTTCCAGCAGACACTGGGTTTTCCTCTGCCAGATGCTGGAGGTTACGAGCCGATCAGAGGCCCACTTCTCGACCTCGGAGCTGGTTACACAGGGATTCCCCGCTATGGAGCACAGGGAGACGACGCTTTCTACTTCACCACCCCGAGAGTTGCTCTCAGAGCAGTTCCTATCTACAGGGATCGTCGTGATACCTACTTCCGTGTGCACACTCCTCCTCGCCGTCCTCTTCGTCGTACCACTCGCCGTACTCGCCGCCGTCCTGCGTGATGAGCATGGGAGTACCGATGTATCCGTTACTAGCTGTGTCTAGTTTATCCTTTCGTTTTCGAACCATGTATTGGTCTGTTGGATATTCTGATGTATTTGAACTCATGATGTACCTGTTGGTTATCTATTCATGCGTCGGAATAATCTCTCTTTCGGTTGCTGAGTTTATCCCTTCCTATTGTTGTGCTAAAATGCATTTCTGTTCAGGATGCCTGCAACAAGGAACACGCCTGAGCCACCGCCGATCGCTGAGCTCTTGACTCAGATGACTCAGGTCATGGCTCAGATGGTCCAGGTTCAGAACCACCAGAACCACCACCACCAGACTGCTCCAAGGGTCACCATCAAGGACTTCCTCAGTGTGGGCCCTAAGGCTTTCGTGGCAACACGCGAGCCTCTGGATGCTGATGACTGGATCTGTGACGTAGCAAGAGCCCTGGAGATTGCTCATGTTGCGGAAGAGGACAAGGTCAACTATGCTGCTTACCTACTGAAGGGTCAGGCAGCCTCGTGGTGGGAGAACTACCAGGCCATGAGAGCTGGCTATCCTATCACTTGGGGTTGCTTCAAGGATGCCTTCCTGAAGTACCACATCCCCGATGGTCTCATGGAGAGGATGCGTGAAGAGTTTTGCTCGCTGAAGCAGGGCAAGCTCGACGTCATCGGCTACCAGAACGAGTTCAATCGCCTCGCTCGGTATGCTGGAGACGAGGTGTCTACTGAGACCAAGAAGATGGCAAGGTTCCGCCGAGGTTTTAACCCGGAACTGAAGTACGCTCTCAGAAACATCAGGTGCAAGGACTTCGTCGAGCTCGTGAACACCGCGCTCAATGAGGAGAATGGGCGCAAGGCGTTCGAAGAGTCGCGCAAGCACTCGCGTGAGGGTGGTTCCTCCTCCAACATGACCACCCCTCTGCAGAAGCGCCGCATCTGGGTGCCAAACAGTGCTGTCACTAGGGCTCCAAATGCCCAAGCTTCTCCAGGCTTTGGTCCCCGCCCACCCAACCCAGCTCAGATGCATGGGCAGAGGTTTGCAATGGCGCAGCCAAGGCCAGATCCTCCGCGTGTCGTCACTTGCTTCAAGTGCAAGGAGACTGGGCACTACGCTGATAAGTGCACTCAGAGGATGCTGCCTTCTCCACCACCTCGCCCCAACACCAACCAGGCGATGGTCCGCGCTCCTCCGCATAAGGCCTTCAACACCAACAACAGGCCTGTTGGGAGGACCGCAAGGGTGAACCACGTCAAGGTTGACACTGCTGAGGAATCTGCCGACGTTGTTCTCGGTACATTACCTGTAAACTCTAACCCAGCTAAAGTGTTGTTTGATACCGGAGCATCGCATTCCTTTGTGTCAAAGATCTTTGCAACAACTAGTAAACTCCCCTTTGTTGGTTTGGGTTCCCCGCTAGTAGTAAACTCTCCTGGAGCAACTATGCAAACTTCCAAGATCAGTCATGAGAATCAGATCTTAATTGGAGGTCACATATTCCTTGCTTCCCTCATTCTGCTTGGCAATTCTGACATTGATGTCATCCTTGGCATGGATTGGTTGAAGGCCAATAAAGCTACGATTGATTGTGCTAAGAAGTCAATAACTCTGTTCCACCCTTTCGGCCAGATAGTCTATTCTCCGAAGGAATCAAGTTCTGTTCAGCTGTACACCCTGGATGCTAAACCACTACCTCTGCTTGAAAATGTTCCGGTGGTTTGTGAATTCCCTGACGTCTTTCCAGAAGAGCTGCCAGGGATGCCTCCGGACAGAGCAGTTGAGTTCGTGATCGAGCTTGAACCAGGTACTGCACCAATCTCTAAGCATCCATACAAGATAGCTCCTCCTGAACTGAAATTGTTGAAGGAGCAAATCGATATGTACATGGAGAAAGGTTACATTCAGCCTAGTTCCTCCGCTTGGGGTTGCCCAACTCTGTTTGTTGCCAAGAAGGATCAAACAAAAAGACTCGTGGTTGACTATCGTCCTCTCAACGAGAAAACCATCAAGAACAAATATCCAATTCCTCGTATCGATGATCTTTTTGATCAACTTGCTGGAGCCTCAATATTCTCAAAGTTGGACTTGAGGATGGGTTACCATCAAATAAAGATCAGAAAGGAAGATATTCCTAAGACAGCTTTCACCACTCGTTACGGTCTATATGAATACACCGTAATGTCTTTTGGTCTCACCAATGCACCGGCAACGTTCTCAAGACTCATGAATTCTGTCTTCCATGAATACCTCGACAAGTTCGTTGTGGTATATCTTGATGATATTCTAGTCTACTCAAAATCCGAGGAAGAGCATGGAGAACACCTTCGTCTCACCCTCATGAAACTTCGCGAGCATCGTCTATATGCCAAATTCTCCAAATGTGAGTTCTGGATTCCAGAAGTTGCATATCTTGGTCATATCATCTCTGCCAAAGGCATAGCCATTGACCCGGAAAAGGTTAAGGCAATTGTTGATTGGAAACCCCCTAAGACGGTGAAGCAAGTCAGAAGTTTTCTTGGCTTGGCTAGCTATTGCCGTCGTTTCGTCCAAAACTTTTCCAAGATTGCAAAACCTCTCACTGATCTCACAAAGAAGGACAAAAAGTTCATTTGGACTCCACAGTGTGATGAGAGTTTCAACCTCCTGAAGACTAAACTCACTTCTACCCCAGTTCTGGTTGGCCCAGATACTACCAAACCTTTCCAGATATTCTATGATGCATCTCTCCAAGGACTAGGAGCAGTTCTTATGCAAGAACGCCAAGTTGTGGCTTATGCTTCACGTCAGTTGAACCCACACGAGCAAAACTATCCCACACATGATCTTGAACTTGCAACAGTTGTGTTTTCCCTCAAGAAATGGAGACAATACTTGTTGGGTAACAAAACTGAAATCTTTTCCGATCACAAGAGTCTGAAATACATCTTCACTCAGCCAGATCTGAACCTCAGGCAAAGGAGATGGATTGAGAAGATTAAAGACTTTGATCTCACCATTTCTTACACTCCAGGCAAGGCTAATGTTATGGCTGATGCTCTCAGTCGCAAGTCCTATTGCAATAATCTCATGATCATGGAAAGCCAACCTCCACTTCATGAAGAATTTCAGAAGCTGAACCTTGGTCTTGTTCCTGAAGGATACCTTGCTAGCTTGACAGCCAGTCCAACTCTCGAGGACAAGATTCGTTCTGAACAACTTCGTGATATTGAAATCAAGAAGATGGTTCAGCACATCAAGGAAGGCAAGGAGAAATTCAAGTCTTTCTCACTTGATGATAAAGGAACTGTGTTCTTTGAAGGACGCATTGCAGTTCCTCAGGTTCAAAGTCTCAAGGATATCATTCTAAAGGAGGCTCATGAAACTCCCCTATCCATTCACCCTGGAAGTACAAAGATGTACCAGGATCTCAAGACTCTATATTGGTGGCCTGGCATGAAACGTGAAATTGCTCAATACGTTTCTGAATGCGACGTTTGTCAACGTGTTAAGGCAGTCCATCAGAAAACAGCAGATCTACTCCAACCTCTGAAAATTCCTGAGTGGAAGTGGGACATGATTGAAATGGACTTCGTTACTGGGTTTCCAAAGTCCAAAAAGGGCAACGATGCAATCTTCGTTGTTATTGATCGTCTCACTAAAGTAGCTCATTTCTTCGCTGTCAAGGAGACTATCTCAGCTAGCCAGTTAGAAGAGCTCTATACAGCAAAGATTGTTCCCCTTCATGGTGTTCCATTGGAAATAAGCTCAGACCATGGAAGTATCTTCACTTCTCATTTCTGGAAGAGTTTCCAAGATGCATTGGGCACTAAACTTCTGTTCAGCACAGCTTATCACCCTCAGTCTCAAGGGCAAGTCGAAAGAGTCAATCAGATTCTCGAGGATATGCTTAGAGCATGTGGTCTCTCCTTTGGCATGAAATGGGAGGATTGCCTTCCATATGCTGAATTCTCCTACAACAACAGCTACCAGGCAAGCCTAGGCATGGCACCATTTGAGGCACTGTATGGCCGCAGATGCAGGAGTCCAATCAATTGGTCTGGAGTTGGTGAGCGTTCACTCTTGGGTCCTGACATTGTTAAAGAGGCCGAAGAGAAAGTTCGCATCATTCGCGATAATCTCAGGATTGCTCAGTCTCGTCAGAAGAGCTATTATGATAGCAAGCACAGGGATATGACCTATGCACCTGGTGATAAGGCATATCTCCGTGTAACTCCCCTCAGAGGCACTCATCGTTTTGGTGTGAAAGGAAAGCTGGCACCAAGATACATTGGTCCTTTCAACATCCTGTCAAGACGTGCAGAAAATGCCTATCGTCTCGAGCTTCCAGAAAAACTATCCAAAGTGCACGATGTGTTCCACGTGTCACAGCTCAAGAAGTGCTTCAAGGACCCTGATCGTGCAGTTGATCATGATGATATTGAACTGCAAGATGATCTCTCCTATGAGGAGCACCCTGTCCGTATTCTTGATGAGACCGTTCGTAAGACTCGCAACAAGAGCACCAAGTTCTTGAAAGTGCAATGGTCGCATCATTCCGATAAAGAGGCAACATGGGAGACCGAAGAGGATCTTCGCAAGAAGTATCCGGACCTTTTCACTTCTCCGTAGGAATCTCGGGGCGCGATTCCTTCAAGGGGGGGCGTTTTGTAACATCCAAGTATGAAAACACCCTAGTTGTTTTACTTCTTGTTTTATTTTAAGCAATGCATCATGTCATCATCTCCATATTTATTTCTGTTGCATTGTTTTCTTAATCAAAATTAAACTCAATCAACTTCTGTTTTCACACTTGTCTGTTACTTTCTTTCAAATAAAGTTTTGCAAATCCAAAAACATCAATTGTTTCCAAACAATCCATTATAACTCATCTATTAATTTGTTGCTTAATTAAATGAACCAAATTAAACAATTATTTCCAAATCATTTCCAAACTCAAACCAATTTTCAAAATCTTCACATTCTTGAATCCATGAAGTTTATCACTAAATGGTATTCATTAATTCACTTCTAAACCCTAGGGGAAACCCTATTTAAAATGGCTTATTTTCTAATATTAATGATTATTGCAAAATTCAATTAAATTGGTTCCATTTTAAAACAGCAAGCAAACTTTCAACTTTTTGAAAACGAAAACTACCAAGTGGTTGTATTTCAACTAAGGATCTTATCCAAATTTTTCCCAAATTTTATCTCAACAAAAACCTATCTTTTTTATCCAAAAGCTACAGCCACAAAAAAAAAACAGAACATCTCATAATAAAAAAAAGAACAAACGCAGCAGGAGGGGGAGAAAGCCCAGCCCACCAGGGGCAGCCCGCTCGGTCTCCCCCTACCTCCGTACAGGTGCTGACGCACCCATGGAGGACAGCGACCTGCGCTTCCTCCTGAACCACTCGATGGAATTCCCCCCTCCTATATATCCTCCTCTCCCCTCCAGCAGCTAAACCCTAACCCTAGGGGTCTCCTTCCCTCCTATCTCCCACCTCCGCCGCCACCATCGAGGAGATCTTCCTCTGCTGCTGTGCCACGGCCACCGGCCGCCGGAGCACAGGCGCCGCCGCCTCCGCCACCCTCCGGCCGCGCCGAGGACGCCCCTGCGAAGAGGGTGATGCCACCTCTCCATTCCCACTCCTACTCCCTCTTTTCCCTGATGTTTTGGTCACCAATTTCTTGCCCGCAAGTTCACCTCGAGTGCTCTGTTCGTCGTGACAGTAACGATCTTCAGATCGTGCGCCTGCAGGTTTCAGATAACAGCGCGTTGGCAAGCTTCAAAACACAAACCGCACCTATACCATCAACGATCCCAGCAGCTACCCTACTGGTTGGAGCGCGCGCAGCAAAACCCGCAGATCCCAGGTTCGAACCCCAGCCCCACTCTTTTCCTGCACCTTTTCTTGTTTTAATTCAGTACAGCCAGTACCAACACCTTATCCTATTCCGAGATGCAGTCCCACCAACACAGCCGCAGCTAGCCTAGTGGTTCTGTTCCTTTGCTGCAACCAGGAGGTGGAGGGATCGAGTCCCCTCTCTCCCAAATAAAACAAAGTTTTATTTTTACAATGGTTTGGTACTGGAACGTTTAGCAAATCACACATAAGCCCCTGGCACTTATTTCTAGCCCCTGGAAAAAATTTTCCTAAGTCCCTAGATGCATTAAAATGGCAGATTCACCCCAAATTTTGTAAATTGCATAAATAAATCATCCTAACTCCAAATCCAACATTTTTGATATGTTTTCAATACCAAATTAAATGCTCTATCCAAATATAAAATTTGTTTACTGTTTTGAATATTTTAAATTGGTGAAAAATTTGAAAACTTGTCAAATTCACTTAAACTTGCAAAATTCATAACTTGTTCATAAAAATTCCAAATTCCACAAACTAAATATGTTTTCCAATCAACTTTTCATGTACTTTCCAAATATAAATTTTGTTTTCTGGTTTGAATAATTTAAATTTCCTAAACAATTTAAATCTTGATTAATGCAATTAAAAATTGTTTAATATTGTTTAATTCATAATTAAATAATCCAAAGTCCAATTTCAAATTGTGAAACATGTAATCCAACTAAAATTTGATAACCTTTTCAAATATCAACTTTGTTATTTGTTTTGCACCCTTTAACTTGATGAAAACAATCACTACTTGTTTAACACCATTAAGTAACAATAATTTCCAAACTTGATTAATGTTTTCTAAAAACGGTTAACTATCATTCCAATTGCATTTAAATTGTTATCTTCTTGTTATTCATCATGCATGCATCATGCTAACTCACCAACACCTGATGCTTAGTGTTAGAACAATTAATTCAACTCTAAGGCATGGGTTTGCCATATGCAATCTTTGCATATGGAATCCATTTAAACTTGTGTATCATATCCACTAGTTTATTTTGGTGCATCTATTAAACATGACATGCATCATCCCAATGTTTGTGCACATATGCCATGTATTGATTGCCGTCTTCCTTCGTTGTTGTTTTTGCTTCTTCTCGCTTAGACGACGACGTTGGTACCGACGAGCCTTACGACACCACTACCCAGGACCTAGCCAAGTACCCGGCTGCTGAGCTTCCAGGCAAGTTATCACTCACATGAATCATCGAGTTCTCTTCCACACTTGTTGTCGATACTATCCTTTTGTCTACTATTGCTAGCCCTATGTATCGTTGCTATTCTCCGAACCCATCACATGATTCCCTGAACCAATGATATTGCCTCACCTCCATACCTACAGCCTTTGCTTGTGCCTGTTCTTATCTAGCATGCTTAGGGTTGCTTTTGCTCGAGCTTGTTGTCGGTTACTTCTTTTACTAACGTGTTGTTATTATCTGTTATCGTTCCGGGGGCTCGATGTTAATCAATCAATCCTGTTAATGCTGCTGTTAATAATAATTTGATGATAAGGCACCGGCAGGAGGCCCTTTGTGGTTTTGAGGCCTGCTAGTGTCGACCCTAATAGGAAAAGGGTCTTGTCTACTGATCCATGATGAGCGCACTACCCGCATGTGGGAAGCGAGTATGGGCGCCCCCCTCAACTTGACTCGATTCGCATCTCGTCCAAATCGCCGTACTAGTTCGGGCTTTCCATTTGCTGCATCATATGCAGGTACGAACCCGAGGCCAGGGTGGAACTTTTGTAGTCGGCATTTAGGGCGGCGTGGTCTTCCAGTGCTATGAGGGTCCTCCTTTTCTTCGGGGGGCTCGATTAGCCGCGCACGCACAGCACGCGGTGCTTTGGGCTTGATGCGAAGAACAGTTGGTTGTGTTGAGTGTCTCGCTTGGCGGGTTTGATTCCCATCTGGCGGGATATTCTTACGTGTACGGTTACTATGGTGCACCCCTGCAGGGATAAAACTTCTCGAGAAGCCGTGTTTTCCGCGGTTATGGATTACTTGGTGAAAGTACTGGCTAACAAGTACTCAGGACAACTTCAACATAATAACAACCATGTTTCACCCAAAGAATAATAACTTGACTAGTAATAGATTATTCACACAATAACTTGATTCACCTGATTACAACGGTGTGAGTTATCCTCGGATTGCTTCTTCGGATAAGGGGCGAGATCCAGGATGGGTTTGTTTGAAGTTATCTTTCAGTTGGTTACAATTCCTCGATCTTATCTTTTCTATTAGCCGGAACTATTAGTATCTTCTGTAGTTGGTTAGAGCAGCCCGCTGCAGCTTTTGTAATACCTATCTTCTTCCGTTGATCCCAAGCATCCCGGCTTGTGTTGACGGGTAACTCCTTGATGAAATGTGAGTCTTGCTTGCCAGTACTTGGATGTACTGACCCCGTTGGGGCTGTGGTTTACGCAGAGTACGACTACGGCTACGATGATCACCAGGATGGCTACTTCGTGGAGTTTGACGACACTGCAGACGAGTAGTTGGCTGGACCCCGGGCAGGATCCAGGACCTACGTGGATGGGCTTCGTTTTCTTTATTTTCTCCGGCTTCTTAAGCCTTGGATTTGTCTGTACTCAGACCCCTTTGATTTGCTTCCGCTGATGTAATGAACGATATGTTGGGACATGTGTCCTCTGGATGAGTGTTTTGCTATCTCTGCCTTAGTGAAGGCTATTTGCAAACTTATTTCATTCTTTTGTGTCTTAGAGGCATGTTGTGCTATCATTTCGTTCAAAGCTGTTGACGTACCGTGCGTGCTTGATATGAAGTACGTCGACAGTAGCGCCTATGACTACTAATGGATAGTTTACGTCGACGGTGGAATAGCAGGGCTTGTGTTGTCGCGCATAAGCGCAGGCCTACCAGGAAGCTGGGACGTGGGAGCAGTTAGGCCCCATAATCCAAGCACCTGCTATCCAGTTCGTACGATGAGTATCCCTTAGAAGCCAGGGTGCGACAGAGTGGTTAGTAATACCTTTCGATTTAACTAATGCTCTTAGTACTTTCATGAGATTAATTAATGGAGTTTTACAATCTTTCATTGGATGTTTTGTGGTGGTATACTTTGATGATATATTGATATAAATCAAATCTTTAGAGGACCATGTGAATCATTTGTGTGATGTTTTTTACGCTTTGTGTGATGCACGTTTATTTGGTAACCTTGAGAAGTGCATCTTTTGCACCGGTCGAGCTGTTTTTCTTTGCTATGTTGTGACTGGGCAGGGCATTGAAGCTTATCCAGCCAAGATTGAGACAAATTCGAGTTGGCCGACTCCTAAAACGGTCACCCAAGTGAGAAGTTTCCTTGGCCTTGTTGGCTTCTATATACGCTTTGTGAAGGACTTCGGTATTATTGCAACGCCGCTGAATGAGCTAACGAGGATGTGCCCTTTGCTTGGGATGATGCACAACAAAAAGCATTCACACTTCTGAAAGATAAGTTAACACATGCTCCTTTGCTCTAACTCCCTGATTTTAGTAAGACTTTTGAGGTTGAATGTGATGCTAGTGGGATTGGATTAGAAGGCGTGTTATTACAAAAAGGAAAACATGTTGCATATTTTAGTGAAAAATTGGGTGGGCTAGTCTAAACCATTCCACTTATGATAAGGAATTATATGCTCTTGTTCGGACTTTAGAAACTTGGCAACATTATTTATGGCCTAAAGAATTTTTTATACATCCTGATCATGAATCTTTGAAGCATATTCATAGTCAAGCAAAACTGAACAGTCGCCATGCTAAGTGGGTTGAATTTATTGACTCTTTCCCTTATTTCATTAAACACAAAAAGGGTAAATACAACGTTATTGCTGATGATTAGTCTCGACGTTACACCATGTTATCTCAGCTTGATTTTAAAATATTTGACTTGGAAACTATTAAAGAGCAATATGTGTATGATGTAGAGTATAAAGATGTATTGCAGAATTGTAAGAAAGGTATAAGACGAAAATCCATGGGCCTGGCCCAATAATAATGTGGCACAACAGCTATAAAAGGAGTTGAACGAAAATAATGAAGTGATAACTTGTATAATTCGTCCAAGTCTTGATTTGGCATTACGGTGGCTTCAGGTTGCGGTAGTCTCCCTCCATGGCAACGTCATCTTCACTACTTGTGCTCCTGCTGCGAGCTCCATCCACGTACATGATCCATAGATTGTCCTCTCATCCATGCCAGGTCCATTATTACCGAGAGAAACATACACATTTGATTTAGTCGGTATCATATTCTCATGTATATTAGGAACAACTCATAGAAACGATAGTATCTACTTAAGTTGGCCTGCACGAGCTCTACTCATAGGTCCTTGTAATGGTATAGTAGTTGTGGTTTCATCTATAGTAGGGATGTCTCCATCATCCTCCCCTTCTTAAATTTAAGTCGTCCTCGACGTCATGTCATCATTATCTCCCAAATAGGGCTTCAAATCTGCGATGTTAAAGGCGGGACTAACCCCAACATCTGCAGGTAACTCAAGTTTATATGCATTATCATTTATCCTCTCTAACACCTTAAAAGGACCATCAGCTCGTGGCATTAACTTGGACTTGTGCAAGTCAGAAAACCGGTCTTTGCACAAACGCAACCAAACAAGGTCTCCAGGTTCAAATATAATTTCCTTACTTCCCTTACCACCATACATTTTGTAGTTAGCATTGATGCGTCCAATATTCTGTTTAATAGTGGAATGCAACTTTAAGTTCAAATCAGCATGTTGTGTAGCATCTAAATTATGTTGCCTCGAAGATGGAAGAGGTAATAAATCAATAGGTGCACGAGGAACAAAACCATACACAATCTCAAAAGGTCATAACTTAGTAGTAGAATGCAGCAAACGATTATAAGAAAATTCTATATGAGGCGAGCATTCTTACCACTTTTTTTAAATTATGTTTTAACATAATCTTTAACATAGTAGATAAAGTTCTATTAACCACTTTAGTTTGGTCATCAGTTCAGGGATGACATGTAGTACTAAACAACAATTTAGTCCCCGACTCAGCCCATAAACATCTCCAAAAAGGGCTATAAAATTTAGTATCACGATCTAAAACTATTGTATTTGGCACAAAATGCAAACAAACAATTTGATGAAAGAACAAATCAGCAACATGTGTTGCATCATCACTCTTGTGACATGGAATAAAGTGTGTCATCTTTGAAAATCTATCCACAACAATAAAAATACTATCCCTCCGCTTCTATGTGCGAGGCAATCCCAAAACAAAGTCCATAGAAATATCCTCCCAAGGCACACTAGGAACAGGAAGAGGCATATATAAACCATGTGGATTCAAGCGTGACTTAGCTTTTTTACACATAGTGCAACGGTCAACAAATCTCTGAACGTCGCGTCTCATGCGTGGCAAAAAAAATGTGCAGCAAGTACGTCCTCCGTCTTCTTCACTCAAAAGCGACCCATCAATCCTCCTCCATGCGCTTCCTGCAACAACAAAAGACACACGGAACTATCTGGAATGCATATCTTGTTAATACGAAACAAAGATCCATCATTCAGTATGAATTTGTTTCATCTTATACCTTTCGCATGGGCCCTACCCATGGGAGCACGAATTTTCACTCTTTTCCCCTCACAAATACAACTCCTAGGGTTTCTTTTAATTTGAATTTTGTTTAGGTAAAAGACTGCTAGCGAATTGCTGCCTCTTCGTGTACTCGACTAGTGCTCAACAGTCTGATCCACCTTTTCAATAAAGCTTCTTTATATCCGCATTTCTAGATTGCAATATTTGTTCTTATTTGTTCCTCTATTGCAGGTAGAACTAGACCTTTTTGGTTAGGCTGATTGTGCACCCTCAAGACCAGTAAACACATGAGATTGGTTTAGCGATTTCATTGACGTTGTGTACGTGTTGAAAGTGCATTTCGTTTTCCCAGTGTTTTGTGTGTTAGTTAACAATACTAAGTACATTATTTATCGAGGTGTTTAGTGTGCAGGTGTTATACTTAACATCGGCATCGAGCACTGAAAAGTCGGTGAAGTTTGGCCTGAGGTTTTTGGGACAGAACTCAACCGGATTATTCGGACCGGATTATTCATCCTGGACCGGATATTCCGGTTGCTGAGAAAGGAGCTCAAAAATGGCTAAGGACTGAGAATTTCGCATACTGGAATCAACCGGATTATTCGGACCGGATATTTCATCCTGGACCGGATATTCCGGTTGCTGCGAAAAATTGCTAAGGACTGGAAGTTTTGAGCTACTGGAGTCAACCGGATTATTTGGTCCGGATTATTCATCCCGGACCGGATATTCCGGTTGCTGCGAAAAATTGCTAAGGACTGGAAGTTTTGAGCTACTGGAGTCAACCGGATTATTTGTACCGGATATTTCATATCTATACCGGATATTCCGGTTGCAGTTGAGGAAGTGGAAAAATGGCTAAGGACTAGAAGATTTGCGTACTGGCATCTACCGGATTATTTGTACCGGATTATTTCAGATCAACCGGATAATCCGGTCCAGCACTGCAGTTCTGCGTGGAGCAAACTAACCGGATATTCCGGTCCAAACTTGGACCGGATATTCCGGTACCTTTTTTCCTGCACAACGACTAGTTGTGAGGAGGGACTATAAATAGCCCTCCTCTTCTTCCTCAAGATCTAGTTCTTACCCTTAGCATTGATGAGCATTTAAGAACTCACCAAATCCCTCATAACTCCCAATCCCTCCACCCAATCTTGAAGATCTTTGGATGATTGAAGGAGAAGGCCCCGATCTACATCTTCACCGACCCGTTCTTCATTTCCCCCTCTCTAGCTCGAGGGATCTTTCCTAGGGTTTCCTCTTGTGGAGAACCTAGGCATCTTGTTTCTTGTTGGTGATTCAAGAGTTGTTGGGAGCCCCCAATTTAGTTGTGGGTGTGTGCCCCAAGGTGTTTGTAAAGGATTTGATCCCCGCCTCAAAGGGGTTCTATAGTGGAAGGTGAACTAGGCCTTTGTGGCGAAGTTCATCGGAGAATAGGGTGAAGCCTTAGTGGCGTTGAGTAGGCCTTTGTGGCGAGCTCACACCCCTCCAACGAGACGTACTCCCCTAAAAAGGAGGAACTCGGAAATACATCGTGTCTCCGTGTGCTTCCATCGGTTACCTCGTTCCTCCCTCTCTTTACTTACTTGTACTTGTTGCATTGATTGCTTGTCTTGTCATATAGGTAAATTCATCACTAGTTGCACTATCTAGAGAATTTACCTTTCTTGTCAAGCCTAAATTTGAGAAAAATTAAAATTTGCCGTAGCACCTATTCACCCCCCCCCCTCTAGGTGCCTATACTATACTTTCAATTGGTATCAGAGCCTCGGCTCTTCTATTGGGCTTAACCGCCTAAGAGTTTAAGTATGGGTGATGAGGATGACGCTCCGTCCGAAGGAAATGTGTCCATGAATGATCTCAATGCTTTGAGAGAATCATTGACCTCATCCATAGACACTAAATTTGAGGAGTTGCGTCTACTCATGACAACACTCCTCAAAGCCAAGGAACCGGAGGTGGTCGACTCATCCCCTCCGGAAACGGAGGGTGCCAAGATTGGGGTTGATGGTGAACCACCTAAAACTGCTTCCGCCGAACAATCCGCTAAGAAGGGTGTGAATGGAAAGGAAGGATATCATGCCGTTGAAGGCCAATATTCTCCCGATCCTCCCATCCCTTTTCCTCATATAATTCCTAGGGGAGATCCACCTAAAATTGATGCATATTCTTTTCGTGAATGGCAATACTACATGGAGACTCACTTGAACTCTTCTTGTATAGATCTTTGGAGAATCACTCGTGATGGATACAAGCCATATGATCCCAAGAATCTCACAAGAAGAGAGGTTGTAGATTGCCAACTCAATTACACCGCTTTGTCCATCCTTCATCAAGCCGTGGGCCCCAATCACATGCCGCATCTTCAACACTTCTCCACCGCCAAAGAGACATGGGATGCCCTTGTCGTCATGTTTGTTGGGAATGAAAGCATGCAAAGAAATCGCTATGACACCTTGACCAATGAGGCCGAAGGATTCTTCATGCGTGATGGAGAAGATCACGTTGACATGTATCGGAGGCTCAAATCTCTTGCCACCGCTTTCTCTAATGCGGGTGCAACACATATTGATGATGCTTGGATCAAGAGGAAGTTCATAATTGCCGTGATGCCTTTCGAGGGCACGGATATGAAGAGCATTCAAGGGAGACATGATTTCTCCACCATGACCTCTACCCAAGTCATGCAAGAGTTGAGCTCCTACAAAGTGCAAACCAAGAATGCTCTTGACAACCGTGCTAGGGCCATTGGAATGCATCAAGGAGCTTCCGTTGCTTTGAAGGCCAAGGTGTTGACAAGAGAAGTTGAGAATGATGAAGATGGTGAAGAAGCATTGCCTCCATTGAAGGAACAAGAATATGATCCCGTTCTAAAGGATCTAATAGCTCTCACCGTGCAAAAGTTTTGGAACAATCCCCCAAAAGGCAAGAAGTTTGTTGAGGAGAAGACCAAGTCTCGTTATGGTAATGATGGGGCTCAAAAAGTGAGATCTTGCTTCAATTGCCAAGACAAGTACCATTTCATTGCGGAGTGCCCCTATGAGAATAGAGAGAACCATAGCGGCAAGCTAATCCGCAAGGACAAATCCAAGGTTGAATACAAGAAACCTCATTTCAAGAAGAAACCTTTCAACAAGAAGACTCCTACCAAGTTTGTGCTCTTGACTCAAGAGGAGTATGATTCCGGGAGTGATGAAGAAGAAGAAACAACAAGTGAAGTGGCCGCTCTAGCTATTGCTTCCACTCCATCTTCGTCATCTCTCTTTGAATCCCCCAATGAAAATCTTCCTCAACGCGATGCCAAGTGCTTCATGGCTAAGGCCACGGAGGTATCATCTTCTCCTAACTCTAAGACCCCTAGTGAACTAGAACATATTGCTTGTCTTAGAGAAGAAGAGGAAAGAGCCTCCTTGGACCGTTTTATGTCTAACATGCAAGGGGAGACCAAGAAGTACTTTGAGCATCTCATGAGGCAATTGGGATAGGCCCAAGAGGCCCTTGAGAAGAAAGGTGAGATTGAGAGAAGGGATGCGGATGAAATTGCATCTCTCTCAATGACTCTTGAAGAAGAGCATGATGGTAGAGTTTCTCTAGAGGATGAACTTGAAACTATTGAAACCACTCATAATGAACTTGTCTCTAAAATCATTAAGGAACGTGATCTTGCTATTGCTAAATATAAAAAGGCTAAAAAGGATAAAGTAGAGTTTGGGGTTGGTCATGGTAAACTAACCGAGGAGTTTGAAAACCTAACCATTGCTCACAAAGCTTTGGAAAGCCAACACTCATCCCTCAAAGAGTTGCATGAACAACTTCAAACTCAACTTACTCAAGCTAACCATCCTAGCACTTCTACTTCTTCTTGTGATCATGCAAATATTATTGAAGAAAATGCTAGGTTGAAGGATGAGCTAGCAAGGCTCAAGGGCAAAAGCACTCAAGTTGAAAAGGTGGTGCTTGCCACTCCACAAGTGGTTGCCTCAAGCACTAATGCGGTCATTTCTAGACCACAAGTGAGTGCTCCAAGGCAACAAGTGGGCAAGAAAGGCCTTGGCTATGTAGCCAAGAAAAGGAACAAGAAGAAGAAGAACAAGAAGAAGAAGAAACATGGTGCTTCGGGTGGTATTGTCATGAGGGACAACACTACTCGTAGCTCCTCCGCGGGAACTAACAACCCACACCATTTCTTATATGTTGATTATTATGGTGTTGTGCAAGCTAAATACGTTGGTCCTATTGAGGGTTTTATTGACTACACTATATGGGTTCCAAAGACCCTTGTTGCTAACATGAAGGGACCCAACTCGGGTCCTAACTCTAGTCAATGATCTCTTGCAGGACTATGCTTCCGGTGGGACTAAATGGATTCTTGATAGTGGATGCACTAATCATATGACCGGAAGCAAAGAACTAGTGACGGAGTTGCGACCAAATGACATCCAAGCAACCGTCACTTATGGGGACTCGTCCAAGTCTAAGGTATCCGGGTTTGGCAAGGTTGTGGTGGCTCCCGATATCACTATCGTGAACGTCATGCTTGTCAAATCCCTTGGTTACAATTTACTTTCCGTACGCTCTCTTAGTAAGATGGGGTTCTCCGTCTTCTTTGATGGTGATATTGTGGTCCTTTTGAGGAGCAAGACTCTTGACGTCGCTCACGTGGGACATGTTGAAAATGAGTTGTATGTGGTAGACTTTTCGAAGTCAACCAACACTCAAGCAATGTGTCTTTTCGGGAAGGCGGACTTGGGATGGTTATGGCATCGCCGGCTATCCCATGTCAACATGAGAACTTTGCAAAGTCTTCACAAAAGTGGCCTTATTGTTGGACTAAAAGAAAATGTTTCCTTTGCAAAGGATCGCGTTTGTAGGTCGTGTGTTGAAGGGAAGATGCATGACATTGTGCACAAGGCCAAGACTATTATCTCATCAAAGAGGATCTTGGAACTTCTTCATGTTGATCTCTTTGGTGCCGTGCCCGAGGCAAGTCTTGGCGGCAAGAAGTATTGCTTGGTGATTGTCGATGATTATTCAAGATACACTTGGGTTTATTTCTTCAAGTGCAAGAGTGAGACTCAACAAACCATCATCGACTTCTCCAACGAAGTGCAACGTCAACACAATGTGCAAATCATGGCTATTAGGAGTGATAATGGGTCGGAGTTCAAGAACTATACATTGAATGAATTTCTTAGTGAAGAAGGCATTCGTCACCAATACTCCGCCACTTACACTCCTCAACAAAATGGTGTTGCCGAAAGGAAGAATCGCACTCTCTTGGATATGGCAAGGACCATGTTGGCGGAGTACTCTTCTCCCCAATATTTATGGGCCGAGGCCGTATCCACCGCATGCCACTCCTCCAACCGCCTCTACATCCGCAAAGGCTTGAGCAAGACCCCATATGAGATCCTCACCGGCAACAAGCCCAACGTATCCTACTTCTGTGTATTCGGTTGTAAGTGCTTCTATTTGATCAAGGGTATTAGGTTGTCGAAATTTCAATCCAAAACTATTGAGGGTATTTTTGTTGGTTACGGTGCCGAATCCCACACTTATAGAGTCTATGACAAAGCCTCACGGATTGTCATAGAATCTTGTAGTGTGGTGTTCGAGGAAAATGACGGCTCCCAAGTGGCGCAATTTCATGTTTCAAATGTAGATGTTGAAATGCCTCAAGAAGCCATAGGAAGGATGGGTGTGGGATTCTTCCGCCCCATCGAGGGACACCTTATGGCGACTCGAGAAGGACTATGCTCTACCCAAGTGGAGCCCTCCTCTACATTTGAAGATCAAGCCAAGGAGCCACCTACTACACCTAACCGAGAACATATTCAAGACCCTCCTCTCATTGATCAAGTGACTCCGCAAGTCGTACCCACTCCTCTCACTAATGCGAGTCAAGATCAAGGCCAAGATCATTCTTCCTCGTCATCCTCTTCTCAAGATGAAGCTAGTATTGAAGATATTTTTGATGACAATGTTGATGATCAAGGCCATGTTGGTCAAGATGGGGACCCAAATGATCAAGATGATCAAGTGATCCCTCCTCGCAATAATGAGGAGATCGAAGCCCGTCGCATCAAAAGGATAAGAAGAGCTTTGAAGCAAATTGATGCCCAAGATAACAAAGTCTTGGAGGATGTTCAAGCTAGAAGATCCACTAGAAGGCAATTGGCTCATTTTTGTGAGCATCAAGCTCATATCTCTATGGTGGAGCCTAAGAAAGTGTATGAAGCTCTTGAGGACTCCGATTGGGTTGAAGCTATGCATGATGAGCTCAATAACTTTGAGCGCAACAAGGTTTGGAGATTGGTTGAGAAACCCAAGGATTGCCACAATGTTATTGGCACCAAGTGGATATTCAAGAACAAGCAAGATGAGAATGGCATTGTCATTAGGAACAAGGCAAGATTGGTCGCTCAAGGTTACACCCAAGTTGAAGGCATTGACTTTGATGAAACTTATGCGCCCGTGGCTCGCCTTGAGTCCATCCGTATCCTCCTTGCTTATGCTTCCTCACACAATTTCAAATTGCAACAAATGGATGTGAAAAGTGCTTTCTTGAATGGTCCACTAAAAGAGGAGGTATATGTTAAGCAACCTCCGGGGTTCGAGAATCTCAACTTTCCCAACCACGTTTACAAACTTGACAAGGCTCTCTATGGTCTCAAACAAGCACCTCGTGCTTGGTATGAGCACCTTAGGGAGTTGTTAGATGATCGTGGTTTCGAAGTTGGGAAGATTGACCCCACTCTCTTCACCAAGAGAGTAAAGGGAGAGCTTTTCATATGCCAACTCTATGTGGACGATATCATCTTTGGCTCAACTAACCAAGCTTTCAATAATGAGTTCTCTAAGCTTATGACTGACAGGTTCGAGATGTCTATGATGGGTGAGCTTAAATTCTTCCTTGGCTTTGAGATCAAGCAATTGGCCCGTGGTACCTTCATTTCTCAAGCCAAGTATACTCAAGACATGCTCAAGAGGTTTAACTTCCAAGAGGCAAAGATCAAAACCACTCCTATGCAAGTCAAGTGTCATCTATCACGCAATCCAAAAGGGAGTAAGGATGTGGACCAAATGCTTTATCGTTCTATGATTGGTTCTTTGCTCTATCTTTGTGCATCTAGGCCCGATATCGTTTTGAGTGTAGGTGCGTGTGCAAGGTATCAAGCGGCTCCTAAGGATTGCCATCTAATGGCGGTTCATAGAATCTTTCGTTATTTGGTTCATACCTCAAGATTTGGTTTGTGGTACCCGAAGGGGGCACAATTTACTCTCAATGGATGTACGGATTCCGATTGGGCGGGTGATCAAGATGATAGGAAGTCAACCTCGGAGGCTTGCCAATTCCTTGGTAGGTCCCTTGTAAGTTGGTCCTCGAAGAAACAAAATTGCATCTCTCTCTCCACCGCCGAAGCGGAATATGTTGCCGCCGCAAGTGCATGCACCCAATTGCTATGGATGAGGCAAACTCTCAAGGAATATGGAGTTCATTTGGACAAAGTACCTCTTCTATGTGACAATGAAAGTGCTATCAAGATTGCATACAATCCGGTGCAACACACAAGGACGAAGCACATTGAGATTCGCCACCACTTCATCCGTGATCACGTGGCGAGAGGAGACATTGCACTCGGTTATGTGCCCACCAAGGACAATCTTGCGGATATTTTCACGAAGCCACTTGATGATGCAAGGTTCATGTTCTTGAGGAATGAGCTAAATGTGATTGATTCAAGGAGTTTGGCTTGACTATCTTGCGCACACCCCTATAGATGAAACGTGTTCGAGCCTAGATGTAGGCATGGACATAGGGGGAGTGCTATCCTAACACATTGGATTCTCCCTCCCCCCATTATGCCCATAGCAAAAATTCATTGTGATCTCTCTTTTTCTAATGTTGAATTGTGAGCTTCAATGTTGAGTTTTGGCAATGCCCCCAAGATATATCTTCGCGGTTGCATACCAAGAACTCTTACATGGTGGCTTCGGCCACCAACCTCTTCATTGCGAAGAGTTGGATCTTAGTTGGGTTTTTCTACTTGTCATTTCATTGCATTTCGTGTGTTTTCCCGGCTAAGTGTTTCTTCCTAGGAAAATCCCACTCAATTGGTTTTTTTTAGTTGGTTGCTTCTTGCTCTTGAGAGGGATAAGTACTAGTCTCAGTTTGGTAAATCTATCCTAAGCCTTTCTCTCAAAAAGCCCTTCTTTCTAAGCACTAGTGTCGTCCGTTGAAAACGAGGAAATTTCGAATCTGGAGGCAGTCGGAATTTCTGGTTCAGTTTTGAACCGGAATATCCGGCTGTACCGGAATATCCGGTTCAAACTTGAACCGGAATATCTGGTTCGGCGAAATCCATATAACCTGGAGCCCGACGGGGATGGGCAGTTCTTGCCCTATTTCCCGTCCGCTCCTCTCCACCAAATCGCCGCCGCCGTGGTTCTTGGCCTCCCGGGCCGTTTCCTCCGCAAGATCTTGACGATTTGGCCCTGATCTTCATCTCCTCGCGTTTTGGAACGACTCTACCCAAGCTTTTCTCTCCATGGATCCCGGTATTGTTCAAATCTCTTGAATCTTGGTGCTATAACCTCACCTTCCATGGATGTGCGTTTTGTTGGCTTGCTTGGTAGATTTCGTTCCGAAGAGGACCCCCCATACATGCTAGAAACCATAGAGTAGTTTACTTGTTTGCAATCCATGTGGAAATCTGAGATCTAGGTTGATTTTGTGCTGTTCCGCAATTTACCGGAATATCCGGTCCACGACTGAACCGGAATATCCGGGTAACCGGAATATCCGGTTCAGTTTTGAACCGGAACATCCGGCTAAGTCCAGTACTGTTTTAAGGGCAGCCCCAAATGGATCTTTCCCAGATTTCTACCTAGATTGTTTCCTGTAATCTCCTCTATCGCTTCTATGTATGATTGTATCCGTTGTATGACACTAGTGTACTCATCTTGTGCTTTTCCTATTCTATCTTGTTTCACAGATGGTGACCATGATCGGAGCGTTCCGAAGCGCAAGAAGCTAGTGTCTACCCGCAACAAGAGGAAACCTCGGCTCAACTATAAGACCGACATTCCGACTCAGGAGTTCAATGAGCTCAGAAAGCAGGATGCCTATCTTTCTCCGAGGGTTGGCAACATTGATCCTCGTTTCTGGAATCTGGAGCAGTCCTACATTTACACTGACATCTATTGTGACTACCGCTATCCGTGCCGCCCTATGCATCCATATGACCATGCCGCTCTCAAGGCCAAGGATGAGTTTGCTGATGCAGCCAGTATTGTTGAGCGCTTCGGTTTGGTGAAGCTCATGGAGACCCAGTGCAACTACAACACGCAGCTGGTGATGCAGTATATGTCCACCCTCGTGTACTCCACTGGTGATATTGTGACCCGTCTTAAGTGGATGTCTGGAGATACACCTTGTGAAGCATCTTTTAAGAGGTTTGCTCGGCGTCTTGGCTACTCTTACAGCGAGCACCCTCCTCTTGGTCACCGCGTCCATGAGGTTGATAGGCCGAGGAGGGAGGTGTCCATGGCTGAGCTTTATGCCCCTGGTTTCACTGTTGGGGGACTTGAGGGACTGCTTCCTCTTTATGATCAGCTGGTGCGTATCTTCAGAGCTTTCCTTGTGCCGAGTGGAGGTAACAACGATGCTCTCACCACCCCTCTGTGCAACCTTCTGATTCTGGCTAAGGAGTGTATGGAGGAAGAGGACCCGGCTGTCTCATATACTGTGGATGTGATGGACATCATCTTTCACGAGCTCTATGCTGCTATGATTGGTGGCTACACCATACCCTATGCTCCCTATATCATGATGCTTATCAAGTATGAGATGAGGAAGGAGTACACCGAGCTACCCATGGTTGAGCACAAGGTGAGGAAGCTGTATGTCAAGAGGAAGGTGAAGACTGCGGCTGCTTCTCAGAGTGCTCCATTTGAGGGTGGTTCCTCTATGGGTGGTCCTTCTAGCTCTCAGTCTGCTCCCAGGGTGCCTGTGTCTGATCTCACCACCTTGCGCAACGTCAGGAAGCTATCCTGGTTTTAGCGCAACGTGCTCTGCATGAAGCTGGACATTCACAAGGAACAGTACAGGGCGTATCGCAGGGACACTGTTTTGGCCAGCTCTCAGCGTCAGATTCTCCATCACGTGAGTGGTGGCACTGGTGATGTTCCTGCTCCTCTTGATGCTCAGTCCTACTCTGCTTGGTCTGCTGAGGATTTCACTCCTTGGGAGAGCATTGAGGCGGCCCTCAGGTCTACTCGGGAGACTGCTTCACGAGCTCATGATGCTGCTGCTGATGAGGAGGAGTCTGATGATGAGCAGGGGTCTGGAGATGAGTCGGATGCTTAGACCGTGTCTGGGGCGTTAGTTGGCTATTTCCCTCCTTTTTGGTGTCTCGATGCCAAAGGGGGAGAAGTAGCTATTATAGACTACGGGATTTGCATGGGTTCGGGCACAAGCATTTGCTTTCATCCTTCCTTTGAGAGCTTGTGTCCATTTTATCTTCATTTGTCGTGCTTGTGAACTTGTCGTTTATTGTCGTTTAAAACTATGTGTGCTATTATGTGTGTGACTATTGGTTATCTGGATATTATCATGGTTATCTATTTATGGTGTGTTGGTTATCTATCGGATATGTTGAGGAGATTATCTATGATTGTGCTTGGTTATTCTTGGATATATCGTTCTCGCACAAGGTATATACTTCTTTACACTCAACATATTGGTGATGTTGTCTCATTGTCGTGTTTGCTACTTGTTGAAAATCTCTTCCTATACATCATTGCATCCATTTGCGTTTGAGGCAAACAAGAGATATGCATAGAGATAGGGGGAGAGATTTTCATCTTGTTTCAAGCATGATTACTGTCAAGGTTTATTGCAAATCTTAGTATTGTCATCTAACACCAAAAAGGGGGAGATTGAAAGTGCATTTCGTTTTCCCAGTGTTTTGTGTGTTAGTTAACAATACCAAGTACATTATTTATCGAGGTGTTTAGTGTGCAGGTGTTATACTTAACATCGGCATCGAGCACTGAAAAGTCGGTGAAGTTTGGCCTGAGGTTTTTGGGACAGAACTCAACCGGATTATTCGGACCGGATTATTCATCCTGGACCGGATATTCCGGTTGCTGAGAAAGGAGCTCAAAAATGGCTAAGGACTGAGAATTTCGCATACTGGAATCAACCGGATTATTCGGACCGGATATTTCATCCTGGACCGGATATTCCGGTTGCTGCGAAAAATTGCTAAGGACTGGAAGTTTTGAGCTACTGGAGTCAACCGGATTATTTGGTCCGGATTATTCATCCCGGACCGGATATTCCGGTTGCTGCGAAAAATTGCTAAGGACTGGAAGTTTTGAGCTACTGGAGTCAACCGGATTATTTGTACCGGATATTTCATATCTATACCGGATATTCCGGTTGCAGTTGAGGAATTGGAAAAATGGCTAAGGACTAGAAGATTTGCGTACTAGCATCTACCGGATTATTTGTACCGGATTATTTCAGATCAACCGGATAATCCGGTCCAGCACTGCAGTTCTGCGTGGAGCAAACTAACCGGATATTCCGGTCCAAACTTGGACCGGATATTCCGGTACCTTTTTTCCTGCACAACGACTAGTTGTGAGGAGGGACTATAAATAGCCCTCCTCTTCTTCCTCAAGATCTAGTTCTTCCCCTTAGCATTGATGAGCATTTAAGAACTCACCAAATCCCTCATAACTCCCAATCCCTCCACCCAATCTTGAAGATCTTTGGAGGATTGAAGGAGAAGGCCCCGATCTACATCTTCACCGACCCGTTCTTCATTTCCCCCTCTCTAGCTCGAGGGATCTTGCCTAGGGTTTCCTCTTGTGGAGAACCTAGGCATCTTGTTTCTTGTTGGTGATTCAAGAGTTGTTGGGAGCCCCCAATTTAGTTGTGGGTGTGTGCCCCAAGGTGTTTGTAAAGGATTTGATCCCCGCCTCAAAGGGGTTCTATAGTGGAAGGTGAACTAGGCCTTTGTGGCGAAGTTCATCGGAGAATAGGGTGAAGCCTTAGTGGCGTTGAGTAGGCCTTTGTGGCGAGCTCACACCCCTCCAACGAGACGTACTCCCCTAAAAAGGAGGAACTCGGAAATACATCGTGTCTCCGTGTGCTTCCATCGGTTACCTCGTTCCTTCCTCTCTTTACTTACTTGTACTTGTTGCATTGATTGCTTGTCTTGTCATATAGGTAAATTCATCACTAGTTGCACTATCTAGAGAATTTACCTTTCTTGTCAAGCCTAAATTTGAGAAAAATTAAAATTTGCCGTAGCACCTATTCACCCCCCCCCCTCTAGGTGCCTATACTATACTTTCACGTGTGCATAGTAGTCGGAACCCAAGGTCAAACTCTACCACAAATCGACGGATCTATCTCATCGAAAGATCGGACTACCTTTACCAAATCATGCTATGAATGAAATACTTAGCTAGATTCTAGGAATTAAGTATCGGGCATCAGAGGCGGAGCTTAGTGTACTTCATAGGGGGCACCTCCCCCTAGGATTAGCACAAGTCTTGAGGTTTTTTTTCTAGAAACGGTTAGGTTAAAAAGTTTTGTGTATTTTCCCTCCCTCCCAAAAATCCATATATCACAGTTTGCTCCCCAGAAAACGTTTGCAAGCTCCTCCACTGCCGGGCATTTTGTGAAATTGCTAACATTTTTGTTAGCATCGACGACTAGTTAGGCTTCTGGCACTTTAAAATTGCATGCAAATAGCAGGCTCCAGGCGGCGTGCGCTTGATGCATGAATAATTGCCTACATTAATCGCCCAGTTAAGAGGATACCTATGTACATGCCCTTGTAGCGCTGACTCGACAGGCATGATTGAAAGGAAGGCCATTGCTGATGTTCTTTTCTATATTCTTTTGTCCTTTATATTTCTTGTTTTATTTTTCATTTTTTGTTTATTTTTATTTTCCTCTCATTTTCTTCATTTTCTTTTACTATTTTTCTTTTTGGTTAATATACACAAATATTTTTTGAACTTGGATTTTTTTTTAACATGTATGCATTGTTTTGAATCCGTGATAACTTTTCAAACGGTGGTTTTTTGAACCCATGAAGCAAACCTTCTACAAATATATGGAGATCTTTTTTCAAAACCCTTGAAATTTTTTGGAAACTCTAAATATGTTTTTCAAACCCGTGAACATTGATTTCGCATGTGATGTTGAACCAATGAACATTTTTTCAAGCCCAATGAATATTTTTCGAAAAGGTTAACATTTTTTAACCCGTAATATTTTATGGATTCCATGAAATATATTTTTGAACCTTTCTAGTATGGAGAAATATTATGTTTCGTTGCTGGACTTTGTTTGGGCACACTCCGTAAGCATTTTCTTAGTTTGGTGTGAACCAAAAATATCGACACACGACTTTTTTGGTATAATTTGTAATTTGCATAATTCAGTAGAGAAATAGAATAAATAGTTATAATTATTATTTTGATCTAACATACAGCAAACATAATAGAAGGAGGTTGTACACGCAAATAAACTAGGGAAAGATATTTGAAAAGAATGGCGTATCAGCAAAGAAGTACTCTCTCTATATCAAAATATAAGATGTTTTAGCGTTTTCTATACAAAATGTATCTAGACATATTTTAGTTTATACATACATATGCATATTACACTAAAACATGTTGTCTAAGAAACGGGAAAACGGTTTACCTTTTGATACGGAGGTAGTAGTATTGTATTAGACACTAGCAAAGAACAAATAAAAAACGTTGACGATTTTTTCGGGCCGGTCTTGGTGGGCCTTCCGTTGGGGAGACTCAACGACAAACCCAACGTGGTTGCGAAGTTCTGCATGCCTGGGAAGAGGGAAAGTCCTAATTACCGCCCGTTAGCGGCTGTTTTTCGTCTCGCCGCCTACGGCGCAACGCTCATGGGCTGGCCCATATCAGCTGGTTTTCCATATTTGGCTATTTTTTCTTCTTTCTTTCTTTTTCTGTATCTAATGTGTTCTGTTTTCGTTTTTATTTTATTTTTTAGTTTCCCTTTTTATTTTTTGTTCTCTTTTTAATTTTAGTTTTATTTTTTGTTCACCTTCTTATGTTTGTTGAAAATATTCATTTTTTGAAAATGTTTGTTCAAATCAAAATTTTGTTCAGTTTTAAAAATTGTTTAAATATTTTTTGTTCATATTAAAATTTGTTCCATTATAAAAACTATTCAAATTCAAAAATTGTTCATATCAATTTTGTGTTCAGATTTAAAATTGTTCAATTTAAATTTTTGTTCAGATTTAAATTTGTTACAAAACTGTCTAGATCGGGTGGGACTGAAGGTAATGGGTTGGCCCACCTCGTATTTCTTGAGGCGGCTAGAGACTCATGCGCCACAACGGAGCCATAAATAGTAGGGGATCCTCGCTCGCTGCGAGTCATAGGGCGGACTCGCCCATGCGCAAGTCGTTCTCGTTCGCTTCCTCAGCTCCACAACCTCTGTCGGCTCCTTATGTTTTTTTTTCAGTTTCTTTTGTTACTTATTTTACAACAAATACTAAAATTAAAAAATTTAGAAAATGCAATAAACATTTCTTTAAGAAAACAAAAGACACCGAATTTTTTTGTTCATTTTTAAAATTGTTCATTTCAAAATTTGTTCATTTTCAAAATGTGTTTGTTTTAGAAAAGTGTTCATTTTCAAAAGTTGTCTTTTTTTTAAAATTGTTCATGTCAAAAATGTGTTCATTTTATAAAATTTATTCATTTCCAAAATTTGTTCATTTAAGAAAATATTTAAAAATGTTTATTTTTAAATTTTGTTCATATTCAAAATGTGTTCATATTATTTTTTATTTTTCAGATGTTTAAAATTTCTTTCTAGAAAACACAAACCTGCAGATGGGCCGGCCCACACGGCCGATAGATGCGAGCGAGTTGGAGTAACGACTCGGAACGAGCCATACATAGTGCTCGCGAATAGGAGTACTCCAGGAAGAGGCTCTCCGGTGAAGCCCATAATCATGCCACCGAGGGAAGGAAGAAGAAACTAGACGCGGCGGAGTAACCAATCTGAGTGGGCCTGTTTGATGGTCTCCTCTTCATCAGCCAGCAAGTGGATTATCGTGTACACGGCGAAAGGCGCATAGGAACCAATAATTGTGCCGTCCGCATGGGGAGAAAAGGCTCGCGCGGGGCAGCACGCGACGGTGATCCATGGACGATCCATGCAGGGCCAGGGTGGGCTCACGTCGCTAGCTAGCTGCATCATATACACACAACACCATCATGCGTGCATGCAACCACAAGCTCTGCCCCTTCTTCACCACCCTCTTCATTCCATAGCACATAATCCTCGATCCGCCACGACGCGTCCATCGGCCACAAGATACCAATCGATGTCACAGCTCCGCCTGCTTGCATGCATATGGAGATCAGAGATCAGCCGTCAGGCAGGCAGACCGGCTGGATGGAACGCATGCATGTTGCTTTTGCGTGATTTGATTTGCCTTTGACACGCATCCCGCATGCCTGCCTGCCTCGGCTGCCTGCAACCTGACCGCGCGCGTCGGCGGATTCCCAGCCAGCCCGGCCAACATCACCCGATCCCTTCTGTGCACAGTTCATTCCAATGAGCATGCATGTCTTGCGAATCTCGAAGTATATCAATCAGCGACTAATCAACTCATACTACAAGTTCATTAAGGACAGGCCCTTACAGAAACGTGGCCACGACGTGATCGAGCCAGCCTATGACGAATACATGTTGTAACATGTAAGCCTCACGAACATGCACACACCTAGACAGGCGTAGGGACATCAGGACATGGACGAGAAAAACAGAGTGAAAGCAAAAGCTTCTAAGCCAATGAATGAACGAGGAGATCTCCGGTGCACTTTTGTCTCTCGGAGTATAGGGCACATGGTCACAACACATTTGTGTCTTCTTTCGTTCTTTGCACCAAGTCGGTCTTTCTCTTGCATCTATGCAAAGGGTGTGTAGTAACCACAAAAGCCAGGCCCCACCCCCGCACCCGCGCACAAAGCACCTGGGGTATGTTATCCACCACGACCACATGGCCATGTAACAGCTAACTAAATATGGATTAAAGTAAGACAGCCTCCTGAGTCTTTACTGTTTCTAGTTTTGTTTCATTTCTTGTTTCTTGTTTGAGATACTAGATCTAGACATCTAGTGGGTACAACAATTGACTTGGTGTTGACTAAGGAATAGTCTCCCTAAGGACATCTCCAGCGGGCCTGCTCATTTGCGGACCAAATTGGTCCGCATTTTGTCTGTTTGAGCAGCCGTCCGGGCCGGTGTCCGCGCGGATTTGGTCCATGCACCCAGCGGGGGCTGCTCATTTACAACATGTCCGGCCACGAACAGAGCTAGCTAGCTCCATTGATGGATCGAAACAACACTAGTACACGGCCCCTAGCTAACTTCGTTGATGGATCAGAACAGCTAGCGAGCGAGCAGCAGCAGTCGAGTACCGGATCAGAACAGCTAGCGAGCGAGCAGCAGCAGGCCCGTACGAGGCCGCCCGCGCCTTCGCCGCTCCAGGTCGCCGCCCTGGCGCTCCAGGTCGCCGCCCGCACCTCTGCCACTCTAGGCCCCCGCCCTGGCGCTCCAGGTCGCCGCCCGCGCCTCTGCCACTCCAGGTCGCCGCTCCAGGTCGGCCTCCGCGAGCGGTTCCCCCAGGCGCGAACGGCGCCGCGCCGCGCCTCCAGATCCGCGTCGGCCGCCTGCCGCTTGGCTGGACGGCGCCACAGCGGCGCTCGACGGGGCGCCGCCTCATCGTAGACGCAGGGCTCGCACGCCCCCGGGCTCGCGCCGCCGTGCCCAAGACACCGGTCGAGGCCCCGTGCGGCGGAGAGCCTCGCCGATGCGGGCGTTGGCCATGACGGGGATGGTGACGGCGCGCTTGATGTCGGCGGGGACGCGCTCGAGGCCGGTCTCCTTGGCGATGCGGGCTTGCTCGGGGTTGACGACGTCCATGATGCCGGTGTGCGCCTGCACCTCAGCACACGAGCTCCCGAGCAGCGGTGAGCTGGGCGCGCACGAGCGTCCCCCGGCGAGCTCGCGGCCTTCCGCCCGCCCGCCTCCGCCACCTCCGCGACCGCTTCCGCCGGACCGCCGCGTCCCCGGGCCGCCTCGACGACGCACGGCCGCCGCTCGCCCGGCGCGCGCACGGCCGCCGCCGCCCGCAGCTCGCCCGCCGCCCTCGCCCGCAGCTCGCCCTCGGCGCGCACGGCCGTTGCCGCCCGAGCTCGCTCGCGCCCGCCGCCGCCCGCAGCTCGCCCACCGCGCCCGCCGCTCGCGGGCATCATGGTGTTCGTCTCCAAGGTGCTGCTGCCCAAGGAGATGTTCGCGAGGATGGATGGGCACGGAAAATAAAGAAAGGAGAGAGTAGATGGGGAGAGAGAGGCTGACATGTGGGTCAGGTTTCACGCGGGGCGGGATATCCCGCTAGGCCGCGACGCCGCCCCGCAAGTTGGACCCGTGAAACGCCCGCTGGGCTGCCCGTGTTGGCTGTAGTGGGCTGAAGCGGTTAACCCGCATAATCCACCAGCCTGCCGCGTAGACCGCGTAGTCCCGCGTAGTGGGCTGAAACGGCTGCTCTCTCCATTGTCTATATCGAAGCTGGCAACCATGCCCCGCGGCGCATCGTCGATTTTGGTCACCGCGAGCTTGACGGCGCGCACAGTGACGAGTGAACCTCCAACTTGTCCCCGAACGCGGCGACGGTGGCGGGGATGATGGTCTCGGTCAGCACGTCGTGGACGTCGACTCGTCGAGCACGCGGAACAGCCGCGCTCCAGTTGCGGCGAAGTAGGCTGGCGTAGGCGCTGGTGACGGTGGTGCCCGTCCAGACGGGCGTGCGCCAGTAGGGGCGCGTGCGCCAGTAGGGGCGCGTGCGCAGTTCATGTCCGGGATGAAGGTGTCCGTTGGGTGGTCAAAGCCACGGTGTTGTTCAGGGAGCGCAAGACCAGGTTGCCGTCGTTCGTCAGCATGTGGCCAGTGGTGGCGGTGAGGACGATCCGTTCGTTGTCGTCGTCCAGAGCACCTGGTAGCGTCCGGGGCGAAGAAGCTCAGCCCGGTCGGACACGAGGGGCGCTGGCGAGGAGAGAGCCGCTCGCCGACGGCCAGCTGGTCGCCTTCTCGCACGCACGGCTGCGACAGAAGGAGCCAGACGACGGCGAGCAGAACCGTGACGGTGCACTTGTGAGGACGCGACAAGTCCATGTCTATTGATCACGGCTTGTTCTTGTGCATGTACATAAGCTCTTACTGTTTGCAGAAATTAACGAAATGAACGGATCGATTAGGCTTGGTGAGATGGCGATGTAAATCAACCAAGTTTTATCCAGCGCATGTGAAGTATGGGCGTCAGCTTGGCCAAGAACAACACGTACAGTTGACTTCTGGTTTTGGTTCCTACGCAAAGGGCGGACTTTGTTACAGGAAGAGGCTCTTCTCATGCGAAAAGGACGGAGTCTTTTGTGGAATCGTGGTACAGAGTTTGCGGGTGCAGACGGGATCCCGCATTATTCCGCGTTAATCGTAGCGGTGCATAGCAGGCTGCCCGCAAACACCCGCAATAGATACAGTGTCCCGCATGCAAACTTAGCGGGCAGCCGCAACCCGCCCCGCCTGCAACCTGACATGTGGGGGAGAGAGAGAGTAGATGGGTTTTGGAACGGACAGAGCAGACACAAACGTGTCCGTGAGCTGTCCAGCGGATGCTCAAATCTGACCCAAATTTGGGTCAGGTTTGAGCATCCGCGGACCAAAAAACGGATGCTTGTCCTTTTGAGCAGCCCCGTTGGGGCCTTGTTTTGTCCGGGGCTGCTCAAATCCGGCCCGTCCGGGCCAAATGAGCAGCCCCGTTGGAGATGTCCTAACACGCAAAGCACCTAGCATTTCTGTTTGTCAACAAAATGCTGGCATGTAGATAGACAAATCTGAAGTTACATGTACTAGCCTTTGGACTGTTCGGTTATGCAATTGAGAAGAAAAATCAAGCAAGTCAGGACATCGCAAATGACGAGGAGCGGCCTTTCTGTCCCTGCCATGCTGAAACGATCCTATGGAGCGGAAAGATGACTAGAACCTCTGTTCTCCTCTCCTTAATGATCTTTCTCTAACTGAGATGATGCATGCGTAGAGGATTAAGAAAAGAGGAAGGGGCTAAAGGGGTTTGGAATGTTCGCACCTTGGCGCCAGACCTAAAACCCTGCTCCGGGTGGCTGCTCCTTTTGATAGAGCCACCCATATGGACAGCATGTGCCTGCTATACCCTTTGAGAATTAGGCCAATACGTAATCTAACGGTGTTTCATATACATACCCTCCAACTTCTAATTTTGGCTCAATTTAGTTTTACTGTCCATGTGACGCCAACATACCATTTTAATTGGACTTCAGAATTCTGCGAGATCATATTCCCAACCATCAAAAGTTTGAAGGACTAGATTGTGCGAATATTACCGATCGATCACAAGTTCACAACCACATGTGGTCACATAACATCCTCGAGGGCAAAAGAATTTTTGTCCTTTGTAAATGTGGCTTGAAACTTGTGGGATGTGGTCAAACACACTACCCAGCTCACAGCTCTCACTGATTAGCTTCACCCGTTTTGGTGTCTACAGAGGATCATGCCTCCGTCTCTACTTGGAGCAACGTGGCAAAAGCTTTCATTTTCACATTGGCCTCCTTTTGGCTTCCTTCCAAACCTCTGTTCACTCTTTCTAGTGTGGTCGTTGATGGTGCCTACATACATACTAGTTGATGGACTACCATATGGTGCCATTGATAGTAAGAGTTGATCTCTCGTCGCGGGTCCTTATTAAGCTTCTACATAATACAAGACTTGGTAATGTCCCTTTTGTTATGCTTTGATTGGAGAGAGAAAGCGTACCAAAGTTGGCATTGCATCGGGATGGCCTTACCAAAATCAGGACAATAAGAGTTCCCCTGAGTTGTAGATTTTGTCATGCTGCGAATGAAGGGGTTTAATTCAAAATGGTGTGATTGGGTAGCCCGTTTTATTCAAGGGGGAAGTGTAGGTGTTCGAGTTAATGATGATATTGGTCATTATTTTTAGACTTTAAAGGGGTTGAGGCAAGGAGATCCTTTATCTCCAATTTTGTTTAATCTGGTAGCAGATATGTTGGTTGTTCTTATTGATAGGGCAAAAGAGGACAACCAAGTGGGAGGTCTTATGGACCATTTAGTCGAAGATGGAATTTCAATTCTTCAATATGCGGATGACACTATTTTATTTATGAAGCATGATATTGAAAAAGCTGTCAACATGAAGTTGATATTGTCTATGTTTGAGCAGCTATCTGGGTTGAAGATTAATTTTCATAAGAGTGAGATTTTATGCTTTGGTAAAACCTCTGATTGCTTAGATGATTATCGTGCTATTTTTGGATGCGACATTGGGTCTCTTCCTTTTAAGTACTTAGGTATCCCTATTCACCATAGGAGGCTACTTAATAGGGAATGGAAGATCATTGAGGATCACTTTGAAGAAAAATTAAGTTCTTGGGTTGGTAAATTGTTATCATATGGAGATAGATTGGTTTTAATTAACTCGGTACTAACTAGCCTTCCAATGTTTTTATTGTCTTTCTTTGAAATACCCGTTGGGGTACGCAAAAGACTAGATTTCTTTAGATCTCGTTTCTTCTGGCAAAGTGATGTTGTAAAGAAAAAATATCGCCCAACAAAGTGGAATATTGTGTGTCGTCCTAAGGATCAAGGGGGTTTGGGGATTGAGGTATTAGAGATTAAGAATAAGTGCCTTCTGAGCAAATGGTTATATAAACTCTTAACTGAGCAACGAGTTTGGCAAGAGCTTCTTTCCAATAAGTATCTTAAAGGGAAAACCTTAGCCCAAGTGGAGGCTAAACCTACTGACTCTCTTTTCTGGAAAGGGATCATGGGTGTTAAGAAAGACTTTTTTAACAGTATTGAATTCACTCTGGGAAATGGCATTGGCATTAGGTTTTGGGAGGATTCTTTGTTGGGGAACTCCTCTCTAGCCTCCCAGTTTCCTTCTTTGTATGCAATAGTGCGACAGAAGAATATTCTAGTTTCCGAGGTGTTCCGACAAGTTCCTTTGAATTTACAGTTTAGAAGAACGCTGGTAGGGGAACGCTGGTAGAGGATAAGTGGGACTCTTGGTTATGTCTGGTACAGAAACTTATGAGAGTTCAGTTATTAGACAGTCATGATACAGTTAGGTGGAAGATTACTACTTCGGGCTCATTCTCGGTTAAATCTTTTTAGGTTGATCTAATGAATGGGCATGTTAGATTTCTTCGTAAGTACTTGTGGAAGTTGAAAGTACCTCTGAAGATTAAGATTTTCGTGTGGTTTTTATCTAGGAAAGAATTGCTCACTAAAGATAACTTGACTAAAAAGAAATGATATGGATGTACAAATTGTGTCTTTTGTGGTGCGGAAGAGTCCGTAGAACACCTTTTTATATCCTGTGATTTTTCCAAAAAGATTTGACGTTTGGTTCACTTTACTTTCAGTATTTCACCTCCAAAAATATTAAGAATATGTTTCGCAATTGGTTATTTGGTGTGGATAAGAAAACAAAAGTTTTTATACGCATTGGTGTATGTGCTTTCCTTTGGGCAATTTGGAATTGTCGGAATGAGATTATTTTTAACAATAAGAAAGCTGGAAATTTTTTGCAGGTTACTCTTCAAGCTACGCATTGGATTCAAACTTGGGCGTTGTTGCTCCCCGAGGATCAGCGAGGACGTTTGGCTACTGGATGCACTCGGCTGATGGCGGTCGTTTGGGCTATCTTCAGCAAGGGTGGCTGGTTGCACACCAGACGTCTAACAGATGCGTAGCTGCTGTTTGCTAGAGTTTCGTTGGTTAATTCTAGCATCTTTTTTCCCTCGTCTTGAGAGGTTTTACTGTTACTTTTCATTTATGTAAGACCAGACTTGGATGTTTACTTCTATAATAAAAGCCGTGTGCATCAATGCGATGCAGAGGCTGGGTGATTCCTTTTCAATAATTTTTTTTGCCAATCCGTATTCTCAGTAAACAATTCTCGCTCCTTGTAATCAGTGGCGAAGAACGACCCAATTTTAGGTAGGGCGAGCATATCACTTTTTAATAACAATCGGGGGTGGGGGCAATTGCCCCATCCCATGATAATATGTAAAAACTAGTTAATATGGTTTTTTAAACATGAATAAGCTATTTTCAGTTCGACAAAGTAGTTAAAATTTATAGATGACATTAAAAATCACTTCAAGTGGTTTTAAGTATAAGTTTACTAATTATCTTCAAGCTATACTAAACTCTCCTTTCGAATTCCTCTTATCCATATAGGGCAAAAGAATTTTTGTCCTTTGAAAATGTGGCTTGAAACTTGTGGGATGTGGTCAAGCACACTACCCAGCTCACAGCTCTCACTGAATAGCTTCACCCGTTTTGGTCTGTACATAAGATCATGCCTCCGTCTCTACCTTGAGCAACGTGGCAAAAGCTTTCATTTTCACATTGGCCTCCTTTTGGCTTCCTTCCAAACCTCTGTTCACTCTTTCTAGTGTGGTCGTCGATGGTGCCTACATACATAGTTGATGGACAACCATATGGTGCCATTGATACGTGGGAGTAGATCTCTCGTCGCGGGTCCTTGTTAAGCTTCTACATAACACAAGACTTGGTAATATCCCTTTTGTTATGCTTTGATTGCAGAGAGAAAGGGCAATGCGTACCAAAGTTGGCATTGCATCGGGATGGCCTTGCCAAAATCAGGACAATAAGAGTTCCCCTGACACTATGTCACGGCTGATAGTTCCCGGCATTTTCATAGAGGCATTTTTATAAGGTGCCTTAAAAAATCATATGTAGTGGCACGTTTTGTAACAGTGCCTCTAAAAATCGATTTTCGGAGGCATTTTTTGAAATGCCTTCAATTATAACCGAAGGCGTATTATATAATGCCTTAAACATTATAATTCCTCCGGTTATAGTGCCTCTAAAAATTGTATAGTGCCTCCAATTATAATCTAAGCCATATGATGTAGTGCCTTAAAAAATGTATTTTTTAGAGGCACAATAAAAAATGCCTCAAAAATTAATTTTTTGAGGCACTATTTACTTATGCCTTAAATGATCTTTCCCTACATGATTTGATGTGGCATTTTTCTAAAATGCCATTTATGATTATTTGAGACACTTTAGTTATTTTTAAAGGCATTTTTGTATGCCTTTGAAAATCACCCGTGATGTAGTGTGAGCTGTAGATTTTGTCATGCAGTTGCCCATCCGTATTCTCAGTAAACAATTCTCGCTCCCTGTAATCAGTAGCGAAGAACGACCCAATTTTAGGTAGGGCGAGTATATCACTTTTTAATTACAATGGTGGGTGGGGGCAATTGCCCCATCCCATGTTAATATGTAAAAACTACTTAACATGATTTTTAAACATGAATAAGCTGTTTTTGGTTCGACAAAGTAGTTAAAATTTATAAATGACATTAAAATTCACTTCAAGTGGTTTTAAGTATAAGTTTACTAAATATCTTGAAGCTATACTAAACTCTTCCTTTCGGATTCCTCTTATCCATATATTCATGGTCAGTGATTTGATGGTTGGCTTGACATAACCTGTAACTGTAGAAGAAAGTCAGGGACATACACAACAATAATATATAGTAAAGCGAACTTACAGGTAAAACAAAAAAGCAAAAAACAATTGAAAATGATGCAACAGCTGCTGACCAAATCCTACTCCACGATCAGCCTCTGAATAGGCCACTGTTCTTTTTATTGGTAACGATAGGCTAGGCTCTGTGTGATTAAAATCATGCAATAGCTGCCGGCTCAATCTTACTCCATGATGAGTCTCCGCCAGTGGTGAAGAACGACCCAAATTATTGGTAGGGCGAGTATATCACTTTTTAATTACAATTATGAGTGGGGACAATTGTCCCCATCCCCGTTATAAGATGTGAAAACTATTTAACATGATTTAAATATGAATAACCTATTTTCAATTGGACAAAGTAGTTAAAATTTATAAATGTCATTAAAATTCACTTCAAGTGGTTTAAGCATAAATTTACTAAATATCTTAAAGCTATACTAAACTCTCCTTTCATATTCCTCTTATCCGTATATTCATGGTCAGTGATTTGGATTGATTTCTCGCACTAATAACATATATAACGTCGGTTTTGGAAATTATGTGGCCCGGCAGGCATAAGAAAGAACCCAAAGTAAAAAATACTTTTACATAGCAGTGTGAGACAATGAAATGCACTATTGTTCTTTCAAATTACACGACAGTTTGAGCCCTACGTCACACATGAGAACGTGGTAGGAAATTCATTGAACACGACAGTACTTCGTGCAGTTTAACATGGGATGATGGGAAATTCATTCAACTTTGCATGATGCCCCGCTTCTCCCAATTCAATCTCGACTGCTCAGTCTCAACCATGTCTTTTCATAACCTAATACAACACATAGCTCAGCCGTACCTGAGGAGGTCGGCTCCGTTGTTTTGCCTCGCAGTCGCACGGGAGGTTCAGTGGCAGCTGGACCTATGGTTGATTTTATTTTGCCGCTTGATGCATGTAAAATACATAGATGAATTTTGCATATTTTCACATGGTTTTCTATTACATATTGCATCATATAAGGGTATAATTCAATGTTTTATAGTATTTTGGGGTTAAATTACAAAGTCCCCCAACTTTTATGGAGTTAACCCTGCCTGTCAGAAACCCAGTTTTCTATATTTTTGACGTTTCAGGGGGCAAACTTCCGCGAAATCACCTGAAAATCTGCGGGGGTCATTTTCTTGGAAGGAGAAGACTTGCGGGCGAAGGATCCACGAGAATTGGGCAAGGAGGCCCAAAAGAGGACCCTCCACGTGGACAGATTCCTTGGTCGCGTGAGAGGCCCCCTTTTGGCCCCTGTGGCCCCAATTCCTTCCATCTTCGACTCCGTCTTGACCTAAAACCGACTATAAAAAGGGTCCCCCGTACCCTCCCGGAGAGGAGCGCCGCCGAAACACCAAAACACCGAAACAGAGACCTGGAGTTCCAGATTGGAGGGGGAAAACTCCGGCGGGGCGCCGCCGGTGTGATCTCCTACCCCTCCAACGTCATCTCCATCGACATCTCCATGAAGAGGGAGTAGTCCACCCCAGGGCTATGGGTTTGTGGAAGTAGCACTTGTATCTCTCTCTCTCTATGTGCTTCACTAATTAGATCCGTATGAGCTGCCTCACATGATTACGGGCACCGTTGTAATTTCTATGTGGTGGATCTTTTCTATGAGTTATTGAATATGAGATTGCAATTGTTTCTCTTGAGTTATTTGAATGGATGGATCTTATGTACTCCGTTCTTATTTGATAGCTTTGATCAATCTATTTCTTGAGAGCGTGTGTGGGGTGATGGGTGCAATAGTTGGAGTAACGGGGGGTGGCTAGTGCTGTGAAAGTGACAGAAGTTCAGCGATCCACTTAGGTTTTGTTAAACCTTTCTTAGTTACCTCACTAGGGATAAAAAGGAGTACCTTGTTACCGGGCATTTGAAGTGACACTAATCAATCTCCATGACTCGATCTAGCAAGTTCTTATTTCAACTTCATGTCACATTGCTTAAAGCTATACTCTGTTTTTCCTTAATTATCGAGGTGTTATGATTTATTTCGCATCTTGGTGGAGTATAAGAGGGATCAATATGACCGTAGAGATCTCTATGCTAGAACGTGATGCCCATATGAAAGTACTCAATGTTAAACATGTTATTGTAATCTCACATGTAATTCTTTATGTCCATCGTCTACCACATTATTTGAGAGAATGCAAGTGTGAAACCATGAACCACGGTCCTATTTTAAATATAAGAAAACACTCTAGTTACTTTGCTGCAATTTACTTTACTTGCACTTTACTTTACTTGCATCTCCAATTCGAATTTATATTATCTCCATCACAACTTGCATCACAAAAATACAAAAAGAATCCATTGCATATTTATTTTCTCATTTGCATTTAGTAGTAGATTTAATTATGGCACATTAATTTCAGTTTTGCATTGCAATTTAGAAGTCTCACACCTTGTGCTTGACAACCACTTGGTGAGGTTGAGAGCACAAAATTCTCTACTTGTTTGCAGGATCCTGGAGGAAGCTTAGAAGACAACTGCTGAAATACTGGCTCCCCAAGAGTTCGATATAAACCATCGAGTCACCCTCGTGGGGAAGAAGGCTTGCCACTAGCTACACACTCTGCACTTGGAGTCTCAACCTATCCATCACCGCTGTAGCGGTGTCGGTCGGACACGACATAGCACAATTAGTTTGGTTTGATATAGCGATATTACTCCAGGGCGACGATGGTTGGCTGCACGTTACCTCGTAACTGTAGAAGAAAGTCTGGGACATACACAATAATAATATATAGTAAAGCAAACTTACAGGTAAAAGAAAAGGCAGGAAACAATTGAAAATGATGCAACAGTTGCCGACCAAATCCTACTCCACAATCAGCCTCTGAATAGGTCATTGCTCCCTTTCTTGGTAAGGATAGGCTAGGCTTTGTGTGGTTAAAATCATGCAATAGCCACCGACCAAATCCTACTCCATGATGAGTCTCTGCCAGTGACGAAGAACGGCCAAAATTTTAGATAGGGCGAGTATATCACTTTTTAGTTACAATCATGGGTGGGGGCAATTGCCCCCATCCCCATGATAAGATATAAAAACTATTTAGCATGATTTTTTAAATATGAATAAGTTAGTTTCAGTTGGACAAAGTAGTTAAAATTTATAAATGTCATTAAAATTTACCTAAAGTGGTTTTAAACATAAATTTACTAAATATCTTCAGGGTATATTAAACTCTCCTTTCGGATTCTTCTTATCCATATATTTATGGTTAGTGATTTGGATTGATTTCTCGCACTAATAACATGCACCATTTAAACTAAAGACATATGTAAGAGAACAAGTACAGTAAAAACGTAAACATAAGATTGATCTTATGAGCACTTATCTTTGGTTTGCTGATATAATAGTCACTGGTTTGCCATCTAATCATTATTTGGGTTGCATCAAAGGTAATACTTTGACATTTTGTTAAAGAAATTATCATCCGACTAATTTTGTTAAATGCAAGATATTTTTCAAACATAATCAAGAAAAGAGATGTTCCGGAATAATTCTGAATATAGCTTATTTAAGGGATAATGAAAATGAGTGGTAATATAGCATATTGTAACATATATAGAGGGTGTCTCTTCACCTTTTCTTGGTTTGTCCCATTATATCACCATTTTCGTAAAATTTAGGACCATGATATTTTTCTGTGCAAATTGACATCTTCCAAGACCTCTCTCTCAAGAATCATATTTCCAATTAAGAAAATTTGTCCTCATATTATTAACCAAAGATATTGACTAAACTAATACAATTAAAATTTACATAAGATGAATAAATCAAAAGTACCATCAAACATAATCTATCAGTTACCCAAGTTTGGTTTTGGACACGTCATGAACTAGCCTAAAAACTCTCAAGTCATTCTTAAATACCCCACCTAGAATATTGTTTAGCTAGAATCGGGGCTTTTAGATTGAAAATTAGCTATTACAAAGAAAAATAGTTCATTTTAGATTAGACTAGACGTAATCCCTCATTTTGATTTCAAATTAGTTTTGTGCAGTGTTGTTTAAAAGAAGCATAACGTTGTCATACATAGTTTATTTATAACGTACAAACACTCAAATTGTTCTAGAAAAACATGTGCATGTAAATGTTTTCATTAAAAAAATCTAGGTAGGGCGGCTGCCCTATCTTGCCCTACTCGGAGCTCCGCCCCTGCTGGTAACTCCTCGTGATTTGCACCGCGCCAACGCATCACCTATTCTTGACTTGCCTCCACTCACATTTTCGACCTGTTAAGTTCTTTTTTATTTTGTTGCAGTATATCATAATTTTCCACAAGGAAAAAGAAAAAAGGCTCACCTATTGCTCTCTGGTTTCTAAACGGTCCCCAAGGCTTGTACGGATGACACAGCTGATCACATGCAGTGGCGGACCCAGGATTTAGAGAAGACCGGGGCTATTTTCTAATGACCAAAAACTATGGGAAAATGTTTTCTTCTAGTCCCATCCAAAAATTGCACTGAAAAGACAAATAGAGTTTTGAGTGAAACATAGGTTTATTGTTTAACCAAATAAAAATAAGAAAAACACACCAAAAAATTAGACTGACATCGCTCAATGAGAAATTTTAGTATATGAATACTAACAAAGTTTTGGTCTGACCCTAATCTATCATTTCTTTGATGAACTAGAAGAGAGTCAAGGAAAAATAATTTTAAAATCGATCAAACACATAAATTACCTGTTAGCAGGGAGAAAAAGTAGCATACTAGTTGAACGCGATGAGCTCACAAAGATGGACAAGTGTCAGTAGGGGCGGGCGGCAATTGGCGGAATCGTGGCCATGCTTTGGCATGGTTCTACAAGTCGAAATCTTGAAGACGCGGCGGCATCTTGTAGTAGTCCAAATCGACACATCTCCATCGGCCATTGCGGAAACGACACGATCAAGCAAGACGGCGCTGGCCGTTGGCGGCTGGTAGCTAGGGTTATTAGAGCAACCACAACGCAACGCTTATTTTACACGCGCTAGGATAATTCTCCCGACCGTTCGGCAGTTGTTAAATAGAATCCCGGTCGATGTACGCTTGTATATGGGCACGCTAAAAGGACTTAGACAAGGTGATCCGATGTCACCTATTCTTTTTAACCTTGTAGCGGATATGTTGGTTATCCTCATAGATCGAGCTAAGGATGATGGTCAAGTAGGAGGGTTGATACCACACCTTATGGAAGGAGGGGTATCTATCCTTCAATATGCCGATGACACGATTATTTTCATGGAACATGACGTGCAAAAGGCCCTAAATATGAAGCTTATACTTGCGATATTTGAGCTTTTATCGGGTCTTAAAATTAACTTTCATAAAAGTGAGATCTTCTGTTTTGGTAAAGCTAAGGATGCTCAAGATGAATACCGTCACATTTTTGGCTGCGAGGTAGGAAGTTTACCTTTCAAATACCTTGGCATAGCAATTCACCATAGGAAACTTCTTAATAAAGAGTGGAAACCGATTGATGACAAGTTTGACAGGAAACTTAGTTCTTGGATAGGCAAATTGCTATCTTATGGGGACCGCCTCGTTTTGATTAACTCTGTCTTATCAAGTTTACCTATGTTTCTGTTGTCCTTCTTTGAAATTCCTGTTGGGGTTAGGAAACGATTGGATTTCTATCAATCGAGATTTCTTTGGCAAAGTGATGTGAAAAAGAGGAAACACCGCCTAACAAAATGAAATATTGTGTGTCGTCCGAAAGATCAAGGAGGCTTAGGGATTGAGGTTTTACAAATTAAAAATATGTGTTTGTTAAGTAAGTGGTTCTACAAAATTTGGACTGAAGAAGGGGTATGGCAAGAGCTGCTCTCTAATAAATATTTAGGGGATAAAACGTTATCTCAAGTAGAGAGTAAACCATCGGACTCACCCTTCTGGAAAGGGCTTATGAGAATTAAGAATGAATTCTTTTCACGGGGCAAGTTTTCCTTAGGGAACGGTCAGCATGTGCGGTTTTGGGAAGATACATAGTTAGGTGATGAACCGTTATCACAATCCTATCCATCACTGTATAATGTTGTCTCACATAAAAATGTTACGGTCGCAGATGTATTAGCGCATAATCCTCTGAACATTCGGTTTCGTAGGAGTATGGTGGGACATAGAAGAGATCGGTGGTTGCATTTGGTAGAAAAGTTGATGGGGGTTTCCCTCAGAAATGATAGAGATGAGTATCGATGGAAACTTACAGTTAATGGGTCCTTCTCCGTTAAATCGTACTATGCTGATGTGATGCACGGTTCCACAAGATTTTTGCGAAAATACTTGTGAAAATTAAAGGTGCCATTGAAGATCAATATCTTTTTATGGTTCCTTAACAGAAAGGTGATTCTTACTAAGGACAATTTGATTAAGAGAAATTGACATGGTTGTGAAAAAATGTGTTTTCTGCGATACAGACGAGTCTGTAGAACACCTTTTCATCGCATGCCCTTTTACCCGTGATATTTGGCGCCTAATACACTTTACTTTTAGCATTTATCCACCGACCAGCATTGCGAATATGTTTGTTAGCTGGTTAAATGGAATAGACAGGAAAACAAAAACACGAATTCGAATTGGTGTGGCTTCTTTCCTATGGGCGATTTGGAATAGTCGAAATGATGTAGTGTTTAACAAACAAATAAACACTCATTTTTTGCAGGTTGTAAACAAGGCGGTTTATTCTATACAGATGTGGTCCTTCCTTCTCCCGGTGGATCAGCGCGGACTTATGGATTCAGGCTGTGCTCGACTGATGGCGGTCGTTCGGGCTATTTACAGCTGGGCTGGGTGGCTTAATTTGAGGCGACTTGATGTATGATTTGTCGCTGTTTGCGTGGCCACTTTGTCAGATCCATGATTGTAATACGCTTTAACTCGGAATGATTCTTTATTTAATAAAATCCGGCTATATGAATTGCTTTGATGCAGAGGCCGGGGCACAGACTCCCATTTCTTAAAAAAAAAGCTAACCGTTTTGATTAAGAGCATCTCATCCAGATTAAACGGACCAGAATAGAGCGGTTCGGACGGAAACAGCATATTAGCAGGCAACTGGCTGTACACCGGGGAAAAGGCTTGGGATATAGACCGTCTGCAGAATTACGGACACCCTTCTTCTCTCTCCTTATTATCTTTCATCCACATCATAAAACTATCTATAACTTCTCTTTACAGACAGCCGAGTCATCCCCATTGTACATGCCCTAAGATGTAAACTACAGTAGATACGGACGCTTAGATGCGATCATGCTAACTACCATGGAGGCGTGCCTCTGTGGACGCGCCATACTGGGACTCTAGACTAGCCCTATTCGTACACGATCAAGGACACGGGCTGGATTGTTTGTGGTCTAGATTTTAATTGAAAATGGCATGGGGTACGTGTATTATCTTGGGCTACGACCAGGGCTGTAGCACGGGCAGCCCTAGCGCAGTTCCGCCCCTGCTACTACGCCATCCGTCTCATATTAAGTGTCGTAAAAAGAGATTTCTGGAGAATCCTGAGTTGAACACATTCAGAGAGCAGAGCTAACGTGGGTAAGCGGTCGAGAACAGCTTGCGAGTGAGTCCGGCGAGCGCGTTCTCCGCTCTTCCGCCGGTGGCCACCCCGGCCCCGGCGTCCACCCCTTCCCTACCCCGTGCGCTCGGTGGCCATGGAGCCGCGCTCCCCCTCGCGTTCTCGGGCGATGCTGGTCGGTGGTGGCCAGCACGCCTTGAGCGCATCTCGCAGTCCGGGCTCGGCTTCGTCCGCGTCGCTCGGCCGGCCGGTCGTCTCAGGCTTGGGGCTTTCCTCCGAGGAGTCGTCGCCGGAGCCATCTAGGCACGACCAGGGCGCTACCTCGGGCGCGGTGGTGGGCTCGGTCGGGCCTCCCGGAAGGAGTGTGCAGGAGCGGCTAACCTGGATTCCATCGGCGCCGTCTCGAAAGTCTCTCTGGAGGAAGAGGAAGGCCACGCAGCGCGCGGCGGAGGCTCAAGCGGCTGCCGTGGCAGCGGCGGCGGCGGCGGCCGCTGTCACACCCCATCGCTCGCCGGTGCCTCCGGAGCTCATTGGGCTCTGTTTCAACTGCTATGAGCCGGGGCATCGGAAGTGGGAGTGCAAGAACACACAGGTGTGCAACCGCTGTGGAGAAGATGGCCACGCGTCGTGGGAGTGCGGCCGCCCGCGCAGTCTGCTCTCGGAGGAGGAGCTCCGCCAGGAACTGCTCGCCAAAAGGGCCAGGAGAGGGTCGTCGCCGGTGCTGGCAAGGGGGTGAACCACGGTCAGTACAGGGGCGGCGCTGCAGTTGAGACTGCGCGTCGCACTTTGTCGCCGGCGGTGCACTCATCTTGGTCACCGGGGGCTTCCGGTCTCTCGCCGGTTTCGGGGGGGGGGGGGGGCTTGGCGCTGCGGAGGTGGAGTGGTCGACGGTGGATGCGCCCATTTGCGTTATTCGCCGTTCACCGGGAATGCGTGACCTAGAAGATATTATGAGGTACGCCATGGTGGTCTCAGTCGGTGGTCCGCGGCCGGCAGTGACACGGGAACAGGTGCAGGACGCGCTACGAACACGCCTCGAGATCACCTACGACTTCGTCTCCGTCCACACGTATGCGCCGGAGGATTTCCTCCTTGTGTTCACCAATGAGGAGTGCAGGAACAGGCTTGCTTCGCTGCCATCGTTGGTCTGCGACGGATTCACCCTCTTCGCGAGACCTTGGAACAGACAGGCACAAGCAACAATGGTGGCAATGAAAGAGAAAGTGGAGATTGTAATGGAGGGTGTCCCACCCCATGCTTGGGCGATTTGAGACGGTTGACGATCTCTTGGGGACCTCCTGCGTGGTGGGCAAGTTCGCGTATGAGTCCAACACACGGGATGACCTCGCGCTCCTCCGTCTGCAAGCTTAGACGGATGACTGGAGGTTGATTCCTCGGGCGCGCACACTGGTCATACCAGAGCCAGCGAGCCACGGAGACCGCACGCCGTCCCCTGAGAGGCCCGCGTTTCGCTCGCCGGGGAGGAGCCCAACCCCGGAAGTGGACACGCGCGTGGTCGAGACGCTGAGATACAAGGTGATCATCCACGTCGTTGGAGTGGAGGCGGACCTCTCCGAGGATGGCGCTCTGGTGGTGTCGGGCGTGGGCAGCAGCGGTGGCCCGTCGGCGTTCGGAGGTTCCGGGAGCTCAGGCGGAACTTTCCGCAAGCTCCCATGGCGGCGAGGGTTCCTGGACTGCCGTAGGGAAGGAGACGCGCAGGTTGGTGGTGGGCCCGGTCAACGGTCGTTTGCGCGGGTCGTGGCCCCGCCATGCAACTGGAGACTCCCGCCTCTCACTGGCGGACATGTGGAGCTGGGGGTTTCCCGCCCAGGGGTCGAACGGGTCGCGCGGATGGTTCAAACTCCACTTTGGCAGCCACCAATGCTGGAGAAAAGCAACTGCACAGTAAGGAATCCCGAGGCTCCATCTTTGCGGCAGGAGGTGGGGCCTGGTGGCGCTTTTTCTTCGCCTTTGGCGCAGGAGGCGGGCCAGGGTATCACGTTTGGGTCCTTTGACTCTGTCAGCGAGGTGGGAAAAGTGGTTGGGCCAGCAGGGAGTCAGAGACCGGGCGCTGCCGTCCTTGTGACGGGCCCCGAGGAGAGGAGCAGGTGCTCGCTTCCCATTGGCCAGGAAGGCGCACCAGCGGAGATGCGGTTGGCGGGCGCAAACTTCCAGCGGAGGGGCCCCGAGGAGCAGGCCAGGTGTGCACCTGGCACTGGCCGGGCCAGCGCACCAGCGAAAGAGGTGGGAGCAGCCGCTCTCGCAGCGGGCCCCACGGGAGGCAGTGCTCGTTCACCAATTGGACGAAAAAGCACTGGGATCGGCGCGCCCTCACACTGCACCGATGCATCTCCTTTGGGACCCACGGAGATCAGTACCAGGGGAAAAGTTGTGGCTGTGGATGAGGGGCCCACGAAGAATCGTGCAGTGAGGTTCACGGAGGCGCAGGTTTCGACGGACCCCAAAGCTGGGGCTGTACGGCCAAGGGAGGAAGGTTCGACGACCTTGGGTGCTACCGCTGTTCCAGCGGCCCCACACGCACAATTTGTGTTGCGTCCGGTGTGTCGGCTTGCGCGGAGTCTGAGGATTTGGGTGCTTCTACCGCTGCTGCGGGTCCCACGGGAGTTAATGCAGATGCACTAGTGATCAGTATGGGGTCCAGGCGCAGGTCCTGCGGTGGATCTTGTCTGGGGTGAGGATCGCACGGATGTTTCTGCAGGCTCTTTCTCGGCACTCTCATCCTGTTCGAGTCCCACGACCCAGCCAACCGAGATGAGCCACGAGGAATATTTTGAAGTCTCCCTCACGCAGGATGGGGAGGACTCTGCATCAGTAGATGGAAACACGGTTGTAGACGGGCACGCCAGCCCCTCTATGGATGACAGGCACGAGCCGACGGACGCACAGCAAATGAGTAGGCTGCGTGCGTTCTGTGCTGGACTGCTTAAAAAACTCGCGCCACCACTTCTGAAGGAAGTTGAAGCAACTGCTGGCCCTAAGTTGGGAGGGGTTGCTTCACCCCAAGGAGGCAGACTCGGCGCACTGCCATTCCATGCTCTATGAGCAAACCACTCAAGAAGGCATCTGCTGCAGAGAATATGCTTCTTAAAGCCCTTGGCGTTGTCCCGGAGAACATGGTGGTTGATGAGAAGGCCATGGAGGAGTTCCGAGGATTGTTTGACTCCCCTATGATGGACGATCATCTGCGGGTGGTGGCGTCTATCTTCGGGAAGGTCTTGCCTCCACTGGAGGACTTGCCTCAGCTGGGGAGTATTCAGGTGTGCGCCCATTGATTTGGGTGGCACCTTGAGGAGAGGTCTTTTGGTAAAGTTGGATACAAGTCTTGAAATTCTGAGTTGGAACCCTCGGGGTTTGAATGACACAGCTAAGAGAGATTCGGTGAGGACCTTCGTGCAGTCTGTAAAAGTGAATCTTGTCTGTCTACAAGAGACAAAATTGAATAATGTTGACCGCTACTTAGTGCAGCAGTGCCTCGGTCCCTCTTTTGACGGTTTTGCCTTCCTGCCTGCGGTTGACACGAGAGGAGGCATCCTTGTGGCCTGGGACACGACAGTTTTGAGCCTGGGCCATGTCAGTCTTGACACGTTCGCTCCCACAGGGGAGGTGACCACCTCTGAGAATAAAAGGTGGTGGCTTTCTGTCGTTTATGGACCACAGTCGGATGCAGAAAAGATTCAGTTTCTTCAAGAGCTCTCTGAGCGGAGATCCCTTTGCCCCGGGCCGTGGCTTATTGTGGGTGATTTCAATATGATCCTTTCAGCAGCCAAGAAAAACAACGCTAACCTGAACAGAAACATGATGAGCAGGTTCAGGAATTTCGTGAGCTTGCACGAATTGCGTGATGTTTACCTACACGGCCGCCTCTATACCTGGAGTAATGAGAGATCTACCCCCACCATGACTCGTATTGATAAAGCGCTTGCATCAGTGGATTGGGACATTTGCTACCCTGACTGCATTCTGCAAGCTTTGTCCAGTAACGTGTCAGATCATACCCCGCTTCATCTTTCCTTGTGCGCTGCTGCTAAGCCCAAGAGGCGCTTCCGGTTCAAGCTTTTCTGGCTGAAGATGGATGGATTCGAGGAGGCGGTGAAAGAAGGTTGGAGATGTGACGAAGGGATTGTAGACCCCTTTAAGAGATTGGATGCCTTGTTCAGAAACCTAGCGAGTCCCTTGCAATCTTGGGGACAGAAGAAAGTGGGAAACATCAAGATCCAGTTGGCTATTGCCAACACGGTAATTCTCAGGCTTGAGAGTGCGCTGGATAGGAGACCCCTCACTATGGGTGAGGTGTGGCTTAGGCGCACGCTCAAGTTGGCTATTTTAGGCCTCTCCTCACTTGAGAGAACAATGGCCAGGCAACGTTCCAGAGTGAGATGGCTAAAGGAGGGGGACGCCAACACTAGACTCTTTCACGCAGTGGCCAATGGCAGGAGAGTTCGTAGTTTTATCCCGAGTTTAAGAGTGGAGGGTTCACATGTCACAGAGCAGGTTCTAAGGAGGAGGTCTTCTTCCAGGCGTATAGCAGGTTATTGGGGAAGTTGCATACTAGGGAGTCCACTGTTGACCTAGATTTCATCGGACTGCACTCCCAGGATCTGAGAGAGCTGGATGGGCTGTTCACTAAGGAAGAAGTCTGGAACACAATCAGGGAGCTGCCAGCAGACAGGGCCCCTGGGCCAGACGGATTCGTGGGGGCCTTTTATCATCGGGCATGGAGTATTATCAAACCCGACATCATGGCAGCTTTGCAGAAGCTTGCGGTGGGAGATGGCAGAGGGTTCGCAAAACTGAACAGAGCGTTGTTGGTGTTGATTCCCAAAAAAGCCGGATGCTGTGGAGGTGGGAGATTTCAGACCAATCAGCTTGGTGCATAGTTTCTCAAAGTTGGTGTCCAAGATCCTTGCAAACAGACTTAGAAGCAAGTTAGGAGTACTGGTTAGCACAAATCAGTCGGCTTTTATCAAGGGCAGGAGTTTGCATGATAACTTCCTGCTCGTTCGGCAAATGGCTCGTAAGATCAACACTCGTAGGGAGAAGGGAGTTCTTCTCAAGTTGGATATGGCCAAAGCTTTTGACTCCTTGTCATGGTCTTTTCTGATGGAAGTGTTACGCAAGATGGGTTTTAGTGAGGCTTGGTGCAGGCTATTATCCATTCTACTTTGTACAGCTAGTACCAAAATCCGGGTTAACGGAGTGCCGGGGAACAGGATTGTTCATGCTAGGGGGCTGAGACAGGGGGACCCCATTTCCCCCATGTTGTTTGTTTTGGCTATGTAGGTCTTCACTTGCACGTTATCCAAGGCCGTTGAGGAGAGTCTTTTTGCCCCTCTTCCAGGCTGCTCTGCGACACAGCGGGTGTCTATTTATGCTGATGATGTCGTGCTCTTAATCAAACCAGTTGAGAGGGATCTTGTAGCAGTCAGACAGCTTCTGCACATCTTCGGGGAAGCTTCAGGGCTGCTAGTGAACTATGCCAAAACATCGGCAACGCTCATAAGAGGAGAGGAGGTTGACGAAGCCCTCATGACGCAAGTACTGAACTGCAACGTTGTGGGGTTTCCAATTAAGTACCTTGGGCTTCAGTTAGCATTACGGCCGCTGTCGAAAGGGGAGTGGCAGCCCTTGCTCGACCAAGTCCTGAGGTGCGTGCCATCTTGGCAAAGTGGTATGATTGCCAGAGCAGGTAGATTGACTCTAGTCAAAGCAGTAGTTGCGGCGAGGCCGGTCCATCAGCTGCTAGTTGCCGAGGCCCCCTGTTGGCTGTTGGAGGAGATTGACAAGTGGATGAGGGGACTTTTTTTTGGGGTCCGGATCGGAGCACGCATTGGGAGGGCAATGCCTTGTGGCATGGGAGAACGTTTGCAAACCTACAGTTTTCGGTGGCTTAGGCGTGAAGAACCTTGAGCTCCATGGGCTAGCACTTCGTGTCAGATGGGAATGGCTGAGGCGTACGGATGAGTCCCGGCCCTGGCAGGGATTGCCAGTCCTGAGGGACACCTTGGCGGCAAAAGTCTTTAACAGCCTGGTGAAAATTGTAGTGGGGGATGGAAGGAAAACACTCTTCTGGAAAGACAGGTGGCTAGAGGGGAGGGCGGTTGGCGATATTGCACCGCTCTTGAGGGGAGCGGTCAATGCTAGAACGGCTAATAAAAGGACTGTTTTCGAGGCCTTGAGAGAGAACAAATGGCTGGATGATGTGAAGCCCCCACTGAACATGCATATGGCAGCCCAATGCGTTAGTTTGTGGTTGTGCATTCAGAGGATTCAGAGGGAGGAGGATATGGAGGATGAGTTCAGCTGGCCGGCGTCGGCCTCAGGGGTCTACTCGGCTAGCTCCACGTATAAAATGCTGATGCAAGGGCTCACCAGATTCCCTTTGGCCAACGGGATCTGGAAGTGTTGGGCCCCACCAAAGTGCAAGATTTTCATGTGGCTCGCACTTCAGCATAGGATTTGGACCTCAGACAGGAGGGCAAGACATGGTCTTCAGGAGCAGCAAGACGCGTGTCAGCTCTGTCTACAGGAGGTTGAGACTGCAGACCACATCCTCGCACAGTGTGTCTATTTGAGACAGGTGTGGTGGCTTTGTTCCCAGAAGCTGCATACCCCCATTCCCCTTCCTTCTTGCACGGACACATTAGAAAATTGGTGGCTGTCAGTAAGGGATACATTCAGAGACAAGCAGAGGAAAGCGTTCGACTCATTGGTGACCCTAGTTTGCTGGAATATCTGGAAGCAGCGTAATGCGAGGGTCTTTGGCAACACTAATCAACTTAAGACTGAAGTAGAGCTTGTTGCCAGAATCTTCGAGGACTTGAAGCTCTGGTTGGCGGCGGGAGCTAGAGTAGGGGTTATCTTTCGCGAGTAGTCCTTTTGTGTGTCTGTTTGAGTGAGTGTGTGCCGACAGCTTAAGTAGCATGTTGCTTTCGCTGTCGGGCCGTTTTGTATGGATTATCTCTCTTCTATAAAAATCAGGTATGCAATTGCATACCCTTAAGGCTTTGTTTGGTACACGGGGCTGGGCCGGGATTTGAAGGGAAAATCCCCTAGAGGTTTTGGACCCCCATAATTCCCGCGCGGCCCGTTTGGTACACAGGTGTAGGGGTGGGCTAACCCGGTCAAACCACCTCGATCCCTCCGGATCCACGCGGGTTTTAAGCCTCGACCCAGCGCTCGCGGATTGAACGGTGGGAAAGCGACAGGGAAGACCAGGGGTTGGGTGACGGAGAGGGATTCACCCTATCCCCAGAATTCCCCGACTCCTTTGGGGCTGGAAATCCCTGCAGACCAAACGAGGCCTAAAAAAAATGTCGTAAAAATGGGTAGAATCTAGACATGTTTTAGTCTAATAGTGCTCCGGAGGGAGAGACAGATACATACACCCTGCTGCGTGCATGATCCAGAGAACTCTGGTGCCGCTGCAAATCCTTGGCAGGCAAACCAACAAACCATGCTATAGGGAATAGAATACGCAAGCTTCTATGCACGCGAACCTGAGGCACGATAAGAACAAGCACGCCGGTCCAAGAGCAAACACCGGCATCGTATCTAAGTAGTAGTACCGTACTGAGGCGGAAATGAAATATCGCTGCTTGGCTGGCGCAACGTTCGCGACGTCGCGGTGAGCAGATGTTACGCGTCGTGCATGGGATGGAGAGAAATAAAACGTCAAAATCGGTAACCGTACAGATCACTACGAAGCATGCAATTTTTAGGCCTGGACCGGGAGACGCGACGCTCTCCTGCCTCGAGATCCTGTTTTTCTCTGAACGCTCAACGCTCAGCTCGAGTTTGATCGCGTGTTCGTGAGCACGAGCAACGCATGATACTGCCAGCGAATCTGGAGGCTGGACCTCACGTACGTGTCTGTTCGTTGAAACTTCAGCGGGAGTGATCCGTGCAGTGCAGGAATCGGCGTCGTGACCATCTGACGGGCCGGCCACCAATGCGGTACTGGGTTAGTAGACTTTGGGGCGAGTCGTCCCCTCAGTGATCACATCAACCTTGAGCCCTTCAACGCCGGTACCGTCGGTTTCTTATCGGCTGTGTACTTAAAGGGAAAATATATGGTGACAATGTGATGTGCCCAAGGTCTGCTCTGGAAGTCAGACCTCCATGGCATGAAGAAAGAGAAGCTGGAGTCAAGCAGGAATCAGAGGGAGGCGTGCGTGCAGAGATTTGCCTAGCAGAATCGAACGGTGTCGGGCAGAGCCAAGCTCTTGCAGAGGCGATGCAGCAATCCCCACCTGAGAATTTAACACGTGGAAGTATTTTTGCGCATGGCCTTCCTATAACTCGTACTAGCTCGATTAGCAGAGGCAGAGACCATTGTCGGTCGTGGTAATGCCCGGCAGCTAGTTGTCGAGAAACCATTAGATTACTCACGAATCACGAGGAAGATGAAAAAGATAGGGGAAGCGACGCACAGCCTTTGTCTCCAGATGGCAAGGTGCAGCTCTACTCTACGTGCCTCGATCTGGAAACTGTATGATCGTGATCCACACACACATCCCTAATGCTAGCACGCATCGAAATCTCGTTATTTCTTGTACAAACGAGGGCTCACGGGAAACGAACATACGGTGGGAGGAAGGGGCATATCCGTCATTGGATGTTGCGGGCCATGGAGACACCAGGCAGGAGAAGGGTATTGGCTGGCGGCCTGACGCGAGGACGCTGGGGATATTTCAGTAATATAAAAAGCTCGACGTTGTGGGCTGTTTGGTGGTGGGTACTGTTGACCACTGTCCTTTTTCAACCACCGCATGGGTCAAAACGGGACGTGGCTACTGAACAACGCTGTCCGTTTTCTCCCGCCAGATGCACCCTTCCAGCGTCGCCTTCTCATCGCGACACGGTTCCCCAATGCGATGTCTTATTTACGCTGGTAACAATTAATCTCGAGTTTTACTCACACACGCACGCAAAATACGAAGACAAAACTGTTCCACGACCTTTTCCAACGAGTCCGGTCCAAATGCGTGTAGCAAAAGCATAGTCGAAGACTCGAAGTAGTCGTACACGCGGTACAATCACGGATGCGAAAAGTAAAGAAAACACACCATAGAAGAGGGATAGATGGAGAGGACCAAAACCTATAGGAAAACCCTCCACCCAAGAAAGGGTGGGGCCGGGCCGTGCCGTACGGCCGGTTTCCTAACGCTCCCCCTTGATCTGTCATCCCGTATTGTCTATGTCTCAAAAATTTAGAAAAAACCCAATGGACAAAATATGGAGAAAGAGCGAATAGACTACGTCTTGAATTGCCTCATCAAAAACCTTGTTATGAGAAACATCCGGAACTCACATAAGGAAAAAAAGAGTACAATCCACTCAATATTAAGTTGAGTACTCTATCATTTGTATCGAGATTTTACAGATGGGGTCTGAAGAATTTTCCCCTGAGTCTGGCATTTTCCTAAGTCTCGTCATACCGATTCCGCGAACACACTTCTCGAAAGATGATGCTTGTAATAATTTAGTGAACAAATCAGCGAGATTGTCACACGACTTAGTATGCAAAATCCTCGCCTCATTTATTGTCGAGTGTTCATAGTATGGATCATGGCAGAGGTGCCATAAGCCGGAAGTAGAAGAGGGTAGAACGTAGGGTAGTTACCGCTGGCGGAAATCTCATTTTACCAGGTTCGGTACGCCGCAGAGGTGGCGACGTCCTACACCTGTAATCTCACTAAATCAGGGCTAAAGTTTGAACTATACAAAATACAACGTGAGTATGATGTGTCTCTCCTTACCCCTTGGGCGGGTCCCGTCCGGCTTTATATAGATAGCAGGACTAGGGCTTACAGAAGAGGAAATTATTCGTAATAGGAATCTATCTCTAATCTTGGAAGTTGAACATCCGACTTCTTCTCCAAGCTGGACGGCGGATTGTGCCGCCTTTCGTGTCTTCTAGAATTCGTCTCTTCTGCGCGTTGGCCAACTGGGCCGCTCGGAGAAACCTCCTGCTTCTCCACCGATGGGCCACCCTGGCAGGCCGGCTTTTAGTCAATGTCGGGTTATCCCTCTATTTGGCATAACCCCCACGGTAGCCCCCACGAAGAATCAAGACTTCTTCACTTCCGTCTTTTCTTCCTTCATCAAATGGCGAAAAGTCGGCCTTCTGTTGTCTTGAATCTTCCTTTGAATAAAGGCATGCCAAATCTGTCTTTTTTAAGCCGGATGAATCTTTGCAATCTTCACACAGAAGGAACCCCTTTGACTAGAGTCAACAGTGACATAAGCGTACGATTCTTTCTTACGTCATCTGGATTCTGAAAAGACCAAATCTACAGAGATTCATCATTACGAGATTTTCGCGCGGGAACCAAGGAGACGAACTAAATATAGCCGCCTTTACATTTTTACCCGGAATCACCGCCGGACATGCGGCACCCATCCAACGACTCAATTAGGGCATCTCCAATGTTGAAATAAGACTAGGCCATAAGAGGAAAAGTAAGCTTATGGCTTGTCCTTAAACATAGTGGCCATGGACCATAAGGGAAAAAGCTTAAGACCTGGCCATACCGGTATAGCCAACCCACAAGACAATTGTATACAATATATTTCACTATTCAGTGACAAAGCTTGCACTATTTGCATGTGGCCTGACCAACCATACCTTGAGATTCTACCTATGCCGGGTCCCAGCTTATGGCCCAACATGTACTTAAGCATTGTGGGAGTTTTGGTAGGCTATAAGTACAAGTGGTAGGGTCCAGCTTATGCCCTAGATGAAAAATAAGCATTGGAGTCGCTCTTAGACGTTGCACGGATCTCAAAGTGGGGCTATAAATAGCCCCCAAACCCTGTAGCCTTCTCCTCTCCTTCTTCCCTAATCCCATTTATGCGAGAGAGGAGAAACAAAGAAAACGCACAAGCGCTCCAAACCTCGCCGGAATCATCCACAAAAGATCCCCCCACTCTTCTCCGGTGACCAGCGATTGGCGGCGCAAGCTCTAAGCTTCCGCGCACTCCTCCAATGGCCAGCGGAGGAAACCCCAACGCTCACACCTCTACCTCTCCCACCGAGGAGGATACTGCGATGGCGTCCCGAGCTTCCGTAGCCACAGAACCGGCGGCCGATCTAGCCGCTTCAGCGGCGGGGACGACGGCTGCGGAGGATGCGGCCAAGGGGAAATCCAAGGCGTCCGCTGCTTCTACTCCGGCTCCCACCTCGACGGCAGCGGGTGATACGTCTCAAACGTATCTATAATTTTTGATGATCCATGTTGTTATTATATCAATTGCCACATGTTTTATTTAAACTTCATATTATTTTTATGCATTTTTTGGGACTAACCTATTAACAAGATGTCACAGTGTCAGTTCATGTTTTCTGATGTTTTTCTCTTTCAGAAAAGCTTGTCGCAAAATATTCTCGAAATTGGACGAAAATTGGCGTACGCACTTAATACACCAGAAGACTCCAGAAGCCCGAATGGGAGGATCAGCTGACCCAAGAGGCGGCCACGCCACACCAGGGCGCGGCCCACCCCGGCCGGCGCCCTCTTGTGGCGTGGGCCCCTCGGGTGGCCACCGACGCTGCCCTTTCGCCTATATATTCCTTTTTTCCCGAAAAAACTAAATACTAGATCGATATTCCACGAAACATCCAGACGCCGCCGCCGTCGCCAACCCTAGTTCAGGAGGGTTCTGAAACTCTCCGGCAGTGTAATCGTCATCGGAGGGCTCTACACCGCCATGCCTGCCTCCGGAGTGATGCGTGAGTAGTTCATCCTTGGACTACGGGTCCATATCAGTAGCTAGATGGTACTCCCTCCACTTTGTGCTATCATGTTTAGATCTTGTGAGTTTCCCTACATTATCAAGATCATCGTTATGTAATGCTACATGTTGTGTTTGCTGAGATCCGATGAATATTGATACTATGAGCAAGTTGTTTACTTATCCATATGTCTATGTTGTTTACATCTTGCATGCTATCCATTGCTAGTAGATGCTTTGCCCAAGTAGATGCTTGTGACTCAAAGAGGGAGTATTTATGCTCGATACTGGGTTCATGCCTCCAGAAATCAGCGTTCGAGTGACCGAAACATGCACAGGCGTGGATGTGTTGTTGCCACTAGGGATAAAATAATGATGCTTAGTTTACGTGTCTTTTGCATTGTTTATATTACACACAATACTTCATGCAATAATCTGTTGTTTGCAACATAATACTGGAAGTGGCGCGGATGCTGACCCGAAGGTGGATTATTTAGGCATAGATGCGCTGGATAGCAAGTCTATGTACTTTGTTGTAATTCTCTGTTAAATTTCATAGTGAACATCTTGTCATATATGTCATTGTCATGCCCACATTATTTGTCAATTGCCCAGTGATGGCGTGAGAACACGCGCTCGTTGGGAGACCCCAAGAGAAAGGTATGAAGAGTACAACAACAAGATTTTCCCTCGGAAACAAACCAAGGTTTAATCGGACCAGTAGGAGAAAGAAATCACTTCTGAAGGTTGATGACAGGTGATGTTGGCAGGGCGCACTACCAGGCTGAAAGCAACGTGGAATCTGCACACAACACAACCAAGATACTTTGCCCCAACGAAACAGTGAGGTTGTCAATCTCACCGGTTTTACTAGCACAAAGGATTAGATGTATAATATGGAAAACAATACTTGTTTGAAGTGAATGAAAAGAGAACAATGATTGTAGTGAATGAAAGGAAAACAGTGTTTGCAGTAAAAAAGAAAAGTGCTTGCAGTGGTTGTATTGTCAGTGTAAAAGAATGGACCGGGGTCCACGGTTCACTAATGGCGTCTCTCCATAAAAGATAGATAACATGCTGGTTAAACAAATTATAGCTAGGCAATTGACAGATATAAAGGCTGCACCGTAGTTCATATGCAAGACATGATGATTACTATGAGATTCATGAGCGCATTACAACATAATTCATAGACCGTTATCCAACTCCATCTATGACTAATAATCCACCCTCAGAACATAATCCAATCAGACTTCGGGTATTAAGTTCCAAGTAACAGATTATTGCCTTAAGTAAAGTGCGTAATGTAAACAATGAAAACATTGTTGTTTTCTTCCTAATGGAAACAACATATCCCCCGTCTGTCACGTTTCTGTCACTCGGGCACAGATGAAAAGGAGGCATGAACCCACTATTGATCATAAATACTCCCTCTTGGAGTTACAGGCACCAACTTTGCTAGAGCATGTACTAGTAACGGAGAGCATGCAAGATCATAAATAACATAAACATGATAGATTGATAATCAACTTGACATTGCATTCAATATTCATCGGATCCCAGCAAACACAACATGTAGCATTACAGATAGATGATCTTGATCATGTTAGGCAGCTCACAAGATGTAAACATGGTGGCATAAAGAGGAGAAGACAACCATCTAGCTACTGCTATGGACCCGTAGTCCAAGGATGAACTACTCACGCATCACTCCGGAGGCAGGCATGGTGATCTAGAGCCCCCCGGTGATGATTTCCCCTCCCGGCAGGGTGCCGGGGAGAGCTTCAAAACCCTCCCGAACTAGGGTTGACGATGACGGTGGCTACGAAACTTTTCGTGGACGGAGGCTAGGGTATTTAGGGTTAACCTGAGGAGGAGCTTCTATAGGCGAAAGGGCAATGTCGGTGGGAGCCCGAGGGGCCCACACCACCTGGTGGAGCGACCAAGGGGGACGGCGCCACCCTATGGTGTGGTGGCTCCAGGGGCCCCCCTTGGGGTTTCCTCCGAACTCCGTGTACGTGACAGAAAAATAAGACCCTGGGATTTTGTTTCGTCCAATTTCGAGAATATTTGCAGAACAACTTTTCTAAAACCAAAAACAGCAGAAAACAGGAATTGGCTCTGTGGCATTTTGTTAATAGGTTAGTCCCAGTAAATCCATAAAAATGATGTAAAGTGTATAGAAAACATGTAGCAATTGACATGAAAACAACATGGAAGATCAGAAATTATAGATACGTTTGAGACATATCACCCAGCTGTAATTTGTTCACCCGACATGCTAGAAATATTTATCGAGAGACACCACTAGTGAAATGTGGACCCCGGTACATTTTCCTCATACTGTTAAACCACCTACTGCAATCATACTGTTCTCTACTTTTTCCTGCAATCATCACTGTTTTCTGCACCATACGTTTAATCCCTTTGTTTTCAACAAGACCGGAGAGATTGACAACCTCCCTGTTTCGTTGGGGCAAAGTAGTGTGTTTGTTTGTGTACAGGTTCCACGTCAGTTGCGCCACTGACAACCTTCTGAAGAACCTCTGTGTCCTCCTGAATTCGATAACCTTGGTTAATTTTAAGGGAAAACTTTTCGTTGTTCTACATCAAACTTTGTGCTTGGAGTAACCTAACGAACAACACGCCCTAAGGCATCAGTGGGCCCTTCCACGGCGGCTAAACCTAGCGCCACCGCGGATCGTACTATCTCTTCGTTCCATGCAAGCTCATCTTCCTCCACGGTCCCGGAGACCGCATTCAATCATCCTCCCAACGCCGGCGAAAACCCGATGCAGATCCGGCCACCGGCGCCGAGGAAGAAGTCAAAGGTAGCACCGTAAACTGGATTGGATGCTCCATCTCTTCCAAGTTCTTGAAGACTTTAAAGAAAGACAGTTTTCTCCCGAAGGGCTTCTGGCGTAGCGTAGAACTTGACAAAGAACCCAATCCCCAAGGAGAGGAAAGGGTGATGCTGGCTGCCCACGTCGTTCTAGGTTTGGGCTTTGTAGGAAAAACGGGGTATGCTACACTAGCGCAAACCTAAACTTCTACCGCGTCAAACAAGATCCGCTGCAAGATATAGATCACGAGATTACCACTAGACGTGTGATGGGTGTGAACACACGTTCGTTGGGAGACCCCAAGAGGAAGGTATGAAGAGTGCAGCAGCAAGTTTCCCTCAGAAAGAAACCAAGGTTGAATCGACCCGTAGGACGAAGGAGTAACTTCAGAAGGTTGATGCAGCTGAGATGGCAGGACGCACTACCGGTTCAGAATCAACGTGGAACCTACACAACACAATCAAATCACTTTGCCCCAACTAAGAAGTGAGGTTGTCAATCTCACCGGTTTTGCTGAACACAAAGAGGTTAAACGTATGGTGTGAAAAATAGTAGGAGAACAGTATGAAAGCAGTAGTAACATTATCAAATCAGTGTGTGGATTATCAGTATGATAAAAAGGACCGGGGTCCACAGTTCACTAGTGGTGTCTCTCCGTGAAAGATAAATAACATTTGTGGTGAACAAATTACAGCTGGGTAATTGACATAAGGCTGCACCATAGTGCATATGCAAGACATAAATATTACTATGTGATCTAATAATCCACCCTCTGAATATCATCCGAACAAACATTGGGTATTAAGTTGCTCGCAACAGATTATCGCTGTAAGCAAAGTGTGTAATGTAAACAATGTAAACTAGGTAAACACCGTTGTTTTCTCCCTAATGGCAACAACACATCCTCCATCTGTCACGTTTTTGTCACTCGAGCACAGATGCAAAGGAGGCATGAACCCACTATCGAGCATAAATACTCCCTCTTGGAGTTACTAGCATCTACTTGGCCAGAGAATCTACTAATATCGGAGAGCATGCAAGATCATAAATAACAAAAGCATGAAGATAACATGATAGCATTCAACATTCATTAGATCCCAGCAAACACAACATGTAGCATTACATAAAGATGATATCAATCATGTAAGGCAGCTCACGAGATCTAAACATGAGATACAAAGTGGAGAGAACAACCATCTAGCTACTGCTATGGACCCGTAGTCTAGGGATGAACTACTCACGCATCACTTCGGAGGAGGGCATGGTGGTGTAGACCCCTCCGGCGATGAATTCACCTCCCGGCATGGTGCCGGGGAGATCTCCAGAACCCTCCCGATCTCGGGATGACGATGACGGCGGCCTCGGGTGTTTCTCGGGAGGAAGTGGTATATTTTTAGGGTTAATATGTCGGGGGGTATAAATAGGCAAAAGGGCAAAGGTCAGGGGGCGCCGCCCTATGGTGTGGGCCCCTGTGGCTCCCCTCCAGGTCTCTTCGGGACTCTGTGGAACCTTCGGGAATTCTAGGACCTCCGGACTTCGAATTTTTCAATTCCGAGAATATTTCCAGAACAATTTTTCTAATCTAAAAACAGGAGAAAATAGGGAACTAGCTCTATGGCATCTTGTCAGTAGGTTAGTCCGGAAAATCGATAAAAATGACATAAAGTGTATAGCAAACATGTTGGAAACAACATGGAACATCAGAAATTAAGGATATGTTTATGACGTATCAACATCCCCAAGCTTAGTTCCTACTCATCCTCGAGTAGGTAAATGATAAAAACACATAATTTCTGAGGTGACATGCTACCAACATAAAATTGATCATCAATAATGTAAAAGCTTAAGTAAGATAAGATCATAGAACTTCAACGCAAGCATGATAAATAGAATTTTAATAATAAAGCATAGCAATCACCTTGCATCATGAGAAGTAACACAAATAAAAGATCATGAATAACAATGCAACGAAAGATATACGTTTGTTTCAAGTATAGAAAAAACATGGCAAAGTGATATTCGATAGTCCTTAAGAGTGGGGCAAAACATAAATGCTAGGAAACCTTCAAAGTTCATGAGGAAGACTAGAACAAATAATTAGAGAACAAGCAATAACACATCATGCATAAATTAATAATGTTTCTGGGACAAATGCACATAAAACTCAGAATGGCAACTATGCTCTCTCAACTGTGCATAAATTTAGAAGATGGAGACTCAACATAAAAGTAAAAGAAAGGCCCTTCGCAGAGGGAAGCAGGGATCAACTCATGTGCTAGAGATTTTATTTTATTAAACAGAGGTATTGAAAACATTTTTAAGAGAGGTGTATGCTTATGTCAACGAATGGTAAACAGAAAATACAATACGTCACAAGCCAACTAGACTTCACAAGAGTGGCTCCCATAGAAGGACGCATATGGGTAGAAGGTCATCCCTCTTTCTCTTCTGTTTACACAATTATGCTTTGACTGATAAATCACAGGCAAAAATAGTGAAGAGAATTTGTTATTATTAATTTGGGGCTGGGCACCCCGCTGCCATCTCTTCTATCATCGGATAAGAGGATGAAGCCACTAGTCCAGGGTGTGTAATTCCAATCAACAAGTGAGATAATGATTCTCTATTTACGTCCTCATGAGCTAAAACAGGAGCACAAAACAGGAGTAATTTTGAAAGTTTTTAAAGGTAACACATGAGCAATTTACTTTGGAGTGGCGGTTAAGTACCACATGTAGGTAGGTGTGGTGGACACATTTGGGCATACTTTGGTTTTTGGGAGTTGGATGCACGAGTAGAGCTTATACTCACTATAGGTGGAGGCTAGCAAACGACTCGGAGCGACAAATAGAGAGAGCGTAAGAGCCATAATCATGCATAGCGACATAAACATCATTAATCAAAGCATAAGTGGTACCACAAGTTCAAAAACTAAATGATCATAGAGGCTATAAGTGACTGGTTCATAGTCATAAACATGGTGTGAGCATGCGCCAAGTCAACCAAATAAAACATTCAAAGGAGAACAACACAAATTTATGCTTCAATATGACAAGAACAACTCATGATTCTTTCAATGGCACATTAAACACTCTCAGATATTTTAGGCTAATCATGCTACTAAATAACCACAAGGATTTAGAATTAAAATAGCATCTAGCATGATATGAAAAAGTCTAGCCACAGTCTATACAAGCTTCTACTTGCACCGTTATAAATTCTACTACGAGAAGCAGTTTCTTTTCCCAACAAGCACCATACAAAATATGATTTAAAAAAATCTCTAAATTCTATAGAAACAAAACATTAGAGTACTCACATAACACAACTAAAACTAACAGCTATTGACAAGAGATGCAAGAAAACAAGAGCTAAACAGAAATTTTTGCAGTAACTAGAAGAAAAACTAAGAATACTAGCATATAAAGTATTCAAATGAAAAAGTGGAGCGTGTCTCTCTCCTAAAACAAGGAATGATAGGGTCCAACTATATTATTGCAGCATGGAAAACAAAAGAAAAACAAACAGACGCTCCAAGGAAACTTTATATGATGTGACCGGATAAAAATATAGTTTCACTAGAAGTGACCCAATAGATTGTTGATGAAGAAGGGGATGCCTTGGGCATCCCCAATATTAGATGGTTGAGTCTTATAAAAATATGCTTTGATGAACCACAGGGGCATCCCCAAGCTTTGACCTTGCACTCTTCTTGATCACATATATCACCCTCTTCTCTTCTTGACCATTGAAAACTTCCTTCACACCATACTTAAAGAGTAATTCGCATTAGAGGGTTAGTGCAACAATAAAAAATCCATGGGTTCTGTAAGGGAACAAATTCTATTGATAATTTGAAACATTAGCTACAGCCACTCATATTTCGTGAAGCAAAGAAATCCACTTGACATCGTAAAAGAGCAAATGCAAGAAAAATGGCAGAATCTGTCAAAACCAGAATAGTCTGTAAAGACGAAAGTTTTCGGGGCACTTACGTTGCTCAAATCGAAAAACTTAAAGAATGAAAAAGTTTCGGAATTATCTGAGGAATAAGGATAAGAAATTTCAGGTCATTCTGATTTTTCTGTGAATTATACGATTTCTTACGGTGGACAGCATAAATCCAAAAACCAACTCCAACTCTCGTCAGAAACCTTACTTGGCACTACTAAAACATGAAAAGAAAGATACAAAGGAGTTTCTACATAAGTATACAACCCATTGACTCAAAAAAAACAGAGAAAAAGAAAGCAAAAATAAAACCATGGGTTATCTCCCAAGAAGTGATTTTCTTTAACGCCTTTTAGATGGGCCCAGAAAAGTGGAATCAAGTGTTTTCAAGTGAAGTAGATGCTCACATATGAAATGTGAATTAAAGCAAAAGATAGAATCAATAAGCAAGTATAAAAAAAATTAAGTCTAACCCACTTCTTATGCATTGGAATCTTGTAAAGAAATAAATTAAAGAAGCTCAAACTAGAAATCATGGGAATGTAGAACAAGAGCAACTTCAAAACTTTCAACGAAAAGAGAGGTGTTTTAATAACATGAAAATTCCTACAACCATATTTTCCTCTCTCATAATAATTTTTAGTAGCATCATGAACAAACTCAACAACATAATTATCACATAAAGCATGTTTGTCATGGTCTAAAAGCACACAATTCATATCAAGCTCAAAATAAAGTGGAATCAAAATTTAAAATCAGCTCCTCTTTCTTCCCACTTTTAACAATAGGAAAATAAGATGATTGATCACTCATAAAAGGTATAGGACACATTATAGCAATCCTATTTTCAGTAGCATTATAATTTATAACGTCAAGTAACATAGGACCATCATCAAGAGCATTATCATATAAATTTTCTAAACAAACTTCCTCATTATCATGCATATCAATAGTTGGAATAAATAGAGGATTATCATAGGATTTATCCAAGTAGCATGTATTATCATAAATAACAGTAGCAATATCATTCTCACAAGTTTCATTCATAGTAGTATCAAGGTCACAAGTATAACAAGTATCAATTTCATCAAATAATGCATGAGTTAAAGAGTTACTATCATTGGAAGGTAGACATGAGTTCTATTCTTCCTCCTCTTGATCATCACTCTCCTCCTCTTTTTCATCCAATGAGCTTCCAGATTTAGTAGTTTCTTCTTCCATAGGTTCCTGCAAGACATTATTCTCTCCCTTTTGGGGAGAGAATCCATTAAGATACTGAAGTATGTAGTAATTACAATCCTTGTAATTCTCAAAGCAATATTCAAGTATATCACAAATCTCATATTTATAAGGTGCATCATCAATACTTTCATGAAAATAGGCGATTTCAAAGGCACCCTTCTAAGCAATAAATTCCTCAATTTGTTCCACATCATCAAAATCATAATTTCCCTTAACATAAGAAGATATGGTAACATCATCATTATACTCACATTGAAAAGGGAGGTGTTTATACCTCCTACAGCAGCAAGATTTATCAAAGCAATAAGTAACATTATAAGTAGAGCACAAATTTTTAACATAGTCATGCAATTTATCAATTTGCTCCCATAAGTGTATCCCTTTTTGTGACAAGCGGTGTTCCTTATAATATTTTTGTTGTTCTTCCGTGAACCCACCTTGCCTATAAGATCTAGTTTTAAAGACATTAAAAATTGATATCAATCATGATAGAGCAAAAATAACAACTAGAATAAGAACTAATTTTTTTTGTGTTTTCGATAAAGAGAAGCAAGCAAGACAAAATAAAATAAACTAAGCAAAACTAAAACAAAGTAAAGAGATTAGAAGTGAGAGACTCCCCTTGCAGAAATTCTCTTCCTCCCCGGCAACGGCGCCAGAAAATTTTATGGTGCGTAGTTGACGAGGGAGTGGTTGCTTCTTGATGACTTTGAAATCCCCGGCAACAAAGCCAGAAAATGCTTTGATGCGTGTGAACACACGTTCGTTGGGAGACCCCAAGAGGATGGTATGAAGAGTGCAGCAACAAGTTTCCCTCAGAAAGAAACCAAGGTTGAATCGACCAGTAGGAGGAAGGAGTAACTTCAGAAGGTTGATGCAGCTGAGATGGCAGGGCGCACTACCGGTTCAGAAGCAACATGGAACCTACACAACACAATCAAATCACTTTGCCCCAACTAAGCAGTGAGGTTCTCAATCTCACCGTTTTTTCTGAACACAAAGAGGTTAAACTTATGGTGTGGAAAACAGTAGGAGAATGGTATGAAAGCAGTAGTAACAGTATGAAAGAAGTGTGAAAGCAATGTGTGGATTATCAGTATGAGAAAAAGGACCGGGGTCCACAGTTCACTAGTGGTGTCTCTCCGTGAAAGATAAATAACATGTGTGGTGAACAAATTAGAGCTGGTCAATTGACAAAAATGAAGGCTGCACCGTAGTGCATATGCAAGACATAAATATTACTATGTGATTCATGCGGGCATTACAACAAAATACATAGACCGTCACCCAACTGCATCTATGTCTAATAATTCACCCTCTGAATATCATCCGAACAAACGTTGGGTATTAAGTTGCTAGCAACAGATTATCGTAGTAAGAAAAGTGTGTAATGTAAACAACGTAAACTAGGTAAACACCATTGTTTTCTCCCTAATGGCAACAACACATCCTCCATCCGTCACGTTTCTTTCACTCGAGCACAGATGCAAAGGAGTCATGAACCAACTATCGAGCATAAATACTCCCTCTTGGAGTTACTAGCATCTACTTGGCTAGAGCAGCTACTAATAATGGAGAGCATGCAAGATCCTAAATAACAAAAGCATGAAGATAACATGATAGATTCATAATCAGAAGACATAGCATTCAACATTCATCAGATCCCAGCAAACACAACATGTAACATTACGTAAAGATGATGTCGATCATGTGAGGCAGCTCACGAGATCTAAACATGAGGTACAAAGTGGAGAGAACAACCATCTCGCTACTGCTATGGACCCGTAGTCTAGGGATGAACTACTCACGCATCACTTCGGAGGAGGGCATGGTGGTGTAGACCCCTCTGGTGATGCATTCCCCTCCCAGCAGGGTGGCGGGGAGAGCTCTAGAACCCTCCCGATCTCAGGATGACGATGACGGCGGCCTCGGGTGTTTCTCGGGACGAAGTGGTATATTTTTAGGGTTAATATGTCGGGGGTATAAACAGGCGGAAGGGCAAAGGCGGTGGAGACCTGGGGGGCCCACACCACCCCATGGCGCGGCTAGGGTGGTTTGGGCCCCCGTGGCCCCCCTCCGGGTCTCTTCGGGACTCCATGGAACCTTCTGGAATTCTAGGACCTCCGGACTTCGAATTTTCCAATTCCGAGAATATTTCCAGAACAACTTTTCTGAAACTAAAAACAACAGAAAACATGAAACTGGCTCTGTGGCATCTTGTCAATCGGTTAGTCCGGAAAGTCGATAAAAATGACATAAAGTGTATAGCAAACATGTAGGAAACAACATGAAAACAACATGGAACATCAGAAGTTAAGGATATGTTTATGACGTATCAACGCGCTATGTCGATCTCGGTGAAGCGGGTCGGGGCAGGGTAGTCGTACGAATCCTCCGGATCCCGTCACTACCACGAACAGCTCCTCTTGGCGGATCGTCCAAGTTCTACAGATGCAGCACCTCTATCGGTATCCACACGTGCGGCGTGGAAGCACCGCTCTCCAGACTGCTAGGTCCGCGCGGGCGGCAGGGGCGTGGAGAGACGGTGGCTGTGGTGGAATATGGTGCGAAACTAGCAACCCTAAAACACACAACCTCTTCTACTTTATATAGACGTCCCAATAATGGCCTGCCACTGAACATCCCACTCTGGAGTCCATTTCCAGCCCATTTCATATCCAATCCGTATTCTGCTTCTTCTGCCTTTAGTGTGTGACCCTATAGGTTCACGCACGTTTAGACATGACAGAGTACACTTAGTCGGCCAATAGTTGGTAGCGGCTTCTAGCAAAACGTGCCAACTACCAAACATGCATAAAGATCGCACGGACCATCACATGTTTATGCTATTCCTTTTGCCTCACGATATTTTATCATGCTCCTAGCTGATCACTCTTTCTCGATTCCGTGAATCGGAATCCCTTACTAGGTTAACTATTAAACTTATTTAGCACGACCATGCATTTCTGGATCCGATCACTCGAGGGGCCAGAGAAATATCTCTCTCGTGAAGAGAGGGGAAATCCCATCTTTACTGACCATGCCTTGCAGCATGCTTCATGACAAACCCGAAAGCTACCTTTATAACTACCTTGTCATGGTGTAGCGTTTGATATCCCCAAAGTAGGTTGATTCACATCTCAAGAACATGCAACAATCTCAGATTTAAGGACAAAGCAAACACATCGTGTAAAGAGAGAACTATTAACATTGTTGTAAGTCTCAATGTGGGTTAGTCAGACACCATGTTCACAACATGAGTTCAAATTTTTAGTTTGACATCACCATGTTTATGACTTGCAAAACATAGCCATCGACCTCACATGTACTAGTCTAATATTTAGGTTGTCCTCACATGAACTCTCACTAGGGACATATTTAGAATAACCATGTAGGTAAAGAGTTTCACAAAAAAGTTTCGTACTTGCCAATCAATACAAAGATATTATTCAAGGCATATTATTACAAATCATGGATACATAGATATATCATCATCTCTATGATTGCCTCTTGGGAATGTCTCCAACAGTCTCTCACTTGCACTAGAGTCAATCCAGAAGATATCTAATACCCATAGCTCCTATGTGCGCCTCATGCTTAGGCCGCGAGAGAGGTTTTGTCAAAGGATCAGCAACATTCATATCCGTATGTATTTTGCATAAGCTTACTTCTCCCCGTTCGATGAACTGTCGAATGAGATGATAATGTCGCATAAAGTGTTTGATTTTATGGTGACTCTTTGGCTCCTTTGCTATCTCAATGGTCCCACTGTTGGCACAGTAGAGATCCAATGGATTGGGCGCACTTGGGACAACACCTAGATTAGTAATGAACTGCTTCATCCAAACACTTTCCATGCCGGCTTTAGCTGTCGCGATGTACTCGGCCTCCATTTTAGAATGAGCAGCCGTGTCCTCCTTGGAATTCTTCCAGCTAACCGCTCCACCATTCAATGTGAACACATAGTCCGATTGCGATTTGGAATCATCCATATCGGTTTGGAAACTAGCATCGTTGTAACCACTTACAACGAGCTCCTCCTCACCTCCGTAAACTAGGAACAGATCCTTAGTTTTCCTCAAGTACTTAAGGATATTCTTTATCGTTATCTGGTGACTCTCACCGGGATCAGCTGGTACCTGCTCATAACAATTGGAGAATATAAGACATCTGGGCGAGTACATATCATTGCATACATGATAGACCCAGTTGGCGAGGCATATGGAATCCTACTCATGTGCACTTGCTCATAAGTTATCGAATGACACTAAGTCTTGCTAAGATTTATGTCGTGTGACATGGGAAATAACCCTTTCTTTATCTCTTCCATGCTGAATCATTTCAGAATTTTGTCAATGTAAGTACTCTGGCTTTATCTTATTAGCCGTTTTGATCTATCTCTATATATCTTAATACCCAGAATGTATGCCGCTTCCCCTCAGTCCTTCATGGAAAAACTATTTTTCAATAAGGTCTTAACAGACTCGAGCATAGGAATGACATTTCCAATTAGTAGTATGTCATCCACATATAAGATTAGAAATATGAGCAAGCTCCCACTTTGTTTATTGTAAACACGAGACTCTGATTCGTTTTTGAGAAAGCCAAAACCTTTCACTACATCATCAAACCGAATGTTCCAACTCTGAGATGCTTGCTTCAACCCATAAATGGATTTTTAAAATTTGCATAACTTTCCAGCATTTTTAGGATCGACAAAACCCTTGGGATGCATCATATACACGTCCTCAGTTAGGTTTCCATTTAGGAAAGCCGTCTTGACGTTCATTTGCCATATCTCATAGTCGAAGTATGTGCCAATAGCTAGAATTATCCGAATAGAATTAAGCATCACTACAGGAGAGAAGGTCTCATCATAGTCAACTCCTTGAACTTGCCGAAAACCTATTGCGACAAGTCGAGTTTTATGGACATGAACATTTCCATCCATATCAATCTTTCTTCTATAGATAGATTTGCACTCTATGGTCTTATGACCATTAGGAAGACCAACCAAGTTCCAAACTTGATTGTCACGCATGTAATATATTTCGGATCTCATGGCACTTTTCCATTTCTTAGAGTTTAGGTCCATCATTGCTTCCGCATAGGTCGTAGGATGCTCATTGTTGTAACATCCCAAGTATGAAAACATCCCTAGAATGTTTGATTCTTGTTTAATTAAAGTTTTGCATCATGTCATCATACTCATTACTTTGTTTGCATTTGTTTTCATTTGGTTTGCATCTGTTTTCCTTTGTTTTCACAATTGAAATTCAAACATTATTTCAAATGCTTTGTTCATACTTGTTATGTTACAACTTTCCAAATAAAAGGTTCAAATAAAACATCCAATTGTTTCCATGAAAAATAAAAAGCTCAATTATTTATTTGTTCTTTAATATTCCACTGAATTCAAATGGCATTCAAAATTCAAATCACAATTTCCCAACAGCAACCTTTTTGAATTAATGAAAATTACCAAAACAATTCTAATCATTGTTTCCATTTAAACTATAGGGTTCACCCTATTTAAATTCTTGTTTTCAATAAGTCACTTAATCCAAAATTCTTTCAAATTTGAATCAATTACTAACAACACTTTTATTTTGAACTTTTGGAAAACAAAAGTTGTCAAATGGGTGCTGACACAATAAATACTCAACACAATTTTTCCTAGAATTTTTCCTAACCCAAAAATCTTTCTTTTCTTCCTATTTCAAATCAGCAAAAAAAAAGTAGCAGAACAAATTTATTAAAAAGGAAAAACGCTCACAGAGGGAGGGAGCAGCACAGGCCCAGCCCACTTTTCCTTCCCCTCGGCCTGGTACCGTTTCGCTCCCCCCCTCTTTTCTTCCCCGCATACGGCAGGAGATCCGCCGACGCCACGTCGACGGCGCGCACAGGCAACGGCCAGCAGAGCTCCCTAGCGCCTATAAAACCTACCTCTCGAGCCCCCCGATGCTGCCCTAGCCACCTACCTACCTTTCCCCTCTCTCTGCCACGATCCCCTCCGTTTCTGAATCTCCGAGCGCCGCCGTGTCTGAAACCATGGTGGTCACCGTCGTTGCCGTGCTCCTCCGTCCTGGCTAACTACGGGAACGAGATCCCCGTAGTCTCCTCGAGCTGGTGGACACCTCTGCGGGCACGGGAGCAGCTTGGATCTCCGCCGCCATCCTCGCAGCTGTCGGCGACGTCCACCTCGCCGTCGAGCTCCTCCCTCTGCAAATCCTCCCGGTGATCACCTCCTCCTCACCCCTCTCCTCCTATCTCTCTGTCCGCGAGCACGCACGGCACACCAGCACGCACACCACCTACGCAGCAGCCCACGAGCACGACAGCAGCTCGCCGCCGGCGTGCGTTTTCCGTCAGGTTCAGAAAAGAAACGCGTGTTTTCATCAGTTTCAGATAGCGAGCCCTAACTGAACCTTAACCTAATCGCGTCTCCTATACTGACAAGATCGAATTGCACAGCGCAGTGGTAGCAGTGTGTTGCACGCGCGCTCGGGCCCAGGGTTCGATCCCTGGCGCTCGCGAATAAATCCACCTTTTTGCAAGGATTGCTGACAGGGTGGCCCCCCCTGTCAGCTGCTGTGTGCGCACTGCTGCCACGTTGGCCCCAGGGCCCACTGGCAGTGACCCAGGCTAGGTCACTGCACGGTGTAGATCTATTTTCAGTATTTCTTTTTTCAGTTTAAGTCCAATTCTTTTACAGTTTAGTCCCTACCACTAATTTGCTAATAACTTTTATTTTATAAGTCCAAATAATAAAAATAAAATATGTTTATTAAACCAAATTTAATTCTCTACCTGTTTATAACATTTGTATTCTGTTTTGAATAATTCAAATGCATTCAAATTTCAAATTCAAACAATTCATTTAAAATTTGATTAAATGCATAACTAATTCATACTTAATTCAAATAACACAAATAAAATATGTTTTCCATGCCATTTTGAACCATCTTTTCAAATATAAATTTTGTTTCATGATTTGAATAATTAAAATTGCTTAAATAATTTAAACCTTGTTTAAATCATTTAAATTTGCTAAATTCATAACTTGCTCAAATTAAATTATTTTTGAACATGTAAAATATGTTTTCAAACTAGAAAAGTATCACCTTTTCAAATATGAATTTGAATTTATGTTTTGAACAAATAAAATTCAAATAATATTCAAACTTGTTTTAAATTCATTTAAAACTTGTTTAATCTTGTTTAATTCATAATTAAATCATTGTAATTCCTTTTTCAATAATTGAAACATGTAATCCACCCAAAATTTTATGTTCTTTTCAAATAGGAACTTTGCTATCTGTTTTGAACAATTTAACTTGCTGAAAATAACAAATGCTTGTGTAACACCTTTAAGGAACCAAAATTTCATAACCTACTAAATAAAATTCCAAAATTGGTAAACCTTATTTCCAATTGATTCTATTGTTGTTATTTTTATGTTTTCCTCATCCATGCATCATACTAATCCACTTTCACCTGTTGATTAGTTGAAAAACAAATATTCCAACCTTAATTCATGGGATTTTCATATGCAACTCAAATTGCATGTGGGTCCAATTGATTGTGTTATGTTACCATGTCAACTAGTTTATTTTGATGCATCCATTAAATTGACATGCATCATCCCATGATTGTGCACTATGCCATGTTATTGATTGTTTATCTCTCTGCGTTGTTTGTTTGCTTCTTCTCGAATAGACGACGACGTTGAGACAGACGATTCTTACGACACCCCTTCCGAGGATCTAGCTCAGTACCAGGCTGCTGAGTTTGCAGGCAAGTATTCACTCACATGAACCATTGTGTTCCTTTCAACATTGGATACCGATACTTTCCGTTGCCTATTTCTGCTAGCCTTTTGAATCGTTGCTTCTGTTACGAACCTACCACATGTTATCCTTAACCCTGATATAGCCTCACCTCCACACCTATAACCCCATTGCTTGTTGCCCGTGTCTTACTAGCATGCTTAGGGTTGTTTATGCTCGAGTCTGTTGCCCGTTACTTTCTGTTACTATATTTCTATTATGTTCTGGGGCTCGATGTTAAACAACAACCTGTTAATTTTGGGTAATAATAACTTGCTGATAAGGCACCGGCAGGAGGCCCGGCGTGGTTTTGAGGCCTGCTAGTGTCGACCCTAATTAGGAAAAGGGTCTTGTCTACTGATCCATGATGAGCGCACTATCCGCATGTGGGAAGCGTGTATGGGCGGCCCCCTCAATTTGATTCGATTCGCATCTCGTCCAAATCGCCACACTTAGTTCGGGCTTTCCATCTGATGCACGCATATGCAGGTACGAACCCGAGGCCAGGGTGGAACTTTTGTAGTCGGCATTTAGGGCGGCGTGGTCTTAGAGTGCTATGAGGGTCCCCTTTTCTTCGTGGGGCTCGATTAGCCGCGCACGCACATCACGTGGTTCTTTGGGCTTGATGCAAAGAAGAGTTGAGTTGTGTTGAGTGCCTCGCTTGGTGGGTTTGATTCCCATCTGGCGGGATATTCTTACGTGTACGGCCAAATTGGTGCACCCCTGCAGGGATAAATCTTCTCGAGAAGCCGTGTTTTCCGCGGTTATGGTTAACTTGGTGAAAGTACTGGCTAACAAGTACTCAGAACAACTTACACCTAACTAATGATAACTTGACTAGTACTAGCCTTATTGACACAATAACTTGAACCATCATTAATCCAACTGTGTGAGTTACCCTCGGATTGCTTCTTTGGATAAGGGGCGAGATACAGGATGGGTTTGTTTGGGTGGTTAGCTATAGTTGGTTACGATACGCTATCTTATCCCCTTTCTGTTAGCCGGAAGTTGTAGCCTATTTCTGTAGTTGGTTAGCGCAGCCAGCTGCCGCATCTTTTGTATCCCCTTTTCTTCCGTTGAACCCAAAGCATCTGTGCTTGGTGTTGACGAGTTACACTTTGGTGAACTGTGAGTCTTGCTTGCCAGTACGTTTATGTACTGACCCCTTTGGGGCTATGGTTTCCGCAGACTATGCTTACGAGGATCCCCGTGATGGCTACTACGTGGAGTTTGACGAGGCTGCTGACGAGTAGATAGCGGACCTGGGCAGGATCCGAGACATCGTGGATGGGCTCCGTTTACCTTTTCATTCCCGGCTTCTTAAGCCTATTTGGATTTTGTCTGTACTCAGACCTTTGAATGCTTCCGCTGAGATGTAATGATGATATGTTGGGACATGTGTCCTCTGGATGATTGTATTTGCTATCTCTGCTCTAGTGAGAGCTATTTGCAACTTGTTTCTATTTATTTGTGTCTTAGAGATATGTTGTGCTATCATTTTGTTAAACACCGTTGACGTACCATGTGTGTATGGTATGAAGTACGTCAATGGTAGTATCCTGATTTCTATGGGATGGTTTACGTAGACGATGAACAGTAGTGGTTGGTTGTCACACATACGTGTGTTGGCCTACTCGTAAGAGATGCGGGTGCCGGTAAGCCCCGTAATCCAATCAACTACTGTTCAACGGAACTGCGAGTATCCTCTAGAAGTCCGGGTGCGACAAATGGTATCAGAGCCTGTCTGCCTGTAGGATCCCTTTTACTGGTCGCAGTTGAGTCTAGAAACTATTTTGTAGCTATATAGGAAAAATGAAACGTGAGAGTAGGAATTCTGCCATTTTATTTCTTTCCCCACCCACCCTCCCTTTTCTGGTAAGGAAGTGCAACGTTGTTTTCTTTCTCACCTAAACTTTCAAGTTAGGATTTCACGTATCCTGGTTTCTCTAGGATAGTTATATCTACTAGACCATAGGAATGGAGGTGGTTGTGACATGATTTATCATGTTGCCTACTCACGATTGAGAACGGAGGCGTGTAAGCCCCGGAAGCAGATCCTCTATTCCTTAAGCAGTAGATATTGATCCTTTAGAAGCCCGGATGGGTTTTCCGTAGTACCTCAGGAGTTTTGGTCTCGTGTTTCCCGATGTTGCTTTGATATCCTGTTCTTCTCAACATCCTTTTCGTCCGTTGAAACCTTGTTGTTGCTTTCCACTTCAGTTCTTCTACCGGCGTCTAATCAAAACTTCCCCGATCATCTGCAGATGGATCTCAGGTTCTACCCGCAGGTGGTTCGGATGACTCGTTGTGAGAGCACCGCCGGTTATCCGGAGATGCTGAGAGACATGGTCACTTATCTGGGGTTCCGTTGGGCACCAGAGTACCAGGTCTACGAGCAGCAGCGAGAATTTGACCAGACCTACTACCAGGCTATCGTCTACATTCTGTCAGATGATGGCATGAGCGTTGTCCACCGCTACGAGGCAGTAGGTTCCACAGTGGATATGGCCGTGCAGCAGGCAGCTTATGTGAGTCTCACCGTCCTTCGTGCTGACTACTGGGGATTTGACGATTCTATCTATCGCCACATCCCCCGTGGTTACATCACTTCGGAGGGAGCTCACTTCACTCTCTACGACAACTTGGATGTCTACGAGCATGATAACTCCAGGCTGCACACCACCGCTCAGTTTGTGAGGCACAGTGACGCAGTTGCCAGCACACTATCTCAGGAGTTGGTTTCAGTCAAAGAGCAGCTCTACCTTGCTTTGACTCGTCTGGCGACGTACACCACAAACTTTGTTGGAGATGAGCGCTTTGCACGTTTCGATCAGCCAGTTGGTCGTCGTCTGCCAGATGCTGGAGGTTACGAGCCGATCAGAGGTCCACTCCTCAACCTCGGTGCTGGTTACACTGGGATTCCATGCTTTGGAGCACAGGGAGTCGACGCTATGTACTTCACCACACCTAGAGTCGCTCTCAGACCACGTCAGGTCTATGTGGATCGTCGTTCTACCTACTTTCGTGGGCGTGATCCTCACCGTACCTCTCGTCGTACTACTCACCGCCGTCCTGCGTGATGAGCATGGGAGTACCGATGTATCCATTCTTAGCTATGTTTAGTTATCCTTTGGCTTTCGAACCATTTGTGGTGTGTTGGATATTCTGATGTATTTGAACATGTGATGAGGTACCTGTTGGTTATCTATTCATGCGTCGGAATAATCTCTCTTTCGGTTTCCAAGTCTATCCTTTTCTGTTGTTGTGCTAAAATGCATGTCTATTCAGGATGCCGCCAACAAGGAACACCCCGCCCGAGCCACCGCCAATCACGGAGCTGTTGACTCAGATGGCCCAGGTCATGGCACAGATGGCCCAGTTTCAGACTAACCAGCACAACAACCAGAATGCTCCACGAGTCAGTATCAAGGAGTTTCTCAGTCTGGGCCCGAGAGCTTTCGTGGCAACACGCGAGCCTCTGGATGCTGATGACTGGATCCGTGAGATAGCTAGGGCTCTGGAGATTGCTCACGTTGCTGAGGAAGACAAGGTCAAGTATGCATCCTATCTGCTGAAGGGTCAGGCAGCTACTTGGTGGGAGAACTACCAGACCATGAGAGCTGGCTACCCAATCACCTGGGGTTGTTTCAAGGAAGCTTTCCTGAAGCACCACATTCCAGATGGTCTCATGGAAAGGATGCGTGAAGAGTTTTGATCTCTCAAGCAGGGCAAGCTGGACGTCATTGGCTATCAGAGTGAGTTCAATCGCCTCGCTCGTTACGCTGGTGATGAGGTGTCCACTGAGGCTAAGAAGATGGCAAGGTTCCGCAGAGGTTTTAACCCGGAACTCAAGTACGCCCTCACCAACATCAAGGCCAACAACTTGGAGGAGCTCGTTAACACCGCGCTCAATGAAGAAAATGGGCGCAAGGCGTTCGAGGAGTCTCGAAAGCACTCGCGTGAGGGTGGTTCCTCCTCCAACATGACCACCCCTCCGCAGAAGCGCCGCATCTGGGTGCCAAATGGTGCTGTCACTCGGGCTCCATATGCCCAAGCTTCTCCAGGCTTCGCTCCCCGCCCACCCAACCCAGCTCAGATGCATGCTCAGAGGTTTTCAATGGGGCAGCCAAGGCCAGATCCTCCTCGTGTCGTCACTTGCTACAAGTGCAAGCAGACGGGGCACTACGCTGACAAGTGCACGCAGAGGCAGCTACCTCCACCACCACCTCGTCCCAACACAAACCAGGCAATGGTGCGTGCTCCCCCGGCTAAAGCCTTCAACTCCAACAACAGGCCTGTCGGGAGGACCGCAAGGGTGAATCATGTCAAGATCGACAAAGCTGAGGAAGCTCCTGACGTCGTTCTCGGTACATTCCCCGTAAACTCTTTTCCAGCTAAAGTGTTGTTTGATACCGGAGCTTCGCATTCTTTCATGTCAAAGATCTTTGCGACAACAGTTAAACTACCTTTTGTTGGTTTGGGTTCCCCGCTAGTAGTAAACTCCCTTGGAGCAACTATGCAAACTTCCAAGATCAGTCATGAAAATCAGATTCTAATTGGAGGTCACATATTCCTTGCTTCTCTTATACTGCTTGGCAATTCTGACATTGATGTCATTCTTGGTATGGATTGGTTGAAGACCAATAAAGCTACGATTGACTGTGCTCAGAAGTCAATAACTCTGTTCCACCCTTCTGGCCAGATAGTCTATTTTCCAAATGAATCAAGTTCCTTTCAGCTGTGCACCCTCGATGCAAAACCTCTACCTCTACTTGAAAATGTTCCGGTGGTTTGTGAATTCCCTGACGTCTTTCCAGAAGAGTTGCCAGGGATGCCTCCGGACAGAGCAGTTGAGTTCGTGATCGAGCTTGAACCAGGTACTGCTCCAATCTCTAAGCATCCATACAAGATAGCTCCTCCTGAACTGAAGTTGTTGAAGGAGCAAATCGATATGTACATGGAAAAAGGTTACATTCAACCTAGTTCCTCGGCTTGGGGTTGCCCAACTCTGTTCGTTGCGAATAAGGATCAAACAAAGAGACTCGTTGTTGACTATCGTCCTCTTAACGAGAAAACCATCAAAAACAAGTATCCAATTCCTCGTCTCGATGATCTTTTTGATCAACTTGCTGGAGCCTCAATATTCTCCAAGTTGGACTTGAGAATGGGTTACCATCAAATAAAGATCAGAAAGGAAGATATTCCAAAAACAGCTTTCACCACTCGGTACGGTCTATATGAATACACCGTCATGTCCTTTGGTCTCACCAATGCACCGGCGACATTCTCTCGACTCATGAATTCTGTCTTCCATGAATACCTCGACAAGTTCGTTGTTGTATATCTCGATGACATCCTTGTCTACTCCAAATCTGAGGAAGAGCATGGAGAACACCTTCGTCTCACTCTCATGAAACTTCGCGAGCATCGTCTATATGACAAATTCTCCAAATGTGAGTTCCGGATTCCAGAAGTTGCTTACCTTGGTCATGTCATCTCTGCCAAGGGCATAGCCATTGATCCAGAAAAGGTTAAAGCAATTGTTGATTGGAAACCTCCTAAGACGGTGAAGCAAGTAAGAAGTTTTCTTGGCTTGGCTAGCTATTGCCGTCGTTTCGTCCAAAACTTCTCAAAGATTGCCAAACCTCTCACTGATCTCACAAAGAAGGACAAGAAGTTTGTTTGGTCTCCACAATGTGATGAAAGTTTCGATCTCCTGAAGACTAAACTCACTTCTACACCAGTTCTGGTTGGCCCAGATACTACCAAACCTTTCCAGATATTCTGCGATGCATCTCTCCAAGGTCTAGGTGCAGTTCTTATGCAAGAACGTCAAGTTGTGGCTTATGCTTCACGTCAGTTGAACGCACATGAGCAAAATTATCCCACACATGACCTTGAACTTGCAACAGTTGTGTTTGCCCTCAAGAAATGGAGGCAATACTTGTTGGGTAATCGCACTGAAATCTTTTCCGATCATAAGAGTCTGAAATACATCTTCACTCAACCAGATCTGAATCTCAGGCAAAGGAGATGGATTGAAAAGATTAAAGACTTTGATCTCACCATTTCTTACACTCCAGGCAAGGCTAATGTTATGGCCGATGCTCTCAGTCGCAAGTCATATTGCAATAATCTCATGATCATGGAAAGCCAACCTCCACTTCATGAAGAATTCCAGAAGCTGAACCTTGGTCTTGTTCCTCAAGGCTATCTTGCTAGCTTGACAGCCAGTCCAACTCTCGAGGACAAGATTCGTTCTGAACAACTTCGTGATGCTGAAATCAAGAAGATGGTAGAACACATAAAAGAAGGCAAGGAGAAATTCAAGTCCTTCTCAATTGATGACAAGGGAACTGTGTTCTTCGAAGGACGCATTGCAGTTCCTCAAGTTCAAAGTCTCAAAGATGTCATTCTCAAGGAGGCTCATGAAACTCCTCTCTCCATCCACCCTGGAAGTACAAAGATGTACCAGGATCTCAAGACGCTGTATTGGTGGCCTGGCATGAAACGTGAAATTGCTCAATACGTTTCTGAATGCGATGTTTGTCAACGTGTTAAGGCAGTCCATCAGAAAACAGCCGGTCTACTCCAACCTCTGAAAATTCCTGAGTGGAAGTGGGACATGATTGAAATGGACTTCGTCACTGGTTTTCCAAAGTACAAGAGGGGCAACGATGCAATCTTCGTTGTCATTGATCGTCTCACTAAAGTAGCTCACTTCTTTGCTGTCAAAGAAACAGTCTCAGCTAGCCAGTTAGCAGAGCTCTACACAGCAAGGATTGTTCCTCTTCATGGTGTTCCATTGGAAATAAGCTCAGACCGTGGAAGTATATTCACTTCTCATTTCTGGAAAAGCTTTCAAGAAGCATTGGGCACCAAACTTCTGTTCAGCACAGCTTATCACCCTCAGTCTCAGGGGCAAGTCGAAAGAGTCAATCAGATTCTCGAGGATATGCTCAGAGCATGTGGTCTCTCCTTTGGCATGAAATGGGAGGAATGCCTTCCATATGCTGAATTCTCCTACAACAACAGCTTCCAGGCAAGCCTAGGCATGGCTCCATTTGAAGCTCTCTATGGCCGCAGATGCAGGAGTCCAATCAATTGGTCTGGAGCTGGTGAACGTTCACTCTTAGGCCCTGACATTGTTAAGGAAGCCGAAGAGAAAGTTCGCATCATTCGTGACAATCTCAAGATTGCTCAGTCTCGTCAGAAAAGCTACTATGACAGCAAGCACAGGGATATGATCTATGCACCTGGTGACAAGGCATATCTCCGTGTAACTCCCCTCAGAGGCACTCATCATTTTGGTGTGAAAGGAAAGCTTGCACCAAGATACATTGGTCCTTTCAACATTCTCTCAAGGCGTGCGGAAAATGCCTATCGTCTTGAACTTCCAGAAAAACTATCCAAGGTGCACGATGTGTTTCACGTGTCACAGCTCAAGAAGTGTTTCAAAGACCCAGATCGTGCAGTTGATCATGATTCCATTGAACTGCAAGAAGATCTATCTTATGAGGAGCACCCTGTTCGTATTCTCGATGAGACCGAGCATAAGACTCGCAACAAGAGCACCAAGTTCTTGAAAGTGCAATGGTCGCATCATTCCGATAAAGAGGCAACGTGGGAGACCGAAGAGGATCTTCGCAAGAAGTATCCGAACCTTTTCTCTTCTCAGTAAGGAATCTCGGGGCGCGATTCCTTCAAGGGGGGGCGTTTTGTAACATCCCAAGTATGAAAACATCCCTAGAATGTTTGATTCTTGTTTAATTAAAGTTTTGCATCATGTCATCATACTCATTACTTTGTTTGCATTTGTTTTCATTTGGTTTGCATCTGTTTTCCTTTGTTTTCACAATTGAAATTCAAACATTATTTCAAATGCTTTGTTCATACTTGTTATGTTACAACTTTCCAAATAAAAGGTTCAAATAAAACATCCAATTGTTTCCATGAAAAATAAAAAGCTCAATTATTTATTTGTTCTTTAATATTCCACTGAATTCAAATGGCATTCAAAATTCAAATCACAATTTCCCAACAGCAACCTTTTTGAATTAATGAAAATTACCAAAACAATTCTAATCATTGTTTCCATTTAAAATATAGGGTTCACCCTATTTAAATTCTTGTTTTCAATAAGTCACTTAATCCAAAATTCTTTCAAATTTGAATCAATTACTAACAGCACTTTTATTTTGAACTTTTGGAAAACAAAAGTTGTCAAATGGGTGCTGACACAATAAATACTCAACACAATTTTTCCTAACCCAAAAATCTTCTTTTCTTCCTATTTCAAATCAGCAAAAAAAAAGTAGCAGAACAAATTTATTAAAAAGGAAAAACGCTCACAGAGGGAGGGAGCAGCACAGGCCCAGCCCACTTTTCCTTCCCCTCGGCCTGGTACCGTTTCGCTCCCCCCTCTTTTCTTCCCCGCGTACGGCAGGAGATCCGTCGGCGCCACGTCGACGGCGCGCACAGGCAATGGCCAGCAGAGCTCCCTAGCGCCTATAAAACCTACCTCTCGAGCCCCCCGATGCTGCCCTAGCCACCTACCTACCTTTCCCCTCTCTCTGCCACGATCCCCTCCGTTTCTGAATCTCCGAGCGCCGCCGTGTCTGAAACCATGGTGGTCACCGTCGTTGCCGTGCTCCTCCGTCCTGGCTAACTACGGGAACGATATCCCCGTAGTCTCCTCGAGCTGGTGGACACCTCTGCGGGCACGGGAGCAGCTTGGATCTCCGCCGCCATCCTCGCAGCTGTCGGTGACGTCCACCTCGCCGTCGAGCTCCTCCCTCTGCAAATCCTCCCGGTGATCACCTCCTCCTCACCCCTCTCCTCCTATCTCTCTGTCCGCGAGCACGCACGGCACACCAGCACGCACACCACCTACGCAGCAGCCCACGAGCCCGACAGCAGCTCGCCGCCGGCGTGCGTTTTCCGTCAGGTTCAGAAAAGAAACGCGTGTTTTCATCAGTTTCAGATAGCGAGCCCTAACTGAATCTTAACCTAATCGCGTCTCCTATACTGACAAGATCGAATCGCACAGCGCAGTGGTAGCAGTGTGTTGCGCGCGCGCTCGAGCCCAGGGTTCGATCCCTGGCGCTCGCGAATAAATCCACCTTTTTGCAAGGATTGCTGACAGGGTGGCCCCCCCTGTCAGCTGCTGTGTGCGCACTGCTGCCACGTTGGCCCCAGGGCCCACTGGCAGTGACCCAGGCTAGGTCACTGCACGGTGTAGATCTATTTTCAGCATTTCTTTTTTCAGTTTAAGTCCAATTCTTTTACAGTTTAGTCCCTGCCACTAATTTGCTAATAACTTTTATTTTATAAGTCCAAATAATAAAAATAAAATATGTTTATTAAACCAAATTTAATTCTCTACCTGTTTATAACATTTGTATTCTGTTTTGAATAATTCAAATGCATTCAAATTTCAAATTCAAACAATTCATTTAAAATTTGATTAAATGCATAACTAATTCATACTTAATTCAAATAACACAAATAAAATATGTTTTCCATGCCATTTTGAACCATCTTTTCAAATATAAATTTTGTTTCATGATTTGAATAATTAAAATTGCTTAAATAATTTAAACCTTGTTTAAATCATTTAAATTTGCTAAATTCATAACTTGCTCAAATTAAATTATTTTTGAACATGTAAAATATGTTTTCAAACTAGAAAAGTATCACCTTTTCAAATATGAATTTGAATTTATGTTTTGAACAAATAAAATTTAAATAATATTCAAACTTGTTTTAAATTCATTTAAAACTTGTTTAATCTTGTTTAATTCATAATTAAATCATTGTAATTCCTTTTTCAATAATTGAAACATGTAATCCACCCAAAATTTTATGTTCTTTTCAAATAGGAACTTTGCTATCTGTTTTGAACAATTTAACTTGCTGAAAATAACAAATGCTTGTGTAACACCTTTAAGGAACCAAAATTTCATAACTTACTAAATAAAATTCCAAAATTGGTAAACCTTATTTCCAATTGATTCTATTGTTGTTATTTTTCTGTTTTCCTCATCCATGCATCATACTAATCCACTTTCACCTGTTGATTAGTTGAAAAACAAATATTCCAACCTTAATTCATGGGATTTTCATATGCAACTCAAATTGCATGTGGGTCCAATTGATTGTGTTATGTTACCATGTCAAATAGTTTATTTTGATGCATCCATTAAATTGACATGCATCATCCCATGATTGTGCACTATGCCATGTTATTGATTGTTTATCTCTCTGCGTTGTTTGTTTGCTTCTTCTCGAATAGACGACGACGTTGAGACAGACGATTCTTACGACACCCCTTCCGAGGATCTAGCTCAGTACCAGGCTGCTGAGTTTGCAGGCAAGTATTCACTCACATGAACCATTGTGTTCCTTTCAACATTGGATACCGATACTTTCCGTTGCCTATTTCTGCTAGCCTTTTGAATCGTTGCTTCTGTTACGAACCTACCACATGTTATCCTTAACCCTGATATAGCCTCACCTCCACACCTATAACCCCATTGCTTGTTGCCCGTGTCTTACTAGCATGCTTAGGGTTGTTTATGCTCGAGTCTGTTGCCCGTTACTTTCTGTTACTATATTTCTATTATGTTCTGGGGCTCGATGTTAAACAACAACCTGTTAATTTTGGGTAATAATAACTTGCTGATAAGGCACCGGCAGGAGGCCCGACGTGGTTTTGAGGCCTGCTAGTGTCGACCCTAATTAGGAAAAGGGTCTTGTCTACTGATCCATGATGAGCGCACTATCCGCATGTGGGAAGCGTGTATGGGCGGCCCCCTCAATTTGATTCGATTCGCATCTCGTCCAAATCGCCACACTTAGTTCGGGCTTTCCATCTGATGCACGCATATGCAGGTACGAACCCGAGGCCAGGGTGGAACTTTTGTAGTCGGCATTTAGGGCGGCGTGGTCTTAGAGTGCTACGAGGGTCCCCTTTTCTTCGTGGGGCTCGATTAGCCGCACACGCACATCACGTGGTTCTTTGGGCTTGATGCGAAGAAGAGTTGAGTTGTGTTGAGTGCCTCGCTTGGTGGGTTTGATTCCCATCTGGCGGGATATTCTTACGTGTACGGCCAAATTGGTGCACCCCTGCAGGGATAAATCTTCTCGAGAAGCCGTGTTTTCCGCGGTTATGGTTAACTTGGTGAAAGTACTGGCTAACAAGTACTCAGAACAACTTACACCTAACTAATGATAACTTGACTAGTACTAGCCTTATTGACACAATAACTTGAACCATCATTAATCCAACTGTGTGAGTTACCCTCGGATTGCTTCTTTGGATAAGGGGCGAGATACAGGATGGGTTTGTTTGGGTGGTTAGCTATAGTTGGTTACGATACGCTATCTTATCCCCTTTCTGTTAGCCGGAAGTTGTAGCCTGTTTCTGTAGTTGGTTAGCGCAGCCAGCTGCCGCATCTTTTGTATCCCCTTTTCTTCCGTTGAACCCAAAGCATCTGTGCTTGGTGTTGACGGGTTACACTTTGGTGAACTGTGAGTCTTGCTTGCCAGTACGTTTATGTACTGACCCCTTTGGGGCTGTGGTTTCCGCAGACTACGCTTACGAGGATCCCCGTGATGGCTACTACGTGGAGTTTGACGAGGCTGCTGACGAGTAGATAGCGGACCTGGGCAGGATCCGAGACATCGTGGATGGGCTCCGTTTTCCTTTTCATTCCCGGCTTCTTAAGCCTATTTGGATTTTGTCTGTACTCAGACCTTTGAATGCTTCCGCTGAGATGTAATGATGATATGTTGGGACATGTGTCCTATGGATGATTGTATTTGCTATCTCTGCTCTAGTGAGAGCTATTTGCAACTTGTTTCTATTTATTTTTGTCTTAGAGATATGTTGTGCTATCATTTTGTTAAACGCTGTTGACGTACCATGTGTGTATGGTATGAAGTACGTCAATGGTAGTATCCTGATTTCTATGGGATGGTTTACGTAGACGATGAACAGTAGGGGTTGGTTGTCACACATACGTGTGTTGGCCTACTCGTAAGAGATGCGGGTGCCGGTAAGCCCCGTAATCCAATCAACTACTGTTCAACGGAACTGCGAGTATCCTCTAGAAGTCCGGGTGCGACAATTGTCTAGCAATAATATTTCCCGCGTATCATTGTCTAACAATAATATCTCCTACGAGTTACAGAGCCTTTCTGACCTTCGTGGTGGTGGTGCTTCTCTTGCCACGGGTTCTTCAACTCGTTCTTCCAGTATAGCATCACTTATTGAGTCCTCCCCGGTAGGCTCGTCTCGAACTTCATCATGCTGCATTGTTCTTCCACTTGTCTCCTTTGTGACAAACTCTTTCCCTAAGAAAACACCATTCCGAGCGACAGACACTTTTACCTCTTATCGGTTTTACAAGTAATATCCAAACGTTTCCTTTGGATATCCCACAAAAATGCATTTATCCGACTTGGGTGTGAGATTGTACGACTGAAGCCGCTTGACAAACACGTCACAACCCCAAATCTTTAGAAAAGACAAGTTGGGACTCTTCCCGTTCCACATCTCATATGACGTCTTAACTACGGATTTAGATAGTAGACAATTTAGTGTGAGTGCTTCTATTTCTAGAGCAAAACCCCAAAATGACAATGGAAGATCTGACTGGCTCATCATTGATTGAACCATGTCCAACAAGGTTCGATTACACCGTTCGGAAACCCTGTTTCTTTGAGGTGTTCTAGGCGGCGTAAGTTGAGGAACAATTTCACAACTCTTCAAATGATCGCTAAATTTCGTGACTCAAATATTCTCCTCCACAATCAGATCGTAGAGGCTTAATTTTCTTGCCACGTTGATTCTCTACTTCATTATGGAGCTCTTTGAACTTTTCAAAAGTTTCAGACTTATGCTTCATTAGGTAGACATAACCGTATCTACTAAAATTATCAGTGAATGTTATGAAGTAGTGAAAACCACCTCTTGTTGTCGTGCTCATTGGTCCGCATACATTAGTATGTACGAGTTCCAATAAGTCTGTCGCCCTCTCAGGAGAACCATTGAAAGGCGACTTGGTCATCTTTCCAAGCAAACAAGGTTCGCATGTCTCGTATGATTCAAAATCAAACGAAGTTAGAAGGCCATCATTATGGAGCATATTCATGCGTTTTTCACTTATATGACCCAAGAGACAATGCCAAAAATAGGTGGTACTCAAATCAGTAGGACAAAACCTTTTAGCACTTACGTTATAAACATGCACATCATCATGAGCATCAGCAAGATTTATAATGAATATCCCATTCACAATGGAAGCAAAAGCCACAAACATATCATTCTTAGAGATTAAATAACCATTTTCTTTACTCGCAAATGAATAACCATCTCTCATTAAACATGAAGGAGAAATAATGTTTCGGTTAAAACCAGAAACGTAATAACAATTATTCAATTCCATAATAAAACCTGAAGCGTGCTGCAGTTGGTAGACTCCAACGGACGATGCAACAACCCTTGCATTATTTCCGATGCGAAGATCAACTTGTCCATGTCTCATGCTTTTACTCCTTACTAGCCCCTGCATCGATTTGCAAATGTGAGTAACCGATCCGGTATCAAATACCCAAGAGTCAATAATAGAGTAAGCGAGAAAAATGTCTATAACATTAATTACAAGCGTACCTAAGCTAGAAGTCTTACTTCCACTCTTCTTCACAAAAGCAAGGTACTTGCTGCAATTTATCTTCCAGTGTCTAGTATCATAACAGTAGAACCACTCTGTGTTGGGTTTAGATCTGTCTTTAGCCTTAGGCTTTGGCTTGGAGATCAAATCTTTATCCTTTCCTTTCCCCTTAGACTTACCCTGCTTCTTGAAGGTAGGCCCGTTCTGCACAACCAGCACTTGGCCATGCCCTGCACACTTCTTAATGTAACTCTCTGCCGTCTTGAGCATCCCACAAAATTCATTAAGGTCCTTCTCCTCCCCAAGTATATGGTAGTTAAAAATTAAGTTCCCATAACTAGATGGAAGCAAAGCCAAAATGAAATTGTCGTGGGATAATCACGGCAGACGTTACCGGGGGTAACTGATCTTGGGGCAAGACGACGCAGGCGTTTGGGAGAGGGTTTAGCTCAGAGGGAAACATGATGAAGAACTTTGATCAGGTAGCCGGCAATCAAGTCGCCGAGTCTCCGATCCCAAGATAATAACTCAAATTGCGTGTTACACTGGATACTCGATATTAGGCGAGATTGCTAGAACTCTTGGATCTCTGTAAACTAGACCTAGGGGTCGGTTTATAAAGCACCGTACCCCCCATGGCTTGCCCTCCAAGGCGCACCCTGAATCCTACCCGGACACCGCCTACAAACCCTTAGCTTTCCTTACCGCAACCCACAATCCGGGATACGAGGCCTGCAAACTTTGGGCCTTCCAGAAGTTTCGTTATCCTTAGCCGGATCTTGCGCCGTGTCCCTTGGGCCGGGTTACACCTTGGAGTTGGCCTACCGGGTTATTATCCCTCCATCAGTAGTCCCCAGGATAGCTTGGGCTTCATGGATCCTTCCTTGAAGCACTGGCTATTCCCTGCAAAAATATCAAACGCACAAGTGTATGGAGGCCGGGTTAAGGTGCTTTGACATATAGCTAGGCCTAACTCCATGGTGGCCATATAGTAACCCGGCCTTTCTCCAGACGCTTTGCTTAACTTTCCGGGTCTAAGCCTTGATAAAAATGCCAAAACTCTATACTTTACTCGATAATTGATCCCGATACCGCGGAGATGACCCCCTTCTCTTTTTCGTCCGGATATCTTGCTCGGCATGTGAAGCATATCTCGTAAAATCCGCGCGGATAGCCATTACCCCAAATCTTCCGGATTCCGCCCGTTGGGATAGGTGTATCCGCCCACACCTTATAAATAGAGCCCAGAGGGTAGCTTGGACTTCCACTCATCACTCCAATCTCTCATCGGCTCCCTCACTCCCTGCGCCCCGCAACACCTCGAGAATCCCAAGCACGCCGCCGTAACAAGGCCGCCGCCAGTTACATTCAACCCTGAATCGCTCCGCGCCGCCGCCAAACTCCGCCACCGCGCCTTCGTTCCGCTCATCAGGAGCTGCAAGGGGGGATCTAGATCACGACACCGGCCGCCGCCAGGCCACATCCCAATTTCTTCCAGTAAGTATTCGTCAATCTAGCCCCGTGATTTTTTCGATTTAATCTAGATTGGATCTGGGTCAATCCGCAGACCATGTTTCCCGCCACACCAAATTAGATGGTTTAAATGCTCGCCAACTCCTTCAATAACCTGTTGGATGATCATACACCACCCTCCTATCGTTATTAATCATCAATTTCCCCGTAGAATCGTTCGCAAGTTTTCCAATCTAGATCCATTCCATCCAAATTTCCGCGCATATCATTAACACCCGGAAAATCCTCCCTTTCCGGCTATTTTGCTTGCAGTAGAGACATGGGCAACCATCCGTCTTCCCCAAACTCATTTCAATACGTAAGTGACCAATAATTTCCATAGTTGTACTTGATACCCGGATAATTCGCAACTTTCACTCCGTGCACAGTACCCGGATAGTTCTTAGTTTTCACACCTTCTTGATACCCCAAATAGATACTCGGATATCCCAACATTTTCGAGTCTCATTCCCTGTATCTTTTTTCCTGGTATTTCGCAGGTTGATCCCATGGCCCCTAAGAGACAAGGAAAGCAGCCCGCTCAGGCGAAGACAACCCAGACCATATCCGCCAACTGGGGGAGATCCACAGCTACGAAGGCCAAGCTAGAAGGGCTGGCCGAGTTGGGAGTCCTCCCCTCCCAGAAGGACATCCACTGGAGGGCGCCGGGTGACGAGACCCGGCCCACACCCGCTGATAACGAGGTAATCTGCTTCGTAGAACACGTGACCCGGGGATTCCGTCCTCCGGGTCACTCTTTCTTTCGGGAAGTCCTTAACCATTACGGCCTCCGGGTGTTCGATATAGGGCCTAACTCTATATTGAACATAACCCACTTCATCGTCCTTTGCGAGTCCTATTTGTGCATTCCGCCAAATTTGACTCTTTTCATAGAACTTTTCCAATGCAAACTGTGCCGCGAAAGCGGTGACGGGGCACTCTTGACTTGCGGCGGGGTTTCCATCCAGCGCCGCGAGAATTCCCTTATGCCGACCCTTAACTTAAATTCTCACGTTAAGCATTGGCAACTCTCCTTTTTCTACTGTCGAGACACCTCCCTACCCGGCGAGAGAAAATTGCCGGGTTACTCGGAGGGTCTCCTAGATATCTTCGAGTCTTTCAATGCCTTTGCCCCTGAGTCGGACAGGGAGGCCATCCAGCCTTTGCTGGCTAGGCTAGCTGTTCTCTCGGCCCAAGGCCTTCTTGGGCTCAACTTGGTGAAGACGTGGGTCGATTTCCGGATCCAGCCCAACTCTACCTGTACCAAGCTGATGTGCGAGTATTCGGGGCACACCACAGACGCGCTCCGATACTCCACCAAGAACTTTGCAACCGGTGATACCAACAAAACCATCAAGAGTTTCTTGACGGAAAAATTGGAGGTGATAAAGAACATTACCGGGTTACCTCCATTCACTCGGGAAAACCCGGCTCCAGCGGTAAGACCCAATTCTCATAACCTTTTTCCACACTTTGACCTGAAACAACTTCCAATTCTTACTTTCATCTTTCTGACTTTAGGCTGATGATCCCTTCTGGAGAGTTGAAACCTCCCCCCCCCTCCAGAGACCCGGAAGAAGAAGACGAGCCGGCTGATGATGATGAAGGTACTTATCCGACTCTCACGTTATCTTTTACTTGCATTATTTTCCTACCATTTACCTTTTTCCCACGGATACATACTCGATTTTCAGGGATGGAAGACGAAGAAGAAAAGGAAGAGGAAGACCCGGAGGCCACTGAATCCGATCAGGAGGTCACAGTCGGGGCCAAGAGGAAGGCCAGAGGAGTGGTTGCAAAGGTTCCTTTTTCCTTTATGTCTTCTGAGCCTTACTCCTTCGATACCATGCGTAAACTTAATCAACAACTGTCACACTCATCATTCTTGAAGGATCCTCTCCCGGCTAAGCGCAGGGTGACCCGGAGTTCCCCGGGCGAGGATCCCCTTAACCCGGGTATCTCCACTTCACCTGCTCACCGGGCCAGCACTCCTCCACCTCAGCCCTCCAAATCTCCTCAGCGCCACCCATCTCCTAGCCACCCACTCGATGGGCAATTCCGGGTGCCGCTATCGGTGCCTTTGGCGACCTCGTCCGCCTCCAGCGGCGAACTCCCGCCGGATTACGCCGTGAACACCGGGTAAGTCTCCATCGCTCGATATCCTTTTGTACCTGATAACTACCAACCTATATCGCTAACCACTTTTTTCCTCTTTCCTATTAGCGCCCAAGCTACCACTAGTGACCCGGAAATCACAGAAGCAGAAAAGCAGGGGGTGGAGGGGCCGACTATTAACACGGATGCTGTAGTTGACGATGAGGCTGAAGACGGCCAAGAACAAGACCCCTTCAATGACCCGGCTCAACAGGAAACCGTGTCTCCAAAATCCTCCGAAGAAGTGGACGAAGATATTGAGATCTTGGAGACAAAGACGGGCTCTCCTAACCCGGATACTCAGACGGTCCGGGTTTCGACCCCAAGAACCGGGAAAGTTCCCCAGCCGGAAGACCAATCTGCCGGCTCTTCTAGAGTTCGCCCTGAGGATATGACGTTCACCCAAATGCTTAATGCCCTCTACACCTTAAAGGCCGATGAAGAGAATATTCTAGATGCTTTGATAACAAAGCACAAGGTAAGTCCGAGTGACACCACTTGTATCCTTGTATAGTCCCCAAGTTCCAAGTGAATTACTGGTTTAATTTGCTTGGAACTTCATAATAGATCCGACTGACCCTTCCTTGTGTTTCCACCTAGGATTTCGTTGCGCAATCTGAGAAGAAGCTGGCGAAGGCTGCCAAACGCATTGTGAAGGAGACAGCTCTTCGCGAAGCAGCTGAAGCTGAAGCTCGTAGGAGTGGAAAAATCACAAGGAAGTATAGGAAAAGGGCTCACTTGGCTGAGGACAGGCTAACAACACTTTCTGTGCAGATTGCCGATACCTACCGCGCAGCAACTGGTATGATCTTTGAACTTTAGCAATTAAGACCCGGATTTTGCTTTGGATAAATAGCCGGATCTCCTTGTTCATTACCTTTCTTACTTTCAGCAGGTCCGGATGATGCGATCCCGGAAGAGGATGATACTGCCAAGTTGAAGCTCATTAAAGATACTGTCCGGCAGCTCAGTGCCGGCGTTGGATGGATTCTCGATGAACTACGACTACCGGGTGTTGGACCTGGTAACATGAAAAAGTTGCTGGAAGTCTGCTCCACCATTCCTGAGTGGATTTGGCATTGGAAGCGCTCATCCTGTCGGTTTGGAGTAACCCGGGGTCTTGCGCTAGCTAAAGCTTATTTCCCTAAGCTAGAGCCGGCCAAGCTGATGAGCGGGTTTCCAGAATTCAATCAAGACGGGTCCAAGTTCTCACCAAAGAATTTCAAAGCCATTCAGAAAGAAGTTCGTCACCCGGCCAGTGTAATCGCCGACAGTTTGGAGATTGATTCTATTCTTCCTGCATATGATGCTAGTGACAAGGTTATTAAGCCAGATCGCCCCAAGCCATACGATATGCTTGCCCGATGGAGGGAAGAAGCTGCCAAGATTAGGGAGGAAGCTGCAAAGAAGAAGGATGAAGCCGACTCTGCGCCCGCTACCTCTACACCCATCGTCCCTCCACCCGCGCGAGCCGGCATTGCTGCTGACCCGGGTGCTGCTGCTACCACAAGTGATGGCAAAGGCAAGGCGAAGATGGACGCCGCGGCTTAGAATGCCGAGTAATACCTGCCACTTCTTATGCGTCAGTCGGCCTGATGTGCCGTTTAAACAATTATTTTTGAATGGTGCGCCTGTGCACCTTTGATACTCTTTATCGAAATTTTGTAATGCATTCTAAGTTCCTGATACACCTTGTGCCTCCTCTGGATTTTATGTTTATCTACTTTTGAACCCATGTGATCTTGATACCCGACTTTCTTTATTCTCGATATCCAACTTTCTTTATTCTCGATATCCGACTTTCTTTATTGTTGATATTCAACTTACTTTATTGTTCCTTTTGTGAGACTCGGTTTCCGGGTTTCATGGGTGTTGACAAGCGGGATTGCTTCTAAGTCCCCAAGTCCCCAAGACTCGGATGTTTGGATTTTTTTGAACCTTAACAGCTAAGCAATTTCTGCCTCTCTTAAGATCCCGAGTCTCCAGGACCCGGATTTCCGAATCTAGGATACGTGATCTTTCAAGGAGAACGGATTGTTTGCTGCTAAGTCCACAAAAAACCCCGAGTTGTTTCACACAGGATCTGAAGTTATGCTTAATAATCGTTGAGTTTCCGGTTATTAGCCTTGTACTCTGCATAACTTGTGGTTTAGATGACCCTTTTGACTATCTTGTACTGTAAGCCGGCTTTCGCGTGATACCATGTTGTTACATCTATACGAAGACAGGGTCAGGCAAGTCCCACTGGGCGTCATGGCTGACTGTAATCGTAAGAGAACAAATCATGCCACTTTATTGCGAGTCACATCGAGCTTAAGTAAGAATAGTCAAGAAAATTTGGCTCCTTCGTCCGGTTATAAGATTGCAGCCGTACTCGTTTTGCAAGTAATCGGCCCTTATAACTCATAGGCATCATGGCCGGGTCTTTGAGTTTGCAACTGTGCTATTCAAGCAACCAGCTCCCAAGACCTAAATATATGCATCATACTGAGAGTACAGAACATGATAATAATCACCTCTTTTCTTGATAATCACCTCTTTACTTGATATGGAAAAATTAGGCCAGCAAGCCGCCTCATTAAAAACCCGTCCAGTCCCCAAGGGTACCCTGGATAGGAAAAGAGTGCGTCTGAAAACCTGCTGCCTGTTACATCGTTCAATTCCACATGCCAACATAATTTTTGCTAAGTGTAATATGGACGTAGCTGAGCCACGTTCCATGGTTTGTCTCTTTCTTGCATAGATGAAGTGGTATGAGCGGTGTCATTAACTGTGGTCGACTCTTCCCTTGCATCTATCAAGTAATACGACCCATTATGCAAATTCCGGCTTACGATAAACGGCCCTTCCCATGGTGGTGATAACTTGTGTTTTCCTTCGTTCGACTGTACCAGGCGCAGGACCAGGTCTCCTTCCTGGAAGACCCGGGTTTTCACGCGCCGGCTATGATACCTTCGTAAGTCCTGCTGATATATGGCTGATCTTTCCAGGGCTTGTTCCCTTTGTTCTTCTAACATATCCACGGCGTCTTGCCGGGTGTTTTCATTCTCCACTTCGACGTATGCTGATACTCGTGGTGAATCATGAATAATATCACTCGGTAACACTGCCTCCGCGCCATAGACCATGAAGAAGGGCGTCATCTGAGTAGACCTGTTAGGTGTAGTATTGATACCCCAAACCACGGCAGGAAGCTCTTCGACCCACGCACCAGCAGCCCTAACACAGGGAACTCGCAGTCGTGGTTTTAGTCCGCGAAGCAATTCTTGATTTGCCCTCTCCACTTGTCCATTGGCCTGTGGATGAGCCACTGATGCTACATCAAGCCGGATTCCATTGTTTCCACAGAACTTTTCCATCTCACCAAGGGACATGTTGGTTCCGTTGTCGGTAATTATGCTGTGAGGATACCCAAACCGGTAGATTATTCTTTTCAGGAACTTGACTGCTGTAGCTGCTTCACAGTTGGTAACTGGCATGACCTCTACCCACTTGGTAAACTTATCAATAGCCACTAAAAGGTGTGTCTTTTTGCAAGGTGACATATGAAAGGGGCCAACCATGTCCAAACCCCAGACAGCGAACGGCCAAGTTAACGGGATGGTCCGTAATTCCATAGCCGGCACGTGGGTTTGGCGAGCGTACCTTTGACATCCGTCACACCTTGCTACTAATCGCTCCGCATCTGCTAGAGCCGTGAGCCAGAAAAATCCATGTCGATAAGCTTTGGCCACAAGGGATCTTGTAGACGCATGATGCCCGCAATCACCTTCATGGATTTCCTTGAGAATCTGTCGGCCTTCTTCGGGTGCTACGCAGCGCAAAAAGACCCCCGTGGCACTTCTCTTGTATAACTCCCCATTGACGATAGAATACCCCTTTGCTCGCCGCAAAATTTGCCTTGCTAACACCTCCTGTTGTGGTAACTCGCCTCGTGATAGGTAGGCCAAAAACGGTTCCGTCCACTCGGGAATAGCGCATATAGTGGCCACGAGCTCCATATCCGGGTCTTTACTTGCCAGTTCCTCCTCAGACTCGGTTTTAACTGATGGTCGCCATAATTCGTCCAGGAAAACGTTAGGTGGAACCGGCTCTCTGCGCGAGCCGAGTCTAGCGAGGGCGTCTGCTGCCTCATTCTTTCTCCTGTCTATATGCTCCACCTCATACCCGGAAAAACATCCTGCAACCCTATCGACCTCCCTGCGGTATGCTGCCATAGTTGCGTCCTTTCTATCCCACGTTTCTGATACCTGCTGTACCACCAGGTCCGAATCTCCAAAGCATCGTATCCTCTTAATATTCATCTCCTTGGCTACCTTTAAGCCATGCAATAGGGCCTCATACTCGGCCACGTTGTTGGAACAGTCAAAGTGAATCTGTAGTACATAACTCAATTTGTCTCCTTTGGGTGATGTTAGCACCACTCCAGCTCCTGACCCCTCGTAATGCTTTGACCCATCGAAGTGCATGATCCATGACTCGGAATTTGGAACTATGGTGACCATGCCTGTGTGTGTCCAATCATTAACAAAATCGATCAAAGCCTGAGATTTGATTGCTGACCTGGGCTCGTAGCTGATGTGATAATCCCCCATCTCTATCGCCCATTTGGCTATTCTTCCGGTTGCATCCGAGTTTCTGACGATATCCGACATTGGTATTGAGCTAACTACTGTTATAGGGTGTTCCTGAAAGTACGGCTTCAGTTTCCGGCTGGCCATGAAGACCCCGAAAACCAGCTTTTGCCAATGCGGATAACGCTGCTTTGCCTCTGATAATACTTCACTGACATAATAAACCGGCCTCTGGACTGGATAACCTTTCCCATCCTCTTTACGCTCCACAACCACTACTGCACTGACGGCTCGGGGGCCTGCTGCCACGTATAGCAACATAGGCTCTTTAGGACCCGGGGCCGCTAGTACTGGTGCTTCAGATAACTGCTTTTTTAGTGCCTCGAACGCCTCATCCGCCTCCTGATCCCATACGAATTTGTCGGACTTCCTCAAGAGCCAGTATAGTGGTATTGCCTTTTCTCCAAGTCTGGATATAAATCGGCTCAAGGCTGCTACGCAGCCCGTGAGTTTTTGAACGTGCTTCAAATTTTCCGGCTTTTTCAGATTTTGGATAGCTTTGATTTTATCCGGGTTTGCTTCAATTCCTCTCTCGGAGACGATAAAGCCGAGTAATTTCCCGGCTGGAACTCCAAACACGCACTTTGTCGGGTTAAGCTTCATCTGGTACCTTCTTAAATTCTTGAACGTTTCCTTTAGATCATCGATAAATGTTTCTGCCTTCCTGGTCTTGACAACCACATCATCCACGTAAGCATGGACATTGCGTCCAATTTGGTCCTCGAAGCATTTCTGAATACACCGTTGATAAGTTGCGCCAGCGTTCTTCAATCCAAACGTCATGGTTTTGTAACAAAAGGCCCCAAAAGGGGTTATGAATGATGTTTTCTCCCAATCCTCCCTCTTGAGCTTAATTTGATGGTACCCGGAATATGCGTCCAGAAAGCATAGCAGGTCACTCCCGGCTACTGCATCTACAATCTGGTCTATCCTTGGTAGTGCGAACGGATCCTTTGGGCAATACTTGTTGAGACTCGTGAAGTCGATGCACATCCTCCACTCGTTGGTCTTTTTCATCACTAGAACCGGATTTGCTAACCAATCCGGGTGAAATACTTCCATGATAAAGCCGGCTGTCAGTAGCCGAGCAATTTCTTCACCTATAGGTTTCCTTCTTTCCTCATTCATCTTCCTCAAGCCCTGCTTCACAGGCCTGGACTTGGGATCTACGTGCAAACTGTGCTCTGCCAATTCTGTAGGGATACCTGGCATGTCGCTAGGTGTCCAGGCGAATACGTCCGCATTTGAACGAATAAACTCCACAAGTGCCTTCTCCTGCTCTCTTCCCAAGTTAGACCCTATAGTGAATTGCTTAGTGGAATCTCCTTCAACAAAATCTATCTTCTTGGTGTCCTGTGCTGCCTTGAATTTTGCTCTTTCGTCCTCGGTATTCGGTGTTTTAAGTGCTGTTCTATCATCCGGATCTACTTGAGACCGGTAATACTTGAGTTCCTCTTTTCTGCAAGCTTGTTCGGCCATCACTGAATCTCCTTCGTCGCACTCGGCCGCTATATCCCGGCTTCCATGTATGGTGATGGTTTGCTTAGGACCCGGAATCTTTAGCTGTAAATACACATAACACGGCCTAGCCATGAATTTAGCATAAGCCGGTCTTCCGAACAGCGCGTGATAAGGACTGCGCAATTTGACCACCTCGAACGTGAGCCACTCAACTCGATAATTATCTGTTGATTCTCCGAAAGCGACCTCCAATGTGATCTTTCCCTCGGGGCACGCTGAGTGACCCGGCACAATCCCATGAAAAACTGTTGGACTTTTCTGTAGCTGGGACTCTTTGAGACTCATGCGTAAGAAGGTTTCCCAATATAAGATATTAATGCTACTTCCACCGTCCATTAGGACTCTTTTCAACTCGTAACCATTGACCTGCGGTGCAACTACCAATGCCAAGACTCCTGGGCGCTCTATTCTTTCCGGGTGATCTCTTCTGCTCCACGTTACCTCTTGTTCCGCCCATCTCAGGTATCCCGGAACGGCCGAGGAAGCCGAGTTTACCGCTTGCTTTAATGTCTCTTTGTCCCTGCTAGGAGTTCCTGTAGTATGCACATGATATTGTCCTTCTAAATTAGACGTACGTACCATACCGATGAAGATGTTGATCTGGCCGATCGTCACAGTAGATCCAGATTCGAGGTGATCCGACTCTGGCCCCCAGCCGGAATCGTCCACCATCTTCTCTCCTTTGCGGTCGATGTAGATCTCGCCGACAACGAGATTCTCCATGTTCCTCCGAGCTTCTCCCGTGATGTAAACACCTTTGGACGCAGGCCCCACGGTGGGCGCCAACTGTCGTGGGATAATCACGGCAGACGTTACCGGGGGTAACTGATCTTGGGGCAAGACGACGCAGGCGTTTGGGAGAGGGTTTAGCTCAGAGGGAAACATGATGAAGAACTTTTATCAGGTAGCCGGCAATCAAGTCGCCGAGTCTCCGATCCCAAGATAATAACTCAAATTGCGTGTTACACTGGATACTCGATATTAGGCGAGATTGCTAGAACTCTTGGATCTCTGTAAACTAGACCTAGGGGTCGGTTTATAAAGCACCGTACCCCCCATGGCTTGCCCTCCAAGGCGCACCCTGAATCCTACCCGGACACCGCCTACAAACCCTTAGCTTTCCTTACCGCAACCCACAATCCGGGTTACGAGGCCTGCAAACTTTGGGCCTTCCAGAAGTTTCGTTATCCTTAGCCGGATCTTGCACCGTGTCCCTTGGGCCGGGTTACACCTTGGAGTTGGCCTACCGGGTTATTATCCCTCCATCAGAAATATTTGGCCAACTTAGGGTCCAATGGAAAACCAAGCTTGTCCAACGTCTACGTGCAACCAAGCATCTTGAGCACGTGCGGCCCTACTGCTCCGCCCTTAGCTAGCTTGCATTCTCCAAAAGCCTTAGCGACATTGAGCCTTTCGGTCATGGCTTGAGTCTGGAACATATCCTTTAGTGCAATGATCATATCATATGCTTCCTGACCATCAAAGTGCTTTTGAAGGTCGAGTTCCATGCATGCAAGCATAAGGCAACTAACCTCAAGAGACTCATCACATGCTCTCTTAAAGGAAGCTCTAATGGTAGCAGTGTCAGTATCAAGAGGCACATCTAGGATTGGGGTATCCAAAACACTTTCCTTTCTCTCAGCCCTAAGAAAAATTCTCAGGTTTTGAATCCAATCCGAATAGTTTGTTCCACTTAACTTTTCTTTTTCAAGGATTGATCACAATGAAAATGGGGTGGGTTGGTTGTTACGTGCCATTTATCTACAACAGAAAAACATGCAAAATACTAAGACAATAATCCATGATAGAGTAAAAGACATTAAACAATTTAACATGGTCTACTCCCACTAAAACCAACATCCTCTATTGGTACTTAGTGATTCAAGATCCGAAAAGAACAAGTCGACTAGTGACATTTGCATCACTGCTAGAAGACAAGGTAGATCGGTAAGCAACACTTGCTAATCATATCACATATGACTCTTGTTGTTGGGTGACATCTCCATGTAAAAACACCAACCTTTATTCCCCAAGAAGCTTAACCGTTAAGATTACCTTGATGAGTGATGCGCGTGTAACACACGTTCGTTGGGAGACCCCAAGATGAAGGTATCAAGAGAATAGTAGCAAGTTTCCCTAAAAAAGATACCAAGGTTGAATCGACCAGTAGGAGAAAGAAATCACTTCTGAAGGTTGATGCGGCCGAGGTGGCAGGGCGCACTACCGGTTCAGAAGCAACGTGGAACCTACACAACACAGTCAAATCACTTTGCCCCAACGAAGCAGTGAGATTGTCAATCTCACCGATTTTGCTGAACACAAAGAGGTTAAACTTACCGCGTGGAAAATAATATTTGTTTGCAGTAAATGAAAGAGAACAGTGATGGCAGTAGTAAAATAGTAGCAGCATATGAAAACAGAGATTGCAGTGGTTGTATTATCAGTGTGAGGAAAAAAGGCCCGGGGTCCATAGTTCACTAGTGGTGTCTCTCCATAGAAGATAAATAACGTGTGTGGTAAACAAATTACAGCTCAGCAATTGACAGATATAAAGGCTGCACCGTAGTGCATATGCAAGACATGATGATTACTATGTGATTCATACGTGCATTACAACAAGACTCATAGACCGTTATCCAACTGCATCTATGACTAATAATCCACCCTCAGAATGTCATCCGAGCAATCCTTGGGTATTAGGTTGCAAGCAACAGATAATCGCATTAAGCAAAGTGTTTAATGTAAACATCGTTGTTTTCTCCCTAATGGCAACAGCACATCCTCCATCCGTCACGTTTCTGTCACTCGAGCACATATGCAAAGGAGGCAAGAACCCACTATCGAGCATAAATACTCCCTCTTGGATTCACTAGGATCTACTTGGCCAGAGAATCTACTAACAACAGAGAGCATGCAAGGTCATAAATAACATACACATGAAGATAACATGATAGATTGATAATCAAGAGACATAGCATTCAATATTCATCGAATCCCAGCAAACACAAAATGTAGCATTACAATAAGATGATTTTGATCATGTAGGGACCTCACAAGATCTAAACATGAGGCCTAAAGAGGAGAGAAAAACCATCTAGTTGCTGCTATGGACCCGTAGTCCAAAGAAGAACTACTCGCGCATCATTCCGGAGGCGGGCATGGTGGTGTAGAACCCTTGGGTGATGATTTCCCCTCCCGGCAGGGTGCCTGGGAGAACTCGAGAACCCTCCCAAACTCGGGTTAATGATGACGGCGGACTCAGGTGTTTTTCGTGGAAAAGGTGGATATATTTAGGGTTTACGTCTTAGGGGGAATAAATAGGCGAAAGGGCAACGTTGGTGGGCGGTCAGGGGGCTACACCACCCCATGCCCGGGCGCGCCGCCCTATGGCGTGGGGCCCCTGTGGCCCCCCTCCGGGTCTCTTCCAGACTCCGTGGATCCTCCGGGAATTCTAAGACTTCTGGGCTTCCAATTTTCCAATTCCGAGAATATTTCTAGAACAACTTTTCTGAAACTAAAAACAGCAGAAAACAGGAACTGGCTGTGTGGAATCTTGTCAATAGGTTAGTCCTAGAAAACGATAAAAATGACATAAAGTGTAAAGGAAACATGTAGGAAATAATATAAAACCAACATGGAACATCAGAAATTATGGATACGTTTATGACGTATCAACATCCCCTTGCTTAGTTCCTACTCGTGCTCGAGTAGGTAAACGATAAAAACAAATATTTTCTGAGGTGACATGCTACCAATATAAACTTGATCATCTAAATTGTAAAAGCATAAGTAAGCTGAGATCATATTAATTTAAACCCAAGCATGATAGATATAATCTTAACAATGAAACATAGCAATAACTTTTCATCATGATAAGTAACACAAATAAAAGATTATGAGTAATAATGCACTGGAAAGTTATACATTTATTTCAAGCATAGAGAAAACATAGCAAAGTGATATTTCGCTTGTCCTTAAGAGTGGGGTAAAACATAAATGCTAGGACGCCTTCAAAGTTCAAGTGGATGACTAGAACAAATAATTTGAGAGCACATAATAACACAGTATGAATCAATTAATAATGTTTCTGGCACAAAAGCACATTAAACTCAGAATGGCAACTATGCTCTCTCAACTGTGCATAAAGTTAGACGATGGAGACTCAACATAAAAGTAAAATAAAGGCCCTTCACAGAGGGAAGCAGGGATTAACTCATGTGCTAGAGCTTTTTATTTTATTAAACAGAGGTATTGAAAACAATTTTTTAGAGAGGTGTGTATGCTTATGTCAACGAATGGTAAACATAAAATATAGTACATCACAAGACAACTAGACTTCACAGGAGAGACTCCCATAGAAGGACGCATCTGGGTAGAAGGTCATCCCTCTTTCTCTTTTGTTTACACAATTATGCTTTGACTGATAGGGCTCTAGGGCGCCGCTGCCGGCCCGCTTGCGGGTAGCAGGTGCAGCAACTGATAGAGGACGGACGACCAAGGCTGCCTCGTCCTCATCCTCGTCTTCTCCCCCGCCCTCAGCATCGGCATCATCTACAAAGATTGAGAAGAAAAAGGAAAGACTCAGAAACAATAGGCAAAGGGTTAGTGTTTCTCACGGACAAAACAGGAAAAATTCAGTTACCTGCATCTTCTTCCTCGGACCAGTCGCGGAGAGACGCTCCTGTGCGCTGCTTCTCCATTGTGGGAGAATGAGGGAGATTAATCTGATCCGTGGTCTCGAAGGAGGCCACATCGTCTTCTTCTCGGTCAGCGAACCAATTGCCCTCGAAACGCTCACAGCTCTCGGCAAGCTGGCGGTCAAGGATCTGAAGAACAAAGAATCGTCACGAGTTAACCGGGTAGCACAAAGGCACTCTACTCGAATAGGCGTGCAAACAAAAAGCACACTAAGCCTAGAGAAATTTGCTAAGTGTCCTACTCGGCAAGGCGTGCAAACACAAAGCAGAGTAAGCCTAAGTATTTCAACTAAGTGTCCTACTCGGCAAGGCGTGCAAACATCAAGCATACTAAGCCTAGGCAATTCGATAGAATGATCTACTCGGTGCAGAAGGCGATTGCTAGTCGCAGCCAGGAGAGAAGGTTTTCTAGTCGGATTGCATATGTTGGAAGCAGAGTAAGGAGAACATACCCGTGGAATCGGCTTCGTGCGGCTGAAGGGGGTGAATCCGTACTCCCAATCGTCGCGGAGGCCTGTGGTCAGTATGGACCTTGCGTGATCAGCGACCTCCGCGTCGCTGAGCTCGAACGTGGTCGTCCGAGTGCAATCGCGAGGGCCTCCCAAGTAGCACATTGGGTGGGAGCGCCGCTGCAGAGGCAGCACGCGATTCTTGATCCAGCAAGCGACGGGATCGTCGCTCCTGAGCCCTTGACCGGTGAGGTAGGCGATCCGCTCCTCCATCTGCATCGAGTTGCGGTCGTTGGAGGGCTTTGTCTTCCAATTCTGCCCGGATGGAGCTCGGTTGCTCCACGCAGGCAGGTTGATGCGGTCCGTCACCGGTCCCCCTTCCGTGGCGGGGATGTTCTTGACGTAGAGGAAAGATTTCTGCCACAGGCGGACGGAATCCAAGCCCTTGATACGAGGGTGGTTGGTTCCCGCCCGCTGCAACATCATGGCGCTGCCGGTGTCGGTTACCCGGCTGCCAGCGGCCACGCCGTCCTTCTTCCCCTTACTCTGTTGACGGAGATGGAAGTACTTCAGCCAAGTCTCCACCGTGGGGCGGACGCCAAGAAAGGCCTCGCACACCACGGTGTGATAGGCTAGGAAGACAATGGCACTCGGAGGGAGGTGGTGCATCTGGACACCGAAGTGATCCAGGAAGGCGCGGAGAAAATCCGAAGCCGGCATGCCAAATCCTCGCGCGAAGTGCGCGAGGAAGACGACATGCTCGCCCTCCTGCGGGGCCGGAACAAGTTCGCCGTCGGACGGCCGGCACTGAACACCAGGAGGAACCCTCCGGGTGTTCACGAGCCAGGAACAGTCATCGACGGTAACGTGAGAACCAGCCCATCCGGCGCGAGCAGCCATGGCAAGGAGTGAGAAGATGGTGGAAAGTTGGAGGAATCGGGTGGAGAGAACGAATCCGCAGCGGCGCAAACAGTTGCGCGGCGGCGGAGAGCTCGGCGGAGAAGAAAGAAACAGGGCAGAGAAAGAGGAAAGTGCGGAGGAGGAAGAAGGGGAAGTTACCGGCGGGGGTATATATACCCTCTCCGCGGATTACCGTTACCATCGGGGTAGTGGGATCGATCGTGGCCAGGATTCTCGTGTGGTGGGGTCTGTGGTCGGTTAGAAACGCACACACGCGCGAGGCGCGCGCGTAACGGCCGCAGTTGATCCCACGATCAGATCGTGGCCAATTACTGCGCTTGATGGGACATAACGAGCCGGTGGGCCCGCCCCGTGAAAACTGGGCGCGTGGCACGTCGTGTCGTGGGCAGCGAAACGACGGGGTCACGGATGCTTGACACGTGTCCAGTCGCAGCACGGAAGGCTGGATAGTGCTGAGCGCTGCAGAGACGCTAGAGGAGAAATTCTCTAAGTCTTTTTACTCGGTTACAGAGTAGAAAGCTGGTGCTACTCGGAAGACAGGAAACCCAAGGTACTTTCTAGAGTACTACTCGGAGGTTCTTACTCGGCATCTTGAGGTTCAAGGGCTATGTTGCAAAGATTGGTTTTAAGCTGGCAGAGCCTAGTGAACGAGTTCGCAAGACTCTACCAGCTTCGGGGACTGCTGTCGGGGGGTTACCCCCGAGTAGGGTAAAGACAAGTGGTAAAAGCAACTATCAGAAGAGAGGTTTGGTCGAGTAGCCGCCTACCCGGTACTTGCTACCCGGTCGACTGCTACTCGGTCTCACCTCAAGATGACCAGAAGAAGGAATCAATCAAGTTCTGTCCATTCGAGTAGAAGAGTTGTCCCGAGTAAAACTGGCGGGAACCTACTCGGGCCAGAAAGTCAAAGGAGCCGTTCTGACACAGGATCCCGCGTATCCTAGGTCCGTACTTGGCACTATTCGAACTACTGTTCATCTGGGACCGGCCTGCCTGACAGTGACAGCATGGAAGCAGGCGGTCGCAGGATAAGGGGGCCCTACTCTGTGTTTGGCACAGTGATACCAGTCTGTCCCCTTGGTTTTGCCCAACGACTTTACGGATGCAGCCAAGATTAGGAACCAAAGCTGTCAGCGGGAACCCGGAGGAAGGACGATGTGCACACTACGTCGACACTTGTCCATGTTTGGACGTATCCGGCTGGGCACCATATATATAAGGTGCCCCGCCGCCTCCTGCGTGAGGGATGGCATGCTGGAACACATCGTGACCTAGATTCTTGACCTAGTTCATCACGTGGAGAGAAGAGTGGCTACTCGGTAGCAAGAACATTGTACTGTGGCTACTCGGTGAGACACCAGAATACATAGAGAAAGGCAGGAGTAGGGGTTTTACCTCCTCACGAGGGCCCTGAACCTGGGTAGATCGTGTTGTTTGCAGTGCTTAGTTCTTACCTCACGCGGCTACTCGTCGCGTGATCCCTCCCCGAGCACCTCCAGCGTCCTTCGTCCCCACATCTTTAGCCATCCTATGGCATCTGCCGCGACACCACCGCGACAGTTGGCGCCCACCGTGGTCCCTGGTCCCAATGGCATAATTACTATCTCTGGTGATTACAAGAAGTCCATGGAGTGTGCCTCTGCTGGTTCCCAGTTGGCGGAGTCGATGGTGATTGCTGCCGAGAAGAAGAAGATGTATGAGGTGGTGGCCATGGCGCAATCCGCGCAAGCTGGCGCGCAAGGCGTGCCGAGTACCCAACACGGGACCGCATTCCAGGCATCCCATGAGACCAAGAAGGTCCAGGTCGACCCCGAGTTCCCCGACCGCGTAGCCATCATTGGCTCCGGGTTGGCGGAGAAATAGGAAAGCGAGCTCATCCACTTCCTCCGTGAGAATCGGGATGTATTCGCCTGGTCCAATGAAGATCTACCAGGAGTCCCGAGGGAGTTGGTTGAGCACTCATTACATGTGCGTCCTGACGCCAAGCCAGTGAAGCAGGCTATGCGCCGCTTCGGAGATGAGAGAAGGAAGGCCATTGGTGACCAGATCACCAAGCTGCTAATAAGCAATTTCATCATGGAGGTGCTGCATCCGGATTGGCTAGCCAACCCGGTCATGGTCGAGAAGAAGAAGGAGGATCCCAAGGCTGCCACTGCATGGTGCATGTGTGTCGACTACACCGACTTGAACAAGGCATGCCCCAAGGATCCCTTCCCGCTACCTCGCATCGATCAGGTGATCGATTCCACTGCTGGTTGTGAACTGTTGTCTTTCATAGATGCCTACTCTGGTTTCCACCAGATTGCACTCAATCCTGCTGATCAAATAAAGACTGCTTTCATTACCCCGTACGGGGCTTATTGCGATCGTGTCATGTGTTTTGGCTTGAGGAATGCGGGTGCAACCTATCAGAGATGCATGCAGAAATGCTTGCACGACCAGCTCGGCAAGGATGTGCAGGTGTACGTAGATGACATTGTCATCAAAACGAATAAAACACATACTCTGCTTGCCGACCTGGAGGAAACCTTTGCTAACCTACGCAAGTACAAAATGAAGCTGAATCCGAGTAAATGCACCTTTGGTGTCCTGGCTGGCAAGCTACTCGGCTTCCTGGTGTCTAGTCGGGGCATTGAGGCCAATCCTTCAAAGATAAAAGCTATTGAGAGCATGTCTTTGCCGAAATCCTTGAAGGATGTGCAAAAATTCACTGGTTGCTTGGCATCTCTGAGCCGTTTTCTGGGCCGAATGGGCGAGAAGGCACTGCCTTTGTACCAATTGATGAAGAAAAGTGACAAGTTTGTCTGGACTCCGCAAGCGGATGTGGCATTCAACGAGCTGAAAGCAATGCTGGCTAGCGCTCCCATCTTGGCTAGTCCGCTACCCAAGGAGCCTATGCTGCTGTACATTGCTGCGACTAACCGAGTAGTCAGTGTGGTGATTGTGGTGGAACGAGAAGAAGAAGGCAAGAGTGTGCAGCGCCCAGTGTACTATCTCAGTGAAGTGCTGTCCAGTTCGAAGCAAAACTACCCGCACTACCAGAAGATGACCTACGGCGTGTACCTGGGCGCCAAGAAGCTAAAGCATTACTTCCAAGAGCATCCTATCACGGTTGTGACCTCTGCCCCCATCTCGGATATCATGGGCAACAAGGAGGCGAGTGGCAGAGTAGCCAAGTGGGCAATCGAGCTGGCTGCGTACGCACCCGCGTACGCGAGAAGAGAAGCCATCAAGTCTCAGATTCTGGCGGAATTCCTGGTGGACTGGGCCGAGGTGCAGTATGAACCTCCTGCTCCAGTTTCTAACTACTGGAAGATGCACTTTGATGGCTCGAAGGTGAAGGAAGGCCTTGGTGCTGGCGTGGTGCATACGTCACCCAAGCGAGATCAACTCAAGTATGTGCTGCAGATCCACTTCAAGGCGTCCAACAATGTAGCAGAGTACGAGGCAGTGGTGCATGGCTTGCGAGTAGCCAAGGAGGTTGGCGTGCAGCGCATTATATGCTATGGCGATTCAGATCTGGTGGTGCAGCAAGTCTCTGGTACATGGGATGCTCTAGATGCCAACATGGCATCATATCGCTTCCTGGTGCAGTCTATGACTGGGTTCTTCGAAGGCTGTGAGTTCCAGCACATTCACCGAGCAGAGAACGAAGCAGCAGATGAGTTATCCAAGTTGGGATCTTCTCGGCAATCCATCCCGGCGGGAGTCGCCTTGGAGCACTTGAGGAAGCCATCCATCAAGCCTTCTCCCAACTCGGAGTCCATATTTGTTCCTTCTCTGCCAAGTGAGGAATCTGATCCCATGGAGATTGACTGGGAGAATGCTACAGGAAACCCGGGGACTGCCGTCCTCTACTCGGGGACTGCCATTCCTTACTCGGGGACTGCCATTCCCTACTCGGGGACTGCCATTCCTTACTCGGGGACTGCCATTCCTTACTCGGGGACTGCCATTCCTTACTCGGGGACTGCCATTCCTTACTCGGGGACTGCTGTCCTTAACCCGGGGACTGTCGCATTCATTGAGGAGGTCCTTGCTAATCGGTCTGGGCTTCAGAGAAGTGCTCCCATCCCTAAAGAGCAACCAGAGGTGCCTGTCCCAATGGAAGTGGACGAACCAGTGTTTCCCACACGGGAGACACCGAGTTGGGCTATGCCCATATTATCCTTCCTAAGGGACGGCACTCTGCCAGAAGATGAGGTGGCTGCAAGACAGATTCAGAGAAGATCCAAGGGCTACACTATAGTCCGAGATGTGCTGCACAAGAGAAGTGCCACTGGCGTGCTGCAACGTTGTGTGGACCCAGCAGAAGGAGAAGAAATTCTGGTAGAGATACACCAAGGAGAATGCGGGCACCATGCCTCTTCTCGGGCGTTGGTCAAGAAAGCTTTTCGGCATGGCTTTTACTGGCTCACAGCACTGCAGCAAGCTGAGGACATCGTGAGAAAGTGCAATGGCTGCCAGATGTTCGCAAGTAAGATTCACATGCCTGCTTCCGAGCTGAAAACAATTCCTATCACTTGGCCATTTGCTGTTTGGTGTTTGGACATGGTCGGGCCCTTCCAGCCGGCTAGAGGCAACATGACTCACATCCTGGTCATGGTGGTAAGTTCACCAAGTGGATCGAGGTGAAGCCTATTCGGAGGTGCGATGGGGCCACAGCCGTGAAATTCGTGAGGGATGTGATACTGAGATATGGCTACCCGCACAGCATCGTCACCGACAACGGCACAAATTTTGCTGAGGGAGCAATGGTGCGGTTCTGCAGGGATAAGCATATCCGACTAGACGTTGCGTCTGTTGCGCATCCAGCCTCCAATGGACAGGTTGAAAGAGCAAATGGCATGGTACTGGCAGGCATAAAGCCAAGGCTGATGGAGCCACTGCTGAAAACACCTGGGTGTTGGTTAGACGAGTTGCCAGCGGTGTTGTGGAGTCTAAGGACTACCCCTAACCGGTCAACCAGCTACACGCCATTCTTCTTGGTATACGGGGCTGAGGCCGTGTTGCCAATAGACTTAGAGCATGACTCCCCCCGAGTAACCCTCTACACTGAGGTGGAGGCAAGAGAAGCTCGAGAAGACGACGTTGACCTGCTTGAAGAAGCAAGAGAGCTGACTCTGTCACGTTCGGCTATCTACCAGCAAAACCTGCGGCGTTATCATAGCCGAAAGGTGAACCCAAGGGTTTTCCGAGAAGGAGACATGGTCCTTAGGCTTGTGCAGCGCACAGCCGGGATGCACAAGTTGTCTCCTCCATGGGAAGGGCCTTTCATTGTGAGCAAAGCGCTGCACAACGATGCTTACTATCTTATAGATGCGCGCCCACCACAGGCGAACAGGGCAGATAAAGCTGGAGAGGAAACCAAGCGCCCTTGGAATGTAGCTCTACTTCGTCGTTTTCATTCGTGAGCAAAGCTGTGTATGTACCCTCTTATCCGAGTTCAAATTCTACTCTGCAATCTGAAATTGAACTCGAGGACTGCCCTCGTCCAAAATTGCTCTAAGTGTTTTTACTCGGCCTTACCTTTTGCCTATTCGGTTGCTCTACTCAAAATTCAAAGGTACATTGAGTACTGTGTTTAAACCTACATGCCAACTCTTCGACTTTGCTGCTGTCCGAAACCCGGCTTCATGGCAAGCAAGAGAACAAGCAAAAGGTCCATGAGCACAAGAAAAATTACTAAGGAAAGGAAGAGTGCAGGAACCGAGTAGGGTGCTTTTATTACTGTTCTGTGTCTTGTCTTTTCGGCTAAGTGGTGGGCTGCGTTACTATGATTGTTTCTAAGCGGCTAAGTATTTGCAGCTCTACTCTTTAACTCTTGTGACTCGAATACCAAAAAAGCAACAAGTTGCGGGTAGAGCTGAGACGAAAAGGGAGAGTGGATAAGAAATGCAACTCGGGGAGTCGTATACTAACGCAACCCGGCATCGAGCCAGGGCTGCTCAAAGTGACTAAATCAAAAGTAACAAATACCAAGTGGGAATAAAATTGAGTAGCAAGCAACAAGATAAATAGTCTGATACATTTGCTCCCGGCATCCCGGGGATTTGATAAGTGTTTGAGTAAAAAGTTTGCAGGATAAAATCATGTTGAGGAAGCGGTGTTGTCGGTGCTGGCCTTGGCGGCTTCATTTTCTGTGGTGGTCTTGGTCGCCTCCGCCTCCGAGCTGGCATCAGCTGTCTTCGCGGCTTCCTCTTCGGCGCTGGCGTTGGTCGCGTCCGCTTCCGAGTGGACGGTGGTGGACTGCTCCATCTCGACGCCGTGCTCGGTGGCTACCTGGTCTGAGGTGGACGTGGCCACCGAGACAGGTCCTGTTGCCAAGGAAGAACCAGAAGCTTGGCCGTGGGGGCGTACCGTGTCGTCGAGGGCGGCTCCTGATGAGGTGCCGAACTCGAGGGCGGCTGTGTCGATCTCCTCGACCTCTTCATCGCTACTCGCGACGACCGCGGCCTTCCCTTTCCCGGCCTTGCCCCTAGGTGAATCGAAGAAGCCCAAGTCCAGCTCGGAATCTGATTCTTCGTCCTCCTCCTCGTCCTCCTCCACCTCGGTGTCGGTTTCAGTGAGGCCATCGATGAAGGTTGCCGTGTCTGCATACTCCGCAACCTCAAGCGCAATCAGCTTGCGCATGGTCACGCAGCTGGGATCCGTCTCCCACTTGGAATTGGCGCGCTTCCCGCGGATAATCTGCATGTTCAAGTTCTCATACCAGGAGGCGACGCAGAGCAGCATCAAATCAGCACCTGCCCGAGCTCCCGAGGCGCACCACTTCTTCAATTCGGCCTTCACGTTGCGCAGCTTCAGAGCAAGGCCACAAATAGTTGTTGGCGCAGGATCCTGAGGCCAGAAGAGCTCGTGGAGCTGGAAGCCGGTGCGCACCAGGTCAGTGCCCACGCCGGCTAGGCGTTCGAACTGCCCTCGCATCACCAGCATGCTATCCTCGATCTCGGCTCTGGTGTCCGCAGCCTCGCCCTTCTCAATACGAGCTGCTTGGGCCTTGGCCAAAGCAGGCGCGCAAGAGGACACGATGTCAGGGAAGATTTCTGCAAAAAGCAAGTGAGAAATTCAGTAACAGAATTAGAGAGGAGGTAGGACCGAGAAGAAGAGATGCAGACAGGAGAAAACTTACGATTCAACTCGTGGCGCAGCCCCTGCAGCCGGCTCTTCCATGTTTCTTCATTGGATACATGCTTCTCCTCGAGCAAGCGGAGCCCCTCCAGCTGAGTAAAGAGCCCAGCATTGGCTTTTTTCAGCACCTCGCACTCCTGCTCGAGGGCTTTCACCTTGGCATTGGCTGTTGTCTCGGCCTTTGCCTTCTCGGCGATGACTCTGTCCCTCTCGGCACCAAGGTTGATGGCATCCTGGAGTGCCTTCTGCAGCTGGAGTTGCAGACTCTCCATCTCGGTAGCGTGCTCACTCTGCAGAGCAGCAGATTGGCTTGCCAGTTGCACCTCCACCTCGGCAGGCTTGAGGCAATCTTGATGCTCCTCGGCAAATTTCTTATGATCTTCTGCGGAAAGCAAAAGCACGATCAGCGGAAAAGCAAAAGAAACAGACACAAGGGCGAACCGAGTAGACAGTGGTTTACCTTCAAGCTTCTTGATGGTGGCCTCGCCATTCTCAACAAAGGCACGGCAGTTCGCGTGCTCGTCAGCCAGGGCTTTCAGTTTCCCTGCGGAGTAGAAATGGTTAACGCAAAAAAGCAGAAGCGGGCGTAAACAAAAAACGCAAGAACCGCGTAGCTAGAAGCGTACCTTCAACTTCAGACAGCCTCATGGTGCTGTTCATTACTTCCTTGTCGGCTGCCTCGGCAGCTACCTTCTCCTTCTCAAGGGCAGCAATACGCCTCTTGGCGACGGCATGGTTCCAGAGAAGTTGACGATGCAAGTTAGTCCGCTTCAGTACGCTATTCTGAAAAGAGAAAAGAAGATGAATCAGACAAAGAAGTTGAGATTCAACCCGAGAAGACGGTTACTCGAGAGAGTATTTGTCTACTCGGCAAGAATCTCGGGGACTGGGTGATGGCTAAGGAAAAGGAAGACGAGTAGAAAAGAAGAATAGATGCAACTCGGAAAGGATAAGTTAAGGCTTACCGCGTAAGACTGCTCGAGATCTTCTGCGTTCTTGCGGTGCACGAACATCTTGGCAGCAAGAGTAGCTGCGGTGGAGGAGACGGTCATGGGCTTGTAGCCCAAGTCCACCTTGTTCCAGTCGACCCGCATATGGTCGATGTCGCCCAGCGTGGTGCCATTCCAGTTGGTGTTGCCGAGAAGATTGCTGTCCCACTTGGCATCGATGAAACCAACCAAGTCGAGTACCTGCTCGAGGCTCTCGGATGATACCGCTTGATCCTGAAGTCCACGGGAAGCGATGGAGATAGACTTATCTTGATTGGGGGCTGGGGGCCCGGAGTTCACTGCCAATGCTTTCCTTCCTTTTGTAAGAGAAATCTTCCGGTCCTTGACGGAAAGGCCGATTTGGTGCTGATGGCTAACTTTCACCATGTAGTCCGGGTAGCAGGGCTGGTCAGCGGCAGCAGCAGCGGCAGCAACCACGCCAGGATTGCGAATAGCCACCTGACTGGACTGGCCAGACGATGCGGGCGGCGGCATCAGCTCGGCAGCTCGCTTTTGCGCCTTCTCTTTCTGAGCAGTTGGCTTCTCAATCTTCTGCTTCTCGGTTTTCTTCTTCTCAGCCTTCCCCTTCTCGGCAGCGCTCTTCTCGACTGCCTCCTTCTCGGCAGCATCTTGGGATTGTTTCCTGGTGACTCGCCCGGCAGGAGGGCTGGCTGCGTCCTTGGTCTGCTGCACCAAGGAGGAGTCTGGCGGTGCAGTGCCCTGGTCAGTTGGTGGCACCAAGGGCGTGCTATCCGCTGCGCCATCTGGTTGGGAGCTACTCTGCGTAGCGTCTGGTTGAACGCCGCTCAGAGGATAGTGCTCTGTCATGATCGTATCTTCTACCCGCTGCTCGGCAGCGGGATTCTCTTGTTCGGCAGCCCCTGTGGCTGGCTGCTCATGTTCAGTTTCTGGCCGCTCAACGGCGGCGTCATCGCGCATCTCCTGGTCTTGATCTTGGTTCTCCTCGGCGGTGCTAGCCGGAGGAGAAGGGGGCCTGTCCTGGTGAGCGGCATCCTGCGCATCTGGATCTGCGTGGGACTGTTGCTCAGCCTCGGCGTCTGGGGCATTGATGGTCCCTGTTTTGGTGGTGTCGGCCTCATCGCCCTCGAGGTCGACAACCTTGTCGACGTCGATGGCAGCTTGCTTCTTGGCCTGGTCAGGCGCGAAAGCAGCATCCGCATCTAAGGGAGCTCTGATGAGAAAGGTAAAATCAGAAATTAGAGGGAGGCAGAGGAAGATTAAGAGAAACAGCGAAGTACAAGATTGGGAATTAACCGAGAAGAAACTTACGCTTTGGTGGAGGGAATCGTTCGTCTTGTTCTCTTCACGACCATTTTGGTCCTCTTCTCGGATGGTTTCTTCTTCTTGGCGGGGGGCTCTAGGGCGCCGCTGCCGGCCCGCTTGCGGGTAGCAGGTGCAGCAACTGATAGAGGACGGACGACCAAGGCTGCCTCGTCCTCATCCTCGTCTTCTCCCCCGCCCTCAGCATCGGCATCATCTACAAAGATTGAGAAGAAAAAGGAAAGACTCAGAAACAACAGGCAAAGGGTTAGTGTTTCTCACCGACAAAACAGGAAAAATTCAGTTACCTGCATCTTCTTCCTCGGACCAGTCGCGGAGAGACGCTCCTGTGCGCTGCTTCTCCATTGTGGGAGAATGAGGGAGATTAATCTGATCCGTGGTCTCGAAGGAGGCCACATCGTCTTCTTCTCGGTCAGCGAACCAATTGCCCTCGAAACGCTCACAGCTCTCGGCAAGCTGGCGGTCAAGGATCTGAAGAACAAAGAATCGTCACGAGTTAACCGGGTAGCACAAAGGCACTCTACTCGAATAGGCGTGCAAACAAAAAGCACACTAAGCCTAGAGAAATTTGCTAAGTGTCCTACTCGGCAAGGCGTGCAAACACAAAGCGGAGTAAGCCTAAGTATTTCAACTAAGTGTCCTACTCGGCAAGGCGTGCAAACATCAAGCATACTAAGCCTAGGCAATTCGATAGAATGATCTACTCGGTGCAGAAGGCGATTGCTAGTCGCAGCCAGGAGAGAAGGTTTTCTAGTCGGATTGCATATGTTGGAAGCAGAGTAAGGAGAACATACCCGTGGAATCGGCTTCGTGCGGCTGAAGGGGGTGAATCCGTACTCCCAATCGTCGCGGAGGCCTGTGGTCAGTATGGACCTTGCGTGATCAGCGACCTCCGCGTCGCTGAGCTCGAACGTGGTCGTCCGAGTGCAATCGCGAGGGCCTCCCAAGTAGCACATTGGGTGGGAGCGCCGCTGCAGAGGCATCACGCGATTCTTGACCCAGCAAGCGACGGGATCGTCGCTCCTGAGCCCTTGACCGGTGAGGTAGGCGAGCCGCTCCTCCATCTGCATCGAGTTGCGGTCGTTGGAGGGCTTTGTCTTCCAATTCTGCCCGGATGGAGCTCGGTTGCTCCACGCAGGCAGGTTGATGCGGTCCGTCACCGGTCCCCCTTCCGTGGCGGGGATGTTCTTGACGTAGAGGAAAGATTTCTGCCACAGGCGGACGGAATCCAAGCCCTTGATACGAGGGTGGTTGGTTCCCGCCCGCTGCAACATCATGGCGCTGCCGGTGTCGGTTACCCGGCTGCCAGCGGCCGCGCCGTCCTTCTTCCCCTTACTCTGTTGACGGAGATGGAAGTACTTCAGCCAAGTCTCCACCGTGGGGCGGACGCCAAGAAAGGCCTCGCACACCACGGTGTGATAGGCTAGGAAGACAATGGCATTCGGAGGGAGGTGATGCATCTGGACACCGAAGTGATCCAGGAAGGCGCGGAGAAAATCCGAAGCCGGCAGGCCGAATCCTCGCGCGAAGTGCGCGAGGAAGACGACATGCTCGCCCTCCTGCGGGGCCGGAACAAGTTCGCCGTCGGACGGCCGGCACTGAACACCAGGAGGAACCCTCCGGGTGTTCACGAGCCAGGAACAGTCATCAACGGTAACGTGAGAACCAGCCCAGCCGGCGCGAGCAGCCATGGCAAGGAGTGAGAAGATGGTGGAAAGTTGGAGGAATCGGGTGGAGAGAACGAATCTGCAGCGGCGCAAACAGTGGCGCGGCGGCGGAGAGCTCGGCGGAGAAGAAAGAAACAGGGCAGAGAAAGAGGAAAGTGCGGAGGAGGAAGAAGGGGAAGTTACCGGCGGGGGTATATATACCCTCTCCGCGGATTACCGTTACCATCGGGGTAGTGGGATCGATCGTGGCCAGGATTCTCGTGTGGTGGGGTCTGTGGTCGGTTAGAAACGCACACACGCGCGAGGCGCGCGCGTAACGGCCGCAGTTGATCCCACGATCAGATCGTGGCCAATTACTGCGCTTGATGGGACATAACGAGCCGGTGGGCCCGCCCCGTGAAAACTGGGCGCGTGGCACGTCGTGTCGTGGGCAGCGAAACGACGGGGTCACGGATGCTTGACACGTGTCCAGTCGCAGCACGGAAGGCTGGATAGTGCTGAGCGCTGCAGAGACGCTAGAGGAGAAATTCTCTAAGTCTTTTTACTCGGTTACAGAGTAGAAAGCTGGTGCTCCTCGGAAGACAGGAAACCCAAGGTACTTTCTAGAGTACTACTCGGAGGTTCTTACTCGGCATCTTGAGGTTCAAGGGCTATGTTGCAAAGATTGGTTTTAAGCTGGCAGAGCCTAGTGAACGAGTTCGCAAGACTCTACCAGCTTCGGGGACTGCTGTCGGGGGGTTACCCCCGAGTAGGGTAAAGACAAGTGGTAAAAGCAACTATCAGAAGAGAGGTTTGGTCGAGTAGCCGCCTACCCGGTACTTGCTACCCGGTCGACTGCTACTCGGTCTCACCTCAAGATGACCAGAAGAAGGAATCAATCAAGTTCTGTCCATTCGAGTAGAAGAGTTGTCCCGAGTAAAACTGGCGGGAACCTACTCGGGCCAGAAAGTCAAAGGAGCCGTTCTGACACAGGATCCCGCGTATCCTAGGTCCGTACTTGGCACTATTCGAACTACTGTTCATCTGGGACCGGCCTGCCTGACAGTGACAGCATGGAAGCAGGCGGTCGCAGGATAAGGGGGCCCTACTCTGTGTTTGGCACAGTGATACCAGTCTGTCCCCTTGGTTTTGCCCAACGACTTTACGGATGCAGCCAAGATTAGGAACCAAAGCTGTCAGCGGGAACCCGGAGGAAGGACGATGTGCACACTACGTCGACACTTGTCCATGTTTGGACGTATCCGGCTGGGCACCATGTATATAAGGTGCCTCGCCGCCTCCTGCGTGAGGGATGGCATGCTGGAACACATCGTGACCTAGATTCTTGACCTAGTTCATCACGTGGAGAGAAGAGTGGCTACTCGGTAGCAAGAACATTGTACTGTGGCTACTCGGTGAGACACCAGAATACATAGAGAAAGGCATGAGTAGGGGTTTTACCTCCTCACGAGGGCCCTGAACCTGGGTAGATCGTGTTGTTTGCAGTGCTTAGTTCTTACCTCACGCGGCTACTCGTCGCGTGATCCCTCCCCGAGCACCTCCAGCGTCCTTCGTCCCCACATCTTTAGCCATCCTATGGCATCTGCCGCGACACCACCGCGACATCTTATGAATTTAATTTCTCCAAATTTGCTAAAGCCCCTTATGAAGCTGAAATACCTAATGAGAATTATAGAGTTGAACAATTGGCTGCTATTGCTCCTGCTCCTAACAATCATTTGAAGCAATACATGGAAGACCACGAAAGTGATGTCTTTAGGGAAGAAAGAAATGAAATTGACGAGATTTTCTTACATCAGCCAGCGATGCTGAAACATAATTTACCAGTGGAAGACTTGGGTACCACATTACCACCCAAGGAGGATCATGTTTTTGATTTAAAAACCTTTCCTGACAATCTTAAATATGCTCATATTGATGATAAGAAATTATATCCTGTTATTATTAGTTCTAAACTTTCTGGTGAAGAAGAGGGGAGATTATTGGGAATATTGAACAAACATAGAGGTGCTATTGGTTATACTCTTGATGATTTGAAGGGGATTTCTCCTACTATATGGCAGCATGCTATTAATATTGAACCTGATGCAAAGCGAGTTGTTGAGCATCAAGCCATTTAAATCCTAAGATGAAGGATGTGGTAAGAAATGAGGTATTGAAACTCCTTGACGCTGGTATTATTTATCCTATTGCTGATAGTAGATGGGTTAGTCTTGTGCATTGTGTCCCTAAGAAAGGAGGGATGACTGTTGTGTCAAATGAAAATAATGAACTTATTCCTCAAAGCGTAGTGGTTGGTTATAGGATGTGCATTGATTTTAGGAAGGTTAACAAAGTTACTAAGAAATATCATTATCCTTTGTATTTTATTGATCAAATGTTATTCCGGGTTCTCTCAAATTGCTGTTAGGAAGCCTGATCAAGAGAAAACAACTTTCACTTGTCCTTTTGGAACTTATGCTTATAGACGTATGCCTTTTGGTTTATGAAAGGCTCCTGCTACTTTTCAAAGATGCATGTCTGCTATCTTTCATGGTTTTTGTGAAGAAATTGTGGAAGTCTTCGTGGACGATTTCTCCGTCTATGAAACTTCTTTTGGTAATTGCTTGCAGAATCTTGATAAAGTTATGAAGAGATGTGAGGAGACTAATCTTGTTCTTAATTGGGAGAAATGCCATTTTATGGTTAATGAAAGAATTGTACTTGCACATAAAATCTCCGAAAGAGGTATTGAATTTGACAAAGCTAAAGTTGAAGCTATTGAGAAAATGCCCTGTCCCAGGCATGTTAAAGGTATTTGTAGTATTCTTGGTCATGCTGGTTTCTACAGAAGGTTTATTAAAGATTTCTCTAAAATATCAAAACCTCTTACTAATCTGCTTCAAAAAGATGTAACTTTTGTTTTTGATGAAGATTGTAAAGAAGCTTCTTAAATTTTAAAGAAGGCTTTAATATCTGCCCCTATTGTTCAACCACCTGATTGGAATTTACCATTTGAAATTATGTGTGATGCTAGTGATTATGTTGTAGGTGTTGTTCTTGGACAGCAGATAGATAAGAAGTTAAATGTTATTCATTATGCTAGTAAAACTCTTGATGCTACTCAAAAGAATTATGCTACCACTGAAAAAGAGTTCCTAGCTGTAGTTTTTGCTTGTGATAAATTTAGGCAGTATATTGTTGATTCTAAAGTTACTATTCATACTGATCATGCTGCTATTAAGTACCTTATGGAAAAGAAAGATGCTAAGCCTAGGCTTATTAGATAGGTGCTTCTCTTACAAGAGTTTGATTTACATATTGTGGATAGGAAGGGTGCTGAAAATCCTATTGCTGATAATTTGTCTAGATTAGAAAATATCTCTGATGACCCTATTCCTATTAATGATAGTTTTCCTAATGAACAGTTGGCTGCAATAAAAGTGAGCTCTCAAGAGAGTCCATGGTATGCTTATTATGCTAACTTTATTGTTTTGAAGTATTTGCCTCCTACCTTTACAGCTCAGCAAAGAAGAAAATTCTTCTATGATTTGAGGCATTATTTTTGGGATGACCCACACTTATATAAAGAAGGTGTTGATGGTATTATGAGAAGATGTGTTCCTAAATATGAACAACAAGAAATATTGAGAAAATGTCATAGTAGTGCTTATGGAGGACATCACGCTGGAGATAGAACTGCACATAAAGTTCTACAATCAGGTTTTTATTGGCCTACTCTCTTTAAAGATGCTAGAAAGTTCATTTTATCTTGTGATCAATGTCAAAGGGTTGGAAATATTTATAGACGTAGTGAAATGCCTATGAATTATTCTCTTGTTATTGAACCGTTTGATTGTTGGGGTTTTGACTTTATGGGTCCTTTCCCTCCTTCAAAGGGCTACACTCATATTCTTGTTGCTGTTGATTATGTTACTAAATGGGTAGAAGCTATACCTACTAAAAGTTCTCATGGTGAAACCTCATTAAAAATGCTTAAAGACATCATTTCCCTAGGTTTGGTGTACCTAGATATCTTATGACTGATGGGGGTTCTCATTTTATTCATGGTGGTTTTAGAAAAACTCTTGCTAAATATGATGTTAATCATAGAATTGCCTCACCCTATCATCCTCAAACTAGTGGGAAAGTAGAATCAAATAGAGAAATTAAATCTATCTTGCAAAAGACTGTTAAGAAATTTAGAAAAAAATTGGCTAAGAAATTAAATGATGCTTTGTGGGCTTATAGAACTGCTTATAAAAATCCCATGGGCATGTCTCCTTATAAGATGGTTTATGGAAAAGCTTGTCACTTGCCCCTAGAATTAGAACACAAAGCTTATTGGGCAGTGAAACACCTAAATAGAGATTTTAAACTTGCTGGTGAGAAAAGGTTGCTTGACTTAAGTTCTTTAGATGAATGGAGGAGTGAAGCATATGAAAATGCTAAGCTCTTTAAAGAGAAAGTTAAAAGGTGGCATGATAAGAGAATTATTAAAAGAGAATTTCATGTTGGTGAGAAAGTGCTATTGTATAGGTCTCGTCTCAGATTTTTTGCAGGAAAATTACTCTCGAGATGGGAAGGACCTTTTGTTATCGAAGAGGTATAACGTTTGGGGGAAATTAAAATTGTTTCCCTCGAAGACAACTCCTCACAAGTGGTGAATGGCCAAAGACTCAAGCATTATATTTCTGGAGATTCTTATAATGAAAATGTTGATTGTATTCGAGCCATGATCCCAGAGGAGTTTATTAAGAAGCATATTTCACAAACTGCAGAGTCAGTTTTCGAATAGGTGCCAGTTTTGGTAAGAAAACTTTCGCGAAACATCTTCCAACTTTTATTTTTACTGTTTTTGGAAAACATGAAAAATTATGAGCCGGAAACGAGGTGGAGACAGAGCCCGGAGGCTCCACACCATAGGGTGGCGCGGGCCCACCTCTGGTCGCGCCAGCCCATGGTGTGGGCGCCCCGGAGCCCCTCTTCGACTCGTTTACGACCTGGACTTTCCTTTCGTTATGAAACTTTTTACTATATAATCCCCCGAACCCCCGAGGTTCGTATATTGTTTTCTCGACGTGTTTCTGTTTCGAGCTGTTTCTGCCAGGATCTGTTTTCGGGTTTAGAAGCATCATGGTCTTCGCCGACGACAATAAGGGGAAGGGACCAAAGGAAGATGATATTCAAGACCTGAAGCCGGAGGAGGAGACCGAGAGTGGAGATATAGAAGAAAACCCACGAGTGCGACCACGCGCCACTGTCGCAAGCATTAGGGTGGTGTCTAACCCCTTGAAGCTCAAGAGAAGCGCGCGGATGAGCACCGGAGGGAAGGTTCCACGTCACTCCCTATCTTCGAGGACACCTGCTGCGGGAGTCAAGAACTACTTCCACACATTAATTCATGATTATTAGTGCAAAAAGGTGCCCAATAGTGATTTTCCCTCTATGTGGGATATGAATCGTTCTAACCGTGCAGATAAAGGAAGCTCTCAGCCTAAGGAAGAGTGGGGAAAAAATCTTGGTGGCCGGGCTTCACCGTCTAACAAGCATGCAAACTGTATTGATCGCAATACGGAGGTTATGCGTATGCTTATGTTCGCAATTGAAGATCTGAAGAAATCAATTGATAATCTCATCGAGAAGGATTCACCACCACCACCCAAGAATTGATTCGTCATTGGTTTTGGCATCCCCTCGGCTTGTTCCAAGCTTGGGGGAGTGCCGTGGTATCACATCACTATCTTTCATATTTTTACTTTTTCAGTAGAGTCATATCATGAGTAGAGAGGTTATCATATATGATGGTTTGCAGTATGGAAGTGTCTCTCCCTAGTTGGTTATTGTTGAATCTGTTGGTGTGAGTTGCTGGTTTGAAATATTAATGAGAAGTTTCATCATTTACTTTCTATGCACATTATTTTAGTTTTCAACTTCTGTCATATGGTTGAGCTTGTTATTAGTATTTGGTATCACTCTAGAGATCATCAAGTTAATCTAGTTGGTTTTGGAAAACTTAGCTTGGGTCAGTAGAAATAATAATTTGAGATGCTAGTATAAGAAAGAGGAATTTGCCTATTGGCCCATAACCTTAGTATTCACAAGTTACGATCGCTTGGGCATTCAATGAAGATTGCATGATTGGTTTCATCATATGTATATTTGTTTGTTTTACCTCAACTCTTATGCTTGCTACCCAGCCTTGCTAGCCAAAAACCCTGTACTGAGAGGGAATGCTTCTCGTGCATCCAAACCTTGAACCAAAACCTTGCCATTTGTGTCCACCATACCTTCCTACATGTGGTATTTCACCGCCAGTCCAAGTAAATTGCTCATGTGCTACCTTTAAAACTTCCAAATTATCCCTGTTTTGTGTTCCTGTTTTAGCTCACGAGGACGCAAATAGAGAATCTTTATCTCACTTTTTGATTGGACTCACACACCGGGACTAGTGGCTTCATCCGCTTATCCAAATGCTAGAAGAGCTGGCAGCGGGTTTCCTAGCCCCAAATAATAATACAAATTCTCTTCACTCTTTTTGCCCCTGGTTTATGAGTCAAAGCATAATTGTGTAAACAAAAGAGAAATAGGGATGGCCTTCTATACAAGTTGCGTCCTTCTGTGGGAGCCGCTCTTGTGAGTCCAGTTGGCTTGTGACGTACTGTATTTTCTGTTTGCCATTCGTTGACATAAACATACACCTCTCAAAATTAGACACTCCTCCACAGTTTGTGATTGTTGGCAGGCACCCGAGGATTCAGTTAGCCATGGTTTGTGTAAGATGGATGGGAGGAGTGTCATGCATTTTATACCTCTATTTATTAAAACAAAAGCTCTAGCACATGAGTGATCAATGCGTCCCTCTGTGAAGGGCCTATCTTTTACTTTTATGTTGAGTTAGTAAACCCATTTCCTTCTGTCTCCAGCCAGCATTTGAGTTGTTGTGATCACATCATCTATATGTTGATTTATTCAATCATGTTCTCTATCCTTCTTTGTTTAGCACATGCTTTATTATCTAAATGAATATTGCTTTGAAAGCTATGAATCACTGTAAAAGAGTTGTCATAATTGAACATGTTAAGATCTACAATATAAACCTTGTTATAAAGACTTCACCTAAGATAAGTATGCTTTCATTAAATGTTCTCCGACCAAGAACAAAGTTTGCCATTACCAACTTTGATTCTCTCTTTTGCATCTTTGTTTGTGACTCCCTTTACTTGTTCCAAATTAAGCTATATGAGAGGGAGTTGTTGTCTATAATGATTGCTGCATAGATAGATGTGATGCTTCTTGTCCGTATTTTATTTATTGACTCTTCACTCCATAAACATGTGGTCATGTTTTCTGAGTTCAGTTTTGCTTGGGGACAAGCGAGGTCTAAGCTTGGGAGGAGTTGATACGTACATTTTGCATCACTATTTTATATCATAATTTTCTGTTATTCATAAATATATTTCATGTTATGATGCATCCCTTATGTTATTTTATCTTGTTTTGCATGTTTTATAATTTTTGGAGAATAAACACCGGGACCAGAAATCTAATGGAAAAAGCATGGTCGAGATACCAAATTTCAGAAGATTAGAAGAAGAAGGGGGACACCGGGGGTGTCCTAAAAGTTCAGAGGATGAACCCAGCGAGAAGGAGAGCCAGAGGGGGGCCACCAGGGGCCCACACCTAGGGGTGGCGCCCCCTGCCGGCGCCACCTAGGGGTGTGGCTACCCTGGCCCACCTCTGGGAGTATTTTTCGCGTGCTTGGCCCCCAGGGAACCCTAAGCCTCATTCCATCGTCGAAGAATTATTCCGCCGCCGCCTCGGGGCGGAAAACACCCGAGAGAGAAAAGCTCTCTGGAAGGGAGAAATCTGTCGGGGAAATTCCTCTCCGGAGAGGTGAAATTTCCGCCATCGTCGCCGTCATCGCTCCGGGCATCATCAAGATCGTCATCATCATCGTCATCACCACCAGCACCATCACCCTTATCATCCACCTTCATCCCTATGTAACAACTAGGGGCCTCTATCGTTGTTTTGCATTAGATCTCTCTCCCGGTGTGGATTACTTGTTAGTAGTTGATGCTTGTGAGATTTATCGGTGTTTGCACTTTATGACCATATTGTTATCATCCATTATATCACCTCTGATTATGATACATATGATGTCTTGTGAGTAGTTCATGTTTTTCTTGAGGACATGGGAGAAGTCAAGTTGTTAGTAGTGAAGTAATGTTGAATAATATTTAATGTTTGATATTTAAGTTGTGGTGTTATTCTCCTAGTGGTGTCATGTGAACGTCGACTACCTGATACTTCACCATTTATGGGCCTAGGAGGATGCATCGTGTATTTGACTACTAATTGTGGGGGTGCATCGTGTATTTGACTACCAACGTATCTATAATTTCTGATGCTCCATGATAATATTATGCCAATTGCTACATGTTTTCTCCCTTCTTTATGTCATTTTTACACGTTTTCCGGGACTAACCTATTAACAAGATGCCAAGCGCCATTTCCCTATTTTCTGTTGTTTTTTGTTTCAGAAATGTTGTTCTGGAAATATTCTCGGAATTGGACCCCACAAAGGCCGAAGTGCTTATTTTCCCCGGAAGCATCTAGAAGACCCAAGAGGAGACGAAGAGGGGATCAGGGGGCCTGTAACATCCCAAGTATGAAAAATAGCCATTAGAATGTTTGCTCTCTGTTATTTTATGTTTTGCATCATGACATCATGTTCATTGCATTTGTTTTGTTTGTTTTCCATTTGTTTTCCTCTGTTTTCATTTGTTTTCCTTTGTTTTCTATTTGAATTTCAAACCAAAATTCAAACCTTTTGTTTCATCCTTGTGATGTTACAATTTCCAAAAGGATATTTCAAACCAAAAGTGTGATTTCCAAACTGTTGTTTTGCTTCTAACAGAAATTCATCTAATACCAAAAACAATTGAAATTCAAACATTATTTCAAATGCTTGTTCATACTTGTCATGTTACAATCTTTTTTCAAATCAAAAGTTCAATTAAAAATCTCATTTGTTTCCAATTAAAATCATTTGATCACCCTATTTAAATCTTGTTTTCTATAACTCACTTAATAATCAAAATTCATTCAAATTGCATTAAAAATTCAAAACACATTGTCCACAACAACCACCATGTTGAACTTATGAAAATTACACAACAATCCTAATTTTGTTTCAAATTAAACATTAAAGTTCACCCTATTGAATTCTTGTTTTAATAAATCAATTAACCTCAACTTTCATTCAAATTCAAATCAAATACCAAACAGCAAACAAAGTGAAATAATTTTGAAAACAAAAACTTGCATTGTTGCTGTGGCAATAATCAATCAATAAACAATTATCCCTAATTTTTTCCCAACTCCAAAACCCTCCTTTTCTTCCTAATTCTAATCAGCAAAAAAAAATAATAACAAATCAATTAATAAAAACTAACAAGAGAGGAGAGAGGCAGCCCAGCCCTTTATTTTTCTCCCCCCAGCCCACAGCCCACCTTTCCTTGGCCCATACCCCCTTCCCCCTTGTCGTCTTCCTCCCTGATGTCGTCATCCCTGTACGACTCCATCATCCACCGCAGGATCACCTTCCCCCCTCCCACGATCACTGCCGTACCAAGCTCAAGCCTCCTTAAAACCGAGCCCTTTCCCCTCTGCTAGCCCTAGCCCTTCCTCTCTCCCAGCTAGCGCTGCCATCTTCTTCCTCCCCTCTGCTCTCTTTCCCTGCAAACTCTCTGTTTCTTCCCTGTTAACTGAAACTCACCCAAAATCCTCCGGCGATCGCCGAGGTTAGAGTCCCCCTCCGGCCGCCGCGACACCGGGAATGGAAACGCCGATCCAAGGGCTCCCTTCTCCCCCCCTGGCTTGGACCGGGAGGGCTCCCAGCGCCGCCGCCGTCGCCTCCCGTCGCCGGCCGTCTCCCTATCCGCCTCGACCTCCTCCTGCTCCTGTCCGCTCGCCCAAGGTGAGGCCTCCCCCTCGATCCGCCCCTCTCGCCTCCCTTCCTCCCTTCCGCCTGCACCGCCACTCACACCAGCACCACACCCCACGGACGGCGCCCTCCGGCGAGCAGCCAACCGCCGGCGGCATCCCTGTCTCTGTCGAGCAAACGAATCGAGTTCAGTTAAAAATTCAGAAACAGCCCGAGCGACAGCATAACCCCCCCGAGCCCCCTTCTCTGTCACAACACAGCAGCTAGCCCAGTTGGTTCTGTTCCTTTGCTCACAGCAGGAGGTGGGGGGTTCGAATCCCCCCTCCCACAATAAAACCAACTTTTTATTTTTCAATTGTTTTGTCACAGCACTTCATAGAAATCACTAACAGGCCCCTGCTAATTAATTCTAGACCCCTGAAATATTTTTCCTAAGTCCCTAGAGGTGATAAAAATGGCAGATTTGCACCAAATCTTCTAAAATGCATAATTAATTCATCCTAACTCCAATTTCAACATTTTTAATATGTTTTCTGTCCCAACTTGAATGATCTATCCAAATATAAAATTTGTTTACTGTTTTGAATATTTTAAATTGGTGCAATATTTGAATTCTTGTTTAAATCACTTAAATTTGCAAAATTCATAACTTGGGCATAAAAATTCCAAATTCCACAAACTAAATATGTTTTCCAATCAACTTTTCATGTACTTTCCAAATATAAATTTTGTTTGCTGTTTTGAATTATTTAAATTGCTGAAAACAACTGTTTCTTATTTATTGCATTTAAAATTGCCAAAATAATAACTTGCTCATTTTAAATCCAATTTCAACAAATGAAATATGTTTTCCATGCAAAATTAAACCACATTTCCAAATATAAAATTTGTTTCATGTTTTGAATAATTAAAATTGGTTAAATGATTTAAACCTTGTTTAAATCATTTAATATTGCTAAAATTATAACTTGATCAAAACAAATTCTTTTGGGACATATAAAATATGTTTTCAAACCATAAAAGCATAACCTTTTCAAATATGAACTTAACTCAATGTTTTGCACAAATAAAAATTCAAATAAGTTCATGTTTGAATTAAATTCATTTAATTCTTGCTTTAGCTTGTTTAATTCATAAATAATTTATTTGAAATCCTTTTTCAACAAGTGAAACATGTAATCCACCCAAAATTGTGTGTTCTTTTCAAATATGAACTTTGTTATCTATTTTGAACAATTTAAAGTGGTGAAAACAACAAATGCTTGTGTGACACCTTTAAGGAACCAAAATTTCCTAACTTAATAAATGAATTTCTAAACTTGGTAAACCTTATTTCCAATTGGTTCTATTGTTGTTATTTTGTTGTTTTCTTCATCCATGCATCATGCTAATTCACTTACACATGTTGATTAGTTGTAGAACAATTAATTGAACCATAATTCATGGGCTTTCCATATGCAATCCAATCGCATGTGGGTCCATTTAATTATGTTATGTTACCATGTCAACTAGTTTATTTCTATGCATCAGTTAAATGGTCATGCATCATCCCATGTTTGTGCACTATGCCATGATATTGATTGTTTATCTTTCTGCATTGTCTGTTTGCTTCTTCTCGGATACACGACGACGTTGAGACCGACGATACTTACGACATCCCTTCTAAGGAGTTAGCTCAGTACCAGGCTACTGGGTTTGCAGGCAAGTTATCACTCACATGAACCACTGTGTTCCTTTCAACAGTGGTTACTGATACTTTCCGTTGTCTATTCTGCTAGCCCTATGAATAGTTGCTTCTGTTATGAACCTATCACATGAATCCCTTAACCCTGATATTGCCTCACCTCCATACCTATAACCTTTTGCTTGTTGCCCGTGTCATACTAGCATGCTTAGGTTGTTTTGCTCGAGTCTGTTACCCGTTACTTTCTGTTGCTATTTATATTATGTTCTGGGGGCTCGATGTTTAATCAATCAATCATGCTAATGTTATTGTTAAATAATAATTTGATGATAAGGCACCGGCAGGAGGCCCTGCGTGGTTTTGAGGCCTGCTAGTGTCGACCCTAATAGGAAAAGGGTCTTGTCTACTGATCCATGATGAGCGCACCAACCGCATGTGGGAAGCGAGTATGGGCGCCCCCCTCAATTTGATTCGATTCGCATATCGTCCAAATCGCCTCATTTAGTTCGTGTTTTCCATTTGCCGCATGCATGTTTTTGCGAGCCCAGGCCAGGGTGGAACTTTTGTAGTCGGCATATAGGGGGACACGTTCTTAGAGTGCTATGAGGGTCCCCTTTCTTCGGGGCTCGATTAGCCGTGCGCCCAAGGTGCTTTGGGCTTGATGCGAAGAAGAGTTGGGTTGTGTTGAGTGCCTCGCTTGGTGGAAGTGCATTTACTATCTGGCGGGGTATTCTTACGTGTACGGCTAAATTGGTGCATCCCTGCAGGGTTAAATCTTCTCGAGAAGCCGTGTTTTCCGCGGTTATGGACTACTTGGTGAAAGTACTGGCTAACAAGTACTCAGGACAACTTAAACCTAATGATTAACAACCTTACACCCAATGATTAACAACTTGACTAGTAATAGGCTTATTGACACAACAATCTGAACCAACATTAATCCAACTGTGTGAGTTATCCTCGGATTGCTTCTTTGGATAAGGGGCGAGGTCCAGGATGGGTTTGTTTGGTGGTTAACAATAGTTGGTTACTATACGCGATCTTATCTCCTTTCTGTTAACCGGAAGTGGTAGAAACTCTGTAGTTGTTTAGAGAAGCCAGTTGCAGCATCTTTTATATCCCCTTTCCTCCGTTGAACCCAAAGCATCTGTGCTTGGTGTTGATGGGTTACACTTTGGTGAACTGTGAGTCTTGCTTGCCAGTACGTTTATGTACTGACCCCTTTGGGGCTGTGGTTTCCGCAGACGATGTTTCGAGGATCTACATGGGGGCTACTACATGGAGTATGACGAGACTGCTGACGAGTAGATAGCGGACCCGGGCAGGATCCGAGACTTCGTGGATGGGCTCCGTCTTTTCGTTTCCGGCCTCTTAGGCCTATTTGGATCTTGTCTGTACTCAGACATTTTGGATGCTTCCGCTGTGATGTAATGATGTTATGTTGGGACATGTGTCCTCTGGATGGTTGTATTTGCTATCTCTGCTCTAATGAGAGCTATTTGCAACTTATTTCAATCTTTTGTGTCGTAGAGATCTGTTGTGATATCACTTGTTCCAATGCCGTTGACGTACCATGTGTGTATGTTTTTGAAGTACGTCAATGGAAGTATCCTGATTTCTATGGGATAGTTTACGTCGACGCTGAACAGATAGGGGTTGGTTGTCACACATACGTGTGTTGGCCTACTCGTAAGAGGACGCGGGTGCCGGTAAGCCCCGTAATCCAATCTACTATTGTTCAACGGAACGGCGAGTATCCTTTAGAAGTCTGGGTGCGACAAATGGTATCAGAGCCTGTCTGCCTGTAGGATCCCTTTTACTGGTCGCAGTTGAGTCTAGAAACTATTTTGTAGCTATATAGGAAAAATGAAACGCGAGAGTAGGAATTCTGTTCTTTTTCTTCTTTCCCCACCCACCCTCCCTTTTTCTGGTAAGGAAGTGCAACGTTGTTTTCTCTTCTCATCTAAACTTTCAAGTTAGGATTTCACGAATTCTGGTTTCTCTGGGATAGTTATATCTACTAGACCATAGGAATGGAGGTGGTTGTGACATGATTTATCATGTTGCCTACTCACGATTGAGAACGGAGGCGTGTAAGCCCCGGAAGCAGATCCTCTATTCCTTAAGAAGTAGATATTGATCCTTTAGAAGCCTGGATGGGTTTTCCGTAGTACCTCAGGAGTGTTGTGGTCTCGTTTTTCCCGGTTGCTTCGTTATCCTATTCTTATCAACATCCTATTCATCCGTTGAAATCTTGTTGTTGTTTTCCACTTCAATTCTTCTACCGGCGTCTAATCAAAACTTCCCAAATATCAAGTCTATCTGGCCAGAAAGGTTGTTGTTGTTGTTGATTCCAGGCTATGAGAGCTGGCATTCCTATCACCTGGGATTGTTTCGAGGAAGCACCACATTCCAGATAGTCTATTCTACGAATGAATCAAGTTCTATTCAAGCTATACACCCTCCATACAAAACCTCTTCCTTCAATTGAAAATTGTTCCGGTGGTTTCCAAATTCCCTGACATCTTTCTAGAAGAGTTGCCAGGAATGCCTGTCATCTTGAACTTCCAGAAGAACTATCCAAGGTGCACGATGTGTTTCACGTGTCACAGCTCAAGAGGATCTTCCCAAGAAGTATCCGGACCTTTTCTTTTCTCAGTAGGAATCTCGGGGCGCGATTCCTTCAAGGGGGGGGGGGGCGTTTTGTAACATCCCAAGTATGAAAAATAGCCATTAGAATGTTTGCTCTCTGTTATTTTATGTTTTGCATCATGACATCATGTTCATTGCATTTGTTTTGTTTGTTTTCCATTTGTTTTCCTCTGTTTTCATTTGTTTTCCTTTGTTTTCTATTTGAATTTCAAACCAAAATTCAAACCTTTTGTTTCATCCTTGTGATGTTACAATTTCCAAAAGGATATTTCAAACCAAAAGTGTGATTTCCAAACTGTTGTTTTGTTTCTAACAGAAATTCATCTAATACCAAAAACAATTGAAATTCAAACATTATTTCAAATGCTTGTTCATACTTGTCATGTTACAATCTTTTTCAAATCAAAAGTTTAATTAAAAATCTCATTTGTTTCCAATTAAAATCATTTGATCACCCTATTTAAATCTTGTTTTCTATAACTCACTTAATAATCAAAATTCATTCAAATTGCATTAAAAATTCAAAACACATTGTCCACAACAACCACCATGTTGAACTTATGAAAATTACACAACAATCCTAATTTTGTTTCAAATTAAACATTAAAGTTCACCCTATTGAATTCTTGTTTTAATAAATCAATTAACCTCAACTTTCATTCAAATTCAAATCAAATACCAAAATGCAAACAAAGTGAAATAATTTTGAAAACAAAAACTTGCATTGTTGCTGTGGCAATAATCAATCAATAAACAATTATCCCTAATTTTTTCCCAACTCCAAAACCCTCCTTTTCTTCCTAATTCTAATCAGCAAAAAATAATAATAACAAATCAATTAATAAAAACTAACAAGAGAGGAGAGAGGCAGCCCATCCCTTTATTTTTCTCCCCCCAGCCCACAGCCCACCTTTCCTTGGCCCATACCCCCTTCCCCCTTGTCGTCTTCCTCCCTGATGTCGTCATCCCTGTACGACTCCATCATCCACCGCAGGATCACCTTCCCCCTCCCACGATCACTGCCGTACCAAGCTCAAGCCTCCTTAAAACCGAGCCCTTTCCCCTCTGCTAGCCCTAGCCCTTCCTCTCTCCCAGCTAGCGCCGCCATCTTCTTCCTCCCCTCTGCTCTCTCTCCCTGCAAACTCTCTGTTTCTTCCCTGTTAACTGAAACTCACCCAAAATCCTCCGGCGATCGCCGAGGTTAGAGTCCCCCTCCGGCCGCCGCGACACCGGGAATGGAAACGCCGATCCAAGGGCTCCCTTCTCCCCCCCTCGGCTTGGACCGGGAGGGCTCCCAGCGCCGCCGCCGTCGCCTCCCGTCGCCGGCCGTTTCCCTGTCCGCCCCGACCTCCTCCTGCTCCTGTCCGCTCGCCCAAGGTGAGGCCTCCCCCTCGATCCGCCCCTCTCGCCTCCCTTCCTCCCTTCCGCCTGCACCGCCACTCACACCAGCACCGCACCCCACGGACGGCGCCCTCCGGCGAGCAGCCAACCGCCGACGGCATCCCTGTCTCTGTCGAGCAAACGAATCGAGTTCAGTTAAAAATTCAGAAACAGCCCGAGCGACAGCATAACCCCCCCGAGCCCCCTTCTCTGTCACAACACAGCAGCTAGCCCAGTTGGTTCTGCTCCTTTGCTCACAGCAGGAGGTGGGGGGTTCGAATCCCCCCTCCCACAATAAAACCAACTTTTTATTTTTCAATTGTTTTGTCACAGCACTTCATAGAAATCACTAACAGGCCCCTGCTAATTAATTCTAGACCCCTGAAATATTTTTCCTAAGTCCCTAGAGGTGATAAAAATGGCAGATTTGCACCAAATCTTCTAAAATGCATAATTAATTCATCCTAACTCCAATTTCAACATTTTTAATATGTTTTCTGTCCCAAATTGAATGATCTATCCAAATATAAAATTTGTTTACTGTTTTGAATATTTTAAATTGGTGCAATATTTGAATTCTTGTTTAAATCACTTAAATTTGCAAAATTCATAACTTGGGCATAAAAATTCCAAATTCCACAAACTAAATATGTTTTCCAATCAACTTTTCATGTACTTTCCAAAAATAAATTTTTTTTGCTGTTTTGAATTATTTAAATTGCTGAAAACAACTGTTTCTTATTTATTGCATTTAAAATTGCCAAAATAATAACTTGCTCATTTTAAATCCAATTTCAACAAATGAAATATGTTTTCCATGCAAAATTAAACCACCTTTCCAAATATAAAATTTGTTTCATGTTTTGAATAATTAAAATTGGTTAAATGATTTAAACCTTGTTTAAATCATTTAATATTGCTAAAATTATAACTTGATCAAAACAAATTCTTTTGGGACATATAAAATATGTTTTCAAACCATAAAAGCATAACCTTTTCAAATATGAACTTCACTCAATGTTTTGCACAAATAAAAATTCAAATAAGTTCATGTTTGAATTAAATTCATTTAATTCTTGCTTAAACTTGTTTAATTCATAAATAATTTATTTGAAATCCTTTTTCAACAAGTGAAACATGTAATCCACCCAAAATTGTGTGTTCTTTTCAAATATGAACTTTTTTATCTATTTTGAACAATTTAAAGTGGTGAAAACAACAAATGCTTGTGTGACACCTTTAAGGAACCAAAATTTCCTAACTTAATAAATGAATTTCTAAACTTGGTAAACCTTATTTCCAATTGGTTCTATTGTTGTTATTTTGTTGTTTTCTTCATCCATGCATCATGCTAATTCACTTACACATGATGATTAGTTGTAGAACAATTAATTCAACCATAATTCATGGGCTTTCCATATGCAATCCAATTGGATGTGGGTCCGTTTAATTATGTTATGTTACCATGTCAACTAGTTTATTTCTATGCATCAGTTAAATGGTCATGCATCATCCAATGTTTGTGCACTATGCCATGATATTGATTGTTTATCTTTCTGCATTGTTTGTTTGCTTCTTCTCGGATACACGACGACGTTGAGACCGACGATACTTACGACATCCCTTCTAAGGAGTTAGCTCAGTACCAGGCTACTGGGTTTGCAGGCAAGTTATCACTCACATGAACCACTGTGTTCCTTTCAACAGTGGTTACCGATACTTTCCGTTGTCTATTCTGCTAGCCCTATGAATAGTTGCTTATGTTACGAACCTATCACATGAATCCCTTAACCCTGATATTGCCTCACCTCCATACCTATAACCTTTTGCTTGTTGCCCGTGTCATACTAGCATGCTTAGGTTGTTTTGCTCGAGTCTGTTACCCGTTACTTTCTGTTGCTATTTCTATTATGTTCTCGGGGCTCGATGTTTAATCAATCAATCATGCTAATGTTATTGTTAAATAATAATTTGATGATAAGGCACCGGCAGGAGGCCCTGCGTGGTTTTGAGGCCTGCTAGTGTCGACCCTAATAGGAAAAGGGTCTTGTCTACTGATCCATGATGAGCGCACTAACCGCATGTGGGAAGCGAGTATGGGAGCCCCCCTCAATTTGATTCGATTCGCATCTCGTCCAAATCGCCTCATTTAGTTCGTGTTTTCCATTTGCCGCATGCATGTTTTTGCGAGCCCAGGCCAGGGTGGAACTTTTGTAGTCGGCATATAGGGGGACACGTTCTTAGAGTGCTATGAGGGTCCCCTTTCTTCGGGGCTCGATTAGCCGTGCGCCCAAGGTGCTTTGGGCTTGATGCGAAGAAGAGTTGGGTTGTGTTGAGTGCCTCGCTTGGTGGAAGTGCATTTACTATCTGGCGGGCTATTCTTACGTGTACGGCTAAATTGGTGCATCCCTGCAGGGTTAAATCTTCTCGAGAAGCCGTGTTTTCCGCGGTTATGGACTACTTGGTGAAAGTACTGGCTAACAAGTACTCAGGACAACTTAAACCTAATGATTAACAACCTTACACCCGATGATTAACAACTTGACTAGTAATAGGCTTATTGACACAACAATCTGAACCAACATTAATCCAACTGTGTGAGTTATCCTCGGATTGCTTCTTGGATAAGGGGCGAGGTCCAGGATGGGTTTGTTTGGTGGTTAACAATAGTTGGTTACTATACGCGATCTTATCTCCTTTCTGTTGACCGGAAGTGGTAGAAACTCTGTAGTTGTTTAGAGCAGCCAGTTGCAGCATCTTTTATATCCCCTTTCCTCCGTTGAACCCAAAGCATCTGTGCTTGGTGTTGATGGGTTACACTTTGGTGAACTGTGAGTCTTGCTTGCCAGTACGTTTATGTACTGACCCCTTTGGGGCTGTGGTTTCCGCAGACGACGTTTCGAGGATCTACATGGGGCCTACTACATGGAGTATGACAAGACTGCTGACGAGTAGATAGCGGACCCGGGCAGGATCCGAGACTTCGTGGATGGGCTCCGTCTTTTCGTTTCCGGCCTCTTAGGCCTATTTGGATCTTGTCTGTACTCAGACATTTTGGATGCTTCCGCTGTGATGTAATGATGTTATGTTGGGACATGTGTCCTCTGGATGGTTGTATTTGCTATCTCTGCTCTAATGAGAGCTATTTGCAACTTATTTCAATCTTTTGTGTCGTAGAGATCTGTTGTGATATCACTTGTTCCAATGCCGTTGACGTACCATGTGTGTATGTTTTTGAAGTACGTCAATGGAAGTATCCTGATTTCTATGGGATAGTTTACGTCGACGCTGAACAGATAGGGGTTGGTTGTCACACATACGTGTGTTGGCCTACTCGTAAGAGGACGCGGGTGCCGGTAAGCCCCGTAATCCAATCTACTACTGTTCAACGGAACGGCGAGTATCCTTTAGAAGTCCGGGTGCGACAGGGCCCACACCACGGGGTGGCGAGCCCCCCTTGGCCGCGCCAGGGGGTGGTGTGGGGCCCCCAGGGCTCCACCGCCTCAGTCCTTTCGCCTATTTATTCCCCCGGATGGAAAACCCTAAACACCTAATCAAACGTGAAGGGGGAGGATGTGTGGTTGCCACTAGGGAGAAAACAGCGGTGAGAGTGCAAGCGTGTATAATCATTACTTACATTACACACTTTGTTTAATGCAGTTATTTGTTGCTTGCAACTTAATACCTAAGGGGGTTCGGATGATAACCTAAGGGTGGATTATTAGTCATAGATGTTGTTGGATTACGGTCTATGTATATTGTTGTAATGCCCGCACTAAATATCATAGTAGTCATCATGTCATGAATGTGCACTACGGTGCAACCTTTATTTGTCAATTGCCCAGCTCTAATTTGTTCACCCAGCCTGCTATATTTTATGGAGAGACACCACTAGTGAACCTATGAACCCCGGTCAGTTTTCCTACACTGTTAAAACAAACCACCACAATTTTCTGCTTTCTTTACTTACTGCAAGCATACATTATTTTCCACACTATAGGTCTAATTTTTGTTTTCAGCAAGACCGGTGAGATTGACAAACTCATTGTACCGTTGGGACAAAGTATTTTGGTTGTGTTGTGTAAAGGTTCCACGTTGTTGCTGACACCGGTGAGCCATCACCACCGTGAGTGGCATCAACCTTCCGAAGGTCCTCTTTCTCCTACTGGATTGATAACCTTGGTTCTTAACTAAGGGGAATTTCCTACCGATGTGCCCATCACACCCTCCTCTTGGGGTATCCCAACACACACCATCAAGGAAATTTCTGGCGCCGTTGCTGGGGAGAAGGAAGTCTTCTGGCAAGGGGAGTCTCTCACTCGCAACCTCTTTATTTTGCTTATTGTCTTGTTTTTATTTTTGTCTTGTTTTGCTTCTTTATATAAAAAACACAAAAAAATAGTTCCTATTCTAGTTTTTATTTTTTTCACTACGTTGTTATTTTTCATGATGTTGTTCCCTAAGTTTACCTTGAAATATTTGCCGGTAGGAAGTGGTTCTATACTTGGAAAAGACACTATCAAAGAATTCTTTGATCATGTTAGTAAGCATGATAACTTTGAGGAAAAATCCATAGTAAAACTTGCTCCCAAGTACGAGACTGCTGCAACTTCTTTAGTTCACATGCTAGAAGCTAGTTTTGTTGAACTCCATCCCATAATACAACATATGTTCCTCAACTTGAATAACATTGAAGATATTGAGAAAATAAACTTCATCTTAGAATCTATGCTTAAAGAATTTGGAGATGTTGCTATGGAAGCTAGAAAAGTCTTTGATCTTTTCAATATGCTTGTATCATGTGTAGACATTGTTGGTTCTCTAGAAAAAACTGAATCTAATAATGAAAATGAGGATTAAATACAAATCCTCTTTAAATTAGTGGCACTGCACGAAGCCCAAGAAAAGAATTTTGATTGGATTGTGTGCTTTGCACCTGGGTGTTGTATATTTCCTTAGCAACCCCTTTGTATATTTTCTTTTGAGTTTTTGTTGAGCCAAGTAAAGCCTCTAGTGGAAAGTTGATGCTATATTTCAGATTTCTGCGCAGGAAACAGATTTCTGCTGTCCACTGTTTATTCCGTATAAAATCACAGAAAATTCAAAATGACCTGAGTTTTTTGGTGCGTAATCCTGGTCTGTATACGCAACTTTTCTTTGTTGACCACTTTTTGATTTGAGCAACAGAAGATTTTCGAAAAAAAATCATCTTTACCTGCTGTCCCGTTTTGACAGATTTCTGCCAATAATTACATTTGCATCTTAATCGCTTTCTTTTTGTGTTCTTTTGAGAAAAAGAGTTTTAAAAGAAGTTGTTACAGTAGCTAATGTGTTTTTGAGTGTTAGACATGTGTTGAAACTGAACCATGTGAATTTATTATTTCGATTTCACTAACGTTGCTAATTAAGATTGTTAGAAGTTTGGTGTGAAGGAAGTTTTCAAGGGTCAAGAGAAGAGGATGATATGATGTGATCAAGAAGAGTGAAGAGCCTAAGCTTGGGGATGCCCCGTTGGTACATCCCAGCAAATTCCAAGAAGACTCAAGCGTCTAATCTTGGGGATGCCCAAGGCATCCCCTTCTTCATCAACAAATTATCAGGTCACTTCTAGTGAAACTATATTTTTATTCGGTCACATCTTATGTGTTTTACTTGGAGCGTCTTTTATTTTTGCTTTCAGTTTGTTTTTGTTTTTGCTTTCAGTTTGTTTTTACTTTTGGAATAAGCTTGTTGGATCCCAGCATTCTTTTATTGGATAATGACACACTCCACTTTTTCATGGGAATACTTTGTATTCTTAATCTATGTCTGGCTGGTGCATTTATTTAGCTCCTGTTGAGCATGCATCTCTTATTAGAGCTGTTAGTTTTAGTAGTATTATGTGAGTACTCTCATGTTTGCTTGTTGTAGCATTTAGAGAGTTTTTGTTAAAACATATCTCGTATGGTGCTTGTTGGGAGAAGACACTATTGTTTAAAGTAGAATTTATATTGGTGCAAGTAGAAGCTTGTATAGACTGTTGCTAGAACTTTTTCATGCCATGCTAAATGTTATTTTAGTTCTAAAGCTTTGTGATGTTGAGTAGAATGAATATCCTCAAATAGCTGAGAGTGTTTAATGTGTCATTGAAAGATTCATGAGTTGTTCATGTCATAAGGAAGCATACATTTTTTGGTATTATCTTTCGAATGTTTTATTTGGTTGACTTGGCGCATGATCACACCATGTTTATGACTATGAACCAGTCACGAATAGCCTCCATGAACACTTAGTTTTTGAACTATGATACCGCTTATGCTTTAGTTAATGATGTTTATGTCGCTATGCATGATTATGGCTCTTATGCTCTCTTGATTTATCGCTCCCAGTCTTTTGCTTGGCTCCACCTGTACTGAGTATGAGATCTACTCATGCATCCAACTCCCCTAAACAAAAGTTTTTCCCATTGTGTCCACCATACCTACCTACATGTGGTATTTAACTGCCACTCCAAAGTAAATTGCTCATGTGTTACCTTTAAAACCTTCAAAATTACTCCAACTTTATGTTCCTGTTTTTGCTCATGAGGACGTCAATAGAGAATATTTATCTCACTTGTTGATTGGATTTCACACCCTGGACTAGTGGCTTCATCCGCTTATCCGAATGATAGAAGAGCTGAAAGTGGGGTTCCCGGCCCCAAATTAATACACACAAAATCTCTTCACTATTTTTGCCCCTGATTTACCAGTCAAAGCATAATTGTGTAAACAAAAGAGAAAGATGGGTGACCTTCTACCCAGATGCGTCCTTCACATGGGAGCCTCTCTTGTGAATTATTTTCTGTTTACCATTCGTTGACATTAGCATACATCTCCTAAAATATAGACACTCCTCCACGGTATGTGATTGTTGGCACGCACCCGAGGATTCGGTTAGCCATGGTTTGTGAAAGATGGATGGGAGGAGTGTCAAACTTTTAATACCTCTGTGTAATTAAATAAAAAGCTCTAGCACATGAGTGATCCCTGCTTCCCTCCGCGAAGGGCCTTTCTTTTACTTTTATGTTGAGTCTCCATCTTCTAACTTTATGCACAGTTGAGAGAGCATTTTTGCCATTCTCGGTTCTATGTGCACTGTCCCATAAACATCAATAATTACTTCATCATGTGATATCAGTTGTTCTTAAATTATTTTCTCTAGTCTTCCTCATAAACTTTGAAGGTGTCCTGGCATTTATGTTTTGCCCTACTCTTAAGGACTTGCGAAATATCACTTTGCCATGCTTTCTCTATACCTGAAACAGACGTTTATCTTTCTTTGCATTATTTTTTGTGATCCTTTATTTGAGATACTCTTCATGATGAAAATTGATTTCTTTGCTTTATTATTAAAGTTCTATTTATCATGTTTGTGTTTGAAGTTCTATGATCTCAGCTTGCATATGCCTTTATATTTTTATGATCAAGATTATGTTAGTAGCATGTCACCTTAGAAATTATTGTTTTATCGTTTACCTACTCGAGGAAGAGTAGGAACTAAGCTTGGGGATGCTTGATACGTCTAATGTATTTATAATTTTTGATGCTCCATGCTAATATTATTCCAATTGCTACATGTTTTCTCCCTTCTTTATGTCATTTTACACGTTTTCCGGGACTAACCTATTAACAAGATGCCAAGTGCCAGTTCCCTGTTTTCTACTGTTTTTTGTTTCAGAAAAGTTGTTCTGGAAATATTCTCGGAATTGGACCCCACAAAGCATGAAGTGTCTATTTTCCCAGGAAGCATCCAGAAGACCGAAGAGGATACGAAGAGGGGCATCAGGGGGCCCGCACCATGGGGTGGCGTCCCCCTCCTTGGCCGCGCCAGGGGGTGGTGTGGGTACCCCAGGGCTCCACCGCCTCTTCCCTTTCGCCTATTTATTACCCCCGGATGGAAAACCCTAAACACCTGATCACATATCCCCAAAAAATTCCGCAACCGTTGTCACCGTCAACCCTAGATTAGGGGAGTTCTGAAGCTGTCTCTGGCACCCTGTCGGAGAGGAAATCATCACCGGAGGCCTCTCCATCACCATGCCTGCCTCCGGAGTGATGCGTGAGTAGTTCATCCTTGGACTACGGGTCCATAGAAGTAGCTAGATGGTTGTCTCCTCCTCATATGCCTCCATGTTTAGATCTCGTGAGCTTCCTAACATGATCGAGATTGATCTTATGTAATTCTATGTGCTGTGTTTGATGGGATCCGATGAATATTAAACTTATGCCAAGTTGATTATAGTCTTTATTGCATATGCTATTTGTGATCCTGCATGCTTTCCGTTGCTAGTGGTTGCTCTCGCCAAGTAGTTGCTAGTGACTCCAAGAGGGAGTATTTATGCTCGATAGTGGGTTCATGCCTCGTTTTCGCCTTGCTCGAGTGACAGAAACGTGAAGGGGTAGGATGTGTTGTTGCCACTAGGGAGAAAACACCGGTGAGAGTGCCCGCGTGTATAATCATTGCTTACATTACACACTTTGTTTAATGCACTTATATGTTGCTTGCAACTTAATACCTAAGGGGGTTCAGATGATAACCTGAGGGTGGATTATTAGTCAAAGATGCAGTTGGATTACGGTCTATGTATATTGTTGTAATGCTCGCACTAAATATCATAGTAGTCATCATGTCATGAATGTGCACTACGGTGCAACCTTTATTTGTCAATTGCCCAACTGTAATTTTTTCACGCAACATGCTATCTTTTATGGAGAGACACCACTAGTGAACCTATGAACCCCGGTCCATTTTCCTACACTGTGAAAACAAACCACCACAATTTCCTCCTTTCTTTACTTACTTTAAGCATACATTATTATCCATAGTATACGTCTAATCTTTGTTTTCAGCAAGACAAGTGAGATTGACAACCTCACTGTACCGTTGGGACAAAGTATTTTGGTTGTGTTGTGTGCAGGTTCCACGTTGTTGCTAACACCGATGATCCATCACCACCGTCAACGGCATCAACCTTCCGAAGGTCCTCTTTCTCCTACTGGATAGATAACCTTGGTTCTTAACTAAGGGGAATTTCCTACCGCTGTGCTCATCACACCCTCCTCTTGGGGTATCCCAACACACACCATTAGTAATCCACACCGGGAGAGAGATCTAATGTAAAACAACGATAGAGGCCCCTAATTTTTGCAGCGGGGTGACGGTGGATGATGAGGGTGATGGTGCTGGTGGTGATGATGATGACGATGACGATCTTGATGATGCCCGGAGCAATGACGGAGACGATGGCGATGGTTTCCCCTCTCTAGAGAGGAATTTACCCGGCAAATTTCTCCCTGCCAGAGAGCTTTTCGCTTTTCTCTCTTGGGTGTTTTCCGCCCCGTGGCGGCGGCAGAATAATTCGTTGATGATAGTGTGGGGCTTAGGGTTCCCTGGGGGTCAAGTACGCGAAAAAGATCAACTAGAGGTGGGCCAGGGTAGCCACACCACCTGGCGGTGCGGCCAAGGGGGGCGCGCCACCTGGTGGTGTGGGCCCCTGGTGGCCCCCCTCCGGCGCTCCTCGTGGGTGGCTCCCTTGTATGGACTTCTAAGACATCTCCGGTGTCGCCCCTTTTCTTCCGATCTTCTGAAATAGGGTATCCCGACGGTGCTTTTTCCATCAGATTTCTGGTCCGGGTGTTTATTCTCCAAAAATTATGAAACATGCAAAATAAGATAAAATAACATAAGTGATGCATCAAAACATGAAATATATCGATGAATAACAGAAAATAACAATATAAAACGGTGATGCAAAATGGACGTATCAACTCCCCCCAAGCTTAGACCTCGCTTGTCCCCAAGCGAAACTGAACTCAGTAAACATGACCATAGGTTTATGGAGTGAGGTGTCGATAAATAAAATACGGACAAGAGGCATCACATCTACAAAGAACAAGTCATTTTAGACAACAACTTCCTCTCATATAATCAAACTTGAAACAAGTAAAGGAACAACAAAAGTGCAAAAAGTAAATCAAAATTGGTGAAGGCAAACTTCGTTCTTGGTCAGAGAACAATTAATAGTGTACTTATCTTTCGATCAGAGTCTTTATACTAGAGCTTATATTACATAGTTTATCATGCTCAATTATAACAGTCTCTTTGCAAACACTAGTAACTTTCAAAGTGGTATTCAAAAAGATAAAAGCCTTTTTCGAAACAAAGGATAATAAAGAACATGCTTGAGTAAATCAACATATAGCTGGATGAATCACAACAAATCAAATGCTTGCTTGAGAAAGAAAGAAGTAGGTTTACTGACTCAACTTAAATGTAAAAGATAGGCCCTTCGCAGAGGGAAGGATTGATCACTCATGTGCTAGAGATTTTATTTTGTAGAACAGAGGTATAAAATGGTTGACACTCCTCCCAACCCTTCTTACACAAACCATGGCTATCCGAATCCTCGGATGCCTGCCAACAATCACAAACCGTGGAGGAGTTTCTAAATTTTGAGAGGTGCATGTTTATGTCAACGAATGGCAAAGAGAAAATACAGTACGTCACAGGCCAACTAGACTTGACAAGAGCGGCTCCCATTGAAGGACGCAACTGGTATAGAAGGTCATCCCTCTTTCTCTTTTGTTTACACAATTATGCTTTGACTGATAAATCAGGGGCAAAATAGTGAAGAGAATTTGTATTATTATTTGGGGCTGGGAACCCCGCTGCTAGCTCTTGTAACATTTGGATAAGCGGATGAAGCCACTAGTCCAGGGTGTGAAATCTAATCAACAAGTGAGATGAAGATTCTCTATTTGCGACCTCATGAGCTAAAACTGAAGCACAAAACAGGTGTAATTTTGAAAGTTTAAAGGTAGCACACAAGCAATTTACTTGGAGTGGCGGTGAAATACCACATATAGGTATGTAGGGTGGACACAAATGGCAAGGTTTTGGGCTCAAAGTTTGGATCCACGAGAAGCATTCCCTCTTAGTACCGGTTTTTGGCTAGCAAGTTTGGGTAGCAAGCATAAGAATCAAAGTAAAACAAACAAACTTATTTGAGAATACTAAGCTTTTGAGCTAACAAGAAAGAAAGATCATGGAATAATATATCTACATGCAACTCCCTCTTTTCTACTTAAGTCTCAACGTATTGTTGCTATTGACCAATGCTAAGTTTTCCAAAACCAACTAGATTATCTTGAAGCTCCAACATTGATACCAATACTAATAACAAGATGAATAACATAACAAAAATGGCAAAGTAAAATAAAGTAGACCAAGTAGATGATGAAACTTCTCATTAATATTTCATTACGACAACTCAAACCAAGGGATACAACGATAACCAACTAGAGAGAAACACTTCCATACTGCAAACCAACCTATATGATATTTTCTCAACTCATGATATGACTCTACTAAAAAGGTAAAAAGGTGAAAGATAAAGGTGATACCGCGGCACTCCCCCAATCTTGGAACAAGCCAAGGGGATGCCAATACCAATCACGAATCAATTCTTCGGTGGTGGTGGTGAATCCTTCTCAATGAGCTTATCAGTTGATTTCTTCATATCTTCAATTGCGAACATAAGCATATGCATCACCTCCGTATTGTGATCAATATGGTTTGCGTGCTTGTCGGACAGTGAATTCCAGCCATCAAGATTTTTCACCCACACTTCCTTAGGTTGAGAGCTTTCTTTATCTGAAAGTGGTGTCCTTGAAGCTAAGTAGTGACGTGGGGCCTTTCCTCCGGTGCTCATCCTCGCCGTTTGGTTGGAAGGTTTTGCAACCACTCCAATGCTTGCGATGGTGGCACGTGGAACCACTCGTGGGTTTTCTTCTAGATCTCCTTCAGCTCCACTCTCGATCTCCTCCTCCGGCTTCCGGTCTTGGAGATCATTTTCCTTCGGTCCCTTCCCCTTGTTGTTGTTGGCGGAGACCATGATGCTTCTAAAACTGAAAAACAGATCCTGGCAAAAACAGCTCGAAACAGAAACACGACGAGAAAACGATATACGGACCTCGGGGGGGTCCGAGGGGTTATATAGCAAAAATATGCGTAACGAAAGGAAAGTCCAAGTCGAAAACGAGTCAGAGAGGGGCTCCGGGGCGCCCACACCAAAGGGTGGCGCAGCCAGGGGTGGGCCCGCGCCCCCATGTGGTGTGGTGCCTCCGGGAACCATCTCCAACTCCTCTTAGGCTTGGTATTTTTCATATTTTCCAAAAATCAATAAATTATAACTGAAAAGGTATTCAGCGAACTTTTTCTTAACAGAACTGTTACCTATTCCAAAATAGACTCTGCAAATTCTGGAATCTTCCCTCTAATGAACTTCTCCGGAGTCATTACTTGAATAACATCAACATCTTCATCATAGGAATCCCCAGAAATATAATGTTTGAGTCTTTGCACATTTACCACTTGTGTAGTGTTATCTTTGAGGCAAGCAATTTTGATTGCACCCGAACGATACACTTCTTCAATAATATAAGGTCCTTCACATATGGAGAGTAATTTTCCTGCAAAAAATCTGAGACGAGACCGATACAATAGATCTTTCTCACCAACATGAAACTCTCTTTTAAGAATTCTTTTATCATGCCATTGTTTAACTTTTTCTTTAAAGAGTTTGGCATTTTCATAAGCTTCACATCTCCATTCATCTAAATGATTCAAATCAAGCATTCTTTTCTTACCAGCAAGTTTGAAATCTTTATTTAGTTCTTTCACTGCCCAATAAGCTTTATGTTCTAATTCTAAAGGCAAGTGACAAGCTTTTCCATAAACCATTTTATAAGGGGACATACCCATAGGATTTTTATAAGCAGTTCTATAAGCCCATAAAGCATCATTCAACTTATCTGACCAATTCATTATAGATTTATTAAAAGTCTTTTGCAAGATAGATTTAATTTCTCTATTTGATAATTCTACTTTCCCACTGGTTTGAGGATGATAAGCTGAGGCAATTCTATGATTAACATCATATTTAGCAAGGGTCTTTCTAAAACCACCATGAATAAAATGAGAATCTCCATCAGTCATAAGAAATCTAGGCACACCAAACGTAGGGAAAATAACATCTTTAAGCATTTTTAAAGAGGTCTCACCATCAACACTTTTAGTAGGTATAGCTTCTACCCACTTAGTAACATAATCAACAGCAACAAGAATATGAGTATAACCATTCGAAGGAGGAAAAGGACCCATAAAGTCAAATCCCGAACAATCAAAATGTTCAATAACAAGAGAATAACTCATGGGCATTTCATTAGTCTAGAAATATTTCCTACTCTTTGACATTCATCACAAGATAAAATAAATTTACGTGCATCTTTAAAGAGAGTAGGCCAATATAAACCTGATTGCAGAACCTTCTGTGCGGTTCTATCTCCAGCGTGGTGTCCTCCATAAGCACTACCATGGCACTTCTTCAATATTTCACATTCTTCATGATCTGGAACACATCTTCTCATAATACCATCTACTCCTTCTTTATATAAATGTGGGTCATCCCAAAACTAATGCCTCAAATCATAGAAGAATTTTCTTCTTTGTTGAGCTGTAAATGTTGGAGGCAAATACTTTGAAACAATAAAGTTGGCATAATCAGCATACCATGGACTATCCTGGGATTTTACCTTTCTGGCAGCCAACTGTTCATTTGGAAAACTATCATTAACAGTAATAGGATAAAAGTAATGTTTTCCAATCTTGACAAGTTATCATCAACAGGATTTTCAGCACCCTTCCTATCCACAATATGCAAATCAAACTCTTGTAAAAGCAACACCCATCTAATAAGCCTAGGCTTAGCATCTTTCTTTTTCGTAAGGTATCTAATAGCAACATGATCATTATGAATAGTAACCTTTGAGTCAACAATATAAGTCCTAAACATATCACATGCAAAAACTACAGCTAAGAACTTTTTTCAGTAGTAGCATAATTCTTTTGAGCAACATCAAGAGTCTTACTAGCATAATGAATAACATTCAACTTCTTATCTACGCGTTGTCCAAGAACAACACCTACGGCAAAATTACTAGCATCACACATAATTTCAAAAGGTAAATTCCAATCAGGTGGTTGAACAATAGGAGCAGTCGTTAAAGCCTTCTTTAAAGTTTCAAAAGCTTCCTTACAATCATCATAAAAAACAAATGGTACATCTTTTTGAATAAGATTAGTAAGAGGCTTTGATATTTTAGATAAATCTTTAATAAACCTCCTATAAAAACAAGCATGACCAAGAACACTACGAATACCTTTAACATCCCTAGGACATGGCATTTTTTCTATGGCTTCCACTTTAGCTCTATCAACTTCAATACCTCTTTCAAAAAATTTATGTCCAAGAACAATTCCTCATTAACCATAAAGTGGCATTTCTCCCAATTAAGAACAAGATTAGTTTCCTCACATCTCTGCAAAACTTTATCAAGGTTATGCAAACAATTATCAAAATAAGTTCCATATACGGAAAAATCGTCCATGAATACTTCCACAATTTCTTCACAAAAACCATGAAAAATAGCAGACATGCATCTTTGAAACGTAGCAGGAGCATTACATAAACCAAAAGGCATACGTCTATAAGAATAAGTACCATAAGGACAAGTAACGGTTGTTTTCTCTTGATCTCGCTTCCTAACAGCAATTTGAGAAAACCCAGAATAACCATCAAGAAAGCAAAAAAATGAGTTTTCTTAGACAACCTCTCTAACATTTGATCAATAAAGGGTAAATGATAATTATCTTTCTTAGTAACTTTATTAACCTTTCTAAAATCAATGCACATTCTGATCGGGATATAATAGGTGTCCATGGTGAATTTACATGCTTGAGTTGGAAGGAAATATTGAGACTCACTGATGATTATTATAAGGTGAATTCTTTCCTATTAATAAATATTGTTGGCGTTTATAAGAACGTTATACTACCTAAGCTATTGCATTATGTATTAGCAGAATTATTGATAACACAAACATGAATGAAGGAAGACCTCAAGGCATACTGGAAAATAAGATGGAGATGTTGGAAAACAAGAGTACAAATGGTGAAAACAATTATTCAAGTGATGAAAGCAAATGTGCAAGTGTGGAAAACAACTCCAGGAATGTTCTTCCACACTAAGGAATGGTGAAAACAAGAGGAGGGCGCCCCATTGAAGATCAATGCGCCATATAGAAAGTCCTAATTCCATTAGGCATGGCCTGTATGCCATAATGGCCGAACCCCCTAAAGTTGGGTTGGTTTGTATCCCTTCCTAGTCCAAGTAGGAGTCCTAGTAGAGTCCTCCTAGTCCAAGTAGGAGTCCTAGTTGAGTCCTAGTCCTAGTAGGAGAGGTGCTTGTGCAAGGAGCCCTCCACCTATATATACTCCCCGCCTGCGTGTGGAAGAGGTAGATCCAGTTTAAACCAAATACAAAAACCCTAGCCTCTAGTTTGTATTGCTGCTAAGCATACTACTTGAAGTTTACCATTGCAAAGTTGCGTGATATCTTGTTATTCCATTGGGAATAGGGGCATACAGGAACACTTGTGATCTTTGATTACTTGTGCAAGAGTGTGTAGTTGAGAATATCCAAAGGGCTTGATTGTTGTTGCACCTGGCAACAAGGGTCAGTCGAGTGAGAGGTCTCAGTGTAGCACTGGTTATCACAAAATCCAGAAAATCCACAAAAAGAGAGAAGATCATTGAGAAGATTGGGCCACCCCATATCATCTTGGTATCAGATTCTCAGGTTTACTCGGTGAGAAATTTATCTTAGTCTAGTTGTTTTTATTTCCTATCAAGAAAAAGCCAAAAATATTAGGTTTACTTTTGCCAGAGCCTAGATCAACAGCAAATTGCTACTCTAATTGATGTTTATTGTTGATTTGCGTGTCTGTTTTTCTGTTTTTAGTTTTTCATCTATTAGGGTTAGGGTTCATCTAGTTATTTTCTGTTTAGATCTATTGTCGCACCCGGACTTCTAGAGGATACTCACAGTCCGCTAAATAGTAGAACAAATGGCTTACGGGGCATACCGGCACCCGCATCTCAATATGAGCAGGCCAACACGTAAACGTGTGACAACCATTCTCGACTATCCATCGTCTGCGCAAACCATCCCATAGAAATCAGGACACTTCCGTTGACGTACTTCATAACATACACACATGGTACGTCAACGGCATTAGAACAACTGATATCAAAACACATCTCTAAGACACAAAAGATTGAAATAAGTTGCAAATAGCTCTCACTAGAGCAGAGATAGCAAATACAATCATCCAGAGGACACATGTCCCAACAATTCATCATTACAACACAGCGGAAGCATCCAAAATGTCTGAGTACAGACAAGATCCAAATATGCCTAAGAGGCCGGAAACGAAAAGACGGAGCCCATCCACGATGTCTCGGATCCTGCCCGGGTCCGCTATCTACTCGTCAGCAGCCTCGTCATACTCCACGTAGTAGCCACCATGGGGATCCTCGGAAACGTAGTCTGCGGAAACCACAGCCCCAAAGCGGTCAGTACATAAACGTACTGGCAAGCAAGACTCACAGACCATAGTGTACCCGGCAACACCGAGTACAGATGCTTTGGGTTCAACGGAAGAATAGGTGATACAAAAGTGCGGCAGCAGGCTGCTCTAACCAACTACAGAAACACGCTACAACTTCCGGCTAAAAGAAGGGGATAAGATAGCGTATCGTAACCAACTATAACTAATCTCAAACAAACCCATCCTGGACCTTGCCCCTTATCCAAAGAAGCAATCCGAGGATAACTCACACAGTTGGATTAATGATGGTTCAAGTTATTGTGTCAATAAGACTATTACTAGTCAAGTTATCATTAGTTAGGTGTAAGTTGTTCTGAGTACTTGTTAGCCAGTACTTTCACCAAGTCATCCATAACCGCGGACAACACGGCTTCTCGAGAAGATTTAACCCTGCAGGGATGCACCAATTTGGCCGTACACGTAAGAATACCCCGCCAGATTGGAAATGCACTTCCACCAAGCGAGGCACTCAACACAACCCAACTCTTCTTCGCATCAAGCCCAAAGCACCACGTGTTGTGCGTGCGCGGCTAATCGAGCCCCCACGAAGAAAAGGGGGACCCTCATAGCACTTGAAGACCACGCCGCCCTAAATGTCGACTACAAAAGTTCCACCCTGGCCTCGGGTTCGTACCTGCATATGCATGCATCAAATGGAAATCCCGAACTAAGTGTGGCGATTTGGACGAGATGCGAATCGAATCAAATTGAGGGGGCGCCCATACACGCTTCCCACATGCGGATAGTGCGCTCATCATGGATCAGTAGACAAGACCCTTTTCGTAATTAGGGTCGACACTAGCAGGCCTCAAAACCACGCCGGGCCTCCTGCCGGTGCCTTATCATCAAATTAGCATTACCTCAAACATTAACAGGTTGATTGTTTAAACATCGAGCCCCAGAACATAAGTAACATGGTAATAGATATAACGGACAACAGACTCGAGCACAAACAACCCTAAGCATGCTAGTAAGACACGGGCATCAAGCAACGGGGTTATAGGTGTGGAGATGAGGCTATACCAGGGTTAAAGGATAACATGTGATAGGATCGAACACAAGCAACGATTCATAAGTCTAGCAGAATAGACAACGGAAAGTATCGGTATCCAATGTGGAAAGGAACACAATGGTTCATGTGAGTGAATACTTGCCTGCAAACTCAGCAGCCTGGTACTGAGCTAACTCCTCAGAAGTAGTGTCGTAAACCTCGTCTGTCTCAACGTCGTCGTCTATTCGAGAAGAAGCAAACAAACAACGCAGGGAGACAACAATCAATAACATGGCATAATGCACAAACATGGGATGATGCATGACAATTTAATTGATGCATCAAAATAAGCTAGTTGACATGGTAACATGTTTAAATGGACCCATATGCAATTTGGGTTGCATATGGAAAGCCCATGAATTAAGGTTGAAATAGTTGTTCTACAACTAACCATCATGTGAAAGTGGATTAGCATGATGCATGGATGAGGAAAACAAAAAGGAAACAACAATAGATTCAAATGGAAAAGGTGTTTACCAAGTTTGAAATTTTATTTATTAAGTTATGAAAATTTGCTTCTTAAAGGAGTTACACAAGAATTTGTTGTTTTCACCAATTTAAATTGTCCAAAATAGTCAACACAGTTCATAATTGGAAAGAACACAAAATTTTAGGTGGAATACATGTTTCAATTATTGAAAAAAGGAATTAGAATGAATTAATTATGAGTTAAACAAGTTTAAACATGATTTAAATGAATTTAATTCAAGTATGAATTTATTTGAATTTTTATTTGTTCAAAACATTAAACCAAATTCATATTTGAAAATTTTATACTTTTCTGGTTTGAAAACATATTTTATATGTTCAAAAAGAATTTAATTTGACCAAGTTATGAATTTAGCAATTTTTAAATGATTTAAACAAGGTTTAAATTATTTAACCAATTTTATTTATTCAAAACATGAAATAAAGTTTATATTTGAAAAGGTGGTTCAATTTGGCATGGAAAACATATTTTATTTGTGACATTTGAAATAAATTTGAAATAGTTATGAATTTAATCAAATTTGTAATGAGTGGTTTGAATTTGAAATTTGAAAACATTTGAAATGTTCAAAACAGAAAACAAATGATTAAATTAGATAGAGAATTAAATTTGGTTCAGAATACATATTTTATTTGTATTATTTGGATTTTAAAATCAAACGTTATTTGTAATTTGAAAACATGGACTATTCTGTAATTAATTTGGGCTGGAATTAAAAGAAAAGGGCAGAAACTAATTTCCACCCCGCAGTGGCCTAGCCCAGGCCACTGACAGAGGGCCCTGGGCCAGCGTGGCGCGCGTCGTGGAGATACAGAGAGGGAAGGGAAAGAGTGGGAGGCGGGCTCACCGTGGTGTGGAAGAAGCAGGGGAGGAGGAGGTCGACGGGGAAGGACGGCGGCGACAGTGAGTGGACGGCGGCGTCGTTCCGGTGGCTCTGAGCCACCGAAGAGAGGTCGAGGAGGACGGCGGCAGTACGGGGGTTTGATCCCCGTGCTCAGCCCGAGCTGAGGGACATCGCGGGCGCGGCGATCGCCGGAAATTCAGAGATGGTGGCGGTGGATGCTCGGGTTCAGATACAGAGAGGTGGTGCAGAGAGAGAAAAGAGGAAGAAATCGGCGGCGGCGACGAGAGAGAGAGGTGGAGGAGTGGCTAGGGCAGAAGGAGAGGGCACGGGCAAGGTTAAAAGGAGGAGGGGAGGAGCTCGTGGTCGTCTGCTCCTCGCTGCTGTCGACGTGGACATTGCGGATGAACGCCGTACCGAGGTAGGTGACGAGGTGAAGGGGTAGCAGGCCGTGGGCTGGGCCTGCTGCCTCTCCCCTCTACGTTGTGTTTTTTTTTCCTGTTTAACTGTTTCTGTTTTTTTTTTGCAGAAATAGAATAGGAAGAAAAGAGTGGGTATTTGGGGTTGGAAAAAATTAGGAAAAAAATGTATGAGTTATTTATTATAAAAACAGCAATGTGCAACCTTTTGTTTCCCAAAATTTTTAATTTATGTTGCTGTTTGGAAATTAATTGAATTTGATATTAATTGAATTATTGAAAGCAATAATTTAAACTAGTTTGAACTTACAACTTTAATGGAAACAATTTAATTGCTTTGATTTGAATATTCATTTGGAAAATGTAACAGCACAAGTTTGCAAACTTTTGTTTTTCAAATATTTCAAATTAGTTGTTGTTTGTATTTTAATTGAATTTGAGCACTTTTGATATTAATTGAAACATGGAAAAGAAGCAATTTAAAGGGTTTGAACTTCCAAGTTATTGGAAACAAAATAATGTTTTGATTTGAAATTTTCATTTGAAAAATTGTGACAGCACAAGTATGAAACAAATATTTAAATATTGTTTGAATTTCAAATGGGAAAACAAGGGAAAACAGATGAAAACAAATGGAAAACAAATGCCAAAACAAATGCAATGATGATGTCATGATGCAAAACATAAATAAAACAAGAAAACAAACATTCTAGGGGTTGTTTTCATACTTGGGATGTTACATCTATACCGAAAAGTCTCACAAAAATAATTCCTACCGTGTGTTTCACCTCTTGGGAAAGTCTAGACCTACATCTTGTTTGCAAGGTGATCTAGTTTTTCGAGTTGATATTGTTGCGGACAAGTTTGGTTCTATTTGTGCTCGGGGTCCTTGCCATAATCGGATTGCAATCCGTATCCTACCGTGGCAGAAAAATTACCAAATAGCTGCCGCCCACCACTCCTATTCGCTCTCGGACTCCTGCCGTGGGTAGAATTCCGCGCAAAAACTCTGTCGCCGCTGCCGTACGCGCGCTGCTCCTAGTCCAACTCGGACTCCACCCGCACCCACAAAATATCCACCGCGCGCCCACCCGCACCACGCCCGCAACACACCCGCGCCACGCACCGTAACACCACGCGCTGCCGTGAGGCGTTTTTTTGCATCGAATCGCTGCCGTACGACACGATTTCGGCCGTTTCTCTGTCGTGAGTTTGCTTTAACTCTGTTTTCCGTAGTTTTTCTTTTTTTTTTACTCCTTTTTATCTCTAGGTTCTTGTGCTGATCTTTGTTTAGCCTTAGCCACTGCCTTTCTACAGCAAATATTAGGTACCAAAACCCATAAGACTAGTTGTTTAATTGCTCTGTAGGCTGCTCAATTTGATCAAATCTGTCCACCTTTCTGTTCTCCATTAATTTGTTGCACCTAGTTGATTCAAAGTCCATTGAAAAAATCAAAAAAAATAGAGAAAAAGGAAAAAGTATAAAAAATAGAAAGAAAGAAAAATCAAAAGAAGCCAAGACATACTATCACTAGTGGAAGTCTATCATCTTGGATATTTTGTGGACATTTGAGCAATCTTGTGCCTGTTTTCATAGAGTATTTGCTAGTTTCTTTATAGTGCTTGCAATAACTCTTCCATATAATTGATAAGGCACATTTGTATCCCAGAGTGAGTGTGTTCCTTTAGTGAAATTTATCACATTAGACAGTACATTGGAGTTGCTATTTTGGCGTTGTTAGGAATCCCAACCAATCCCCACCAAATATCCTGTTTTGCCTTGTGACACTTGATATCCTGGATATTTTATTCTCACACTTGGTACACTTTTCATTGGTCCTTGTTGGTAAGTCAATCCTATTCACTTTGTAACAGTAAGTGAATCACTTCTTTGCTGGTTTTGAGTGAGTTGTGAGAGAGCACCACAACCCATTGATTTTTGTTTTCACTAACATAATGGGTGTTTCTAGTGATGTTGAGTATGTGAAGGTTCACCAGGGAACTAAGAGAATTGCTACACAAGCATCTATTCATGCTATGCAAGAACAAATAGCCAATTTATGAACATTGGTTTATAAATTACAACAAAGTCTTACAGCAAAAGGTGATTTAGGTGATGATGTGAGCTATAAAAAATTGCAGCACTTGACACAAGGTGCAAATTCTGTGGATACATATTACATGGAGATGTTGGTGTTGCTAAAACTAGCTCGGGTTGTAGAAGAACCACAAAAGACAATGCAAAGATTCCTTTCAGGGTTACGATTCAAGATTAGAATCATGGTGAAGCATTCTGAATATCATACCCTAGATGAATTATTGCAACAAGCAAGAAAGGCAGAGAGAGTGGCCAAGGAGGGTCCTATGGATCTAAGAAGCATTTTTCTATCAAAACCAAAGTCGATCAATGCCACTACTAATGAAATAGTATCTATTCCTAGTGTTGTTTCTTCTGATGTGCAGGTTGGTTTTGAAGAAAGGGAGGCCATAGTAACATCACCACCGCCACATATATTGGAGGAACATGTCATTGTTCCTAGTGTTATTTCTTGTGATATGCAGGTTACTTTTGAAGAAAGGGTGCCACAACAAGTACAACCTGCATCACCACTTGAGATAGATGAATTAGTACCTACTAAATCTGAGGAGGATGTTATTGATAAAGGTGCTGATTTCGTGCTACAAAATTCAAGTTCTGAATTATGTGAGTCTACTAATTTGCTAGTTGATTCTGAGTTAACAAGCATATATAGTCCACACCCATGTGATAATGTGATAAATTCGAAATTTAAACATGTGGTTTTGATTACACATAAGGAAGTACTTGCTAAAATACCACCTAATGATATTGTGTATTCCATCATGTTAAATGAACCAATTAATGTGCAATGTGCTATGAATAGGATTGTTGAAATTTCATATGTCAATTCTATCACCTATGCTATTTGTTTCACATTAATTTGGTTGGTAACTATAACATGAATGAAATTTTTATGGTGGATCAAATATGTATAACTTGTGACAAAGTGGTCGAATTGAACATTATGCTATGTGAGCATACACATATGTTTGGTTTGCCACAAAACTTGTTAAGTACATGTGCTAATAAATTATACTTCACTTATATTTGCAAATTGAGTTGCAACTTTCATAATGAGAATAATAAACTTATTAACACCTTTGAGTGTACTATTAAAAACAAATTTGATCATAGATATTCTGTGAGAACACTTGATTATTAGGGACACAATGCACAGGGCGCACCCATCTACTATCAGCAATAGGAAAAATAATACCAACATCAAGGAATTTTAATATCTCATTTATTACCACTTCCTTCATCTTAGGAATTAAACAGCGTTGATGTTCAACTACTGGCTTTGCATCAGGTTCAATATTAATAGCATGCTGACATATAGTAGGAGAAATTCCCTTCAAATCGTCAAGAGTATATCCAATAGCTCCACGGTGTTTCTTCAGAATTCCCAATAATCTTTCCTCTTCTTCACCTCAAAGTTTAGCACTAATAATAACATGATATATTTTCTTACCATAGAGATAAGCATATTTAAGATCATCACGCAAAGGTTTTTAATCAAAGACAGGATCCTCCTTGGGTGGTAATGCTGTACCCAAGTCTTCCACTGGTAAATTATGTTTCAGTATCACCGGTTGACGAAGAAGAATATCCTGAATCTCATTTCTCTCTTCCATAAAGGCATCACTCTCGTGGTCCTCCATATATTGCTGCAAAGCACTGTTAGGAGCAAGAGCAATAGAAGCAAGTTTTTCATCCTTAAAATTCTCATCATGCAATCTAGATTCATAAGGTGCTCTAGCAAATTTGGAGAAACTGAACTCATAAGATTTTCCATCAAATTTAGTCAAAATCTTCTCTCTTTTACAATCTATAATAGAACCACAAGTGTTCAAAAAAGTTCTACCAAAAATAATAGGACAAGTCTTACTAGCAGCCTTACCAAGTACTCGAAAATCAGTGGGATATTTAGTCTTACCACATAAAACTTCCAAATCTTTAACAATACCAATCGGAAAAACAGTTTCTCTATTAGCAACCTGAATAACCACATAGATATCTTCAAGCTGACAAGAACCAGTTTTATGCATAATTTCTCTATAAAGCTCATAAGGTATAGCACTAGAACTAGCACCAATTTCACACAAACCATAATAGCAATGATCACCAATCTTAACAGAAAGCACAGGAAAACTAGTTTTCTTAGGTCTACGAGGATGGGAAACAATATTAGAAGCATCCTCAGAGAAGACAATGTGTTCATCCCTACATTTCCACAAACAAGATCTTTCACAATTGCTACAGTAGGTTCAACAGTTATTTGTTCATCGGGTTCAATAGATTTCTTATTACTCTTATTAACCAGACTAGCCACCATAGAGTGTTCTTTCACCTTATCAGGGAAAGGCATTTTTTCAACATATGGCTCAGGATCAGCAGGATTAACATCATGCACTTCTATATTACTAGCAGGAATAATATCTTTATAAGGTGCATGGTACTTGTGATAATCCTTTTTAGGAATATCAAGATAGGCGGCAAAAGCTTTAAGACATTTTTCAAAGATTTGAGAATCGAGACCACAAAAAACACTAACATCATAGAAATCATTGGTTCCCATAAAAGATTTACTGCATTCATAATCATAATTTATACCTGACTTTATACCTTTGTCATTTTCCCATCCTTCAGTGTTCTCTTGAATACGGTCAAGAAGATCCCATTTACCTTCTTCCTTCATACGTGTGAATGATCCAGAACAAGAAGCATCCAATAGATCCTTATCATGAAGAGAAAGCCTTGCATAAAAAATATTGATGACAATATTTCGCGAGAGTTTGTGAACAGGACATTTAAGCATTAATAACTTCACTCTCCCCTACGCTTGGGCAATATTCTCTCCATCACGAGGTCAGAAATTATAGATTTGATTCCGGTCTTTATGAATCTCCCTAGGAGGATAAAATATAGAATAAAAGAGAGGAACAATTTCCTCCCATCCAACAGATTCACCATTCTTCAGTAATTTGAACCATTCAGCGGCTCTTCCTTTCAGCGATAAAGAAAATAATTTCCTTTTAACTTGATCCATTGTAATACCTTCACACTTGAATAACTCGCATAATTCATGTATAAAGAGAAAATGATCACCGGGATGGACAGTTCCATCACCGTAATAGCAGTTATCCATAACACGTCTAACAATTTTCATAGGTATTATATAAGGATCTAATTCAGCGGATGATGGGTTACCAACTACCCTAGTAGCAACGGTAGAAGTACCCCTAAACAGAGAATCAAAAGTATTCTCCATAATGAAATAAAACAACAGATAGAAATAAAAATAACACTCATAGTAAAAGTTTCTCTTACCAATAGCGCTTCACTCCCCGGAACAGCGCCAGAAAATAGTCTTGATGACCCACAAGTATAGGGGGTGTATTGTAGTACTTTCGATAAATAAGAGTGTCGAACCCAACGAGGAGCGGAAGGTGTTGACAAGCAGGTTGGATAGAGGATTCACTGTAAACACTAGCAAATGGATTTTTTTTTTGATATAGCAGATAAATAAAGTGTGAGTAAATAAAGTGCAGTGAATAATATTACAACGAGTGGCCCAATCCTTTCTAGAGAAAAGGACAAGCCAGTTGTATTACTTATGACTACGAAACGTTCTCGAGGACACATGGGAATTTCGTCAAGTGCTTTCCCTTCGTTGTGGTTGATTAATATACATTGGTTCGTGAAGTGTTATGTGGGTGAACCTATGCTAATGCACTGCCCAATTAGGACTAATGCATACTTGTGATTATACCCCTCGTAAGCATCCGCAAATACAAGAAAGTAATTAAGATAAATCTAAACACATCCTTAAAACTCCGGAATTCTACGCTCTGTCGTGCAATGGTTTCCTAACGGGGGTTTAGGTTTATGTCACTCCGGCAACCCCACAATTAGTAGCCAAATACACAATGCATCCCCCTAGGCCCATAAAGGTGAAGTATCGTGTAGTCAACATTCACATGACACCACTAGAAGAATAACACCACAACTTAAATACCGAACCACGAGATATTACTTCAACATAACTTCACTACTAACATCATGACTTCTCCCATGTCCTCAAGAACTAAAGAAACTACTCACAAGACATCATATGGATCATAATCAGAGGTGATATAATGGATAATAGCAATCTGGTCATAAAGTGCTAACACCGATAAATCTCTTAAGCATCAACTACTACCAAGTAATCCACACCGGAAGAGAGATCTAATCTAAAACAACGATATAGGCCCCTAATTGTTACAACGGGATGACGGTGGATGATGAGGGTGATGGTGCTGGTGGTGATGATCATGACGATGACGATCTTGATGATGGTTGGAGCGATGACGGTGACGATGGTTATGATTTCCCCTCTCCGGAGAGGAATTTCCTCGGTAGATTTCTCCCTGCGAGAGAGATTTTCTCTCTCGGGTGTTTTTCGCCCCGAGGCGGCGGCAGAATAATTCTTTGATGATAGTATGGGGCTTAGGGTTCCCTGAGGGTCAAGTACACGAAAAAGATCGACCATAGGTGGGCCAGGGTGGCCACACCACCTGGCTGCGCAACCAAGGGGGGCGCCACCTGGTGGTGTGGTCCCCTGGTGGCCCCCCTCCGGCTATCCTCGTGGCTGGCTCCCTTATCTGGACTTCTAAGACATCTCCTGAGTCCCCCCCTCTTCTTCTGATCTTCTGAAATAGGGTATCCTGACGGTGCTTTTTCCATCAGATTTCTGGTCCCGGTGTTTATTCTCCAAAAATTGTGAAAAATGCAAAATAAGATAAAATAACATAAGTTATGCATCAAAACATGAAATATATCGACGAATAACAGAAAATAACAATATAAAACGGTGATGCAAAATGGACGTATCACCCCCCATGCCGCGCCACTAGGTGGTGTGGCTGCCCCAGGCACCCCCTCGGGCTCCCGTTTTGACTACTTAAGCACCGTAACCTAAAAACCGAGGGGGATTGTCATATTCCAGAGAAACACATCAGAGCGCCGCCGCCACCTCTAAACTCAATTCCGGGATCAGAAGTTCCTGTTCTGGCACCCTGCCGAGACGGGGATTTGGAGGAGATCATCACCATCGTCATCGCCACCACTTCTCCATCAACCATCCATGATTCCCCCATCCATGTGTGAGTAATCCCCGCTGTAGGCTGAGAGGTATGGAAGGGATTGGACGAGATCGTTGATGTAATAATGCCAGATTATTAGGGCATGGTGCCTAGTATCCATTGTTAGTGCTTTATATCGTTGTTGGAACTTGTTATGCTTAATGCTTGTCACTAGGGCCCGAGTTCCATGATCTCAGATCTTAACATGTTATTGTTTCATGATTATAATTATGTTTCTTAATCATACCTACAAGTTGTTTACACACATTATTGTCCGGAACCCTAGGCCCCAAAGTGACAATAATTGGGACAACCGGAGGTGATGGTTGTGATGTGAGGATCACATGTGTTCAAGAAGTGTTAATACTTTGCTCCGGTGTTTTATTAAAAGGAGCACCTTAATTAACCATAGTTTCCCTTGAGGCCCCACTGCACCGGGCTGGTAGGACAAAAGATGTTGTGCAAGTTTCTCATTGCGAGCACGTACGACTAAATTAGAACACATGCCTATGGTTTACCTAGAACTTGGATGCTTTATTGTTATCTATCTGCAATGCCCATGTTTTGATTATAACATGAACTATCTTATCCATGCAACGCCCGTTCATCCATCCCTATGCCTACAGTAATTTAATCCTGCTGTTTTCCACAATTTCTACTTCTGCTACTATTTTACTCCTCTTGTTATTTTATTACTGTTACTACTATAAAATTGTTACCACTGATAACTTGTTGCGAGCAAGTCTACTTTCAGATGCAGCTGAACTGACAACTCATCTGTTTAGGCTTATAAATATTCTTTGGCTCCCCTTGTGCCGGATCAATAAATTTGGGTTTTACTTCCCTCGAAGACTGTTGCGATCCCCTATACTTGTGGGTCACCAAGACTATTTTCTGGCGCCGTAGCCGGGGAGCATAGCTTTATTTATTTTCTCACTTGAACATGATATTGTTTGATGCAAGCCTTTCATCATGGGTAAAACTCGTGATGGAAAAGTTCCTATATTACCATCCACTACAAGGAAAGGTACAACTCTGAACACCTCTGTTGCTATTGATTCACAATCTGTAATGAGTAAGCTTCTTACACCGCCACATCCACATGCTACACATACTGCCACTTCTGTTGAGTCTGAAAATGCTTCTGATACTTTTGATGATGCTTCTACTGTGCTTGATGATACTGGTTCACTGGGTATTTTCCTAGATGCTACAATTGCTGGATCTAAACAAATTGAAAACACTGAAATTCCTGTTGAAACTCTTAGTACACCTGTTAATTCGTCTAGAGATAGTCCTAGTGATGATCTTGAGGAAACTTACATTGAACTTAATGATTACGTTATTGAAGAAGTTCAAGCTACTACTAGTGCAAGTGTTATGAAGAGTCTTCTTGCAAGACGTGTTGTTAAATATAAACCTTCTCCTGATGCTAAGTTTGCTACATATCCCATACACATTAAAGATAAGGATTATGATTTCTCTCTAGATTTATCTTATATATCCATTGTCGAGAAAGAAAATTGTGGTGGTACTGAAAGTAAAAGTGCTATGGAACAGATGAATGAGCTTTAATCTTTGAGTAGTTTATTTTCTGATGATATTAAGAAACACACTTACTTTGTTACTAAGATCTTCCCTTTCTCATTGAAATATGAAGATAAAAGTTGGATTAACAATCTGTCACCTGGATCTATTAATAGTCCTATGGGTTTGGTTAATGCTTTTTTTGAAAAATATTTTCCTGCTAGTGCTCAAAATGCTGCTTTGCAGAATGTCTTTAACTTTAAGCAAATTGAAGGATAGAAAATGCCTAAATCTTGGTCAAGGTTTTGTTCATTAATAAGAGCTAGCCCTAGAAACCCATTACCTAAAAACGGGCTCCTAGATATATTTTATAATGGACTAACTTTTGAATCTAGGACATACCTGGATAGTTGTGATGGTTGTATTTTTAGGAAAAGAACTCCAGAAGAAGCCGAGGAATTATTGGCTAAAATAGCCAAAAAAACATGATGATTGGACTATACCTGAGCCTACACCAACACCAGAACAAACACCAATACCAACACCCAAGAAGAGAGGAATGATTGAGTTAAATGATGAAGTGATGAGGGAAGCCAAGAAATCTCTTAAAGAGAGGGTTATCAAATATGAAGATGTGAAGAATCTACCACCTATAGAAGAATTATGTACGTCAATTCATCATCCTCCCACAGTTGAGGTACACCCTCTCCAATATTTTGATAATAGAGATATTCCCGATTATAAACCACCTGATCAATGCTTAGATGAATTTGATAATTAAGTTGTTAAGCAAGATAATTTAAATATGAGAAGGCAGAATCATCTAATGGAAAACTCTAAAGCTATTGATAATTTTCATGGAATTATTGAGAGAACCTCTAATGATGTTAAAATTCTTGCTAAACATTTTCATATGGTAACTCACTAAAGTTCAAAAAGATTTGCTAGCTAATGCTTCTAGAGAAAAACATGTTTTGAAATAATTACTAGAAGTGGCGTTTCTACTCAGGATCCCTTATATCCTGAGGGACATCCTAAAAGAATTGAACAAGATTCTCAACAACCTGAAAACAATATTTCTCCTTCTAAGAAAAAGAAGAAGAGACATAAAACTTTTATAGAATCTCCTGAATCTGTTAAAGATCCTAAGAAAAAGAAGAAGAGACATAAAAATTTTGTAGAATCTCCTGAATCTGTTAAAGATCCTAAAAGTATATCTACTCTGATGCTGAAATTGAAAGTGGTAATGTAAAAGTGATGCTTCGGATAAACAAGAAACTAAAGTTGAACCTGAAAAGCAAACTAAAAATGCAATGTATAGTAAGGAGGATTTCATTGCTAATAAACATTGTAATGGGAGAGAACCTTGGGTACAAAAAGCAATGACTTTTCCTAATAAGAAACACAAATCAAAGGAGGAAGAACATTATAATGAGTTATGTGAATGGATGAAGCCTTTGTTTTTGCAAATTCCTTTGACTCATGCTATTAAGTTGCCTCCTTATTCTAAACATATGAAAGATATTGTCTCTAACAAAAGGAAAATTCCTAATGAGGAGATTTCCACTATGCTTGCTAATTACTCTTTTAATGGTAAGGTCCCAAAGAAGCTTGGAGATCCTGGTATTCCCACTATTCCTTGTTCTATTAAAATTAATTATGTTAGAACTGCTTTATGTGATTTGGGAGCAGGAGTTAGTGTTATGCCTTTTTCTCTTTACAAGAGACTCCCTCAAAAAAATTGATACCAACTGATATATCTTTCAAAATGGATGATAAATCCATTGTCATTCATGTTGGCATGTGTGAGAATGTTCCTGTTCAAGTGACTACTAACTGTTTGATATTAACTGACTTTGTTGTGTTGGAAATGCCTGAAGATGATAATATGTCTATTATTCTTGGGAGACCTTTTCTTAACACTGCAGGGGCTGTTATTGATTCCAACCAAGGAAAAGTAACTTTTAATGTTAATGATAAAGAGCACACAGTTTATTTTCCCAACAAGATTGATAAGAGATATGGTCTGAATTCAATTGAAAATGTTCAGACCATCAAGATTGGAGAATTCTATTGTCCCATTCCAATGCCACCAAAACAATATGAAATTATTATGATTCGTACTATGTCTATCAAGGTTGAGGTAACATAATCATTTAGTGATAAGCAAAGTTTTGCTTCATATAAGAATTGTTTGGTAACAAGACTTGATCAACCTTGTTAACAAAGTGATTTTGAATGAAGAGAACAATGTTTTTACTATGTTTTCACTTTTACCTTTATGTTTTCACCATCTTCTCACCATGCTACTTTATTATCATTATGTTTCCATCATCCATAGCTATGTTTTCATCATGTTTTCATCTTCATTATTGTGGTTACTCATGTTTTCACCACCCACATTTTTGTTTTCGCCATGTTTTCTGTTGTTCCTTTTGGTTATTTGCCTATTGGAGTGTGTTAGAACCTCTGTAGCTTTGTTTATGGTTTTGTTTTCCATCATTCCATATTCCCTCCGTTTCTTTTTACTCTGCGTATTAGGTTTATCCAAAGTCAAACTTGCTAAAGTTTGACCAACATTATAGCAAAAAATATCAACAATCATAACACCAAATTAGTATCATTTGATTCACCATGTAATATACTTTCATATTATGTCTATTTGGTTCTATAACTATTGGTATTTTTTTCTACAATTTTGGTCAAACTTTGCAACGTTTGACTTAAGACAATTCTAATACGCGGAGTAAAAAGAAATTGAGGGAGTAACTGTTTTCCTGGTTTATAATCATTTAACAAATTCTCGAAATTGCTCGAAAATGAAGTTTATCTAAAAAATCCAGAAAAATTATATTAAATTTCTACGTAAAAAATGAGGCAGAGAGACACTCTAGGCACCCTAGGGGGACCCACCATGCAGGCACACCACTAGGTGGTGCGGCCTGGCCCTGGTGGCGCCAACACATGGTGTGACCCCCTGGCCCTCCACTTGCTCTCCTCCCTGCCAAACACTCCACTCTCTCTCCCAAACTCGAAAACATTCCTAGAACTCGAGCTCTTGCTGTTTTTCTTTGCAAATTTCTCGATCTCTTTGCTCAGCCCATCTTTGTAGCTGAAATTTGGTGCATTTGCTCTCCAGTATGTGACTCCTCTGATTATCCAAGTATAATTTGGTTTAGTGGAGTATTTCTTGAGTATTTTGGCACTGTAGGTGACAGGTTGTGTGAGATAGCATGCTTGATTTGAGTGAAATAATTTAGTTTTGATGCATGTTTAGCCCTCGTACAAGTATTTATAGTAGTTCCTATGAGATAGTTTCTTGAAATAAATTTTTTGTGATGCTAGCTAAAAATTTCAGAAATGGACAACAAAAACTTTGGAGAAATCTTTAAGAGTGATGCACCTAGGAGGACAAGGCCTTCACGCTCAGCTACTCTGTTGAGACCATCTTATAATGATAATATGATTGCACCGAGTATCGACGATGCAGGACATGATGGAGATGCACATCCATCTACCTTCCATTGTTATACTTTTCTAAATGATGCAAGCATACTTGAGGATTTCTCGCTGCTGCATCATAGGTATTAACACGACTGGGAAGGCGAGGAGGATTCATGAACGACCCGCTGATTTTATGGAGCTCTACCGTGGAGTTACAAATGATGATGACCGCACAGCTCAGCGCGGCAGGATAAGAAACATTCAACTCCCTGCTATTAGATATTTCACTACCTTTCTACTAGTGTTCTTGCTAGGAAAAACACTAGTAATATTTCAAATTACCATCTTGCTTTTCTGGCTGCTGCACCGAATAGTAGCAATAAATATAACCTTGGTTCTTTCATTGCTTGCCTCTTAGCTGCTAAAGGACCCATTTATGGAGGTATTATTGCTACGCGTGTTTTGGCTGCTCTAGATCTTTCTGTTGCTCCTCATGATGTTTGATTAGCTCCACAGAGACTTGACCTTACTACCATGAAGGCTCACCACTTTGTTTCTGCAAACTCTAGTGCTAGACATCTAGTATATAGAGTTTAATTTACTGATGGAGACGAGAGGGAAGTTCTCTTGCCGCAGCCTTTTTTGTTTGATGATAGCAGGACGCCGTGGTCGCGTCAAAAGGAGGAGTTGGATGAGCAGCTGCGCTTGCTTGATTTTCATGAGCATCACGACCCCAAGCACCGGATGGGGCAGAACAAGCCCTCTGACGACTACACCGCGCAGTAAACCGGGACGTCCTCGAGCTCATATCAGGAGGATGGCTCATCCTCGACATACTATGGGGGCGCCACTTCATGGCCCTCTTGGGATGATCTCCACTTAGACCAAAATCCTAAGCTTGGGGGGAAGTATGCCGGCAGCACGCTCATCTATATATCACGTTTCTGTCGATTCTTTGTATATCCATGTTTTTGTTTCTTTCGCTTGTGATCGTTTCTTTCGCTTATTTTTGTTTTGTTTTTTCTTCTTGCTTTCCAAAACGCAAACAGACCAAAAACATTTCTGTTGTTTCTCTTTATTTGCTTCTTTTGTTGGTTTGCTTTACTTTCTAGTTTTGGTTTAATATTCAAAAATCCAAAAATATTTTCCTTGGTTTTCTTGTTTCCTGCCGTTCTTGTTTTAAATTCGAAAACCCACAAATATTTGTTGTTCTTCTTTGGTTTTATATCATTCAATCCACACAAGTGAAGAGCAATAATGATGATTTACGACAATCCAAGTTGTGGTGAGAGGCTGGTATGAACTATATTTGTTTTCATTTTTGTACATATACTTGATGGCGTGTAGTTGACGGGAGACTTCTTGCTAATGATGACTTGAAATCCCCGGCAACGGCGCCAGAATACTTGATGGGAGCCTTGACGCCCTCATTGGTAAACCCCAAGAGAAAGGTTGTGAAGAGTGTAGATGCAAGTTTTCCCCTCAGAAAAGAAACCAAGGTTGAATCGTCCAGTAAGAGGACAAGCAATCTCTAAAGGTTGATGCAGCTGAGGTGGCAGGGCGCACTACCGGTTCAGCAGCAACGTGGAACCTACACAACACAATAGAATCACTCTGTCCCAACGAAGCAGTGAGGTTGTCAATCTCACCGGTTTTGCTGAACACAAAGAGGTTAAACATATGGTGTGGAAAACAGTAGGAACAGTATGAAAGCGGTATGAAAGCAGTAGGTGCTTTATCAGTATGGGGAAAAAGGACCGGGGTCCATAGTTCACTAGTGGTGTCTCTCCGTGAAAGATAATAACATGTGTGGTAAACAAATTACAGCTGGGCAATTGACGGAAATGAAGGCTGCACCGTAGTGCACATGCAAGACATAAAGATTACTATGTGATTCATGCGGGCATTACAACAAGATACATAGACCGTTATCCAACTGCATCTATGACTAAAAATCCACCCTCCGAATATCATCCGAACAAATGTTGGGTATTAAGTTGCAAGCAACAGATAATTGCAGTAAGAAGAGTGTGTAATGTAAACAATAACATCATCCTTAGACAAAGCATTGTTGTTTTCTCCCTAATGAAAACAACACATCCTCCATCTGTCACGTTTCTGTCACTCGAGCACAGATGCAAAGGAGGCATGAACCCACTATCGAGCATAAATACTCCCTCTTGGAGTTACTAGCATCTACTTGGCCAGAGCATCTACTAATAACGAAGAGCATGCAAGATCATAAATAACACATGCATGATGATAACATGATAGATTGATAATCAGAAGACATAACATTCAACATTCATCAGATCCCAGCAAACACAACATGTAGCATTAGATAAAGATGATCTTGATCATGATAGGCAGCTCATAAGATCTAAACATGAGGTACAAAGTGGAGATAACAACCATCTAGCTACTGCTATGGACCCGTAGTCCAGGGCATGGTGGTGTAGACCCCTCCGGTGATGATTTCCCCTCCGACAGTGTGCCGGGGAGAGCTCTGGAACCCTCCCGATCTCGGGATGACGGTGATGGCGGCCTCGGGTGTTTCTCGGGTAAAAGTGGTATCCTTCTAGGGTTTATCTCTCGGGGGGATTAAATAGGCGAAAGGGCAGAGGCGGTGGAGGCCTGGGGGCCCACACCACCCCGGCGCGGCCAGGGGGCGTGTCGCCCTATGGTGTGCCCCCCTGAGGCCCCCTGTGTTCACCATGCTTGCAGTAAGTAAAGAAAGCAGAAAAATGTTGTGGTTTGTTTAACGGTGTGGAAAATGGACCGGGGTTCATAGTTTCACTAGTGGTGTCTCTCCATAAAAGATAGCATGTTGGGTGAACAAATTACAGCTGGGCAATTGACAAATAGAGGTTGCACCGTAGTGCACAATATAACTTGAAGATTACTATGGTATTTAGGCATTACAACAAGATACATAGACCGACACCCATCTGCATATATTACTGATAATACACCCTCACGTTATCATCCGACCCCCCTTAGGTATTAAGTTGCAAGCAACAGATAATTGGTTTAAACAAAGTGTGTAATGTAAGCAATGATTATGCACGTGAGCACTCTCACCGCTGTTTTCTCCCTAATGGCAACAACACAACCTCCCCCTTCACGTTTCTGTCACTCGAGAAAGGCAACAAGGAGGCATGAACCCACTATCAAGAATAAATACTCCCTCTTGGAGTCACTAGCAACTACTTGGCCAGAGCAACCACTAGCAACGGAAAGCATGCAAGATCACAAATAGCATATGCAAATAAAGACTATAATCAACTTGGCATAAGGTCAATATTCATCGGATCCCAGCAAACACAACATATAGAATTACATAAGATCAATCTCGATCATGATAGGCAGCTCACGAGATCTAAACATGGACGCATATGAGGAGGAGACAACCATCTAGCTACAGCTACGAACCCGTAGTCCAGGGATGAACTAATCACGCATCAGTACGGATGCAGGCATGGTGATGTAGAAGCCTCCGGTGATGCTTTCCTCTCCGGTAGGGTGCCAGAAAATAGCTTCAGAACCCGCCTGATCTAGTGTTGATGGCGACGGCGGCTGCGGAACTTTATCGGGGATTTTGATCAGGTGTCTAGGGTTTTCCATCCGGGGGGCTTAAATAGGTGAAAGGGAAAAGGCGGTGGTGGTCCAGGGGCCCCACAACCATAGGTGGCGCGGCCGGGAGGACCTGCGCCACCCTATGGTGTGGCCCCCCCTGTTTCCCGTCTTCGACTCCTCTTCGGTGTTCTGGATGCTTACGGGGAAAATAGGAACTTCGGGCTTTGCGGGGTCCGATTCCGAGAATGTTTGCAGAACAACTTTTCTGAAACAAAAAACAACAGAAAACAGGGAAGTGGCACTTGGCATCTTGTTAATAGGTTAGTCCTAGAAAACGTATAAAAATGCTATAAATAAGGGAGAAAACATGTAGCAATTGGCATAATATCATCATGGAGCAACAGAAATTAGGGATACGTTTATGACGTATCACCCCCGAGACTCCCTTTCGATACTTAAGCCCCATAACCTAAAAACCGAGGGGGTTCGTCATATTCTAGAGAAACACATCAGAGCGTCGCCGCCACCTCAAAACTCAATTCGGGGATCAGAAGTTCCTGTTCTGGCACCCTGTCGGGACAGGGATTCGGAGGAGATCATCGCCATCCTCATCGCCACCACTTCTCCATCAACCATCCATGATTCCCCCATCCATGTGTGAGTAATCCCCGATGTAGGCTGAGAAGGATGAAAGGGATTGGATGAGATCGTTCATGTAATAATGCCAGTTATTAGGGCATGGTGCCTAGTATCCGTTGTTAGTGCTTTATATCATTGTTGCAACTTGTTATGCTTGTCACTAGGGCCCGAGTGCCATGATATCAGATCTAAACATGTTATTATTTCATGAGTATAATTATGTTTCTTGATCATACCTGCAAGTTGCTTGCACACATTGTTGTCCAGAACCTGAGGCCCCAAAGTGACAATAATTGGGACAACCAGCGGGGATGGCTGTGTTGTGAGGATGACATGTGTTAACAGAGTGTTAATGCTTTGCTAGGGTGTTTTATTAAAAGGAGCACCTTAATTACCAATAGTTTCCCCTAAGGCCCCGCTGCAATGGGCTGGTAGGACAAAAGATGTTATGTAACTTTCTCATTGCGAGCACATACGACTAAATTGGAACACATGCCTATGGTTTACCTAGAACTTGGACGCTTCATTATTATCTATCTGCATTGCCCATGTTTTGATTGTTACATGAACTGTCTTATCCATGCAACGCCCGTTCATCCATCCCTATGCCTACAGTACTTTAATCCTGTTGTTTTCCACAATTGCTATTGTTGTTACTATTTTACTCCTGCTGTTATTTTACTACTGTTACTACTATAAAACTGTAACCGATGATAACCTGTTGTGAGCAAGTCTACTTTCAGGTGCAGCTGGACTAAAAACTCATATGTTAAGGTTTATAAATATACTTTGGCTCCCCTTGTGTCGAATCAATAAATTTGGGTTTTACTTCCCTCGAAAACTGTTATGATCCCCTATACTTGTGGGTCATAAGCACCCTGGTCATGCCTCTCGTCGCCTCTTCGCCTATAAATTGCCTTTAACCCCAAAAAGTTTGGGGATGGAGATATTTTCCATGAAACATACACAGAGGTGTCGTCACCTCGAAAGTCCAATCTAGGGCTTCAACAACCCTGTTCCGGCACCCTGCCAGAGGGTGAAGGCCTCTTCATCGTCGTGATTGCCTCTGCGATGATGCGTGAGTACTTCATCTCGGAACTACCAGTCCATAGCAGTATCTAGTTGTTAGTTCTCTCTGTTATGTCTCCATGTTTAGAGTCTCGTGAGCGGCCTCACATGATTGAGACCACCGTTACGTAATTGTGGATGTTGTGTTTGATGGGATCCGATGAACCACGATATTATGATTATTTTGTTCATGTAAAACTTAGATGCTTCACTTATATCTTTAGAGAGTTTTAATGTTGTCTTGCAATGCTCTCCGGAGTTTATGATTACCTTGGCCACGTAGTTGTTTTCATCTCCAAGAGAGGGTTTATATGCTAGATAGTGGGTTCATGCCTCCCTTACATCTATACTCGAATGACAGAAACATGACGGGTGGGGATGTATTGTTGCCAGTAGGGAGAAAACAGCAGTGCTCTTGTCTGGATGATAACCATTGCTTACAGTACGTACTTTACTTAATACAATTGTCTATTGCACACAAAGCAATCACTTCATTGATGCAACTTAATAACAGATTGATTTGCTGGATAGCTTTCTTGAGGTGGACTATTAGATATGGATGCATGCTGCATAGCGATCTATATGCCTTGACGTAATGCCTACGATGTTAGAACCCATGAACTATATCTCATTATAATAGTATTGTTATACGTTCATGATTTGTCAATTTCCCAGTGGTAATTTTTTCACCCAGCATGTTTGTCTTTGGAGAGACACCACTAGTGAAACTATGGCCCCTGGTCCTATTTTCCTCATTGACACAACCTTCTTTCATAAACTTTCATCAGTATTTCCTTGCAGCACCGTTTTTACATTTATTACTTTTCATTAGTCTGTACGTTTAATCCTCTATTTTTTAGCAAGATGAGAATACTGACAACCTTCTCAGGAAGTTAGAGATAGGAGAGAGTTTGTGGGTTGTGTGCAGGTTCCATGTTTGTTGACGCGCCAGACAACAAGCAACCTTCTCCAAGTCTTTGAAGTCCTACTGGTCGATAAACCCTGGTTCCACAATTGGGGGAAATTTACGCTAGACTACATTATACCTTCTTCTTGGGGTAACCCAATGAGAGCGTGATCATGTCTAAGAGCATCAAGAATTTCCGGAGACTTTGCCAGGGATTTTGAAGTCATCATCAGCAACAAGTCTCCCGTAACTGCACAACAGCAAAGAATTTTTGGGCCGTTGCCGGGGACTTCAAACTTGCAGCAAGGGAAGTCACACACATCCACTTTCTTTCTTTTGTTCTGTTCTTGCTTAGTTTAGTTTTGTTTTGTCTTGTTTTCTCTTTATCAAAAATCCAAAAAAATAGTTCTCTAGTTTCTAGTATTTTATTTGTGTTGTTAGTTTATTTTATTAGTATACCTAACTCTACTCCTTTTGTAATGTCTCCCGTGTCTAGGGTCCGCACCTTCAAACAAAGAGGTGGGTAAAGTTTAAAAGATGTTTGATATAGAATTAATGATGCTCAAAATAGGTCGACAAAAAAGCATACCACCAAGTTGCTTCTTAGAAACATTTATGTGGGTGTCACCATTTGGTATAGGCATATTCTTGAGACTTTAACAAGAGGACATTTTATGGGAGATCACAGTTTAGAGTCTTTTAAGGATATCAAAATTTTAGTAGGAAATACCCCTTATGATGAGGTCAAAACTGATATTCCTATAGAACAAGTTTTGGAAAGGTTGGGTACTATAGAGAAAAATATATATATATAATTCAGGAACAAAATGAGAAAGATAATAAGTTAGCTGATTAGGTGGATAAAATTTATTCTGTTATGCAAAATGTTGCTAAAAGAATTAACATTTCTGAGGGAGCTATTGAAGAAAATTTTGATTATCTTGATGAGAAGAAAATTGTTAACACTTGATTCGTTCTTCATGCCTAGCTAAAATGCGTTAAAGAAAAGCACTTGTGGGAGGCAAACCACTTTGTTTTACCTCTGTTTTTTTAGTTTCTTTTGTTTTATTTGAGTCTTGGAAGTTGTTACCTCTGTAAAACCGCTCCTTATCCTTTTTTATTTCATTTTTGTGCCAAGAGTAACCTATAATAGAGAGATAGTATGATTTTTGTGCTTTCATAGATTTCTGTGCTACCACCAAAACAATTATCTCTCTCTGGCAGAACATATGATTGATTTTAAAAAATAGACACATTCTCCAGGTTGTTATGTAACTCTTATTAGTTGACCACTTTTGATTTGAGAAACGGACTATTTTCGAGATAGAAAATCATCTTTATGTGTTGTTTTGTTTTGACGGATTTTTGTCCATATTTGTATTTGCATCTTAATCTTTTTGTTTTGTGTTCTTTCGGGGGAAGAGTTTTAAAAGAACTTGTGACAGTAACTAATGTTTTAATGGAGTGTTAGACTTATGTTGAAACTGAACCAATTGGATTTATTATTTTGATGCACTAACGTTGCTAATGAAAATTGTGAGAAGTTTTAGGTGGAGGAAGTTTTCAAATGTAGGAAGAGAAGGATCATATGAGAATATTAAGGAGGAACAAAAGCTTAAGCTTGGGATGCCCATGTAACCCCAAGACAGATCCAACAAGTACAAGCATCAAATCTTGGGGATGCCCAAGGCACCCCCTTCATCATCAACAAAAATATCAGATTTCTTTCAAAACACTATATTTTTATTCCCTCACATGATATGTGTTATTCTTGGAGCGTCATTTTATTTTTATTTCATTTTTTTGTTTTCTTGCTGTAATAAATGGTTGTATTTTAGTATTTTAATTTGGAGAGAGACACGCTCCGTTAACACTCTATTTTTCACTTTTATTGTTCGGTGAGTGTTCAGTTTTTGCTAGTACTGCGTTTAGCTCTTGTTTTTCACTCGAATTTAGTTCAGAGCTTGTTGGTTTGCTTCAGTTATATATGATTACCTCTCTGGTCATTAATGATTATTTGCTTTGAGAGTTATTTCAAATAAGTTGATTGGTGTTGGAGAAGAGTAAAATGTTTCATACTTATAGTGGTGCAATAGGAAGCTTATTTTGACTGTGGCTTAGACTTTGTCATGTTATGTTAGATGTTATTTTAATTGTGTTCTTAGTAGTATATGATGTATCATGACTAGTCTCAAATGACCGAGAGTGCTTAATGTGCCATTGAAAATTAAATCATGTGTTGTTTTCTTATAATGAAGCATGGTATTGTGGTATTTATTTGGGTTGAATTGGCGCATGCTCACACCATGTTATGACTATAAACCGATCACCTTTATCCTTGATGATCATTTAGTTTTTGACTTGTAATATCACTTCACGCTTTGATTAATAATTTTTTATCGCTATGCATGATTATACCCGGTATTTCTCTCTTAGTTGGTCGCTCCCAGTCTCTTGCTAGCCTTCACCATGTACTGAGTATGAGCTCTACTCGTGCATCCAACTCCCCCAAACCAAAAAACATTTCAATGTGTCCACCATACCTACCTATATGTGGTATTTCACCGCCACTCCAAGTAAATTTCTTGTGTGCAACCTTTAAATCTTAAAAATTATTAAACCTGTTTTGTGTTCCTGTTTTAGCTCATGAGGAAGTATTAAATGTTTTATTATTTCTTCATGTTTGATGGATTCCCACTTTGACTCGCATGAATAATGTGCTAGTCCCTAATATTGCAAAAAAGAGCAGGCATTGGGTGCCGAGCCCACAAAAGATAAGCTACAACAATTACATCAAATCTCCTCACACTATGGACTTAGAGATCATGAACTTAGCTTGTGCAAACAAAGAACAAAGAGGAACGTTATGTTTCTTCTGTGGGAGCCGCTCTTGAAGCCACTAAACATGAAGAGATGATAAGTCATTTAATAACATTCCTTGACATAGACATACACCTCTCTCAAAATTATGTTTTCAATACCTCTATTTTATTAAATAAAAAACTCTAGCATATGAGTAATCCCTGCTTCCCTTTGGGAAGGGCCTTTCTTTTACCTTAATGTTGAGTATCCACCTTCTTACTTTATACACCAGTTAAGAGAGCATAACTGTCATTATGAGTATAACGTGCATAGTCCCAAAATTTATTATTGATTGATTCATAATTATGTTTTTGCTTGCTCTCAAATTATTTGTATCTATTCACCATTTAAAGTTTGAAGGCGTCCTAACATTTATGTTTTGCTACCCCATGAAAGACAAACCGGATACCACTTTATTATGTTTTTCTTTATGATTGAAACAAACGTATCACTTTCAATGCATTATTAATCATTGTCAATTATATATGTTACTTTTTATGTGCACTATAGTGGCTAAGTTTACATTAGTTCAAATAATATTTATCATGCCTTTGTTAAAGTACTTTGATCTCAGTTTAAAATGCTTTTACATAATGTTGATCAAGATTGTGTTGGCTTCATGTAACCTCAAAAATTATTTTGTTATCATTTACCAACTCGAGGACGAGCAGGAGTTAAGCTTGTGGATGCTAATACGTTGCAAACATATCTATAATTTTTTATGCTCCATGCTTGTTTTCTATCCAATGCCTTTATTTTTTCCACATATTTTCCTTCGTTTTCCGGATGTTTTCATGCACTAACCTATTAACAAGATGCCCCAGGGCAATTGTTTTTTATGTTGTTTTTCTATTTCAGAAAAGTTCTTAAATAAATATTCTCTGAAAGGGCTGAAAATCCACGGAGATCATTTTTTATCCGGAACGAAGAAGGAGTCCAAAGGAGACCCGGAGGGGAGCCAGGTAGTCCCCAAGGGGGGTATCAGGCGCGGCCCCACCCTAGAGCTCACCTGGTGGGCCCCTGGGCGCCCTTGCCACCGTCTCTCGTCGCCTCTTCGCCTATAAATTACCCTTAACCCTAAAAATTCGGGACGGCGATATTTTTCACGAAACATACATAAAGGCGCCATCTCTTCTAAAGTCCAATCTAGGTCTTCTACAACCCTGTTCTGGCACCCTGCTGGAGGGGTGAATCATCATCAGAGGCCTCTTCATCGCCATGATTACCTCCACAATGATGCATGAGTAGTTCATCTCGGGACTACGGGTCCATAGCAATAGCTAGTTGGTATTTTTCTACGTTATGCCTCCATGTTTAGAGTCTCGTGAGCTGCCTCACATGATCCAGACCACCGTTATGTAATTGAGCAATGTTGTGTTTGCTGGGATCCGATGAACCAAGAGATTATGATTATTTTGTTCATGTCAAACTGAGATGCTTCACTTATATCTTTAGAGAGTTTTAATGTTGTCCTGCAATGATCTCCGGTGTTTATGATTACCTTGGCCACGCAGTTTTTTTCACCTCCAAGAGAGAGTTTATACGCTAAATAGTGGGTTCATGCTTCCCTTACATCTGTGCTCGAGTTACTTTATCGTGACGGGTGGGGGATGCGCTATTGCCACTAGGGATAAAACATCGGTGATGTTGTATACAAACGAAAACCATTGCTTCATTACGTACTTCACTTAATGTAATTGTGTTGCACACAAAGCAATCACTTTGTTGCTGCAACTTAATTCCAGATATATTTGCTGGATAGTTTTCTTGTCGTGGACTATTAGGTATAAATGCATGCGGGACAGCGGTCCATATGCCTTGACGTAATGCCTATGATGTTAGAACTCGTGAACTATATCTCGTCATGATAGTTTTAAGGATATGTCTTTTCAATTCTAGAGTTTGAGGATTAGAGGTCAGAAGGCAAGGAATACATTTAGAAAGCTATTGGATAATGCTTGCTACCATTATAGTCAGTTATTTTTGCACGATAAATTAATGAATGTGTTCTATGTAACCATTTATTCAAGAAACCATGTGCACAAGAAGAAATTTGTAACTTAGTGCACAAAACAATGGTGATATGACTTTATTCAGCGAGATAGTGACGACGAAAGAGTATGTCATTGTATGAGCCAGGTGCGCAATTTGGATCATGCTAAAATTTCTCAATGAGAATAGCGAGAGTACCCATGTGATTCCAATTTTTTTTCTTCTTTTTCAAAATCATCAAATACGATGTATACATGCATATGCACACATATCCCATAGTACATGCATTTGGGAGTACCAATACAAATTACGTCACCACATGTGCTTTGTCATCGACGGGAACACTAATTATCACATTTTAATCTGAATGATCAGGCGATCTCTATGCTTGGGTTTTGATTCCGCGTTGTGTGGGGGAGCAAATATTGTGCTATCCAACCCAATTAGTAGGGCACGTTTGGTAGGCTACAACCCCAGGGCCTGGCTCAGCGATCAGAACGGGTAAAGCCGTAGACAGCCTTTCCCTAGCGAGCCAAACCAATATACGAGTTGTGTTCTTCGTTTGGTAGCATGCATGGTGGTTGATAGGTTTGCACACATGCATGCACGTTGTTTGTTTTGGGGGCTTTCTGCATGGGCTGTGAGAGTCAGGCAACCTATACTGAAAACAAGAGCATCTTCTCCTCAGCTTTTCCGCGCTCTCCTGACCCGATAGAAATGGCCGATTAGGCCGTTCCAATCCTGAATGGGGAGTGGTTTGAGAAGCGGTTGGGACAAAACATAAGACCCACTTTGTTTGGTTTGGTGCAAATAGGCTAAAAAAGGTGAAAGATGCTCTTGTTTTCAATGTCCATGGGATCCCACCTAACTTCCGATGGCAACCAAACATGCCCTAAGTGATAGTCGATACACCCTAAAAATCGCATCAATGCACAACAGATAAAAAAACTTAAGCACTTTTTTTAACAACACTCTAGAACTTAACACAATTTAAAGATATCTACACTACTATGTCATGCAGAAGTGTAGTACCAATTGGTAAAATATTGTTCTACAGTGTCATCACTCTCTTGATAACTTGATAGATAACTTGTGTCTGGCTGAAACCTCTCTGACTGATCCCTGATGCCAATGCAACATATCTCAATCCCTTTGGATATTCTCAACTCCACACACTTGCACAACGTAATCAACGACTACGAGTGGTCCTGTATCTTCTTATTCCCAGTGGAACATCACATAACACACATAGTTTGCAAGGGCTAACACCACCAGATCGATACGAATTGGTGGTGGATAAATTTCAGATGAACATGCTTCAAGTCTGAAAATCTAGGCTTCTAATTTTAACTTGGTATAAGTCTAATTTCGTGGCTCCTAGCTTTATATGGAGGAGGGGGTGCGCCCCCTAACCTAGTCCTACTCGGTTTGGTGCAACCAAACCTTTACAAATCGAACACAACATGGGTTCTGCCCATTGGACTCACATGTCCTCTAATAAGAACGTTTGGGACATCCAAGGACATGTACTTGCTGCTCCCATATCAGCCTCCAATGTGCCTATTGTGTGGATGGCTCCTTTAGCTCCTTCAGCTCTTGTGGGAAACAATCTCCATGACTTCCTCCATGTGTGCACACTTGTTGTCGGGGGGTTACCCCCGAGTAGGGTAAAGACAGGTGGTAAAGGCCGCTTACAGAAGAGAGGTTTGGTCGAGTAGCCGACTACCGGGTACTCGCTACCCGGTCGACTGCTACTCGGTCTCACCTCAAGATAACCAGAAGGAGATATCAATCAAGTTCTGCCCTGACGAGTAGAAGGTTTGGCCCGAGTACAATTGGCGGGAACCTTTGGCGGGAAACTACTCGGGCAGGAAGTCAAAGGAGCCGTTCTGACACAGGATCCCGCGTATCCTGGGTCCGTACTTGGCAGCATTCGAACTACTGTTCACGTGGGGACGGCCTGCCTGACAGTGACAGCATGGAAGCAGTCGGTGGCAGGATAAGGGGGGCCTACTCTGTGCCTAGGTACAGTGATACCAGTCTGTCCCCTAGTTTTGCCCAACGACTTTACAGAAGCAACCAAGATCAACGACCAAAGCTGTCAGCGGGTACTCGGAGAAAGGACAGTGTGCACACTATGTCGACACTTGTCTAGGATTTGGACGTATCCGGCTGGGCACCGTGTATATAAGGTGCCCCGCCGCCTCCTGCGCGAGGCATGCTCCCATAGATGCTCTCAGAGGTTCGTTCGGAAACCCTAGAAACCCTAAGTTCTTAACCTAGCTCTACTCGGAGAGGAGAGAGAGGCTACTCGGTAGTGATACCATTTGTACTGTGGCTACTCGGAGAGACATCGTAATACATAGAGAAAGGCAGGAGTAGGGGTTTTACCTCCTCACGAGGGCCCTGAACCTGGGTATATCGTGTTGTTTGTGTTGTGTGGATCTTACCTCACGCGGCTACACGTCGCGTGATCCCTCCCCGGACACCTCCAGCGTCCATCGTCCCCACATCTTTAGCCATCCTATGGCATCTGCCGTGACACCACCACGACAGTTGGCGCCCACCGTGGGGCAACCAGCGGCGCTGGTTGGAGTTTCTGTTCGGACGGGATCTTCATCGGCGGAGCGCGTGGTTTGTGGCCTTGTCCACAGATTCGGCTCCTTCGACTTCGTCACCGACAACGCCGGCTGTTTCGGCGGCATGGCCATGCCGGAGGGCGGCTCGGTGATCTCCTTCGGCTCGCATCTCGTCTACGTCGCCACCGTCGCCAACAGCGCCTACCCCGAGCTGGTGCAGGACGCGGAGGATCCTCCCGCGGTGGTTGCAGCTCGCGGAAGGCCTGCGCGCAGCTCTGCATGCTGCGCTGAGGTGATGGTGACGGGCTTGGCGGCAAACACTGGCGCAGCTGCTACGGGCGCTGCGGCCGTCGTCGAGGAGGTTGACGACCCGCCTGCTGGAGGCAGGAACCACCGGCCCTACGAGAAGGAGAGCAACTTGCCGCCTTCCACGTCTACGGTCATTCCCGCGTCTGCAGCGCGAACCGGCATGCCCACGCCCACCGATGTCGAGCTCCTAGCCGCGCGGGAGCAGCTCGAGCGGCAACGCCAGGAGCTGCTTGCCGAGCAGGCGGAGTTGGAGAAGATCAGGTTGGAGCTGAGCCTGGACCAGCTCGAGTACAACAAGGCTCACGGCTTCACGCCGGTTGCCAGGAGGCCCAGCAGGGTGGGCGCTACGCGGCGCAACCTGGGTGCCGAGATGGCGACCGTTGCGGAGGAGCCCGCGCAGTCCGCTACCGCGAACACCTTCACAAGGCCAAGGTACAGCACACCTGCCAAGACGCTCAGGGCCGCGCAAGCCGTGGCTGCCGAGTTGCCGCGCCTGGATGGAGAGGCGCGTCTCAGGCAGCAGGAGAGGCTCAACGAGTTGGTGCTGGAGGCCGCCAGGCAGAACGAGGAGTTCCGCAAGGCCAACCCGGGAGCTGGAGCGTCGCAGGTGGTTCACTCGCATGCGGCAAGATCTAACGATCAAGCCTCATCTCCGCATCCGAGCCGCGAGAAGAGCCGCAGCGGGCGTTCGGGTAGGGACAGGCAAATGCAGGTGTATGACCCGGCTGCTGCCGCGAAACAGACTGCTGTGCCGCAGCAGCCCGGGCAGGAACACAACGCTGCAAGAGCAGGCTCTCAAGCCCATCAAGCTCAAAGCCGTGTCCGAGAAGCCGCGCGTCCGGGTACTTCTCGGCAACCCGCAGCTCCGCCTACTCGGCAGAGGCAGCAGCCGCGCCCAGTGGCACCAGTCGCCAACCCGGTGGAGCAGCCTGCAGCCATGCAGGTGGATAGGTATGATGATGGCTACTCAGCTATGGAGATGGCTGGTTATGACATTCATGACCGTGTTGGTGAGCGTGTGTTGGCGCCTGGAGATGCAAGGCACCAGTTGAACCGTCTCAGCTTGTCGGCGCGGCTTGAGAGCACGGGTCCCCCTGGCCCCGAGTGCTTTGGCCCGCGCATCATGAACGAGCCATCCGTGAAGGGCTTCCAGCTCGCGAGAGGCACCAAGAGCTACAATGGTAGCACCAAGCCTGAAGATTGGCTCAATGATTACGTCACCGCGGTCCACATTGCGGGTGGCAACAGGAGATGGGCGGTGCGCTACGTGCCGCAGATGCTAGAGGGTCCAGCTCGCACTTGGCTCAACAACTTGCCCAAGCACAGCATAAACTGCTGGCTGGACTTCTCGGACGCATTCGTCAGCAACTTCACCAGCACCTACAAGAGGCCGAATAGGCCACAGCAGCTCTCGGCTTGCAGGCAGCGAGAAGACGAGACGGACCGCGAGTACCTTACTCGGTGGAGCACCTTGAGGAACACCTGTGAGGGTGTGAATGAGGCACAGGCCATCACTTGGTTTGCGCAGGGTTGCCGACATGGCAGCATGCTTTGGCAAAGATTGCAGAGGGAGATGCCGAATACTCTGGCCGAGACCATCAAGATCGCGGATCAGTACGCACTCGGAGATCCTACTCAGCCACTGATGGATTCCTCTGAGCCGAGAAGAAACTTCAACAGCAGCAAGCGCAACGAGTTCCGCAACAAGCGCCGAGTAGATACTCGGTATGATCCCGAAGAGGTGAATGCAGTGAATGTCGGAGGCGGTGGTGGCCAAAGGCAGAAACCTGCTGGAGCCTACGGGCAGAACCAGAACCAGGGCCAAGGCAACAAGAAACCGTTCCGCACTGCGCAGCCGGGTAGCGGGAACTCCGAGCAGCCGAAGAAGTTTGTCTTTGATGACATGAAGGATGGTCCGTGTAGCTTCCACACTCACCACCCCTCAAGGCCTGCCAACCACACTACTCGGCAATGCGAGTGGTGGGATGTGATCAAGAGTGATGGCTTGCCTCCTCCACCTCCTCTGCCAGCCGCGAATGCCACTGTTCAGCCTACTCGCGCTCCTGCAGCTCGGCCGCCAGTGTACCCGAGAAGAGAGAATGTCAACCAGGTGGCTTTAGGAGCCAACCGGAACTTCAACAACGAGAGATACCGCAACAACAACAACAACTACAACCGCAACAACAACAACAGAGGCAACAACAACTATCAGGGCAACAACAACGGCAACAATGGCAACAACGGGGGCAATGGCTCCAACCAGTACCAAGAGCACCATGAAAGCTATATGATCTTCACTTCTGAGGCAGTCGACAAGCAGTCACAGCACAGGCGGGCCATGGAGGTCAATGCAGTGATTCCGGCTGTCCCTCACTACATGTACTGGTGCGACCAGGAGATCAGGTGGACTCGGGCAGATCACCCCAAGGTGATGCCCAATCCGGGTATCTATGCCTTGGTGCTGGATCCTACCTTCCTGGGCCCCGAGAAGAATGTGAGGTTCAGCAAAGTGCTGATCGACAACGGCAGCAGCATCAACATTGTGTACAAGGACACACTCGAGAAGCTTGGCCTGGCCGAGAACATGATGCTGCCTAGCAAGACCACCTTCCATGGCATTGTGCCCGGGATCTCGTGCAATCCGATTGGCCGAGTGTGGATTGACGTGCTATTCGGCACTCGGGAGAACTGCCGCACAGAGCGCCTGCAGTTCGAGGTGGTGGATCATCAGAGCCCATATCATGCTCTACTCGGCAGGCCTGCTCTGAACAAGTTCATGGCCTCTACCCATGTGGCTTATCTGAAGATGAAGATCCCCGGCCCCAATGGCATCATCACCATCTCGGGAGATTACAAGAAGTCCATGGAGTGTGCCTCTGCTAGCTCCCAGCTGGCGGAGTCAATGGTGATTGCTGCCGAGAAGAAGAAGATGTACGAGGTGGTTGCCATGGCTCAGTCCGCCCAAGCTGGCGCACAAGGTGTGCCGAGTACCCAGCATGGTACTGCTTTCCAAGCTGCCAAGGAGACCAAGACAGTCCAGGTTGACCCCGAGTTCCCGGAGCGTGTAGCTATCATTGGTGCCGGGTTGGCCGAGAAATAGGAAAGCGCGCTCATCCACTTCCTCCGTGAGAATCGGGATGTTTTCGCCTGGACTAATGAAGATCTACCAGGAGTCCCGAGGGAGTTGGTTGAGCACTCTTTGCATGTGCGTCCTGACGCCAAGCCCGTGAAGCAGGCTTTACGCCGCTTCGGGGATGAGAGAAGGAAGGCCATCGGTGATCAAATCACCAAGCTGTTGATCAGCAACTTCATCATGGAAGTGCTGCACCCGGACTGGTTGGCCAACCCGGTCATGGTCGAGAAGAAAAAGGAAGACCCCAAGGCTGCCACTGCCTGGCGCATGTGCGTCGACTACACCGACTTGAACAAGGCATGCCCCAAGGATCCTTTCCCGCTACCTCGCATCGATCAGGTGATCGATTCCACTGCCGGCTGTGAGCTGTTGTCTTTCATAGATGCCTACTCTGGTTTCCACCAGATTGCACTCAACCCTGCTGATCAAATAAAGACTGCTTTCATTACCCCGTACGGGGCTTATTGCTATCGTGTCATGTGTTTTGGCCTGAGGAATGCGGGTGCAACCTATCAGAGATGCATGCAGAAATGCTTGCACGATCAGCTCGGCAAGAATGTGCAGGTGTACGTAGATGACATTGTCATCAAAACGAATAAAACACATACTCTGCTTGCCGACCTGGAGGAAACCTTTGCTAACCTACGCAGGTACAAAATGAAACTGAATCCGAGTAAGTGCACCTTTGGTGTACCAGCTGGAAAGCTACTCGGTTTTCTGGTTTCTAGTCGGGGCATTGAAGCCAATCCGTCTAAGATAAAAGCTATTGAAAGCATGTCTTTGCCGAGATCATTGAAGGATGTGCAGAAGTTCACGGGGTGTTTGGCGTCTCTGAGCCGTTTCCTGGGCCGGATGGGCGAGAAGGCTCTGCCTTTGTACCAGCTGATGAAGAAAAGCGACAAGTTTGTCTGGACTCCGCAGGCGGATGTGGCATTCAATGAGCTAAAAGCAATGTTGGCTAGCGCTCCTGTCTTGGCTAGTCCGCTACCCAAGGAGCCTATGCTGCTATACATTGCCGCGACTAACCGAGTAGTCAGCGTGGTGATAGTGGTGGAGCGAGAAGAAGAAGGCAAGAGTGTGCAGCGCCCAGTCTATTATCTCAGTGAAGTGCTGTCCAGTTCCAAGCAAAACTATCCACATTACCAGAAGATGACATATGGTGTGTACCTGGGCGCCAGGAAGCTGAAACATTACTTCCAGGAGCATCCCATCACTGTTGTGAGCTCAGCTCCCATCTCGGACATCATGGGTAACAAGGAGGCGAGTGGCAGAGTAGCCAAGTGGGCGATTGAGCTAGCCGCGTACGCTCCCGCGTATACGAGAAGAGAAGCAATCAAGTCTCAGGTACTGGCGGAATTTCTTGTGGACTGGGCCGAGATGCAGTATGAACCTCCCGCTCCAGTTTCCAACTATTGGAAGATGCACTTTGATGGCTCAAAGGTGAAAGAAGGCCTTGGTGCTGGCGTGGTGCTTACATCACCCAAGCGGGATCAGCTCAAGTATGTGTTGCAGATCCATTTCAAGGCATCCAACAATGTAGCCGAGTACGAGGCAGTGGTGCATGGTTTGCGAGTAGCAAAGGAGGTTGGTGTGCAGCGCATTATATGCTATGGCGATTCAGATCTGGTGGTGCAGCAAGTCTCAGGTACCTGGGATGCGTTGGATGCCAACATGGCATCATATCGCTTCCTGGTGCAGTCAATGACTGGGTTTTTCGAAGGCTGTGAGTTTCAGCATATTCACCGAGCAGAGAACGAAGCCGCAGACGAGCTGTCCAAGTTGGGATCTTCTCGGCAGCCCATCCCGGCAGGGATTGCCTTGGAGCATTTGAGGAAGCCATCCACCAAGCCTTCCCCCAACTCGGAATCCATCTTTGTTCCTTCTATGCCAAATGAAGAATCTGACCCAATGGAGATTGACTGGGAGAGTGCTGCAGGGAACCCGGGGACTGCCGTCCTCTACTCGGGGACTGCCATCCCTTACTCGGGGACTGCCACTCCTTACTCGGGGACTGCCACTCCTTACTCGGGGACTGCCACTCCTTACTCGGGGACTGCCACTCCCTACTCGGGGACTGCCACTCCCTACTCGGGGACTGCCACTCCTTACTCGGGGACTGCCGCCCTCAACCCAGAAGCTGTTGCATTCATTGAAGAAGTTCTCGCCAATCGGTCTGGGCTGCAGAGAAGTGCTCCTACTCCTCCTGAGCAACCATCAGAGCCTGTCCCAATGGAAATGGACGAACCAGTGTTTCCCGTGCGGGAGACACCGAGTTGGGCAATGCCCATATTATCCTTTCTAAGGGACGGCACTTTACCTGAAGATGAGGTGACTGCGAGGCAGATTCAGAGAAGGTCCAAGGGCTACACCATAGTCCGAGATGTGCTGCACAAGAGAAGTGCCACTGGTGTGCTGCAACGTTGTGTGAGCAGGGCTGAAGAAGGAGAAGAAATCCTGGTGGAGATACATCAAGGGGAATGCGGGCATCACGCCTCTTCTCGGGCTTTAGTCAAGAAAGCTTTCCGGCATGGCTTCTACTGGCTCACTGCATTGCAGCAAGCAGAAGATATTGTGAGGAAGTGCACTGGCTGCCAGATGTTCGCAAGTAAGATTCACATGCCAGCTTCCGAGTTGAAAACAATTCCTATCACATGGCCGTTTGCTGTTTGGTGCTTGGATATGGTTGGTCCTTTCAAGCCGGCTAAAGGCAACATGACTCATATCTTGGTCATGGTGGACAAGTTCACCAAGTGGATCGAGGTGAAGCCTATTCGGAAGTGCGATGGAGTCACAACTGTGAAGTTCGTGAAGGATGTGATCATGAGATATGGCTACCCGCACAGTATCATCACCGACAACGGCACCAACTTTGCAGAGGGGGCAATGGTGCGATTCTGCAGAGATAAGCATATCCGACTAGACGTTGCGTCAGTCGCGCACCCTGCCTCCAATGGGCAAGTTGAGAGAGCAAATGGGATGGTACTGGCAGGCATCAAGCCGAGGCTGATTGAGCCACTGCTGAAAACACCTGGGTGTTGGCTAGAAGAGTTGCCAGCGGTGTTGTGGAGTCTAAGGACTACCCCTAACCGGTCAACCGGCTACACGCCATTATTCTTGGTATACGGGGCTGAGGCCGTGTTGCCAATAGACTTAGAGCATGACTCCCCCCGAGTAGCCCTCTACACTGAGGTGGAGGCGAGAGAAGCTCGAGAAGACGACGTAGACCTGCTTGAAGAAGCAAGAGAGCTGACTCTGTCACGTTCGGCTATCTACCAGCAAAACCTGCGGCGCTATCATAGCCGAAAGGTGAACCCAAGGGTTTTCCGAGAAGGAGACATGGTCCTTAGGCTTGTGCAGCGCACAGCCGGGATGCACAAGTTGTCTCCTCCATGGGAAGGGCCTTTCATTGTCAGCAAAGCGCTGCACAATGACGCGTACTATCTTGTAGATGTGCGCCCATCGCAGGCGAACAGGGCAGATAAAGCTGGAGAGGAAACCAAGCGTCCCTGGAATGTAGCTCTACTTCGTCGTTTTCATTCGTAAGCAAAGATGTGTATGTACCCTTTCATCCGAGTTGAAATTCTACTCTGCAATCTAAAATTGTTCTCGGGGACTGCCCTCGTCCAAAATTGCTCTAAGTGTTTTTACTCGGCTTGTTCCTTTGTCTATTCGGTTGCTCCACTTCAGAACTCAAAAGTGCATTGAGTACTGTGTTTAAACCTATATGCCAACTCTTCGACTCTGCTGCTGTCCGAAACCCGGCTTCATGGCAAGCAAGAGAACAAGCAAAAGGTCAATGAGCACACGAAAATCACTAAGGAAGAAAAAGTGCAGGAACCGAGTAGATTGTCGGTTACTTTTTGTTCTTTGTTTTCGTCTTCTCGGCTAAGTGGTGGGCTGCGTTATCATGATTGTTTCTAGCGGCTAAGTATTTGCAGCCCTGCTACTTGATTCTTGTGACTCGAATACCAAACAAGCGACAAGTCGCAGGTAGAGCAGAGATGAAAAGACAGGGTGAATAAGAAAAGCTACTCGGGGACTCGCATGGAAACACAACTCGGCATTAAGCCAGTGTCGTTCAAATTGATTAATGTCAACATAAACCGAGTGGGCATAAAAACTGAGTAGCAAGCAAGATAAAGATAGTCTGTTACATCTGCTCCCGGCATCCCGGGGATCTGATAAGTGTTCAAGTTGATAGAAAGTGCAGGTTGCTTCAAGATGAGGAGGGGTTGTTCTCGGCGCTGGCCTTGGCTGATGTTTCCTCGGCGGCGGTCTTGGCAGCAGTTTCTTCAGTGGCGGTCGCGGTAGCTGCTCCTTCGGTGCCGGCTTGAGTGGCATCCGCTTCCGTCTGCACGGCGGCGGATTCCTCCATCTCGGCATCCTCCTGGGTGGCCGCCTGCTCGGAAGTGGCCGTGGCCACCGAGACGGGTCCTGGAGCCGAGGAGGAGCCTGAAGCGTGGCCAGGAGGAGGCACCGTGTCGTCGAGAGCAGCACCTGAGGAGGTGCCGAAGTCGAGTGGCTCGGAGTCGATGTGCGCCCCTTCGTCTTCGTCGCTACTCGCGACGACGGCGGCCTTTCCCTTCCCGGCCTTGCCCTTGGGAGATTCGAAGAAGTCACCAAGTTCTTCCTCTTCGTCATCATCTTCTTCGTCCTCGTACTCGGTGTCGGGTTCGGGGACGCCATCGATGTAGACCTCCGTCTCGGCGCATTCTGCGACATCATACGCAATCTGCTTGCGCAAGGCCACGCTCTCGGCATCCGTCTCCCACTTGGAATCATTGCGCTTCCCGCGGATGAGCTGCATGTCCAGGTTTTCATACCAGGACGCGATGCAGAGAAGCATCACGTCCGCACCAGCACGGGCTCCAGAGGCTCGCCACTTTTTCAACTCGGCCTTCACGTTCTCCAGCTTGAGGGCGAGCTCCCGCATGTTTCTCGGCTCGGGATCATGAGGCCAGAACAGCCGGTGGAGCTCAAAGCCCGCATGCATCAAATCAGTCCCGCAGCCGGCCAGCTGTTCGAAGTAACCTTTGAGCACCAGCAAGCTGTCCTCGATATCAGCCCTGGTGTCAATCGGCTCACCCAGCGAAAGGCGAACTGCTCGGGCCTTGGCTATCGTGGGCGCAGAGGTAGAATCAAGACGAGGCCAGATATCTGAAATAGCAAGTGGCAAGATCAAAAACCGAGAAAGAAAAAAGGAAGCCGAGAAGGAATAAGACCGAGAAGAAAAGGTGCAATGAAGAGAAAACTTACCGATCAGTTGGCGGCGCAGTTGCTGCAGCTTGGTTCTCCAGGACTCCTCGTTGCCAATGTGCTTTGATTGGATCTGGCGCAGGGTGTCCATCTGAGCGAAAAGATCAGCATTGGTCTTCTTCAGAGTCTCGCATTCAGCCTCGAGGGCCCTCTCCTTGGCCTTGAAAGTGGTCTCGGCCTTGGCCTTCTCGGCGATTGCCTTGTCCCTCTCGGCGCCAATCTTCACGGCATCTTGGAGTGCCTTCTGAAGCTGAACCTGCAGCTTCTCCATCTCGGTGGTGTGGTCCTTCACCAGAGTAATGGCCTGGTCGGATAGCTGCTTCTCCACCTCCACTGGCTTGACGCAATCTTGGTGCGCCTCAGCAAATGACTTATAATCTTCTGCGAAAAGATAAGATGAGGTCAGTAAACGGGCAGAGAAGAACCAAACTCAAGGTCACACCGAGTAAACAGCAAACTCACCTTCAAGTTTCTTTATGGTGGCCTCGGCGTTCGCCACGAAAGTGCGGCATTTCTCATGTTCATCCGCCAAGGCCTTTAGTTTGTCTGCAGAAAAGGAAGGGTTAGCGCATAAGAAAGCAAAAGCGGGCGTACACATAAAACGCAGAAACCGCGGAGCTAAAGGCGTACCTTGCACTTCAGCCAGCTGTTGGGTGCTGGTGGTAGCATCTTTGCTCGCGGCCTCGGCCATTGCCTTCTCCTTCTCCAGTACGGCGATACGCCTCCTGGCGATGGAGTGGTTCCAGAGAAGGATGCGGTATAAGTTGGTCCGCTTAAGAACGCTATCCTGAAAACCGAGAAGAAAATGAGTTAGGCAAAGCAGAGAAGATTCGGCCCGAGTAGGAGGCTACTCGGAGAATATCCATCTACTCGACCCAAATCTCGGGGACTGGGGGTGATGGTAAGAAAGAAGAAAGGCGAGTAGAAGAGAAGAAAATTCAACTCGGAAAAGGCAAAAAAGACTTACTGCGTAGCTCTGTTCGATATCTTCGGCGTTCTTGCGGTGCAAGAACATCTTGGCTGCGAGGGTTGCGGTATCAGTGGAGACGGACATGGGCTGGTGTCCCAGGTCGATCTTGTTCCACTCCACGCGGTAGTGGTCGATGGAGCCAAGGGTCAAGCCGTGCCACTTCTCCTCTCCGAGAACCCTGCTGTCCCACTTGGCGCTGATGTGGCCAACAGTGTCCAGTACCTGCTCAAGACCCTTGGAGGTTATTGGCTTGTCTTGGGCTCCCCGAGAAGCAATATTGACGGGTTTGTTTTGAGCTGGATCGAAGGGAGGAGTATTCCTGGCTACAACTTTCCTTCCCTTCTGAATAGCTAAAGCTTTATCTTGGGGAGGGAAGCCGATGGTGTGTTGTTGGCTAACCTCAATCATATACTCCGGGTAGCAAGGCTGACCGGCAGCGCGAGCATCAGCCGAGAGCGCAGCAGGAATCGGGCCGGAGTCGCGGATCACGAGTGCTCCGCCTGCGGATGCGCCTTGGTCTCTGGCCCTCTTCTTCGTTTGCTCCTTCTCGATTTCCTGCTTCTCGAGATCCTCGGGTTTCTTCCCGTCAGTCTTGGCCTTTGCCTTCTCGGCGACTGCTTTCTCGGCAGCTTGCTTCTCGGCCTTCTTCTGATCAGCCCTGGCTTTCTTCTGCTCGGCCTTGGCTCTCTCAGCAGCTTCTTTCTCAGCTTTGACCTTCTCGGCGGCTTCCTCCTCGGCCCTGGCCTTCTCAGCAGCCACCTTATCGGCAGTCTCCTTCTCAGAAAGGCCTTTCTTGGAACAGTAATCCCTCAGAGCATCAAGGGCCTGTTGCTTGGCTGCTCGCCCAGGAGGGCTGGATGTGTCCTTGCTCTGAGGAGACGAGGAGGAAGTTGGTGGTGTAGGGCCTTGCGCAGTTGGTGGCGTAGGGCCTTGCGCAGTTGGTGGCGCCGCAGATCCATCGCCCGGTGCAGCTCCTGGCTGAACACTACTCGGTGCGCCGCCTGGCAGTGGGTAGACATCTGCTATGGTAGCATCCGCGGCGGTGTCGTCTGTCACCAGCTGCTCGGCAGTAATGTTCTCTTGTGCAGCAGCCTTGGTGGTGGGCTGCTCCCGTTCTACTTCTGGCCGCTCAAGGGCGGCGGCGTCTTGCATTTCTTGTTCTTGGGTCTCCTCGGCGTTGCTAGCCGGAGGAGAAGGGGGTCTCTCTTCGTGAACGGCGCTATCTTGCGCTGCTGGCTCTGGTTCTGCTCCTCGAGCATCACTAGCCTGTGCATTGGTGGCAGCAGCATTGGCGGCGTCGTTCTCGTCGTCAACAAGGTCGATCAGGGGTACTGCTGTCTCCCTGCCTTGGTCGGACGCAAAGGCTGCGTTCGCATCCATGGCAGGACTGCAGAGAAGAAAGAAGTCAGGGATTGGAAGAAGATCTGGGAGAAAACAGTATTACGCGAGAAGGAGGGCAAACGAGAAGAGAACTCACGCAGTGGTGGATTTAAGCTGTCGTCGGGGTTTCTTTACAGTAACCTTCTTCTTCTTCTCGGCGGCCTCCTCCTTCTCGGCGAGCTTCTTCTTCTTGGCTGGAGGTGCCTGTACTTCGCTGCCGGTCCGCTTGCGGGTTTCGGGAGGGGCAGTAGACAGAGGTTGGACGACAAGGGGCGCATCGCCCTCGTTCTCGCCCTCATCCTCGTCGTCCTTCTCCGCAGCGGCCTCATCTGAGAAATTCAAAAGAGAAGAAGGAAGAATCAGGAACAGCAATGCAAGGGGTTGGTGTTTCTCAGAAGCAAACAAGATGAAAATAACAATACCGTGAGAGCCTTCATCCGACCAAGTGCGGAGAGCATCGCGCTTGTCAGGAACGGGGCTGCTCTGTTCCGCGTCATCAGAGGGCAGCATGTCATCCTCCTCGCGATCGGCGAACCAGTTGTCCTCGAAAACTTCGCGACTCTCAATCAACTGTCGAGTAAGAGTCTGAAAGACAGAGAAGGATCATAAATCAACCGAGTATCAGGATGGAACTCTACTCGGATAGGCGTGCAAACACAAAGCACACTAAGCCTATGCAGTTTTCTAAGTATTCTACTCGGATAGGCGTGCAAACACGAAGCACACTAAGCCTATGCAGTTTTCTATGTGTTCTACCCGGATAGGCGTGCAAACACAAAGCATACTAAGCCTAAGCGCGAGTCGACTAAGTGCCCTACTCGGTGCACCAGGTGATTGCTAGTCGGGGCGGAAAGGGAGGTTATCTACTCGGGAAGCAGAGGCGAAAGCAGAGTAGGAACAACGTACCCGGGCAATCGGTTGCGTGCGGCTGTACGGGACGAAACCATACCGCCACTTCTCGCTAAGGCTTGTCTTCAGAATGTTCTTGGCATGATAGGCAACGTCGACGTCGTCGATTTCGACGGTGGTGGTCCTGGTGCAGTCGCGAGGGCCTCCCATGTAACACATGAGATGGCAACGCTCCTGCAGAGGGAGCACTCGGCGCTTGATCCAGCACACCACCGGGTCGTCGTTCTTGAGGCCCAATTTCTTCAGCTCGCCGAGTCTGTCTTCTATCTCGACGGCGATTTCGTCGATGGTGGGCTTCTCCTTCCAGTTCGACCCGAGTGGAGCACGATTCCTCCAAGCGGGCAGGTTGATTCGATCATCAACCGCACCTCCTTCCGTGGCGGGGACATTCTTGACGTAGAAGAACGACTGCTGCCACATTCGGCAGGAATCCAGCCCCTGGATGCGGGGATGATTCGTCCCGGTCCGCTGCACCATCATGGCACAGCCCGTGTCGGTGGCGCGGCCGATGCCTGCGGCGTCTTTCTTCCCGACTGACTGCTGGCGAAGATTGAAATACCTGAGCCACGTATCAGTCGTGGGCCTGATGCCGAGGAAAGCCTCGCAGACCACCGCATGGTAGGCGAGGAAGACGACCGCGTTGGGCGGCAGATGATGCATCTGCAGCCCGAAGTGGTCGAGGAATTTGCGCAGGAAGTCGGAGGCGGGCAGTCCAAAGCCGCGCTCGAAGTGCGACATGAAGACCACCCGCTCGCCGTCCCGTGGAGCTGGCACAACCTCGTCGTCGGGTGCCCGGCACTCCACGCCGGGGGGAACCCTTCTGCTGGTCACGAGCCAGGCGAGATTGGCCTTGGTGACGGAGGAACCCGCCCAGCTAGCCTTGGCCATCGTTGCGAGTGGGAGGAGTGGATGATTTTCGAGTGGAGTTGCTCGGTGGAGAGAGTCCGCGGCGGCGCGGAAGCTTGCGCGGCGGCGGAGGGCTCGGTGGCGAAGAAGAACAAGAGGCAGAAGGGGAAAAGTGCAGGGAAGGGGAAAAGGAAGTTACCGCGGGGGTATTTATATCTCCCTCGCGAGATTACCGTTACCACCGCGGTAGTGGGATCGACTGTGGCGTATGGTGGGTCCTGTGGCCGGCTAGAAACGCACACAAGCGCGGGCTGCGCGCGTAACGGCCGCATTTGATCCCACCATCAGATCGTGGCCAGTAATTGCGCGTGATGGGACATGACGGCCGGTGGGCCCACAGCGTGAAAACTGGACACGTGGCGTCGTGTCCTGGGCAACCAAACGACGAGGTCGTGGATGCTTGACACGTGGGCAGTGCCTGCGTGAAGGGCTGGATGTTGCTCTGCGCTGCAGAGGCTCAGTTCGCGAAATTTCGCTAAGTCTTTGTACTCGGTTACAGAGTAGAAAGCAAGTGCTACTCGGAAGAGAGGAAACTCAAGGTACTTTCCGGATAGCTACTCGGAGGACCTACTCGGCATCTTGAGGTTCGATGGCTGAGATGCAAAGGCTGGTTTTAAGCTGGCAGAGCCTAGTGAACAAGTTCGCAAGACTCAACCAGCTTCGGGGACTGCTGTCGGGGGGTTACCCCCGAGTAGGGTAAAGACAGGTGGTAAAGGCCGCTTACAGAAGAGAGGTTTGGTCGAGTAGCCGACTACCGGGTACTCGCTACCCGGTCGACTGCTACTCGGTCTCACCTCAAGATAACCAGAAGGAGATATCAATCAAGTTCTGCCCTGACGAGTAGAAGGTTTGGCCCGAGTACAATTGGCGGGAACCTTTGGCGGGAAACTACTCGGGCAGGAAGTCAAAGGAGCCGTTCTGACACAGGATCCCGCGTATCCTGGGTCCGTACTTGGCAGCATTCGAACTACTGTTCACGTGGGGACGGCCTGCCTGACAGTGACAGCATGGAAGCAGTCGGTGGCAGGATAAGGGGGGCCTACTCTGTGCCTAGGTACAGTGATACCAGTCTGTCCCCTAGTTTTGCCCAACGACTTTACAGAAGCAGCCAAGATCAACGACCAAAGCTGTCAGCGGGTACTCGGAGAAAGGACAGTGTGCACACTATGTCGACACTTGTCTAGGATTTGGACGTATCCGGCTGGGCACCGTGTATATAAGGTGCCCCGCCGCCTCCTGCGCGAGGCATGCTCCCATAGATGCTCTCAGAGGTTCGTTCGGAAACCCTAGAAACCCTAAGTTCTTAACCTAGCTCTACTCGGAGAGGAGAGAGAGGCTACTCGGTAGTGATACCATTTGTACTGTGGCTACTCGGAGAGACATCGTAATACATAGAGAAAGGCAGGAGTAGGGGTTTTACCTCCTCACGAGGGCCCTGAACCTGGGTATATCGTGTTGTTTGTGTTGTGTGGATCTTACCTCACGCGGCTACACGTCGCGTGATCCCTCCCCGGAGACCTCCAGCGTCCATCGTCCCCACATCTTTAGCCATCCTATGGCATCTGCCGTGACACCACCACGACACTTGTTGTCCACCATTGCATGCTTGTTTTCCACCTTTAGCTCCTTGAGCTCTTGTGGTAAGCTGAACATGGTGAAAGTGCAATATGGTCAACTAGAGGGGGGGTGAATAGGTGACCTACAAATTTTACTCCTTTTTCACTTTTAATGGGGCTTTTACGAAAGTAAATGCTTGATTACCTAAATGTGCAACTAAGTGAAAACCCTAGGTGATAAGAAGCAAGTAGCAGCGGAAATATAGGAACGGTACAAGATGACAACAAGTGAAAACACGGAGACAAGGATATGTTTCCCGTAGTTCCTTCTTAAAAGAAGTACGTCTACGTTGGAGAGGTGGGGAGCCACCTAGGCGCTCCTCAATAGCACGGATGTGCACACCTTGTTCTCCTTGAGCTTCTCCGGTGAGGGAGATTCTCGTTTCCACTATGAGGTCGACTTGAAGGCGTTGACCAAACCTTTACAAGGGGTTGAGGCTACTCCACAAGTGAGATGGAGGCTCTCAACAATCGGAGCTTCTTGCTACAAGGTGGAAGCTACAAGCACTAGGGTTTCCCTTGGATGACAAAGCAACCAAGAGATTACAAGATCCCAAGAGTTGTGGTGTGGGTACACACGTTTTGGCTTGGTGGAAAGGTAGATCTAGACCTCCTCCATGAGATCCTTGAAGGGCATCGAGTTTGGTTGGAGGAGGAGGGAGATCGGGGCGATTTGAGCTCTACAACAATGGAGGAGAGAGAGGAATGGACGAGCTATCTATCTAGAGGAAGAAGACAACTATTTATAGGCTCCTCCAAAATCTGACCGTTGCAGTCCTGCGGGACCGGAAATTTCCGGGCTAAAGGCCGGAATATTCCGGTCGGAATTGGCCGGATAATTGAAAAGTCCGGGGGGCGGATATTTGAAATATCCGGGGGCGGAATTTTCCGCCCCAATACTCCGCCCCCATCTCTGTGCGCAGGCACCAACACATTGATGAAAAACTGCTAAGGACCAAGGGCCGGATTTTTGCTACGGAAATTTCCGGGGCAAATTTCCGCCCAACCTTCTGTGCGCGGGCATCAACTTCTGATAGAAAAATGGCTAAGGACTTTGATGCCCGGAATATTGAAATATCCGGGGGCGGATAATTGAAATGTCCGGGCCCGGAAATTTCCGGACTGAATTTCCGCCCCCATCTCTGTGCGCGGTCAATGCGAAGAAGACCAAATTCTGCTAAGTTCTTGAAGGCCGGATTTTTGGCCCGGAAATTTCCGGGGCAAATTTCCGCCCTGGCTTCTGTGCGCGGGCAGGAAAATACTTAGTCGTTTTCGTGGAGGCCAGAAGAGTGGCCGGAAATTTCCGGCGAGGGGCCGGATAATCCGCCCCATAGGATCCGGAATTTCCGCCCTGTATACTGAAAAATCCGGTGGCTGAATTTCCACAATAGTGATCTTCTCTTTGATCTTTTGACGCGGATATATCGATGATCATCTAGGGTAATAGCTGCACAGGCTGAACCACATTGTTAGATAGGAGATATCCGTGTTAGCATCATCACCAAAATCATTAGAGGGATCATGAGCTTTCAATCTCCCCCTTTTTGGTGAATGATGACAACACGGGTATTTGCAGGGAATAAAGCTAACAATGCAGAATATAGAAACATCACACATAGCATATATAGGAGACATGCCTCCCAATAATAATAGTTCAACACAAACGACGAGTACGGTAGAACGGAGTTTGAAAAAGACGCACGAAAAACGGAAAGAGCAACGAAGAACAAACGAAAAAACCCTCCCAAGCAAATCCCCACGATCATCTAATTCTTCTCCCCCTTTGGCATCAAGACACCAAAAAGAGAAAAGAGATAGCTACGTCCCATGGAGCACACTCTAGGCCTGGGTGTCCTCGTCGTCCTCTTCAGCTTCACTGTCGGTGGCAGTCTCCATGTCCTCATCTTCATCAACACCAATATCCCAGTCAACATCACGGTTGTTCCAGTTCCTGTAGGCAACCCGAGGAGGAGGAAGTGGTGGCACAGAGGGAGTCTTGAGTGCAGTCATGATGTGATGCTGATTCTCTAAGATGGTGCGGCGTTCCACATAGGCTGCGTAGTTCTCCTTGTGGAGGCAAACAGTCAAGCTGAGCACCTTCTCAACAGCACGAGCAAGCCACGAGCGCTTCTTCTTTCCAGGAGTAGGAGGACGCATGCGAGCATCCCTGTGGCCCTGTCCAGATCCACCAACATCATGAGCGGCCTGCTGAGTATGAGCAGACTTCTTGTAGAGGTTAACATCCTTGTGATCCTCACAGTCCAACTCCAAGTCTTCTCGGAGCGCCTCAGGATAGCGTGCCTTGATGAGCTTCATGATATAGGGGGCATATGGTGGCACCTTGCGATGGAAGAGAGCATAGTGGATCTCATTGAAAATGAAGTCCATGACATCAACCCTGTGAGCCTCCATATCAGTCATATCAGTCTCAGAGAAGGTCAAGAAGGCATGGTGCATAAGGTTGACCAATCCACCACGAATAGCATCATTGTTTCCCGCGCTTGGAGCAATGGACTCCCTGAACATGCGCAGGAGAATATCATAGACTGCAAAGAGGCCTTTAGCCGAACCAACTGTGCCTCGAGGACCATAGAGCTCAGCAAGCCTGTTCTTCTGGTACTCTTCCCCATGAATGTGCATACGGTGGCCCTGAGGAGTGTTGAGGCCAGCAAACGGATAGGCAAGAACAGTGGCAAAGTCATGGAAGTTTGCAGTGAGTAGGTGAGGGCCAGACATCCAGGACATCCCAATATCTTCAGAATCATCAATGACAAGAGTAGCAAAGAACTGCTGGATGTAGGTGGTGTTGTATGAGCAACGAGTCTCCATAAGTTGACGCAGACCAAGGACCTCCACAAGCTGAACAGAGTTGTTGAAGTACTCGGGGTTGGCAGCCAGATGAGCAAAATTGATAACCTTCATGGGGCAAACAGGTTTGCTCATAACGGTGTAGACCTGCTTGAAGAGAGTCTCCTGCTCGACGTGCCAAAAGCACGAGTCAATCGTGGGGTCCTGAGGACCCTCCGTGTACCAAGCCTTCTTGCGCCATTCCGAAAAGTCAGCAATGGGCATAGTGCCCACATTGAGAGGTGCCTTGCCTTGCTGCCTACCAGCTCTGCGAGCAGCCCGATCAGCCTCACGTTGTAGCTCATATGCTCGCTGAGCATCTCGTTCACGCCGGCGAGTTTCATTGTCTTCTACAAAGGTTCCCTCCTCATTTTCTGTCAGATGACGGAGGCGTTTGCGGGAACTGAGCAGCTTGCCAGACCTAGAGGTGGAACCATCTGCGAGAAAAGCAAAAGAAAGCCAAAGAAAAAAGCAAACAAACATCAAAAACGGGGGCTCACGAAATGAGGAATGGAATTGGGGAGTTCTGGTGTAGAGTCAGTATAGGCCGGAAATTCCGGTCATGGAGACGGAAATTCCGGAGGACGGAAATTCCGGCCTCAGGGCAAATTTCCGGGGTGCGGAAATTCCGGCCCTGGGCGGAAATTTCCGGCCTGCGGGATTTTCGAATCCAGATCTGAATCTGGGCCTATAACGAATCTGGAACGAGGGATCTAGTACGAGGATGAATATATGGTGTGTTGTGTGAACAAGGCACCATGCTAGAACAGGAACAAACCCTAGATTGTGATAATGCATCTACTCAACCCAAAATTTGCAGAGAAAACGAACACGTACCGGGATCCATGGAGGAAGGGACGTGCGGTTTCTTAATCCGCAAAGGAAGAGGAGAGGCAGAGGAGGGAGGCAAAGGGGCCTCCCGGAAGGCTCGGAGGCGGCGGCGGCTGGCTGGGGCGAGTGGAGAGACGAGGGGAGGAAACAGTGCGGAACCGTCTCCTCCCGTCGCCCTTATATAGCCCCAGACCAAGGGCACCGGAAATTTCCGGTGTTAATACCGGATATTCCGGACCCCGGAGATTTGGGCCGGAATATTCCGCCCAAATATCCGGTGTGCCTTCTGTGAGCGGGCACGCTGGATAGTTGGGGGATTTATTCGAGTCCAAATCTCCCTCCGGAAATTTCCGTGGCGTAAAGCACGGAATATTCCGGTCCCCCGGAATTTTGTGCCGGAAATTTCCGCTGAAATTTCCGGTGTGCCTTCTGCGAGCGGGCACATCGGAAGTTAGAGAAATTTCTGGGACAAACGTCTGTGGGCCAGAATATTCCGGTCCTGGGCCGGAATTTCCGGAGTGCCAATGCCATCCGAGTTTGTGGAAGATAGATCAAATCGTGAGCCTCCAAAGATGCAAAAAGACACAACCTACTCAAAAGCACAAGAAAAACAGCAACTAAGAAATCCAAAGAAAATGTTGGTGGCTGAAGCCACCGTGTTTGAGTGATACCAAGGAGCCGCGAAGATGTATCTTGGACTCAAAAGTATAACTCACGTTGAAAGCACAATAAGTCACATATTGACTAGATATGCATGACGTTTTGGTTGTTTTACGCATGATAGGTGGAGTGTTGGTCCATGAGTTGAACTACGCTCCCCCTATGTCCATGCCTACATCTAGACTAGATAGCATACATAATGAAGGTACTTATGCAAGGGTTCAAGAGAAGTTAGACGCATCGATCACATTTAGTTCATTCCTCAAACCCCGAAATCTTGGTTCGTCAAGGGCCTTCGTGAAGATATCCGCGAGTTGATCCTTGGTCGCAACATAGGAGAGGTCAATATCACCCTTCTCAACATGATCCCGAATGAAGTGATGCCGTATCTCAATGTGCTTCGTCTTGGAGTGAAGAACGGGATTGTAGGCCATCTTGATGGCACTCTCATTGTCGCACAAGAGAGGAACGTTGTCGAAGATGATGCCATAATCTCTCAATGTTTTCCGCATCCAAAGTAATTGAGCACAACAACTCGCCGCGGAGATGTATTCGGCCTCAGTGGTGGAGAGAGCAATGCAGTTTTGCTTTTTGGAAGACCAACACACCAATGAGCGGCCAAGAAATTGACAACTTCCGGATGTAGATTTCCTATCCGTCTTCTCTCCCGCATAGTCCGCATCCGAATACCCGATGAGCTGAAAGCTTGAACCCTTGGGATACCAAAGACCAAAGTTTGGGGTATGAACTAAATATCGAAAGATACGCTTAACCGCTTCAAGATGACTTTGTCTTGGGGAGGCTTGAAACCTTGCACATTTACCAACGCTATACATAATATCGGGTCTAGATGCACAAAGGTAAAGCAAAGAGCCAATCATGGAGCGGTATACCTTTTGATCTACCTCTTTACCATTCGGATCGGGTTTCAAATCAACCGTCGTGGACATGGGAGTCTTCATAGGTTTAGCATCATGCATATTGAATCGCTTGAGCATATCTTGAGTATACTTGGCTTGTTTGATGAATGTGCCTTCGGGATGTTGCTTGATCTCAAAGCCAAGAAAATACTCCAATTCTCCCATCATAGACATCTCGAACTTGTCCGTCATAAGCTTGCAAAACTCATCATTGAATGCAACGTTAGTGGAACCAAAGATGATATCATCCACATAGAGTTGGCATATGAACAAGTCGCCTCCGACCTTTTTGGTGAAAAGGGTGGGATCGATTAAACCAACATTGAACCCACGATCTACCAAAAACTCTTTAAGGTGCTCGTACCACGCACGTGGAGCTTGTTTAAGCCCATATAGCGCCTTATCGAGTTTGTAGACATGATCGGGGTGGTTGGGATCTTCGAAACCCGGAGGTTGCTTGACATAAACCAACTCATGGATGGGACCATTCAAAAAAGCACTTTTAACATCCATTTGTTGCAATTTGAAGTTATGATGAGATGCATATGCAAGTAAGATGCGAATAGATTCAAGACGAGCAACAGGAGCGAATGTTTCACCGAAATCGACACCTTCGACTTGAGAGAAGCCTTGAGCAACCAATCTAGCCTTGTTGCGAATGACGATGCCGTCCTTGTCTTGTTTGTTCTTGAAGATCCACTTAGTGCCGATGACGTTCTTGCAATCTTTGGGCCTTGGTACCAATTTCCACACTTTGTTGCGCTCGAAATTGTTGAGTTCATCGTGCATAGCTTCAAGCCAATCTTGATCTTCAAGAGCTTCATAGACCTTCTTTGGCTCAATGTGCGAGACAAATGCATGTGCTTTGCTAAAGTCCGCTAGTTGCCTCCTTGTGACGACCCTTCCACGAACTTGTCCAAGAATCATATCCTCCGTATGGCCGGCACGAGCAAGATTATCGAGCCTTCTCTTTGCTCTACGAGCTAGCATCTCCTCCAAAGTTTCCTTGGATAGGACTTGATCATCACCTTCATCATCGGAGACATGTCCACCTTGGTCTTGATCATTGATGGGAGGTGGATCCCTAACGTGATGAGTTGCATCATCACCATGTGTATCTTGTTCTTCATTATGAGCTTGGCCTTCATCATGAGCTTGGCCTTGATTGTTTGCTTGGCCTAGTGGTGAGGCATGAGGGCTTGGTGCATCTTGTTGGGTAGCATGGTTATCAATGGATGTAGTCAATGGCTCCACTTGAGTAGAGCATAGTCCTTCTCCCTCCGTCATCCGGTTTTCCTCAATGGGGATTATTTCACCAATCCACATTCTTCTTATGACGATGGGAGGAATTGCATCTCCTACAATACCATGATCTATACGGCCCCCTTGGGACCCATTATCCTCATCGAACACCACGTCTATAGCTTCTTCAACTTGTCCGGTGGATTTGTTGTAGACTCTATAGGCGTGAGAGTTTGTGGCATAACCAACAAAGATACCCTCATAGGATTTAGTCTCGAACTTTGACAAGCGTTTCCCTCTTTTGCGAATGAAGCATTTGCATCCAAAGACCTTGAAGTATGAAACGTCCGGCTTCTTGCCCGTGAGAATCTCATAGGGGGTCTTGTTCAAAATCTTGCGGAGATATAATCGGTTGCTAGCATGACAAGCGGTGGAGACGGCCTCGGCCCAAAAGTTGTAAGGAGAAGAGAACTCCGCAATCATGGTACGAGCCGCATCCATAAGAGTCCGATTCTTTCTCTCCGCCACACCATTTTGTTGAGGAGTGTAGGGAGTGGAATATTGATGAGCAATGCCTTCCTCACTAAGAAATCCCTCAACGGTGTAGTTCTTGAACTCGGATCCATTATCACTCCGGATAGCCATGATGCTCGTATTATGTTGTCTTTCCACCAAAGTGATGAATTCGATGACCCGCTTTTGAGTCTCACTCTTTCTCTTGAAGAAGTACACCCAACAATATCGTGAGTAATCATCTACAATCACCAAGCAATACTTTTTGCCTCCAAGACTATCATATGATAGAGGACCAAAGAGGTCCAAGTGAATGAGCTCGAGGATTCTTGATGTAGTGATGTTCGTCTTGGTGGGATGTGCTTCTCCATGTTGCTTTCCTAGAACGCAAGAGCTACACACACGATCTTTGGCAAACTTAGCATTTGTTAGTCCTAGAACGTGATTGCCACTTTGAAGGTCATGCAACGTCCTCATATTGGTGTGGGCTAACCGGCGATGCCATAGCCAACCCACATCAACTTTAGCCATTAGGCATGTCGCGGCACACGTGTCTCCTTTGGAGAAGTCCACTACATACATGCCGTTCTCGACATGCCCAACAAAGGCTACTTTAAGAGTCGTTTCCCAAGTGACAATCACATTCTCCTTATTAAAGAAAGAGGTAAAACCACTTTTAGCAAGTTGAAGAACCGAGATGAGATTGTAGCCAAGGGACTCAACAAGAAGAACATTCTCAATTGACAAGTCATTTGAGATTGCTACCTTGCCTCGTCCCAATACCTTTAGTTCGGAGTTGTCACCAATAGTGACGCAATTGAGATGAGGTAGTGGAGGATGAATATCACTCATTGCGTCATTGCTTCCGGTCATATGTTGGGATGCACCACTATCCACCGTCCATTTGCTCGTACCGGAAGCACTTCCCTACAATAGATTAGTTGCTTGATTTAGGGACCCATCTTTGAATGGGTCCTCTCATGTTAGTGACAAGGGTCTTAGGAACCCAAATACTCCAATGATAATCGTCACCATAAGAAGTACCAACATATTTAGCATATACATGACCATCTCTAGATTTCATAAGAACATAAGATGGATTATATTTCCCGGCAAAGTTATTGTGAGTGGTGCTCCCCCTAGAGGTCTCACCACCCACAATGGTGTTGGTCTCCTTCCCTTTGGTCACCTCTCCCTCTTTCACAAATCTTACTTCTTGTGAGGAGGAGGTGACTCTCTTCTTGTTCTTCTTCTTGTACTTCTTCTTTGACTTGGCAATATAGCCAAGTCCCTCCTTTCCATTGTTGGCATGATGAGAAGCAATCTCATGGAAACTCTTCTCATTTCCTACAAGATTAGTTGTACCACAAGCATTGCTAGACAAGACATTCAAGCTAGAAAGTGAAGTGGATACTACTTGCTTGTTTGATTGTTGAGCTAGAAGATTGTCACGAGATTTGGTTAACTTGTCATGAATTTCCTTAAGAGACATGAACTCTTTTTCAAGTTTTTCATAACGAGTACCAAGTTCCTCGTGAGCAATTCCTAGCTTTAATTCTTCATGCTCAAGAGTTTTAATTAAGGCAAGAGATTGTGCATTTTCCTTCCTAAGCTTAGAGACACTCATGGCAAAGTTTTCTTCAAGACAAGACAATTTCTCCTCAAGTGAGGCACGAATGGAACGCTCATTATCAAGAGCTTTTTCAAGCTCTTGCTCATTGCAAGTATGACCTCCATGGCTTTCTAAGGTCATGATGATCTCCTCCTTTTCATCAACAAGAGAGTTAGCCTCATCAAGTTGCCTCAAAAGGGAGTTCACCTTTTCCTTAGTCTCACCCTTAAGGCTAGATAGCCATAAGCTTAACTCATTAGACTCACTATCCTCCTCACAAGCATTTTCAACACAATCCAATAGCGAAGGAGGGTTAGTGACAATGGTCTTAGAGTTGGGAGAGCATACCGAAGTGGCTTTTGCCATAAGACATGTAGGTCGGGTAGCCACATTCTCATTGGGGGATTCGAATAGAGAGATCGAAGGTGATGATGCGGTGGCCTTGGCGATGTGAGCAACTCCAACCACCTCATCTTCTCCTTCATCTCCGGAGATGTAAGTCTCAAGAACCGCCCCTTCTTGTACGTAGAGAGCTCTCGGAACCTTCCTTGCAAAGTTCTTGTTTTGAGGAGGCTTGGTCTTGTTCTTGCGAATGAGCTTGCCTTCGTTCTCTTCTCTTGGCTCAAAGGGGCACTCCTTCACGAAGTGGTTAGCGCTACCACAATTATAGCATGTCCTTGATCGCTCCCCCTTCTTCTTGTAGTTCTTGTTTCGTGGAGGCCTTGGAGATCCGGTCTTGTGAGCTTCCCATCTCTTCCAATATCCATGCATAGCAAGGGCAATGCACTTGTGAGCTCCTGTGTAAGTATCTTCATAGTCTTCCTCATCATCATCATCTTCTTCACTTTCATCGACTCGAGCCATTGCTTTTGACTTTAATGCAAGGTTGGGAGACTTTCCCATCCCTCTAGAGCGAGCTAGAGCATCATCCGCACTCTTGTGAGAGAGAGAGATTGCGATGAACTCACTAAGAACACCTATGGAGTTGAGAGTATTGTAGTCCGCTCTTGTCCGGATGCTAGTGGCGAGATTCTTCTCGAAGGGTGTGATAGCCTTGACAAACTTCCTCTTTATCCATTCATCCGTGATCTCTTCCTTGCCAAAGTATCTCAGTTGATTGGAGAGAGTGACAACTCGTCTATAGAGCTCTTCAGGAGTCTCATCCTCTTGCATAACAAAGTTCTCGGAGTTGTCAATGGCCACATCATACTTGGAGGACTGAATACTAGCATTTCCTTGAAACAAGGTATCAAGTTTGTCCCAAGCTTCCTTGGCGGTCTTGCAACCGCGAATGTGAGTGAGATGCTCCCTTGGGAGAGCCTTCTGGATAATAACAAGAGCAGTTTTGTTGAGTTGAGATTCAACATCCTCCCTTGGAGTCAAGTTGCTTGGATCATGAGGATGAAACCCATGGATCACGCTTCTCCACAATGCCGTACACGATCCTGAAATGTGAGATTCCATTTCAAACTTCCAAGAGGAAAATTCGTTAGTGTTAAGGATGGGTGGAACTCCAACATTAAGGATGTGTGGCATGGAAACGATTGGGTGGATGGAATCATAGTTTTGCGGTGGTGGAACTTTTGAATTGGACCCCGAACCATTAGCCGTTTGAGACTTGGAGCCACCGTCACTCTCCTTAGCTTTGGCTTTAGCCTTTTGTGCGGCTTTAGCCTTAGCTTTGGCAATGTTTGCTTCGATTTCGGAAATGTCCGGATTTGTTTCCTCATCCGAACTATCCTCGTCGGTGACATGGGGAGAGTGGGACGGCTCCTTGGTTCTACCCATCATGTTCTCCAACATCTTCTTGATGGAGGAGACCTCCGAGCCCACACTAGAGCTAACCTTCGACAATTGGGTTTGTATGGTACAAACCGTTGTCTCAAGGTTGGCTATAGTGTCGGCCATTTTGGAGAGCTCCTCCTTAGAAGTTTCGGGAACATCCCCGTTGACCATGATTACTCTTAGGCGGTTAAGCCCGATACAAGAGCCGAGGCTCTGATACCAATTGAAAGTGCAATATGGTCAACTAGAGGGGGGGGTGAATAGGTGACCTACAAATTTTACTCCTTTTTCACTTTTAATGGGGCTTTTACGAAAGTAAATGATTGATTACCTAAATGTGCAACTAAGTGAAAACCCTAGGTGATAAGAAGCAAGTAGCAGCGGAAATATAGGAACGGTACAAGATGACAACAAGTGAAAACACGGAGACAAGGATATGTTTCCCGTAGTTCCTTCTTAAAAGAAGTACGTCTACGTTGGAGAGGTGGGGAGCCACCTAGGCGCTCCTCAATAGCACGGATGTGCACACCTTGTTCTCCTTGAGCTTCTCCGGTGAGGGAGATTCTCGTTTCCACTATGAGGTCGACTTGAAGGCGTTGACCAAACCTTTACAAGGGGTTGAGGCTACTCCACAAGTGAGATGGAGGCTCTCAACAATCGGAGCTTCTTGCTACAAGGTGGAAGCTACAAGCACTAGGGTTTCCCTTGGATGACAAAGCAACCAAGAGATTACAAGATCCCAAGAGTTGTGGTGTGGGTACACACGTTTTGGCTTGGTGGAAAGGTAGATCTAGACCTCCTCCATGAGATCCTTGAAGGGCATCGAGTTTGGTTGGAGGAGGAGGGAGATCGGGGCGATTTGAGCTCTACAACAATGGAGGAGAGAGAGGAATGGACGAGCTATCTATCTAGAGGAAGAAGACAGCTATTTATAGGCTCCTCCAAAATCTGACCGTTGCAGTCCTGCGGGACCGGAAATTTCCGGGCTAAAGGCCGGAATATTCCGGTCGGAATTGGCCGGATAATTGAAAAGTCCGGGGGGCGGATATTTGAAATATCCGGGGGCGGAATTTTCCGCCCCAATACTCCGCCCCCATCTCTGTGCGCAGGCACCAACACATTGATGAAAAACTGCTAAGGACCAAGGGCCGGATTTTTGCTACGGAAATTTCCGGGGCAAATTTCCGCCCAACCTTCTGTGCGCGGGCATCAACTTCTGATAGAAAAATGGCTAAGGACTTTGATGCCCGGAATATTGAAATATCCGGGGGGCGGATAATTGAAATGTCCGGGCCCGGAAATTTCCGGACTGAATTTCCGCCCCCATCTCTGTGCGCGGGCAATGCGAAGAAGACCAAATTCTGCTAAGTTCTTGAAGGCCGGATTTTTGGCCCGGAAATTTCCGGGGCAAATTTCCGCCCTGGCTTCTGTGCGCGGGCAGGAAAATACTTAGTCGTTTTCGTGGAGGCCAGAAGAGTGGCCGGAAATTTCCGGCGAGGGGCCGGATAATCCGCCCCATAGGATCCGGAATTTCCGCCCTGTATACTGAAAAATCCGGTGGCTGAATTTCCACAATAGTGATCTTCTCTTTGATCTTTTGACGCGGATATATCGATGATCATCTAGGGTAATAGCTGCACAGGCTGAACCACATTGTTAGATAGGAGATATCCGTGTTAGCATCATCACCAAAATCATTAGAGGGATCATGAGCTTTCACATGGAAGAAACAAAAAGTACAACGTGTATGCACAATATATGTATCTATAATGGGGTGCATCAGTTTTATGGACATGATATAAATTCTCATATGTCATGAGGTAACGAAATTTGCATGTATTTAGCACAAAATTGTCACATGAAAACAAATAGCATCTCATCAAATAGCAATCACAATTGAAGGTATAAGTGAAGCTCATATAATCATGATCGTAAGGAGAAATATCTATGTATAAATTCTTATTGTTTAGTATCAAATCAATTATTCTCACAGAAGATCGATGATCAAATTTGGTGGTAGTTGTACACTCAAATGTTGTAACATGTTTATTATCTTTATCATGTAAATTACAAATCAATTTGCAAATATAAGTGAAGTATAAATCAGTAGCATATGTATTTATCAAGTTTTGTGGCAAACCATACATATGTGTAAAATCATGCTTAGATTTAGCAATTTCTAAACCACCCAACCGAGGTAACACAATGTTTAATTCAGCAATTCTATCACAAGTAATACATATGTGATCCACCATAAAAATTGCATTCATGTTATAGTCACCAACCAAATTAAAAGTGAAACAAGTAGCATAGGTGCTAGAATTGACATACGAAATTTCAGAAATCCTATTCATAGCACATAGCACAGTAATTAGTTCATGTAACATGATGGAATACACACTATTAACATGTGGTATTTTAGCAAGCACTTCTTTATTTGTAATCAATACCACATGCTCAAAATTAGAAAATTTCAAATTATCACATGGCGGTGAACTATATGTGCTTGTCAACTCACAAGAATCAACTAGCAAATTAGTAGACTCACAAAAATTTGTACTTGCAAGTTGTAGCTCGAACTCAGCACCAATATCAATAGCATCCTCCTCAGATTTAGTAGGCGCTGACTCATCTTTCTCAGATGGTGTTGCAGGTTGTATTTGAGGAGGCTCCCTTTCTTCAAAAGCAACCTGCATATCACAAGAAAAAATACTAGGCACAATGGCATGCTCCTCCAATGTATGTGGGGGTGCTTCAGGTTGTACTATAGGCTCAATTTCTTCAAAAGTAACTTGCACATCACAAGAAACAACACTAGGAGTATATATGATTACATTAGTAGAAACAGCCTTACATGTCTTCTTAATATCTACAATTCCCATGACTAAATGCTCAATTCTTTGCATTTCTTCCTTTATTTTTTCAAGCACTGGAAGTATAGGTGCACATAAATTTCGATTCATAACCTGTTGCAATATTCTATGTGATGCATGTATCATCCAATTTTTTTATTGTTCCAAAAGTATTGTAATGAGGATACTTGCTAAGAAAATCAACCTTAAATCTATTGCACTAGTTTTCACTCAACAAAAGATGACAACAGATAAATGCTCTAGGAATTACTTCACACCAAAGTTTTTTCGTATGACCATTAGTGGTTAAGGGAAGAGAAACACCAATAGTAATATGAACTGCATCATCATTAGTAGTTAATATAAATGGTTGCCGAAGTTTCGGTGGAACCAACTGTAATTTTTCAACAATCTCAATACTAACAAAATCACACTTTGTACCCTTATCAAGGGTAATAGCAGCATGTCTACCTTTGATGTCCGCGGTAAAGTGGAACAAGCCTGACGCAGGTATCCCACTAGAATCCTCTTCCCAGAATGTATCACTACAAAAAGAATACAATGGTAATGGCTTTTCTATGACAGAAGCAACAATTGTTAGTACAGATAAATATATGGCAGTATGTATATGGTGGAACTCTCACAACTCACTCAAAACCAACAAAGAAAGGCGTATCTTACCGCTCCAAAGTGAATAGAGAACACTCACCAACAAGTAGTAGTAACACGTGTACGGATGTGAAAACGAGAATACCCGAGATTTTAGCTATCACAAGACAAACAAGATATATGGTGGGGTTTGGTTTGGATACCTAACAACACCAAAATAACAACTCTTTTTTGCTGTCCAATGTGATATAAAAAACTCGAGAAACACACACGTGGAGATAAATGGGGCAATGCAACTATAGGGATGAGCAGAAAATTATGATGTATGTCCAGAGTATAGCTCATGTTGCAATGCACCGGAAATACACTAGTTACAGCTCTTAGAAAAAGGCACAAGATTGCTCAAAGAAGTAGTGCAAACAACATGTAAAACAACTCCAAACTTGTGGCAAATATCACCAATTTTCAAACCTGTTTTCTCTTTTATTTTTTTGTTTTTTATATTTGACTTTTCACTCTTTTGGGCCAATATATATTGATACTTTTCACGGGCACTGTAGCTATAGTAAAAAACTTTTTTCTCTCATCTTCGCTTTGGCAACAAATATCGCACAATAGAGCAAAATTTTCCAGAAAACACCACCGTGCAACAATCAACTGAGCAGCCTGTGAGCACAAAATTGAGCTAGTATTTTATAGGTATGCTCCTAAAAATATAATTAGTTAGGCCGTGTCTATGTGTCACAAAGGATACGGAGCGGAAATCCTATGAAATTGGCAATGAAAACAGAACAAAAAAACTAATAGACTCACAACAGGAAAACAACAAGTTTCTATGCCTCCACGACAGAAATTTCGCCGATATTGTGCCGGGAAGAAGTGGCGCGGCGAGGTTGCTACTTGTACTCGAGGAGGCGCGGCAACGTTTTGCCTCAAACCATGCCGGGCAGGAGTTGTACTCCGATTGCACTAGGGCGCATCCGCGTTTTCGCCGAAACCGTGCCGGGCAGGAATAACCAAGGGCAGCTGGGTTTGGCGCGCGGCAGAGAAAAATACCCAAGACGGTAGCGGCAGAGCTTGATTCCGATTGGAACTAGAAGATAAGCGCGTGGCAGAAAAACAACACCAATCCGTGCCGGCAAGAAAACAGAATAGAATCCGATCAGCACTAGAACTCAGCAGAGATTTCAGAAACAATTGTGCCACGACAGCGAATAGCAATAGAACTCGGATCCAACTTAGAAACCAACTCGAACAACTCTTTTTGGCAGAATTTTATGTTTAGACTCCAAAGATAAACAGAGACTCAACTCTGAATTAGAAGAACAAGAATCCTAAACCTAAATCTAGATACAAAGACACAAACGGAAAAACAAAGGTACGCAAGATCAAAAAGAACAATAACTAGAAGAAGCAATTGGTGTTGATCTAGGGCTATGGCAAATTTTACTAACTCCATTTTTTGTGGCTTTTTCTGGACATGTAGAAAACAAAAACGAATCTAGGGGATAAATTGCTCACCGAGTAAACCTAATAATCTGATACCATATGATAAGGGGTAACACCAACTCAACTAGTAAGTGATAGTCAACACACCCAAAAAAAATCCCATAAATGCACAATATAAAAAAAATACTCCCTCCATCCCTAAATATAAGGGCGTCCTTTAACTTCGCGGGTCAACGACGGCTAACTTTGACCATGATTTTTCTTGTAATACGTCCTCAAAATTAATAAAAAACATATGAAATGAAAGCTTTTTACAAGACGATTACGAGATGAGTATAAAAACAACGCGCCTTGTATTTTGGGGCTGAGGGAGTACTAGAACTTTTTTTTTAACAACACTCTAGAACCTAACATACATTTAAAGATCTCTACACTACTACTATGTCATGCAGAAGTGTACTTTCAATGTTGTCAAACATTATTGTTCTACAATGTCGTCGAACATTATTAGGAAGAATTACCACGTTTCTCCACATGGATGAGAGCTGTGAAAGAAAGATGGATGGGGCCACGGAGTATGATCTCACGGAATCGCCACACAAGCGCGACGATCATTTGCTATCACTGATGGGTGGGTCACCACGAGAAACTTTCTTCTCCTCCCCTGCTCCACGCCCACCAGGACGGGGGCACCTCCTCTTTCCTCCTCCATGCCACTCCTTCCGTCTCGGGCCTCGTCGTCTTCCCGATCTTTACAAAAAGAACCCCAAATCCACACCTTTTGTGCCATTGTCCCCGGACCCCGACGGTTCCCTTATTAAAGGCCATCTCCCAACCAGACAGAGCTAGTACTAGCACACTGCGTAGCAGCAATGGTGGCTTCCTCTCCCCCATAAAGCCACAGCCTGCGGTTCTTGGGCTTCCTTCCTCGTACGGACGCTGCGCAGCCATGGATGAAGAATACGTGTACGAGTACGACAACGTGTTCGACCTCGAAAATCCCTTCACCAGCCCCGCCGACGAGTCGATCGCCAGCCTCCTCGACGCTGAGATCCATCACTCGCCTTCCGTGTCCGCTGCCGCCTCCGCCGTCCGCCGCGACGCCGCCGGATTCATCTCCAAGGTAAGGGTCTCGCCTAGCGGGTTTTTCTTTCGGACGGCGCATCCCCTTCCTATTTTGATCTGATCACCCTCTGTCGGCCCAGGTGCGCTACGACGGTGAGCTCGCCTTGCACCCGCGCGTCGCCTACCTCGCTCTAAACTACGTGGATCGCTTCCTCTCCAGGCGCCAATTGCCGGTAAGCACGAAAAAGGTGGCGTTTTTTCTGCCAAGATTTGTGCAAGAATTGGGTCTGATATGATATAGTCCCCGTGGTCAGTTCGAGCACAAGCCATGGGCGCCTCGGCTGCTCGCCATCAGCTGCCTCTCCATCGCCGCCAAGATGCAGCGCGTCGCCGCAATCTCCGTCGCCGACATCCAAGTAGGACGATTATTTTATTTCCTTGGTTGCTCTGCTGCGATTCCGTATGGGGATTAGTTAATCATCAAGTGTGTGGTGGCGTGCGCTGCAGAGGGACGAGGAGTTCATGTTCGACGCCGTGAACATCCGGCGCATGGAGCGGGTGGTGCTGGGCGCGCTGGAGTGGCGCGCGCGCTCCGTCACGCCGCTCGCCTTCCTCGGCTTCTTCCTCTCGGCCTTCTTCCCTCCGCCGCGGCACCCGCTCCTGCTCGACGACGTGAAGGCGCGCGCCATCGACATCCTCATCCGCGCCCAGCCTGGTACGTGCGCGCGCGCCGGCATGCCAATGCCAACGAAACACAAACGGTTTTTGCCGTCAGATTCGTCAGCAGGGCGGGCGCTCAACCACTGTTCTGTTTTGGTTTCGCAGAGGTGAAGATGGCCGAGTACCCGCCGTCCGTGGTGGCCGCATCGGCGCTACTCGCCGCCGCCGGAGAGTTCGCCGGAGCCCACCTCCCCGCCTTCCAAGCCGGCGTGGCCGCTTGCCCCTTTGTAAATAGCGTGAGCATGATCTTATACATCCGTACATTTTGGTTTTCCATATGCTAAAACCCTCCTTAATTCTCCGCTAATCAAAAAAACCAAGAGCGCATCTGTCACGTCAAACACACTCCAGATCCTTTGGGAGAGGAGACGTACTGTACTCCGTATTTACTTACTACTAGTACCACCACTGTTCACCTTTTGGTAGTTATTTTCCTCGTGAATTGGACCAAACCAAACCGCAGCGATTGACCCGGCCCTGCTAAACTTTTGTTGTTTCCTCGCCGGAGTTCTTACAATGATTACCTGGCGCCGCATGCTCCAAAGATGATAACAATATACTCCGTCGAGTACAATTGTAAATGCTCCAAAGATAAGTTCGTTGATGGTGATTTTTGCTGCATCTTGTTGTGTCCAGGAGAAGCTACAGGAGTGCGGCGAGGTGATGGCCGTGGCTTGCGGCCTCGGCGTGGGCGTCGGGACGGCGATGAGCACCGACACGCCGGTGACGGTGCTCGGGCACGGGCACTACCGCAGCGCCAGCTCGGAGAGCGACCGGACGGTGGGATCGGCGGCCAACGTTGCGGACGCGAAGAAGCGGTGCATGGGCCCACCTTCGCAGTGGGGGTAGGCGCGGCAGGATGATGACTCGATGCGGCGTGACAGCTGGAAGAGTTTTACTCTTGCCCTCTTCTTTTCCCCATTTTTTCCCGAATTTCTCTTCTATTTTAATCTTGTCGAGGTAAAAGCAGGGATGGAGATTGGAGAGAACTGGTGGTGGTAGCTGTCGTTTAATCGCCTTTTTTTTTTTTGCATGTGCATTTTTTCTTCGTTCCGTGGGAGGGGCCTAGCTGGGGTGGCAGCGGTAGATGCTAGAGTGGTGGATGGATATATTTGGGGTGAGGAGGAAACACCAATGTTTTGTTGCTGAAAATAAGAACAAAGTCATGTGCCCATCTTGCTTTCTGTGCTGTTCCTTTTTCACATTTGAAATTAGCTAACATAGGGGCTTTCTGTGTTGTTCAGTATTTGAATTTGAAATTACTCTTTCCGTCTCAAATTAATTGTAACAAAGTTTGTTAAAAGTAGATGTATCTAGACATACTCCCTCCGTATCGAAATATAAGATGTTTTACCATTTCCTAGACAATATGTACCTAGACATATTTTAGTGTAAAAACATCTTATATTTTGATACGGACGGAGGGAACAGTATATTGTCAGATTCATGCACTTTTGTCAAGCTTTGCGATAATTAATTTGAGACGGAGGGCCTAGTAACATACTACTAGGCGGAAGTAGGTGAAATTTGTGGTAGGAGAGTTTAGACGTTCCCAGTGGTCTGTCGGCTGGAATTCATCTCTTAGAAAATCAGATATCCCCATTGGCACGGTACAGCTGAGTACTACTAAGGGCATCTTTAATAGTTGTAAGATAGACGTTGGTAGATTTTGCCACATATGATTTTTGATGATGCGGCATTAAATAAATGAGGTGAGAGAGTGAGGTTGTATGCAGATTAACCAACAAGCCTTGCACAAGCTCCGAGGTAGAATAGAGAGAGGTGTTGCATATTCTCTCACCTCCTATTGGTCAAACTACATACAACCATTGGAGTGGTTGTAAGATGTGTTGTTGGTTAATGACATGTCCAATTTTACCAACAAGTTAACCAACAAACTATTAAAGATGCCCTAACAGAAAGAAAGGAAATGTAGAGCGGTCAACGGAGAAACGGCGGAATGCCACTTTTCGGGACGGAAACAGGCAGGCTTGTACTTTACGTTTACGGGCGGAGCCTCCGCTTGATGGTCTACACGTGGTCTCACACGGCTGCATCACGGCGTTTGCCTGCGCCCGGCTCCCGCCTCCTACATGCAGCTCTGCATGGTGCTGTACACGTCCATACGTACGCACGTATAACACATCCTACGCATACACGCGTACTACGTGTATAACGTCGTAGACGCAAACGTACGCACGTTGTGAGCTTTGCAAAGGCAAACTTACATGTGGGCCCAAATTGTTTGGAGGTAACTGCTGGGTCCACGGTGAAATGCATTTCACGCATGCTAGCGAGCTACCGCGTTTTCGAGGGCGAAAAAGGTGGCATCGTCAGCGCATGTTGCAACGCTCGCTCAAACATTTCTTTTAGGACATGTACAATGGTTGATAAGATATTCTTATCTTACTACACCAACCACGTAAATAAGATATGACAAAAAAACATGATGTATAATGTGTTATATCTTAGTCTTATCTTTATTATCAGATATACGTAAATTTGTGGTGAGACAAATTATGCTAAGAGATCACAATGTTTTTTTTTTCATTTCTCTCACCTCCACTTCAGCATGATAAGACTAAGATATAACCAGTCGCCGCGGTTGCCTTTCCCTTTCCAAGTCTAGGAATACTGCGGTGAACATAGGTTTGGACGTGACATTGTCGACTCCATGGCCGGCCGGGTGACAAGCACTTGCATCTTTGACAATTTTTTTCGTCTGTGTAAGTCGACCCCTTTTCGAGCCGGAAATTCCGTGGAGATCGCGCGCGGTGGGCTGGCTTTTCACTCGAGTGCCATCTATTGCTCGTGCCGCCGTGCATGCATGTTCCGGTCGAGTCACTGTGCAATAAATCGACCACTCGGTCCACAAGCGTGGACATGTTCAAATCATTGCCTTGGATCAGGCCGTTACGTTCATCAAACTACAAACGTAGATAGGAGTAGAGTGAAGTGGTGTTTGCACTGGCTAGCACATGAATTGTCGATCTAAATGTCGTCGTTGCTGAACTGGTTAATTAGTTCAACAAAGTGTCTACGGTGATGTATGAAGACCACAAAAATATACTCCTTCTACTCGTAAAGAAGATGCTGTGAGCAAAACTAGAACCAGAGACTTTCTTAGCAGAACGCAATCAGCGGAGCAGCAGAACACAGGAGCCATGATGAGCGTGCCCTGGTTGCTTTAAACTGGAGTACGTAGCAGATCTGGGATGATGAGGTGGTCGACCGTGATGAGCAGTCTGGAGCAGGCTCTCACGTTTCTGGAATTGAAGAAAATCTGCCAAAAAGGCTGGGCTTTACCTAAAAGGGGGCTTGGGAGCCTTTAGAGCCTACCGTTACGGACAGCTTATTAATGCCATGAATGTAAGGTCATTATCACCACGACTAGCTACTACCTCGTGCTCCTCTCTGTTGTGCTCAGCTCGGCAACAGACACGCATGTTGGTGAGGTCGCAGAAGCGGGCAGGAGAGCTTGGCAATATGCATGGTTCGTGTCAACCTTAAACAACACGGGACGGCCATTCCCGGCTTCCCGCCTCCGTATGTCGGCGGAGTCCACAACGCTTCCGGCAACAGGCTGCAGTAGGTGCAGCAAGTTACTGCGACCAGGACCAGCTCATGCGCGCAGGGAGGAGCGACGAGAGCTGGGGGATCGCACATGACTCCCCGCTCCCAGGCCTGCAGTAGAGTAGCTAGCAACAGCGGAGCAGCAGCAGCAGCAGTTGCATGCTCGCGGCCTGCCCCCAAAAACGTGCACCTCTCTTGGCCCGCATATCTTGGCTTTTCGGTCGCCTCTACGTCTATCCACTCGCTCCTGCTTAAGAGCATCTCTATCAATCCCCTTAAGCTCCAACCCCTAAACGCGATTTTCAGTTCGCGTTTTTTTTTTTCATTTTGTGGGGAAGAGGATCGTAGCAGAGCTCGCAACGAAAACCGAGAATTCGAAATTAAGTTTTTCCGCCGGAATACGTCTGGTTCCTCGTGGAAATCCAACACAAACGAGTTAATTAAACATAAGCGGCGATAAAATTCATCGCCACAACCTACAGCTACAAGGGCCAAAATGCCCGGCACGAACTTCGTCGGGGCTTCATCTTTGCTCCGCCGCGCCGTCTTCGGTCGTTGCCAAAGTCGGTGGAGGAGCAGCCTGGCTGATCGAACTGGGACGCCGCAGTGGCTTCCCACTCGCACTTCTTCGCCTGCGTCGCCTCGTCCGCGAGAAGGCCTCTCCAACTGTCTAGCGTGCGTTGAACGTGTCAAGGTGCTGCTGATAGCGGCGGCGCCTCGTCGCCTGCCGCTATTCATGTCGAATGCTCTTCTGGATGGCGAGCTGTAGGAGGCCCTCCTCGGTCTCGACGGAGGAGAACGGGGTGTCGTCGATGTCCCCCTCTTCGCCGGAGTTGTCCTCCGCTTGGACCCGCGCCGGCGACAGAGGGGGGGACTACGTCAGACTGGCCCGATGGCAACGGGAGGCCCACCCTACCACGCGCTGAGGCGACGCGGTCGCCGGGCAGCAGCCCGTGGATGCGGCCATTATCATCGATGCAAGACATGGGTGCACCAGCGACCTCCATCGGGCGCTATGGGGCGTGCAGGCGAGCCAATCCGGCCGTTGGCGCCAACGGGGAGGTTGCTCTGCGGCTGCAACACGCAACTCCAGTGGAGGCGGGGCTAACGCACGCGTGGATCTGACATAATCGCTCGCCGGAGCTAAGCAAGCACGGTGAGCAATTGCCCCAGCCGCAGGCGTGCCATAAATTATCTCCTAGTATGTGCATACATGGAGTAAAAGTTAGAGTTACGTGTATAACTACTCCCGCTACTGATCGTAATGGATCATGGACGTGCAACATGTTTATGGATGGCTACGCTATCACTGTGTCACGTGAGGGGTGCGTATCAGAGAGATGGCAGGTGCAGACGGCCGGAAGAGGAGGACGCGCGGCCGGACCCCAACAGAGGACCACGGGGCGGATCGGAGGGTGCATCCCATCGACGCCCCCTGCCACACCATCTGATAGGCCCCCACTGCGCGCGACTTGTTTCAGTTGCCGTCTCACCTCACGTTAAGTACGGCGCTCGCGGCGCCAGCCAGCAGAGCGATGCAGCTTGGCTTAGGGCATCTCCAGCCGTCCCCCCGAGCCCCTCCAGGGGTTTTTTTTCGCGGCGAAAGCGGCGAATAGCGCCGCTTCTTCACCACTCGGCCCCCCAGAGGCCCAAATAGCGCCGTTTCGGCGCTAAATAGCGCCGCGGCACCCAGGCCAAACCCAGCCCGGTGGGTTCGGCCTGGGGGGGCGAAACTGCGCGGCCGCGCGCGTGGGCCAGCTCGGTCAGCGACGCGACGAGAAAGCGCGGGAACAGAACCGCCCGTGATCGTCTTCTCGGCTACCGCGCGGTCAAAGGCTGTCGGCGTTTATGGCGTGGCGGCCGCCCAGTGCATGCGCCCCGCCCAAAAGCTGCCGGCGTAATGGCGTGGCGGGCGGCAGCGAGGGGACGCGCGCGCGCAGTAAATGCCCGGCCGCTCGCCGCGCTATAAAACCCCCCGGCCGCGCGGCGCGCCCCACCATTCTTCACACCGGCGACCTCTCCTCCTCCCCTCTCTCGACGACCTCCTCCTCCCCTCTCTCCACGAAGATGTCAGACGGAGCTGCGGCGAACGGCTTCCCGCGCCACAACCTGCGCCGGAGCGAGGCAATGGCGTTGTACCGCGCGGGCTATCCTTGCCCGCCGGACACGCGCCTTCCTAGCTCCGCCGCGGGGGCGAGCCGCTGGACCCTCAGCGCCGGCGGAGTCCCCGTCCCTCCCCTTCCCTCCACCGACGCCGATTTCCGCCGCGCCATCCGCGAGATGCGCGACGGAATGGCAAACCCCCAGAACTACCCGCTCACCGGCGTGGACGAGTTCTGGTGGGGGTGGCTGACGACACGCCGCGACCGCGAGCTGGACTCCGAGAACGACAACGGCCCTGTCGACGGGCGTTTCAACGCCCACGGGCGGCGCCGCTGGTGGAGCGCCCCAGGCAGGACCCTCGAGGAGGTCCTCCAGCACATCAACGCCGGCAACCAGCCGCGCCTGGAGATGCCGCCGCCGCAGGCCGCCCAGCCGTGGGTGGCACGGCGGACCGGCGCGTCTTCCTCGACCGCGACCTCGAGTTCCTCCGCCGGCCATTCTGTCTCCACCTCCCCCCCTTTCTCAGCGCCGGAGCGCCTTCCCGCAGGCGCAGCGGCGGCGCGCTCCGCCTCGGCGAGCCACGCTTCGAACGCGTGGTTCGCCCGAAGACGGAGAACGCCGGCGACGACGGCGAGGACGAGTGGCCCGACCAAAAGGTCGCGGAGCAGCTGTCGCTGGACACGCTCCAGCCACTCGACGTCGACACCGCCGCTCGGTGGAGCCTGCGGGACACCACCGAGGCGGAGCTCGAGCTTCAGCGCCGCCTGCTGGCTGAAGCCGAGCAACGCAAGGCGGCGCGCGAGCGTGAGGCCGCCGCCAACGCGGCCCGCCTCCGCGTCCCTCCCCCGCCGCCGCAGAAGGAGACCGAGTACGTCATCCTCGATCCGGACTCCGACGACGAGGCCGCGATCCAGCAAACCCTCAAGGCGAGCAGGTGGGATTGCGGCGGCGGCGACGAGGGACAGGGGGGAGCAGGCGCCCCGGCGACGCCCCCAACGACGACGACGGCGGCGACTACAGCCAGGCGATCGCCGCCAGCCTCGGCCTTAAATAGTTTGTTTTAGTTTAAATTTTTCGTTCTAGCTTTAAATTCGCGCCGAATATGTACGCAGTTTCCAAATTTCAATAAAATTCGACTAGTTTTGCAATTGCGTTTGTTTTGGGCCGATTCTTGGGCTCGGGACGCGACTGGGAAACGCGCCCCCCCAGGTTCCAGAATAGCGCCGTTTAGCGCCGCGGCGGCCCCAAAACGGCGGCGTTTTGGGCCCTGGGGGGGCGCAACGACTGGAGATGCCCTTAGATATACATGGAATGGAGGCGAAATCACTTCCTTACGAGCGCTCGAGCGGTCTGCGCTCCTCCTCTCCTCCTTTCCTCTCTTCTTCCTCCCTTCCTCTATTCTTCCTCTCTCCAAAAATTATCCAGGCCGAGACGGCGCCGGCGACGCCGGGCGGAGCCGTGGCGGAGAAGGCCGCCGTCGAGGATGGACTTAACTTGGGGAGTGGGGTGGGGGTGCTCGCCGGCGACGAGATCTAACGGGTGGAGGGGAGGGGGGTTTAGAGGGATGGCCGGGCGGCGGCGGACCGGCGGAGGAGGCGGTTAGAGGAGGGCGGGACGGCCGCGAGGGCACCCTCTTCTTCCTCCTCCGGCGCTGTCGAAAACGCGTTATCGACCGTGCGAGCAGTCGCGCGCGCGTAAGGTAGACAAGCCCGAATGGAGGCGATGCTGTATGCGCGGCAGATCGACTGCCAGGATGGGTCAATTATCAACGGAGGATCCAGGACTCCATTCTACAGTAATTAATTTGTCAATCAACTTGTCACGTACAGCGATACATTTTCTTTTCCCACAGCTAGCTCCGAGCCACCTGACAACGTTTTGACCGATTTTTTTGTTCTTCCCATAATGTAACACTCGGTTTGAATTTTTAACGTGCTAACTCGGAAAATCCTGTAGGGGATGCATGGATATTGTTTCATGTAGAGTTTGTTATGTTTAGACGTTCGGAGCATGCATTTGGATCAAGCGGGTAAAATATCTTACCAAGAGTTTATGGGGTTCAACACTCAAGAGCACAAAAACTATGTTAACTTCCAATCTTCGATTCCTAGAGATGAAGGGATGCCTGCCATGGCGGCTTCCTATCCGAAGGAGTCCTTTCACTCAGGTGGACCGGGGACATTCTGCGTCGACGGCAACGCCGTGGCCTCTCCATCACAAAGCTCAGGAAGGGTTGCGACCGGCGGCGGCTCCATCACGCCCATGTCACTACAGGCAGGCGACCTAGGTGGCGTGGGGGCGGACGGGGCGGTAAGGAGGCCTACCGAGGAGGAGCTGGGGGGGGGGGGGGGAGGGGGATCCCGAACGTCAATATGACTCGGGTGCGGTCTAGTTGGCGTATTCGTGTTCAACCCATGGTGGACATGCATGCGATAGACAGAGCTATGCTGATGGCTCATCGCAAGGACTCCTTTGGCTCTACAGGTATGTGCAAGACTCAAAAGTTATCAATTTCATCACTTCTGGATAGTGAAATTACTACTAGGGTTGGGATCTTAGGGGTTTCACTAAGTAAGAATGATGAACACGTTTTGGCTTCCGCCAAACATAATAAAGAAGTAGACAATGCAAGGTCGGTCGCTTATTTTGAAAATTTCTCGAACCGAATACGTTCATGTTGATGATAATTCTATGACTGTGCGAACAGCGGTCAATTTGAGTCGGGATTTGAGCAATAATGATGCTGACAGTGAGGGTGATCATACAGATCTTATACCCCGCGAACTAAAAATTAGGCGTGGTTGCAAGAGTGTGGCTACGTCTAAACCTAAACCACGTAGAAGTGCGAGATTAAGGAAATTAAAAAATGAGCTAAGATGATTGGAATGATATGGACTAGTGACGGGTTTGGAGATTCTGCTAAACATGTTACAGTGTATGAGACAGTTCAAAGAGAAGAGGTTAGATTTCCTTTGAAATCGGATCCAATTTCTCAACTCCTTTTCTTAATAGACTGGCGGGAGGCATGTACTATGCGTGATACTGCCTCCCACCCCACGAGCGCTCTGGTGGTATTCCGTTTGGGGTGAACAACCATTCTTTTATCCGTACAAAGAGTGGTTACATGTGACTTTATGTGAAATTCCACCTTAAATCAAAAGCGGGTGGTTTTAGTTGGATACTTGTAGTAGTCTATGGGCCTACACAGGATTCCCAGAAGCCAGACTTCTTGACAGAGTTAGTTCGAATCCGCGACTCCAAGACGCTTCCTATTTTGGTAGGAGGGGACTTTAACATCATTAGGCGCCAGGAGGATAAAAACAAACAAAATTTTAATACACGATGGCCTTTAATTTTTAATGCGATAATTGAAAGTCTAGATTGAAAGGAATTGAGACTTTCAGTGAGACAATGTACATGGGCTTATAGACGCGATGACCCAACCTATGAAAAACTTGATAGATTCTCTATAATTATTTAGCATAACTTGTTGGTGCACAGAGGTGAACCTAGCTTGTTTAGGTTATGCTTTGATAAATTAAACTTTAGTTTAATTCCGCATTTATTCACGCATTAACTATAGTTATTTTTAAACGCCTATTCAACCCCCTCTATGCGACTTCTGTGTCCTTTCAATTGGTATCAGAGTCGGTTCTCTCTTTATAGGGCTTCACCACCTAGAGAGTAAGGATGTTGCTTAGGGGATTAGTTCATAATGACACTTTTATATTCAATAGAACAAATTATGATGCTTGGAAAATTAGTATGCTTACTATTTTTAAGGAGAGGGGTAAAAATATAGAGCAAATTGTAGATATGGGGTTTTCTTCTCCAAATGGCACAAATTGTTCTTTAGAGGATGAGAAAACTTATATCTCAATTCTCAAGGTACTAATGTGTTTTTCAAATATGTGAGCATTGTAGTTCTTGAGTCAATCATGTCATTCTGGAAAGCTCATCAGATATGGACCAAGCTTCAAGATAAATATGATGTGTCCAAAAATTGTGGGAATGATTATTCTCCTTCCATCTCTGGGTGTGACGAGTTCTGAACTTGTTCAAATTCACCAACATGTGGCAAGCCACAACATAATGATATGGTGAGTACTGACAAATATTGCAATCTTGATAGTGAGCTTATTGTTGATGGTTCTTCATCTCTATCTTATTGCAATACTTCGTCTATGGACTTAAACACATCTAGCACCCAAAATGATTTACATGCTTGTGTTGATATTCCATTTATATCATGTAGAAATTCCTTGACTAAATCTTATGATGATATTCTTGATACATCTTGTTTCCATAATAAAATGGTTGTATTTCCTCTAGTCCTTGTGTTACTAACCATGTAGAAGACACTCAACATTTCATGGAACAAGATGTGGATTTAAGTGGTGCTTCAAGTAATATTTCATCATCATCTACCATATCTCGCTTTTTTCTTATGGATAAAGGTTCAAAGGCAACTCCTACTTTGAACACCAATGTATCTAGTGATGATGATGACGATGATGATGACAATGATGATTTGTTAATGGAGAAAGGTCAAATGTTCACAATATCCTTTATGAGGATGAAGATGCTTGTGCCAATTTCCTAGAAATCATTAGTGCATTTGTTAGGCACAATCTCACCATTAAGGATTTGGAAGCATGCATTGATAAGTGTTATAGCCGTGATGCTGACGTGATCACACGCTTGTTGGGAGACCCCAAGCGAAAGGTATGATGTAGTCTAGAGTAAGTTTTCCTCTAGTAAAGAACCAGAGTTATCAAACCAGTAGGACTTCATAGTCTTGAAGAAGATTGCTTTATCAACGGTGCCAAAAGTACTGTTGATGAAGCGTGGAACCTGCACACAAGCACAAACTCTCTCTTTCCCCAACTTTCCGGAAGGTTGTCAATCTTCCGGTCTTGCTGAAAACAGGAGAATTAAATGTATAGACTCTTGGAAAACAATAAAAGTAAAAGACGGAACAACGAGGAAACAATGGTTAAAAGTGCTTGAAAGAAGGTTTGCAGTATGAGGAAAATAGAACCGAGAGCCATAGGTTGACTAGTGGTGTCTCTCCAAAGAAAAAAAACATGCTGGGTGAACAAATTACAGCTGAGCAATTGACAAATCATGAACGTATACCAATACTATTCTGACGAGATAAAGTTCATGGGTTCTAACATTGTAGGCATTACGTCAAGGCATATGGACCACTATCCAGCATGCATCCATATCTAAATGTCTACCTCAAGAAAGCTATCCAGCAAATCTCTTGGTATTAAGTTGCAGCAACAAAGTGATTGCTATGTGTGCAACCGACAAATGCATTAAGATCAATATGTAATGTAAGAAGTGGTTCCATCCGTAGACAAGCCCACCGATGTTTTCTCCCTAGTGGCAACAATAGCCCCCACCCCCCACCCCCACCCCCGGCACATTTTTCCACTTGAGTGCAGACAACAAGGAGGCATGAACCCACTATCTAGCATATAAACCCTCTCTTGGAGGTGAAAATAACTACGTGGCCAAGGTAATCATAAACACCGAAGAGCATTGCAAGACAAGATTAAAACTATCTACAAATATAAATGAAGCATATCAGATTGACATGAACAAAATAAGCATAATCTCATGGTTCATCGGATCCCAGCAATCACAACATGCGCAATTACATAACGGTGGTCTTGATCATGTGAGGCAGCTCACGAGACTCTAAACATGGAGGCATAGAAGAGAGAACAACAATCTAGAAACTGCTATGGACCCGTAGTCCCGAGATGAACTACTCACGCATCTGTGCGGACGCGATCATGGTGATGTACATGCCTCCGATGACGATTCCCCTCTCCGGCAGGGTGCCTGAACAGGGATGCAGAAGCCCTAGATTGGACTTTTGAGGTGACGAGTTCTCTATGTATGTTTCGTGGAAAATAACTTCGTCCCCGGAGTTTTAAGGGTAAAAGTAAATTTATGGGCGAAGAGAGGACGTGAGGCGTGATACGTCTCAAATGTATCTATAATTTCTGATGTTCCATGTTGTTTTCATGACAATCGCTGGATGTTTCCTATACACTTTACATCTTTTTTATGGATTTCCTGGGACTAACCTATTAACAAGCTGTCACATAGCCAATTCGTGTTTTCTGCTGTTTTTTGGTTTCATATAATTTATTCTGGAAATATTCTCGGAATTGGACGAAATAAAATCCCAGGGTCTTAGAAATCTGTCACGTACACGGAGTCCGGAGGAGACCTGGAGGGGGGCCCTGGGCTGGCCACACCATAGGGTGGCGCGGTCCCCCCCCTTGGTCGCGCCACCAGGTGGTGTGGAGCCCCTGGCCACCCACCGACATCTCTCTTTCACCTCTTTAAGCTACTCCTTGGGTTAACCCTAAATACCCGTGCATCCGTCCACAAAAGTTCCGTAGCCGCCGTCATCATCAAGCCTAGTTCGGGAGGGTTCTAAAGCTCTCCCCGGCATCCTGCCGGGAGGGGAATTCATCACCGGAGGGCTCTACATCACCATGCCTGCCTCCGAAGTGATCCGTGAGTATTTCATCCTTGGACTAAGGGTCCATAGCAGTAGCTAGATGGCTGTCTTCTCCTCTTTATGCCACCATATTTAGATCTTGTGAGCTGCCAAACATGATCAAGATCATCTGTTTGTAATGCTACATGTTGTGTTTGCTGGGATCCGATGAATATTGAATGCTATGTCAAGTGATTATTAATCTATCATGTTTATGTTATTTATGATCTTGCATGCTCTCCGTTACTTGTTGGAATGAATTTGACTCAGTACAAAGATTTGCACAACATCAGCATTGTCGGGCTATTTCTCAATGGCGTGCAGTGTGCGCTAGCGGAAGCAAACGAGGCCCTAATCAAATTCAAATAAGTCTAGAGAGATGTGCATTGCCTATTTGAAGTTGTATTTGGCTGCTCCATATTGTCGAGCCCACCCACCGCACAATCTAGGCCAAAAATAGAGGCGACACATTCAGATCTAAGTTGACTCGAAGGGGAACGGGAACAGGACTAGGGTTGCGAATTCATTCAACACATACACTCATCATTGAACTGCCAATAACTTGCGTATTACTCACATCAACCGAAAGTAAAGAATAACCTACCGGGGAATCTGTGATAGGGGAAGCTCTACTCTTCATAAGATTACGAATGATATGTCGCCTCATTCTGAAAGCTTGGATTGCTTCTGAGAGCCTAGTTCTCTCGGATCCCATACAAAGATAAAGTAAGGGATTTGACCGACCTGGGTTTTCACGAGCGTAGGCCGGTCCTGGAGTGCCCGTCAAGGGCGCTAGCGCATGCCCCGGGGTGATCATCACCACCTGCACCTCACATCTCGGCACAACGGAACGTGTAACCCGCCTAAATCTCGATTGAATTCAGAGTGCTTCCTTTACTTCATCTGCCGTGAACGGAGCCAAGAGGCTTGCGTTCATTTCTTTAGTTACTCGCATGTTTACTTTCCCCAGTAGCCCAGGGTCGGGAGCTAGGACTTTTGAGGTGATGCCACAATGAACATAAGCTCCACCTCGCAGAGAACGAAAGTTCCGCCGCCGTCGGAGAAGAAGAAACAACTGACACGGTTATACAACTGCCAAAATTAACATAACCTTACACTCACTAAAGATGGAGACACCTGTGTTATCGCCCGGGTCGGCCCTTGGCTATTTGCGCGCTTAGAAACGTCGCACGAGAGCTATTCGTTTGAACGTCGTCGCTTTCCTTCTATTAGCGGGGACAAACTTCACACACAAGTTATTGGCTCCATTATCATCAAGTAGACCACATTTCTGTCTACATATTCTACCTTATACTAATTACTATTATAAACGATAGCAAAAATAAACGATGAGCAAACCGTTTTAACACGACATGGGACACGAGATTTTTAACGTGGAAAACCCTTCTAATGAGGAAGAGAAAAACCACGGGCGCCAGCCAATAGAACTTCACTATTTTCGGGTGTGTTAAAAACGCCAGAGATTTACAACTTGTGACTTGTCCCAACCTGCGGTTTACATGAGGTATATAAAAGGGTAAGACCTAGATAATGTAGAGTCCGCTTCACTTCGGCCCTAAGCCTCCGGCGACAGGCCTCGCTTCGCTCCGTACGAACTTTTTTTATCTTTATATCTTCATATGGATTTGGATCACCACAAAATAACAATTACCATAAAACATATGGATTTGTAGTGATTGTAGTGGAAGGAGGAATAAGCTCAGGGTTTTCTGTCACCAATTTTAAACCAAGGAACTTTGTTATTTTACCCAAGTAGCAATGTCAACTTCCTCTATCACACCCAAAGGAGACCCTAACTCAGACACCTCCTTGTAGCCCATCAATTTGTCGGGCGATGCATGTACTTGAAATGTGTTCCTCCGGTTCCACTTAATATATATGGCTTGCATGGGCTAGTAGTTGCACAAAATTCTCACTCAACAAACAATCCAGTATGTTACTTAGATATAATTACAGGTGGGTAAGCACCCAAGCCAGGTTGCAACAACTATACACCTAGCTTGCGCTGTGGCTTCAATTAATTAACAAAGTTTAAATATACTTGTTTGACAGATCATCGATCCATGATATACAGGATGACATATCAAACGAGATGGAACAGTTTTTGTTTGTTGGTACTAGCAAGTATGAAATCTTATCCTTTTGGACCACAGTTTGAAAGTGGCTTTGTCTACACTTCATACATGTCGTGTCATGCAATGGGGATTAAGAAAAAGAAAAACTAGGACAATGGACATGCAACGTAGATCAATTGTTTATGTTTCCATTCATAAGGACATCTCCAGCGGGGCTGCTCATTTGGCCCGGACCGGCCTGATTTGAGCAGCCTGGGCCAAAACCAGGCCCCAGCGGCGCTGCTCATACGGACCGCGGTCCGTTTTTTTGTCCGCGGATGCTCAAATCTGACCCAAATTTGGTCCAGTTTTGAGCAGCCTCCGGACACGTTGGGACAACAATTTGTGTCCCGAACCCCCCGTCGTGGCCCACACAAAAGCTGAGAACATTTGCCCTTTCCCCTCCCACCCCTCATCCACTCCCGCTGCCCTAGCCATGGCCGACGAAGAAGGAGCCGCCGCCGCCACCGCCACCGCCACCGCCACCTACACCTCCGTGACCCTGGACCAGCTGGTCCCGGCCCGAACCAGGCCCGCGCTGCCGCCGCAGAAGCCGAAGGTGAAGAAGACGAAGGACGCGGCCGAGCTGGCGCGGACGGCGGAGCAATCGGCGAAGAGAGCGGACCGGAGGAGGAGGGCGAAGGAGGCGCCGCCGCACCCGATGGAGGACGAGCAGAAAAAGCTCGCCCAGATGGCGGCGCAGGCGGCCATAATCATGCTGGGCCTGCAGCCGGCACCCACCATGAACGCGACTCCGGCGCAAGCCTGCAGCTCGAATGCATCGGCGGCCCGGCCGCGGAGCAGCCTCCAGAGCGAGCGGCCGACGACGGGATCGCCCGCGCCGGCATACGGCTTCTTGCCAGGCCGTGACCCGACGCCGCCTCCCTTCTTCTCGGTGGACATGGAGGACTCCTCGCCGGCCAGGGTCTCCATCGACCTGAACACGGCGCCCATGTCCTGCTTGTCGACTGCCCCGTCGAGCAAAGCCGCTGGGCGCCCCCCGCCGTCCGTTCGCCCGGTGCCCCGCAACCTGTTCGAGGAAATGCAGGACATGGAGACGCAGCCCACGGAGATGACAACGGAGGAGGTCGAGGGGCTCATGTCGAACATGATAGGCGAGGACGGCCAGGCGAGGTACGTCCACCCCGGGGACGAGCTGTACGAGGAAGAGGAGGTCCCCGTCGACGACGTGCCCCACATCGACGACATGCCCATGTTCATGGACGAGCTGACCCAGCAGGCCAAGGCCGCCAAGAGGACCGTGAAGCGGGGCATTGGGTTCACGGAGGCGGAGGACGAGTGCCTTTGCGACACATGGATGGAGGTGGGGCAGAACACCATTACCGGGGCCGAGATGAAGGGCAACGCCTATTGGAGGAGGATGCACCGGAACTACCAAGAGCGGGCCGTCCTGCCACCGTACTCCATGGTCACCACCCGGAGCGAGCTATCCATCCAAAAGAGGTTCGGGCTCATCTCGTCCGAGTGCAGCAAGTTCACCGGCTCCTTCGAGCACGCCATGGCCCGGCCTCAAAGCGGCGCCACCCTCGGCGACCTGGTGAGTGGCCACACGTCCCTGTCCTTCATATGCATTGCCCCCGTGTCCAACCGTCGAGTGTGTGCAGGTCTTCCAAGCGCTGGCCTTGTACAAGGCCGAGCATGGTGGCAAGTCCTTCAACTTCGCCCATTGCTACAAGAAGATGAAGGACAATCAAAAGTGGAAGGAGCTCCACAACGCCATCAAGAAAGGCCAGGTCATGCCGGACGGGGTGCCGCCAATGGCCACGGGACTGCCGGCCGAAGGCGCGACAACTGAACGACCAAGGGGCCGGAGCAACTCCAAGCTGGACAACAAGCGCGACGCCACGACCATCGCGTTGCAAGAGACCCTCCAAGGGTTCATCTCGCAGAAGGACAAGGTGAGCGACAAGAAGGACGAGAGGGAGGAGAAGAAGCGGCGGGAGCGCGAGGAGATCACGAAGAACTACTTCATCGTGCAAACGAAGAAACTCGAGATCGAGGAGGAGAACGCCAAGACCAGGGCCATGGAGGCCTCGACCAGGGCCATGGAGGCCGAGAACAAGAGGAAGGAGGTCGAGATCGCTCTGGCCGCCCAGGAGGCGCAGATCATGGCCATGGACCTGAGCTGCCTGACCCCGAGAAAGAAGGCCTACTTCGAGAAGAAGCAGCAGCGGTACATGCAGGGCCAGGAGTGATCGCGCCACGCCCCGATCGTGCCCGGCGACGGCCTGAACACGCGGCCGGCGTCGCTTTTGTACATTCTGGCCCTGGGCTGGCATGGCCTCACCTGGCCGCCTGAACCTTGCCCGAACCGTGGCCGGCATGGCCTGAACGTGGCCGGCATGGCCTGACGTGGCCCTTTTTGCATGCGCCGATATTATTTGTTATTATCTAGGGCATTTTGGTACTTTTTTTCGAACCGTGGCTAGCAAATGAGCAGCCCCGCTGGGTGCACCGCCCAAATCTGCGCGGACACGGCCCCGGACGGCTGCTCAAACAGACAAAATGCGGACCAAATTGGTCCGCATTTGAGCAGCCCCGCTGGAGATGACCTAACTAGAGATCTGAGCTGTGGACTTGTAAATTGGCTACAAAAAACCTTCCCTAGGACAGGACAAAGATGAATGTCTTTGGCACCTATGAATGCACTATGGTTTATTGCAAATAAATATCGCCGCCACGGTGTGACCACATCTGCATGGGTCTTGCACGCTTTTTGTGACTTGGCATGAGGAGCCTTTGCTTTCCACAGCCTTCTTCTTTAATCCGCTCTCACCATAGGATGCTACCACCATGAGTGTTGAACCCCAAAAGCAGGCTGTGGATACAAGCAAAAGCCCCTTGTGTCGAGTTGACGCAATGCTTTTCTAGACATAGTTGGCGTGGGCATGATGGACTGTATGGAGTAGGACTAGTGTAGTCTTCTGAATCATAAGCTCACAAAAAAAATCAATGCCTACAAAACTTTAGTGCTTCTTTGATTCAAAGCAATTGCATGGAAGTGTTTTGGAGAATTGAATCTTGTAGGCATTTTTTCTATCTTTGTTGTTTGATTTGTAGGATTGGATCCTATAGAATTATTTTCCTAAGAAATCATGTGTACTACTGCCTTCGTCCCAAAAAGGGTGTCTCAACTTTGTCCAAATTTGCATGTATCTGGACACATTTTAGTGTATAGATACATGCAGATTTTGACAAACTTAAGACATATTTTTAGGACGGAGGGAGTAGTTTTCATAGAAGTTCTAGCATTCACTCCAAGCTCTTTTTACGATTACTTTGATGGAATCTTTACAAAGTTGGATGCATACAAAATCTTATAGGAATAGAGTGCATGTTGCAATCCTATGTTTTTCTATTACTACGTTTTTCCTATCATGCGAATCAAAAAAGGCCCTTAATAAACGTATGTTTCCCATGACCCATAGGGTGTCTATACCATCATATATACTGCTACTGCATCTGCACCGTCACCAATCACCATGACTGGTAACGTGACAATTCAGTTGTGCTGAGCAGTAGAGTGTATATTTTATGTCTTGCTATTTACAGTACTACTACTCCTGGCGTGAAAGATTTGATTCCATCTTCTCTGACGTGCCACAAGATGTCCTCGTGATGCATTGGCTCCGCCGGAATCTTAAAGAAACAACGTAGAAGCAAAGCTAAGTTGAACACTTGTTTGTTTGATCGTTTTGTTTATGGCCTGCATGCTGCTACGTGCTTATCCTAGATGCAGTCAAAAGCACAAAACTTTTGGTTTGGTTACTAGCAGTACCCAGTCTCCTGCTCTGACTTCCAAGAACGAAATTGTTAGGGAAACAAAGTCTTAGAGCGGCAACAACGCCAACACTGCCCGCAGTTAGAGACAAGACTTTTGGCCCGCTTCCAACGACTTTGAGAAACCCAAAGGAAACCAAACATCAACGAGAGCACCATTTTGACTGTCTGTTTTTAAAATTCAAAAAGAAAATACGAAAACACTTTAAACAAAAGGGGGCTATACACATATGTTGGTGTTTCACATGCAAAGTTTCGTGACGAAAATGATATTCATGATGCTTTGTGCGAGAAAAAACAAAATCATTGCTTATTTTGGGATATGTTGTTGCTAAAAATGAGCATTGCATTTGTTTTTTCGCAAATAGCATCACAAATATCATTTCATCAGGAAACTTTGCACATATGTGGAGCATTGGCATATGTTTGTTGCCCCTTTATCAGATTTTTACAGTTTTCTTTTAATTTTGAGGATAGGCAGGAAATTGTGAATTCGCAATTCAAGGGGATTTTTGATCAATAATCCCTTGCCTACTCACCTTTCCTTCTTTTATGGCTGAAATTCAAGCCGAGCGATTTCGGCTCAACTTGTTCGAGCTTATTAAAACAACAAGTTAGTTCGGCCTAGCTCGTTAACACAACAAGTTTATATCTCAAACTAAGCTCGACTTGGTAATCTCGCTACTAGCTCGTTTAGCCCATTCTAAGTGTTCTAACAGGAGCACGGATAAAAAAAAGAGCAATTCTCCTACTAGCTCAAAACTAGAACAACAACAGTCCTCCTACAATTTTGCATCTCTACTCAGAGGGTAGATTGATGATAAAACAAGCAACTCTACATCAATATTGGTGCAATAAATATTGGCAGTTTGGCACTAATATATGGAAAATTCTAAACTTTATATTTGAACTAGTTTAACGAGTAACTCATAGACTCAGATCAACTAGTTAAACGCCAAGTTAGTTCAAGCCAAGACGAGCCAAGTCATGAGTTACTCGTTTAGCCCGTGAGTTTGACTTTTAATTTCATCCCTAGCCTTATCCTCTTTGATGTTTCCTCTCATCATTTGGAACGAAAGATCAAGACCGTCCTACTATTTATACCTGCACAATAAGAGTTCGTGAACGTCGATCTATGCCTGCTTAAACATCTTTCGTGTAAAGTACCTTCAATCTTTTCTTTTAAAAACTAGAAGGATACCCCTCGCGTCGCTACGGGTATCACTTTAGAAACTATAGTATATTATAAACAAAATTTGTAAAAGATGTGATACATTATGTTTTCTGAGTGAATATGCAAAACTCAATTGATCATATAGTTTATATGTTTTAAATTATTAAGTATCAATAATTAGATGGTTTAAGAAATGGATGATGTGTAGTTTGCATGTAGTGATTAATAAATATTAGTGGAGATGACATGGACAATTGATTGGTTAGGAGGATAGATGACGTGAATAGATTGCATGTTGAGATAGAAAAATCATAAATGCATCTTAGTGGGATTTTGTCTTATAAGAAGTATAGATAGATAAGGACAATTTCCCGCCTCTCTACCGATTTGGGCGCACATCAATTCATTATATTGTGCATTTTTGTGGCAGGTACAAAGTTCCTAAAGGTTAACACAAAACACGAATAAGCAAAGAAAGCAATAGAGATTACATCATGCACTCACGCACTACTAATTTTATTGCTAAGCCACCAACCATACTGGTTGAACAATGCCTGTTTGCCTAGCTAAATCCAGTATATATTGTACTCTGGAATTTTCGCTACCATCATCATTAATTAAGTAGCACTCCAGTATTCAGTGGTGGTCAACAATTTGAGGTGCCCACGAGTCCACGAGGGGACGGCACACGTGCATACCGTTTCATCACGCAGTAATCGGGGTGTGACGTCATTCACACACACAGGTGGTAGAAGCTGCCTGATTTTTTTCACATATAGTCTGAGCAAGACACGCACGGCCGGCCATGTAGATACAATGCATCCCGCTGGATGGAAATGGTATGGACCTGATACGTGTTCTGGGCGGAGCCGAAAGCCCGACCAACCGTACCGGAGCAATTAATCGCATGGCGCCCGCAGGGAGATCCCTTTCCCGCGCTGCATCTGCATGCAGGCGATCGCGGCGACAACGTACGTACAGGGCCGGGACCGGCACCGGCTGCACGTCGATCTGGACAGCGGCCTCGGTCTCGGCCCGGCCGGCCACGGGATCGATCGGGACGTTTGGATCGGAGAGTGATGCCGAGCATGCATGCAAGAACAACGGCGAGGGCCGGTGAAGGGGGAAGAGGCTCGAATTGAACACTGTATGTAACACGTCGGTTTTGATCGGCGAGCTAGCTAGCTGCCTGGATATATATGGTGCCACATAAATCATTTCCCCGCCGTCGATCGTGCTGTCTCTATCCTCGCCGCGGACCACCCGCCGACCTCTGGCTCCCCGCCTCCGTGCGTCGCTGCCGGACCACCGGAATGGACGGGCTCTGCAAACACAACCGCGCGCGGTCTCTACGTACGACACGTCTTCTGGCGTGGCCTGTCACGTGAGCAACGAAACTTGTCCATGGGTGATCACTGTCCATGGTGCCTGCCACTTCGTCGCACTGCCACGCTACTCGTCGAAGCTAGCTTGCTAGGTTGCGCGTGGTTGCCTGAGGACTGCCTGCTTTGCTTCTCGTACCTAGCTAGGGGGCCAGCAGGCCACACGTACGGTATGGGCTTGCAGCCATGGCACTGGCAGAGCATGGCGGAAGGAACCATCGAACAGCTGCGGTTGCCACTGCCCGCCGCAGAGCCGGCCGCGCGCATGGCACATGGGAGGGACGATGCGGGAATGCATGCACATTGCACGAGCTAGCCAGCCATGCGCCCAGTGCCCTACGAGCGTCGCCCTGCAAGGCTACCATCGGCTCTGTATATCCATAGACTGTTCACACGCACGCACCCAGCAATAATTCTTCCATAAAATGGGGCCAGATCGATCCAGGCCGTGGACGCCACAACCGCATGCACAAGATGGAAATTGTAGCGGTCTGATATGAGATCTGCACAGGGCAAGCGCTGCGCTGTGTCTTGCGTATGATAATCTCTGACGATTTTCTGCTTGGTCGTGCAAATGTCAGGAGGCACGACAGGCCACGCGGCCGGATGGGCCACTTGATGTGAGACCTGGAAACAGTAAGACAAGCCGGTAATTGGCGTTAGCTTTTGGCTCATACAGTATCGATTTCGGGAGCCTGTTACTGACTTGTATACGGGGCAAATTCAACCTTGTAAATTCCAAACACTCCCGCCAAAATAGGAACTATGTATTGCAGTATTGATCATTTGGCCTTTTCCCTTGACGAAACTTTTAGGGTACCGTCTAGCTAGCAGTCAAAACAGAGGGTTTCTTAAAGCTCAAGAGACACTCAAAGATTTTTTTTATTTTTAGTTTGAGGGGAACTCAAGAATATATGGATTCAAGCATACGCGGCCTCCCTGTCAGAACAACGGACATGAGGAAATGGGCCTCCATTCACCTTCAGCCCAAATCACCCGGAGACACCGGGAAAGAAATCGGTTGTCCGAGGATGCGCCGTTTTGGAGAGCTCGTTTTTTGAAAGTACAAAAAAAATCAGCAGTTAAAAGTTCCAAGATTTAATTAAAAAAATCTTAAATGTACTCTCTCCATCCCAAATTAAATCGTCTAAAGTATGTCTAGATACATACTAGTGCGCCAAAAATCGGAGTATTTTATGCTGAACAAGAAAAAAAAAACTAGAGCTCGGCCCCATTTGAGATGTCTGGCTGTCCAAGTGGGTTTTAGGGCAATGTTCAATAGTTTAGACGGCTACTCATGTCACCTCTAGACAACGTTAAAGATAATTCATTCAGTGGGATGTCTGTTTAGGTGTCTGTAGTAAGAATAAGTAGTTACAGCGGCAAGAAACTTTGACCATTATAGTGTGATTAGCTGGGTGCGGCCCGGTCTGCATCTGTGTTGTCTTAGTTGATCAAAATAGAACGCAGAACGATTCCAAGGAAGCGGCATCGAGAAACTATGCACCGCGGCGACAAACTAAGGGAAAATGGCATTCATAGAAAAATGGATCGTTTCCAATTCTTCAAAAGTGTTCAGATCCATTCCATGGACGCGTCGGCCAGGAGCTACTACCTCCACACACCACGCAACATGGGTTGTGGCTCCTGCCCTCGTGAAAACATTGACGGTGGGAGGCTGAGCCGACCGACGCTGATGGCAGACTTGGGTCCCTGCCTTCGCGTGGACATACCCCGGCGATCTCCTCGACGCCAAAGCTCGTAGGACTAAATGTGGGATATCAGATCGTCAAGAGAAAAAAGACATACCTGAAGACAGCCTTGGTACAACGGGGAAAATCCGTCGATAGGGACCGAAATTTTAGGCCTATCGGCCTATCTTACCTACATACTTCTTCTCTCTCCTTCCTCTCTTACCTCCACATCATCGAAAATCCTAGTTGACAAATCTTATAGACGGCTGATTGTATACTATTGTACATGCCCTTAGCTAAAGATAAACAACCAATCGAGGAGTTGTTAACTGCCTCGGTTGTAAACTTGATGTACTAATATATGAAACTGCTAAATAAATCGAGTCCCCGGAACGATTCCCCAGGCCTGACTTAGTGTACGCGAAGAACCAAATGCTCAATTCGAATCTCGAAATCGTTCCGTATTAGAAACAAACTCTAGGAGTACCGGCCTAATATATAAATATAAGAGCAACTCTAGCAGAGCCCCTAAATGTCGAACTGAAAATCGCGTTTTCAACTCGTGTTTTTGGATATTTTCAGCCCGAAAGTGTTCGGAGCAGAGCAGAAACGCAAAACCGGAACTGTAAATTTGCGAACTACGAAAAACACGCGAACATTGAGTTAACCATTAGTTCACACAATCGCCGGAGCATATTGCCGGCGGTACATTTGACATCTCACCGTCGCTAGAGCTTATAGGCGGCCGAACCTAAACCTACTGTGAACTAACCTAATTTACGGCGAGCTATTCCTCAGGGTCGAGGTCGATGAACTTCGCGTCCTCCTCGATGCGTACGTGCTCCCAGTCCGCCTTCTTCTGGCCAGCCCATGTGCCAGCATCTAAGAATCAAGGGACTCCGCCTCGAGGTGGCTCTTCTTCTTATCCTCCTCCTCGCGGGCGCTGTGGGCGAGCAGCAGGTTGAATACAGTGTCTGTCGCACCCAAGGTTTCTAGAGGATACTCCTCGCACGAACTGGAAGTCAGGTGCTTGGATTATGGGGCATAACTGCTCCCACGTCCCAGCTTCCTGGTAGGCCTGCGCTTATGCGCGACAACACAAGCCCTGCTTCCACCGTCGAGGTAAACTATCCGCTAGGAACCTAAGGCACTACTGTCGACGTACTTCATATTCAAACACGCACGGTACGTCAACAGCCTTGAACGAAATGATAACACAAACTGTCTCTAAGACACAAAAGAATGAAATAAGTGCAACTGGCCTTCACTAAGGCAGAAATATCGAATACAATCATCCAGAGGACACATGTCCCAACATATCATTCATTACAACAGCGGAAGCAATCAAAGGGTCTGAGTACAGACAAATCCATGGCTTAAGAAGCCGGAGAAAATAAAGAAAAGCGAAGCCCATCCACGTAGGTCTGGATCCTGCCCTGGTCCAGCTAACTACTCGTCTGCAGACTCGTCGAACTCCACAAAGTAGCCATCCTGGGAAGCATCATAGTCGTAGTCGTACTCTGCGTAAACCACAGCCCCAACGGGGTCAGTACATCCAAGTACTGGCAAGCAAGACTCACAGTTCATCAAAGAGTTACCCGTCAACACAAGCATTGATGCTTGGGATCAACGGAAGGAAGGGGTGATATGAAAGTTGCTGCTGGCTGCTCTAACCAACTACAGAAGATAACTACAAATTCCGGCTAACAGAAAAGATAAGATCGAGGATTGTAACCAACTGAAAGATAACTTCAACCAAACCCATCCTGGATCTCGCCCCTTATCCAAAGAAGCAACCCGAGGATAACTCACACAGTTGGTTTAAGATGAATCAAGTTATTTGTGTGAATAACCTATTACTAGTCAAAATTATTAATCATTGGGTGAAACATGATTGAACATTATGTTGAAGTTGTCCTGAGTACTTGTTAGCCAGTACTTTCACCAAGTAATCCATAACCGCGGAAAACACGGCTTCTCGAGAAGATTATCCCTGCAGGGTTGCACCAATTTGGCCGTACACTCAAGAATAACCCGCCAGATGGAAATGCACTTCCACCAAGCGGGGTACTCTACACAACCAACCATTCTTCGCATCAAGCCCAAAGCACCTTGGGCGCACGGCTAATCGAGCCCAGAAGAAAATGGACCCTCATAGCACTCTAAGAACGTGTCCCCCTATATGCCGACTACAAAAGTTCCACCCTGCGCTGGGCTCGCAAAAACATGCATGCGGCAAATAGAAAGCACGAACTAAATGAGGCGATTTGGACGAGATGCGAATCAGGTCAAGTTGAGGGGGGCGCCCATACTCGCTTCCCAAATGCGGGTAGTGCGCTCATCATGGATCAGTAGACAAGACCCTTTTCCTATTAGGGTCGACACTAGCATGCTCCAAAACCACTCATGGGCCTCCTGCCGGTGCCTTATCATCAAATTATTATTACCATTAGCAATTAACAGGATTGATTGATTAACAACGAGCCCCGGTACAAAATAATAAGATAGTAAAAGTAGTAACCGACAACAGACTCGGGTGAAAGCAACCCTAAGCATGCTAGATAAGAACAGGCACAAGCAATGGCTGTAGGTATGGAGGTGGTGGCAATATCATGGCTCAAGGTATCATGTGATGGGTTCGGAGAACAAGCAACGATACATAGGGCTAGCAATAGTAGACAAAAAGATAGTATCGACAACAAGTGTGGAAAGGAACTCGATGATTCATGTGAGTGATAACTTGCCTGGCAGCTCAGCCTCGTACTGGGCTAGGTCCTGAGTAGTGGTGTCGTAAGGCTCGTCGGTATCAACGTCGTCGTCTAATCGAGAAGAAGCAAAAACAACAACGAAGGAAGACGGGCAATCAATACATGGCATAGGTGCACAAACATTGGATGATGCATGTCATGTTTAATAGATGCACCAAACTAAACTAGTTGATATGAGACACAAGTTTAAATGGATTCCATATGCAAAGGTTGCATATGGAAGCCCATGCTTTAGAGTTGAATTAATTGTTCTATCACTAAGCATCATGTGTAAGTGACTTAGTATGATGCATGCATGATGAGGAACAATAAGATAACAAAGTTAAATGCAATTGGAATGATAGTTAACAATTTAGAAAGGCATTTATTAAATTTGGAATTTTGTTACTTAAACATGGCACACAAGTAAATGTTGTTATCACCCATTTAGAGTGTGCAAAACAATTTACAAATTTTATATTTGGAAAGGTTATCAAATTTTAGTTGGATTACATGTTTCACAATTTGAAATTGGACTTTGGATTAATTATTTATGAATTAAGCAATATTAAACAATTTTTAATTGAATTAAACAAGAATTAAATTGTTTAGGCAATTTAAATTATTCAAACCAGAAAACAAAATTTATATTTGAATAGAGCATTCAAAATGGTGTGAAAAACATATTTTATTTGTATTATTTGAAAACAGTATGAATTAGTTATGAATTATTTCAATTTGCATTTGAGTTATTCAAATTTGAAATTTAAATGTATTTTGAAAATTCAAAACAGAACACAAATTGCACATTTGGAAAGATTATGAAATTTGGATATGAAAACATATAAAGTTTGTAATTATTGGATGCATAAATTAAAAGTTATTGCATTTTAAAGTTTATAGGTTACTCTGCCCATTTTAAAAAGAATTAGAATTAACAGATTCGATTTAATTTGTTTGTTACCGTGCAGGGCTTACACACACACGCTGACAGGCAGGGCCCAAGGCCAGCGTGGCAAACGCGCGCTGGCGTGGCAAGGAGGGCCACTGCCAGGTGGGGCTGCGCGCTCGGAGAAAATACCAAAAAAGGATTTGCGGCCGCGGGGCTCGATCCCGCGAGCTCGCTGTGCGGAACAGGGGACGGTGCCAGTACGGTAGTGTGCGTTCGTTTGCTAGGAGTACACGCGCGGAGAGGTTATAGATTCAGTCCCAGGTGTTTGTCTGACGAAACTGAAGAACCAGCGCGTCCTCGACTGACAGAACCTCACCGGCGGGAAGCAGCACGGTGGTGCTAGCGATCTGGAGGCGCTAGGTGGGTGCAGATCATGCGCAAGCATGAGGGAGAGGGAGGAGATGGAGGTAGAGGCTCACCGCAGGGTGTCGGGGAAGCAGTGGTCGGCGGCGAGCTGGTGACCGCGGCGGAGACGGGGTGGTCGAGGATGGCGGCGAGTTTCTGGTCGACGGCGTGCTCCCTGGAGGTGTCCAACGTGCAGAGGGTGCGGTGGCGGACTCGTTCCCGTGCTCCAACGACGTAGTGCTGCTCTGCATCGTCGACGATGTGCTCAGGTTCAGAGAACATGGCACGGTGGCCGGAGAGGAAACCGATCGCGGCGGCGAACGAAAGCTTACCGTGGTGGTCTCCGGTGTCCAAGGGGAAGAGGAAGGAGTGGGGTTTCGATCTCCGTTCTTAGGTGGGTGGTTGGTGCAGTGGATTGGCGGCGGCGGACATAGGTTCAGAGGGAGCTCCGGTGGTCTTCTCCGATGAGAGTTTCAGAGAGGGAGAGAGCGAAGGCAGAGAGGAAAAATGGCGGCGATCGCGAGGCCAGGTGGAACCCTAGAGGCTAGGTCACTGCTGCGGGCTAGCAGGGGATCTTATAGGCCACTAGGGCGCTGGATAGCCGTCGGAGCTGTCCGCTGCCGTCGTGGCATAGCCGGATCGGCTGCCGTACACGGGAGAGAGAGGTAAGGGCGTGGCGAAGGGGTACCGGGCCCCTGTGGGCTGCTGCGCGCGCTGGATAGGGCTTAGACGGGCTGGGCCAGGCGGTAGATTAGGTGCTGCTGCTCGTTTCTCCTTTTATTTTATTTTTTTGTACTGTTTTTTTTGTAGCTAGCTTTTGGATAAAATAGATAGGTTTTTGATTAGATAAAATTTTGGAAAAATTTGTATAAGCTTCTTAGATGAAAAGAAACCATTTGGTAGTTTTGGTTTTCAAAATTTCAAAAGTTTGCTTGCTGTTTTGAAATTGAACCAAATTGATTGAAAATTGCCATAATAATTAATATTAGAAAAATAGTGCCATTCCCACTAGGGTTTCCCCTAGGGTTTTGGAAGGGTTTAAAGAGGGAAAAAGGGTGGTGACTTTTATGGTTTCAAAAGGTACTGAATTTTTAAGGGTTGGTTTGAATTTGAAATGGCTTAGAAAATAGTGATTGAAATGGTTGATTGATTAATGGTGTGATTAAATTAAGCAACAATTTAAGAGTTGATCCAATATGAAACTAATTGGGAGCAATTGATGTTTTTGGAATTGCAAATCTTTATTTGAGAGATTGTAACAGACAAGTGTGAAAACAATGTTTGATTAAGTTTGAATTTTATTATGAAAACAATGCAAACAGAAATAAAAATGAGAATGATGCCATGATGCATTGCATAAATTAAACAAATAAGTAAAACAACTAAGGGTTTTCATACTTGGATGTTACAAAACGCCCCCCCTTGAAGGAATCGCGCCCCGAGATTCCCTACTGAGAAATGAACAGGTCCGGATACTTCTTGCGAAGATCCTCTTCGGTCTCCCACGTTGCCTCTTTATCAGAATGATGCGGCCATTGGACTTTCAAGAACTTGGTGCTCTTGTTGCGAGTCTTACGAACGGTCTCATCGAGAATACGAATAGGGTGCTCCTCATAAGATAGATCATCTTGCAGTTCGATGGAATCATGATCAACTGCACGATCTGGATCTTTGAAACACTTCTTGAGTTGTGACACGTGGAACACATCGTGCACTTTGGATAGTTTTTCTGGAAGTTCAAGACGATAAGCATTCTCTGCACGTCTTGAGAGGATGTTGAAAGGGCCAATGTATCTTGGTGCAAGCTTTCCTTTCACACCAAAACGATGGGTGCCTCTGAGGGGAGTTACACGGAGATATGCCTTATCACCAGGTGCATAGACCATATCCCTGTGCTTGCTATCATAATAGCTCTTCTGTCGAGACTGAGCAATCCTGAGATTGTCACGAATGATACGAACTTTCTCCTCGGCTTCCTTAACAATGTCAGGGCCTAAAAGTGAACGTTCACTAGCTCCAGACCAATTGATTGGACTCCTGCATCTGCGACCATACAGTGCCTCAAATGGTGCCATGCCTAGGCTTGCCTGGTAGCTGTTGTTGTAGGAGACTTCAGCATATGGAAGGCAATCCTCCCATTTCATGCCAAAGGAGAGACCACATGCTCTGAGCATATCCTCGAGAATCTGATTGACTCTTTCGACTTGCCCCTGAGACTGAGGGTGATAAGCTGTGCTGAACAGAAGTTTAGTGCCCAATGCTTCTTGAAAGCTTTTCCAGAAATGAGAAGTGAAGATACTTCCACGATCTGAGCTTATTTCCAATGGAACACCATGAAGGGGAACAACCTTTGCTGTGTAGAGCTCTGCTAACTGGCTAGCTGAGATAGTTTCCTTTACAGCATAGAAGTGAGCAACCTTAGTGAGACGATCGATAACAACGAAGATTGCATCGTTGCCCTTTTTGGACTTTGGAAACCCAGTAACGAAGTCCATTTCAATCATGTCCCACTTCCACTCAGGAATTTTCAGAGGTTGGAGTAGACCTGCTGTCTTCTGATGGACTGCCTTAACACGTTGACAAATGTCGCATTCAGAAACGTATTGAGCAATTTCACGTTTCATGCCAGACCACCAATACAGAGTCTTGAGATCCTGGTACATCTTTGTACTTCCAGGGTGAATGGATAGAGGAGTTTCATGAGCCTCCTTGAGAATGATATCCTTGAGACTTTGAATCTGAGGGACTGCAATGCGTCCTTCGAAGAACACAGTTCCCTTGTCATCAATTGAGAAGGACTTGAATTTATCATTGCCCTCCTTGATGTGATCCACAATCTTCTTGATTTCATTATCACGAAGTTGTTCAGAACGAATCTTGTCCTCGAGAGTTGGGCTGGCTGTCAAGCTAGCAAGGTATCCTTCAGGGACAAGACCAAGGTTCAGCTTCTGGAATTCTTCATGAAGTGGAGGTTGGCTTTCCATGATCATGAGATTATTGCAATAGGATTTGCGACTGAGAGCATCGGCCATAACATTAGCCTTGCCTGGAGTGTAAGAAATGGTGAGATCAAAGTCTTTAATCTTATCAATCCATCTCCTTTGCCTGAGGTTCAGATCTGGCTGAGTGAAGATGTATTTCAGACTCTTGTGATCGGAAAAGATTTCAGTTTTGTTACCCAACAAGTATTGTCTCCATTTCTTGAGGGCAAACACAACTGCTGCAAGTTCAAGATCATGAGTGGGATAGTTTTGCTCATGTGGGTTCAACTGACGTGAAGCATAAGCCACAACTTGACGTTCTTGCATAAGAACTGCTCCTAGGCCTTGGAGAGATGCATCACAGAATATCTGGAAAGGTTTGGTGGTATCGGGGCCAACTAGAACAGGTGTGGAAGTGAGTTTAGTCTTCAGGAGGTTGAAACTCTCATCACATTGTGGAGTCCAAACGAACTTTTTGTCCTTCTTTGTGAGATCAGTGAGAGGTTTAGCAATCTTGGAAAAGTTTTGGACGAAACGACGGCAATAGCTAGCCAAGCCAAGAAAGCTTCTAACTTGCTTCACCGTCTTAGGGGGTTTCCAGTCAACAATTGCCTTAACCTTTTCAGGGTCAATGGCAATGCCTTTGGCAGAGATGATATGACCAAGATATGCAACTTCTGGAATCCAGAACTCACATTTGGAAAACTTGGCATACAGACGATGCTCGCGAAGTTTCATGAGAGTGAGACGAAGGTGTTCTCCATGCTCTTCCTCGGATTTTGAGTAGACTAGAATGTCATCAAGATATACCACAACGAACTTGTCGAGGTATTCATGGAAGACAGAATTCATGAGTCTTGAGAACGTTGCCGGTGCATTGGTGAGACCAAAGGACATGACGGTGTATTCATATAGACCGTAACGAGTGGTGAAAGCTGTCTTAGGAATATCTTCCTTTCTGATCTTTATCTGATGGTACCCCATCCTCAAGTCCAACTTTGAGAATATTGAGGCTCCAACAAGTTGATCAAAAAGATCATCGATACGAGGAAGTGGATACTTGTTCTTGATGGTTTTCTCGTTGAGAGGACGATAGTCAACCACGAGTCTTTTTGTTTGATCCTTCTTGGCAACAAACAGAGTTGGGCAACCCCAAGCGGAGGAACTAGGCTGAATGAAACCTTTGTCCATATACATATCGATTTGCTCCTTCAACAATTTCAGTTCAGGAGGAGCTATCTTATATGGATGCTTAGAGATTGGAGCAGTACCTGGCTCAAGCTCGATCACGAACTCAACTGCTCTGTCCGGGGGCATCCCTGGCAACTCTTCTGGAAAGACGTCAGGGAATTCACAAACCACCGGAACATTTTCAATTGCAGGAAGGGGTTTGGCATCGAGGTTGAACAGCTGAACAGAACTTGATCCATATGGAGAATAGACTATCTGGCCTGAAGTGTGGGAGAGAGTTATTGACTTTTGAGCACAGTCAATTTTAGCTTTGTGGGTCTTCAACCAATCCATACCCAGAATGACATCAATGTCAGAATTTCCCAGCAACATGAGTGAAGCAAGGAATATGCGACCTCCAATTAGGATCTCATTGTCCATGCTTATCTTGGAAGTCAACATTTGCGGTCCCGGAGAGTGAACAGTCATTTGATTGCTTAGCGGAACCAGAACTAGGTTGTATGCTTTTGCAAAAATCTTTGACACAAATGAATGCGATGCTCCAGTATCAAACAACACTTTAGCTGGAATAGAGTTTACGGGTAATATACCGAGAACGACGTCAGCAGCTTCCTCGGCTTTGTCGGCCTTGATATGGTTCACCCTCGCGTTCCTCCCGACAGGCCTATTGTTGGAGTTGAAGGCTTTAGCCGGAGGAGCACGAACCATAGCCTGGTTGGTGTTGGGGCGAGGAGGTAGGGGTAGCTGCTTCTGAGTGCACTTGTCAGCATAGTGTCCAGTATCCTTGCACTTGTAGCAAGTGACGACACGAGAAGGACCTGGCCTTGGCTGCCCCATAGGTAACCTCTGACCCTGCATCTGAAATGGGTTGGGTGGGCGGGGACCAAAGCCTGGAGAAGCTTGGGCATTTGGAGCCCGAGTGACAGCACCATTTGGCACCCAGATGCGGCGCTTCTGCGGAGGGGTGGTCATGTTGGAGGAGGAACCACCCTCACGCGAGTGCTTGCGCGACTCTTCGAACGCCTTGCGCCCATTCTCCTCATTGAGCGCGGTGTTCACGAGCTCCACGAAGTCCTTGCACTTGATGTTTGTGAGAGCGTACTTCAGTTCCGGGTTAAAACCTCGGCGGAACCTTGCCATCTTCTTGGCTTCGGTGGACACTTCGTCACCAGCGTACCGAGCGAGACGATTGAACTCGTTCTGGTAGCCGAGAACGTCCAGCTTGCCCTGTCTGAGAGAGCAGAATTCCTCACGCATCTTTTCCATGAGACCATCCGGGATGTGGTGCTTCAGGAAGGCATCTCTGAAACATCCCCAGTTGATAGGAAAGCCAGCCCTCATGGCCTGGTAGTTCTCCCACCAAGTAGCTGCCTGACCCTTCAGTAGGTAGGTGGCGTACTTGACCTTATCCTCTTCTGCAACATGAGCAATCTCCAGAGCTCTTGCTACGTCACGGATCCAGTCATCAGCATCCAGGGGCTCACGTGTTGCCACGAAAGCTTTTGGGCCCAAGCTGAGGAAGTCCTTGATGGTGACCCTTGGAGCATTCTGGTTGTGTTGCTGGTTAGCCTGGATCTGGGCCATCTGTGTCACCACTTGGGTCATCTGAGCCAACAGTTCCCCCATTGGTGGTGGCGGAGGCGGGTTGTTCCTGGTTGGAGGCATCCTGAACAGAAATTCATTTTAGCACAACAACAGAAAAGGATAGACTTGGTAACCGAAAGATAGATTATTCCGACGCATGAATAGATAACCAACAGGTACATCATCACATGTTCAAATACATCAGAATATCCAACAGACCAATACATGGTTCGAAAACGAAAGGATAAACTAGACACAGCTAGTAATGGATACAACGGTACTCCCATGCTCATCACGCAGAACGGCGGTGAGTAGTACGACGAGAGATACGGTGAGGAGGAATCCCACGGAAGTAGGTATCACGACGATCCATGTAGATAGGAACTGCTCTGAGAGCAACTCTCGGTGTGGTGAAGTAGAAAGCGTCCTCTCCCTGTGCTCCATAGCGGGGAATCCCTGTGTAACCAGCTCCGAGGTCGAGAAGTGGGCCTCTGATCGGCTCGTAACCTCCAGCATCTGGCAACGGAAGACCAGCTGGCTGAACGACACGTGCGAAGCGCTCGTCTCCAACAAAGTCTGTGGTGTACGTCGCCAGACGAGTGAGAGCAAGGTGGAGCTGCTCCCTGACTGAGGCTAACTCCTGAGAAAGTGCGGAAGCAACGGCGTCACTGTGACTAGCGAACTGGGCAGTGATCTGGAGCCTGGAGCTATCAGTCTCGTAGGTATCCATGTCGCGGTGGACAGTGAAGTGAACTCCCGCTGCCGTGATGTAACCACGGGGGATGTGACGAAAACTGGACTTATCAAACCCCCAGTAGTCAGCACGGAGGACGGTGAGACTCACGTACGCTGCCTGCTGCACTGCCATATCCACTGTGGACCCTACTGCCTCGTACTGGTGTGCAATGCTCCTGCCATCATCCGACAGAATGTAGACGATAGCCCGGTAGCAAGTCTGGTCAAACTCTCGCTGGTGCTCGTAGACCTGGTACTCTGGTGCCCAACGGAACCCCAGATAGGTAACCATGTCTCTCAGCAACTCCGGAAAACCGGCGGTGCTCTCACAGCGAGTCATGCGAACCACCTGCGGGTAGTAGCTGAGACCCATCTGCAGATTATTTGGAAGGTTTTGATTAGACTCCGGTAGATGAAAAGGATGTGGAAAACAACAACAAGGTTCAACGGACGATAATGATGTTGAAAAGAACATGATATCGAAGCAACATCGGGAAAACGAGACCAAAAATCCTGAGGTACTACAGAGAACCCAAAACACGTGAAATCCTAACTTGAAAGTTTAGGTGAGAACAGAAAACAACGTTGCACTTCCTTACCAGAAAAGGGTGGGTGGGTGGGGAAAGAAGAAAAATGGCAGAATTCCTACTCTCGCGTTTCATTTTTCCTATATAGCTACAAAATAGTTTCTAGACTCAACTGCGACCAGTAAAAAGGGATCCTACAGGCAGACAGGCTCTGATACCATTTGTCGCACCCAAGGTTTCTAGAGGATACTCCTCGCACGAACTGGAAGTCAGGTGCTTGGATTATGGGGCATAACTGCTCCCACGTCCCAGCTTCCTGGTAGGCCTGCGCTTATGCGCGACAACACAAGCCCTGCTTCCACCGTCGAGGTAAACTATCCGCTAGGAACCTAAGGCACTACTGTCGACGTACTTCATATTCAAACACGCACGGTACGTCAACAGCCTTGAACGAAATGATAACACAAACTGTCTCTAAGACACAAAAGAATGAAATAAGTGCAACTGGCCTTCACTAAGGCAGAAATATCGAATACAATCATCCAGAGGACACATGTCCCAACATATCATCCATTACAACAGCGGAAGCAATCAAAGGGTCTGAGTACAGACAAATCCATGGCTTAAGAAGCCGGAGAAAATAAAGAAAAGCGAAGCCCATCCACGTAGGTCTGGATCCTGCCCTGGTCCAGCTAACTACTCGTCTGCAGACTCGTCGAACTCCACAAAGTAGCCATCCTGGGAAGCATCGTAGTCGTAGTCGTACTCTGCGTAAACCACAGCCCCAACGGGGTCAGTACATCCAAGTACTGGCAAGCAAGACTCACAGTTCATCAAAGAGTTACCCGTCAACACAAGCATTGATGCTTGGGATCAACGGAAGGAAGGGGTGATATGAAAGTTGCTGCTGGCTGCTCTAACCAACTACAGAAGATAACTACAAATTCCGGCTAACAGAAAAGATAAGATCGAGGATTGTAACCAACTGAAAGATAACTTCAACCAAACCCATCCTGGATCTCGCCCCTTATCCAAAGAAGCAACCCGAGGATAACTCACACAGTTGGTTTAAGATGAATCAAGTTATTTGTGTGAATAACCTATTACTAGTCAAAATTATTAATCATTGGGTGAAACATGATTGAACATTATGTTGAAGTTGTCCTGAGTACTTGTTAGCCAGTACTTTCACCAAGTAATCCATAACCGCGGAAAACACGGCTTCTCGAGAAGATTATCCCTGCAGGGTTGCACCAATTTGGCCGTACACTCAAGAATAACCCGCCAGATGGAAATGCACTTCCACCAAGCGGGGTACTCTACACAACCAACCATTCTTCGCATCAAGCCCAAAGCACCTTGGGCGCACGGCTAATCGAGCCCAGAAGAAAATGGACCCTCATAGCACTCTAAGAACGTGTCCCCCTATATGCCGACTACAAAAGTTCCACCCTGCGCTGGGCTCGCAAAAACATGCATGCGGCAAATAGAAAGCACGAACTAAATGAGGCGATTTGGACGAGATGCGAATCAGGTCAAGTTGAGGGGGGCGCCCATACTCGCTTCCCAAATGCGGGTAGTGCGCTCATCATGGATCAGTAGACAAGACCCTTTTCCTATTAGGGTCGACACTAGCAGGCTCCAAAACCACTCATGGGCCTCCTGCCGGTGCCTTATCATCAAATTATTATTACCATTAGCAATTAACAGGATTGATTGATTAACAACGAGCCCCGGTACAAAATAATAAGATAGTAAAAGTAGTAACCGACAACAGACTCGGGTGAAAGCAACCCTAAGCATGCTAGATAAGAACAGGCACAAGCAATGGCTGTAGGTATGGAGGTGGTGGCAATATCATGGCTCAAGGTATCATGTGATGGGTTCGGAGAACAAGCAACGATACATAGGGCTAGCAATAGTAGACAAAAAGATAGTATCGACAACAAGTGTGGAAAGGAACTCGATGATTCATGTGAGTGATAACTTGCCTGGCAGCTCAGCCTCGTACTGGGCTAGGTCCTGAGTAGTGGTGTCGTAAGGCTCGTCGGTATCAACGTCGTCGTCTAATCGAGAAGAAGCAAAAACAACAACGAAGGAAGACAGGCAATCAATACATGGCATAGGTGCACAAACATTGGATGATGCATGTCATGTTTAATAGATGCACCAAACTAAACTAGTTGATATGAGACACAAGTTTAAATGGATTCCATATGCAAAGGTTGCATATGGAAGCCCATGCTTTAGAGTTGAATTAATTGTTCTATCACTAAGCATCATGTGTAAGTGACTTAGTATGATGCATGCATGATGAGGAACAATAAGATAACAAAGTTAAATGCAATTGGAATGATAGTTAACAATTTAGAAAGGCATTTATTAAATTTGGAATTTTGTTACTTAAACATGGCACACAAGTAAATGTTGTTATCACCCATTTAGAGTGTGCAAAACAATTTACAAATTTTATATTTGGAAAGGTTATCAAATTTTAGTTGGATTACATGTTTCACAATTTGAAATTGGACTTTGGATTAATTATTTATGAATTAAGCAATATTAAACAATTTTTAATTGAATTAAACAAGAATTAAATTGTTTAGGCAATTTAAATTATTCAAACCAGAAAACAAAATTTATATTTGAATAGAGCATTCAAAATGGTGTGAAAAACATATTTTATTTGTATTATTTGAAAACAGTATGAATTAGTTATGAATTATTTCAATTTGCATTTGAGTTATTCAAATTTGAAATTTAAATGTATTTTGAAAATTCAAAACAGAACACAAATTGCACATTTGGAAAGATTACGAAATTTGGATATGAAAACATATAAAGTTTGTAATTATTGGATGCATAAATTAAAAGTTATTGCATTTTAAAGTTTATAGGTTATTCTGCCCATTTTAAAAAGAATTAGAATTAACAGATTCGATTTAATTTGTTTGTTACCGTGCAGGGCTTACACACACACGCTGACAGGCAGGGCCCAAGGCCAGCGTGGCAAACGCGCGCTGGCGTGGCAAGGAGGGCCACTGCCAGGTGGGGCTGCGCGCTCGGAGAAAATACCAAAAAAGGATTTGCGGCCGCGGGGCTCGAACCCGCGAGCTCGCTGTGCGGAACAGGGGACGGTGCCAGTACGGTAGTGTGCGTTCGTTTGCTAGGAGTACACGCGCGGAGAGGTTATAGATTCAGTCCCAGGTGTTTGTCTGACGAAACTGAAGAACCAGCGCGTCCTCGACTGACAGAACCTCACCGGCGGGAAGCAGCACAGTGGTGCTAGCGATCTGGAGGCGCTAGGTGGGTGCAGATCATGCGCAAGCATGAGGGAGAGGGAGGAGATGGAGGTAGAGGCTCACCGCAGGGTGTCGGGGAAGCAGTGGTCGGCGGCGAGCTGGTGACCGCGGCGGAGACGGGGTGGTCGAGGATGGCGGCGAGTTTCTGGTCGACGGCGTGCTCCCTGGAGGTGTCCAACGTGCAGAGGGTGCGGTGGCGGACTCGTTCCCGTGCTCCAACGACGTAGTGCTGCTCTGCATCGTCGACGATGTGCTCAGGTTCAGAGAACACGGCACGGTGGCCGGAGAGGAAACCGATCGCGGCGGCGAACGAAAGCTTACCGTGGTGGTCTCCGGTGTCCAAGGGGAAGAGGAAGGAGTGGGGTTTCGATCTCCGTTCTTAGGTGGGTGGTTGGTGCAGTGGATTGGCGGCGGCGGACATAGGTTCAGAGGGAGCTCCGGTGGTCTTCTCCGATGAGAGTTTCAGAGAGGGAGAGAGCGAAGGCAGAGAGGAAAAATGGCGGCGATCGCGAGGCCAGGTGGAACCCTAGAGGCTAGGTCACTGCTGCGGGCTAGCAGGGGATCTTATAGGCCACTAGGGCGCTGGATAGCCGTCGGAGCTGTCCGCTGCCGTCGTGGCATAGCCGGATCGGCTGCCGTACACGGGAGAGAGAGGTAAGGGCGTGGCGAAGGGGTACCGGGCCCCTGTGGGCTGCTGCGCGCGCTGGATAGGGCTTAGACGGGCTGGGCCATGCGGTAGATTAGGTGCTGCTGCTCGTTTCTCCTTTTATTTTATTTTTTTGTACTGTTTTTTTTTGTAGCTAGCTTTTGGATAAAATAGATAGGTTTTTGATTAGATAAAATTTTGGAAAAATTTGTATAAGCTTCTTAGATGAAAAGAAACCATTTGGTAGTTTTGGTTTTCAAAATTTCAAAAGTTTGCTTGCTGTTTTGAAATTGAACCAAATTGATTGAAAATTGCCATAATAATTAATATTAGAAAAATAGTGCCATTCCCACTAGGGTTTCCCCTAGGGTTTTGGAAGGGTTTAAAGAGGGAAAAAGGGTGGTGACTTTTATGGTTTCAAAAGGTACTGAATTTTTAAGGGTTGGTTTGAATTTGAAATGGCTTAGAAAATAGTGATTGAAATGGTTGATTGATTAATGGTGTGATTAAATTAAGCAACAATTTAAGAGTTGATCCAATATGAAACTAATTGGGAGCAATTGATGTTTTTGGAATTGCAAATCTTTATTTGAGAGATTGTAACAGACAAGTGTGAAAACAATGTTTGATTAAGTTTGAATTTTATTATGAAAACAATGCAAACAGAAATAAAAATGAGAATGATGCCATGATGCATTGCATAAATTAAACAAATAAGTAAAACAACTAAGGGTTTTCATACTTGGATGTTACAGTGTCCTCCTCGCCCTCCCTAACAAAGTACTCCGCCCCAATCGCGGGGCCGGCGTGGAGCACAAGATCGGCCCCCATCTGCTCCCTTTAGGCGTGAGGAAGCGGTGCGCGGCGGCGGAAGATCCCGCGTCGCCGGAGGAGCCAACATCGGAGGTGCTTGCGAGGCGGCTCCGCTCCGCCCTCTTGCGCTTGAGCTCTGCTACGGCGCAATAGCTTTAGCGTGGCAGATTCGCCAAGCCCGCGTTGGTCTACTTGTACGCGCCGCGCTTGTGAGAACGTCGGAGACCATTGCTTTTATGTACTCATCGTCGGAGGAGCTGTCGTTGTGGCGCCCCGATGTGGGCACATGGCCGCCGCGTGTGCAGCAGCTCGAGCCACGCCACATCGTCAGCGGCTGCGGCGGGATATGCACACGATTGCTCGTCGGAGGATGCGCGATTTCTCGTCCGCGGCGGGCTAGGTTTTCAGATTGCAGTTTGGGAATGGCTCTTCAGCCGCTACATATAGTGGTCTTGGGGGAATTCGGGAACGATTGAAAAGGGTTTTCAGTCTGGGCTAGGTATATGGGCTCCGCTCTGGCCCAAAAAAACTGGTCGAGCCCGTATACCCGCTGGAGGGTATGCGGGCTCTGCTCTGGTCCAAAAAACTTGCCGAGCCCATGTACCCGCTGGAGTCTTTCAGTTTCGCCCAGTTTAGGGTCTGCTAGAGTTGCTCTAAGCCCCTCATTCGCGTCAAACCGGTTCATGTCAGTCGCTTATGCAAAAAAAGTTGCATGTCAGTCGTGGAACAAGTCTCATGCAAAACACTCGGCAACCACTTATGCAAAAAAAAAGTTGCATGTCACTCGTGGAACTAAGTCTCATGTACGCGGACATGTAAAGTTAGTCCAGACCGCTTCATCCCACTATGCCACTAAGATCCAAAATACACAAAGGAAGCAATAACATTATCATAAACGCCCTCATACACATATGTAGTTCTACCCGTAAAATATATCTACATATAGAACTTGGCTCTGATACCACTGAAGGGGCATAGCATGGAAAACAAAGAAATTCCTACACGGAGAACAACCAACAAGTCAAGATCTAATTTAGAGTATGCAAACAACAGTTGGATATAGTGCTAGATGAACTTACTTTTGAAGACCAAAAAGCATTACAAGATCAAATCTCGTGGATGATGAAGACGATCACTTCCAAATCCAAGATCGCGAAAAAGAGCGCTGCAATGCGGCAACGCTTCCACACTCGGTCACACGTATGAATTGATGACGACCTTCATTCCCTCGATCCAGCGAGGCAGAGGAAGTAGAGGATCCACCGGAAACTCCAACAGCATGATAGTGTGGTGTGGTGGAGAAAACTAATTGATCAGGACTTCGTCAAGCACATAAAAAAAGGTGGAGCAGCGGGAGGAGGGGGTGGAGATGACACAAGCGTGTAAGGGAGAGGTAGATCTCACCCTCTATTTATAGGAGGGGGAGGCAGCCCAAGGAGGGGTGCGGCCAACACTTGGTGGTTCCCCACCTCTTCCCTTCATGTGAGTGGACTCTCCACTCACACTCATTTTAATCTCCACTAAAAAATCCCAAGAGTTTTATTTAATAAATAAATAAAACAATTTATTTATTTATTTTAAAATTTGTTAAATACATTAGCAAACATTAACACTTACACCCTTGGATTAGTTGTTAATTCTATTAACAAAAATTCGACAATTAACCCCTTGAACTATTTCAATATTACCCGAAACAATTTCGGTGTTGTCCAAACTTTACTCTCATATTCCGTACCCACTCAAACACGCCGTCAAACCTTAAGTGTGTGACCCTACCATTCGCGAATAATGTATACATGATCGAGACACCTCTCCGATCAATAACCAAAAGCAGGACCTAAAGAACCGTAATGAATCATACACATTCAACGATGAATCTAGTGATCGTGTGAACCATAAAAATTGTAACCAATTCTCTTTGTCACGAGATATTTTACTTGTCCGATATCTAGTCATTGGTATCAACCATATCTAGTTCGATCTCGTTACCGACATGTATTGTTTTACTCATTCTGTGATATGAGATCCTTGTGACCTAGTCACGTGCTTGCAAGCGTTGTCGATGTGATATCACCGAGAGGGCCCACAATATATCCCTCTATCATTTGGATGGAAAAATCCAACTCTTGATCATTGAGACTCAAGTAATAGTTTTAGAGTACCTAACGCCACCTTTATAGTCACCCTGTTACGATGTTACATTTGATGTCATCAAAACACTCCTCCGGTGTTAGTGATTGACATGATCTCATGTTCTAAGAATTAGGGTTACTTCGTATGAATATAACAATGTGATGAGTTCCCGGAATAGGTTTCCCAGATGGGGATTCCATATTTGCAAGGAAGAACGTGGGGGCGAACGTGCGGGAGCGCTTAGGACGAGGACACGGTGGTTGCCCGTGTTCAGGTTAGTCGAATGGCTCCCTACTTCCTACAAGATCAACTATGGCGGCGGATTATCGAACATGGGTTACAAGTACCTAGGATAGATCGAGTATGCCTTAGGGTTTCTCTTGTGCAACATTATATAGACATCTGGATCGAGTCTTACAGGGGATATCATCCGTTCACATAGCTAAACCTACAATCTAGGGTCATCCGGGTTCTGAGACCCGGATGGTCTTGTGGCCGTTGTACTGGATGGAGTCCTGCGGTTCGTTCCACTTGGGCCTTCGGCTTTGGGCCTTCCCTTCAGGTCCGGCCTTCTAAATGCCAGAAGATACCCCATTCTAGATATCCTCGACACAATATAAACTTAATGAATTGATCGTATTGCTGTAGTTACTTTGGGTCTATGTGAAGGTGTTATGCACATGCCCTAGAGGCAATTTAATAAAGAGATTTTATTATTCATAACTCATTTGTTCATAATGTTCTATACCATGCTATAACTGTATTAAGATAAAACATTGATACACGTGTGGTATGTAAACAAACCAACTCCCTAGTAGCCTCTAGTTATACTAGTCCCTTGGGCAACAAATGATCAAGGTTTCTTGATCATGGGCATTTATGCCATTGATAATAGAGTCATGTCATTGGTGAATGATGTGATGGCCTCACACCCATTATGTTTAGCATGACAGGGTCGATTCATTAAGTTCAACGTTATGATAACGAAAATGTAGTACCATAGCCTCTGAACGTGAGATGGTATTTAATTGCTATCCTGAAAGTTACTTTGATTACATCAAACGTCACACCGAGACAGGGTGATTATAAACGTGAATCTTGGGTAATAAAAGGGAAATGTTGAGGCGTACCATCAAGAGCGGGATTTGCCAATCTTATTGACGGATAGATACTCATGAGCCCACTTGGTGTAGTTGCATCAATTAGCTTGCAAGCATGTGACTAGGTAACAGAGATGCAATGACAAGGGAACAAGTAGAATTGCTATGTCGACAACGAGACTGAACGGGGTATAAGATACCGGAAGATCAAGTCTAGGACAAACAGAGTATCGCTAAGGAAAGAGGCATGGGGACTTACTTTTAAGTTTCAAAGCGACGCAAAAACTTTGATGGATGCACACGGGCCATTATGGACGTCCAGATCCCGCTATTGGTCATTGCTCGGATAGTTCAGGGGTCGGATAATCCGCCCGTAGCAGTTTAAGTTTTTTTTTGCTAGAAGAGGCCGGGGTGGGATGTTCGGGATCATAACTTCCCCTCCACCCCAACCTCTCCCTCTCCACTTCTCCCTGCCGCTGTCCCTTCCTCATCGGAGAAGTTCCAACCACCGAAGAATCTAGGGTGCTCTCCGGATCCATTCCCTCTATCTTCCGGGCATCATCTTCACCACGCGGTTCCTCCATGGAAGAGGGTAACTGTAACATCCCAGTGTTTGGGAGGTTATAAGGATCTAAATATAATATGTGCATTTGCAAAGCATGCATTTAAAAGTACGGTAAATTTTGGCGCGAAAGTTTAAACGAAGCAAAGTGACCAATGTTTCACTTGACATGATGAAATAGGTTTGGATCATCTGGTCAAGAGTACATTTGGGGTGATCTTTATAACATTGTATCTGTAAAAACTAAATCATTTGATAAGACAAACCATAATTGGTTATGATCAAACACAAATTCTCAACAACCTTAACCACAAGTCTATAAGTGACTTTGGATAAATCACTAAGTATCTAGAACTCAAAGAGGGGTGAGTATCCAGAGCACATAACTGATGATCATACTTTCACAAATGAGTAATGCATAATTGAATCATCTCATCAATAGAGATGTGATCTTCCATAAAACAACAACTCCCTAAGTTAGCAATTCATTTCCACAACATCTCTATAAATCATCTCATAATTATCAGGTAAACCATCACAAGTAGAACACAAGTGATAACAACAAGTGTTAACTAAAAAACCACAAGTGAGAAATGACATAATAATTATATTAACATATTTTCGAATATGTACATATATCATCATCATTAAAGAAGTACCTAAAAAGAAGAAATAGATCTTCTCAAGCTACTATTAAATCTTGATCATTCAATATGATGATTTCAAATCTCAATGTCTACATTATGCATGACAAAGATTACAAATGAAGAATATAAAGTAGAATCATGACACCAGAGAAAACAAATAAAAACTATGACATAAATCATTAAACTCCAATAACCTTCGCATGCTCATTGTTTCAATCAACTTTTACAAGTGAGCATATGAAATCTAAACACATCAATGAACCATTTGATCAATTTACTATTAAGTCATCATTCCATAAGTATTCCACATCTTTATCTAAATCAACATTCAACAACTAAAGTATCTCTGGAGACAAGTAATGAATAACAACAAGTTATAACCTCCATTAGGGAAATTGAATTGATAGCTAAGTAAAACCAATCATGTATGAACAAGTATCTATCTTTTGGGAATTATAATAAGAAGTATATGTAAGGATAATAAAAGCATGAACTAACTCTTAATCTAGATCTTGTTATTTTGGCTAGACCATTCTATCTTGTTCCCAATCTTCTCAAAGCCATTCAGCAAGAGAAGCACCCACAAGAAAAGAGGATCTATCACCAGAAGATCTTCAGGAGGATTCTCTAGAATGTTCTAGAAGTGCTATTCCAATAAATCATAAGAGTACTTGGAAAGTCTTATTTCTTGATCTGATCTTATTAACTCTCTTGAAATAGTGTGATATTCCAATGTTAGTGTTATATAGAAGTAGTTTGATAACAGGACTAGCTACCTTGTTAACATATCACTTTTGTATACTCAAAAAATCGAGTGTCATACACAAACAAACAGAAGGTTGAATAACCTAGTACATCTCAGCCTCTTTTCTAATAACATATTGGATTGCTAACCCATAATAGAAATCCCCAATTCGGATGACACAGTCATGAAGTCATCATGACGTCATGATTCCTTTTCTTTTTATTTTCTTTTAAATTTTGATTAAAAACAAATATGACAGGTGGGACCCAACTGTCAATTTAAAATTGGCAGAAAATCAAATTAAACTAATAAACCAATAACTTTAATTCTATTAATCAGAAAAATATAAATAATATACCAAATTGATAAGAAAAATATAATCTAAATGATTATCAACTTTTCAAAAATATTTGATAAAGTTTAAAATTTAATTTTTTCTTTAATTAAATTAAATCATTTAAAATTGAGAAAAATAAGAAATAATTCATAAAATCAGAAAAATTCAAGTTATATACCAAAATGCTTCAAATGACAAATGCAACTCATCTATGATGTCTACAAAGCCATTTTCTCAAGTTTTCATGTGTGCAATATTTTGCCTAGCCATTTAATTCATTTAAAATTAATAAATTAATAACTTATTCAAATATTTTCAGAAAACATAAAATGTTATATCAACTTAAAGAGAAAAGCATTTTCAATTCAAATATGTCAAACATAAAACATTTTTTTGAACTTATAAACTTTTTTCTAATGGTATAATAGAATTCTATAATATTCCGTTATTACGAGAAATAACTGCCACAACATTATTTTCTTTATTAATAAAAATCTCATGTTTTCACAACTACTAAACCTATCATCACTATTCATTAGCAAGTATGTGATGAAAGAGTTAGTTGTATTAGTTCTTCATTTTCAAATAAATTTGATGACATTAGTTCTACACTTTTGAACATAAAATAAAATGTGTCTGTTATCTTTTCAATAATTGTTTTCTATGTACTCAGATCTTATTGCCTAACCATAAGTTATCTACTTATAACTTAAACATGATAACAAGTGTTTGTTAAGTAAAAGTGAAAAACATGTAAATCTAAAAGAAGTAATAACCACATCACCACAAGTAATGAAACCATTCACCTAAAACCTGTGTGATTAAGTTATCGTATCAAACGTAGCTTACACTTGTAAGCTGGGGTATTTTCCATGGTATTTCACGATGCATCTCATTAATATGCATGTATCATCTTGCCAATTTTTTCTGTAGTCCTTACCGGGACTACTTTGCTATCTTTCAGATGTCGGGAATTCTCTACGCAATCCTCGAACCCGAAGACATGGTTTATTATTGTTATTTCAATATCAGGCAAGTTCATCACTTGCTCATATCCTTTGCAGTACTTCATAACAAACTAATTACAAAAACTCTATCGTATTACCACCTAGTCTCAAAAGAATGCATGATCCTATTTTTATAATAATATGACTAATTAAATGACTACCCGAGTGGTAGTGTTCTGTTTGGTGGGCGGATGGAACCATGGTAAGATGAATAAGTCAAAGGAAGGTTCCATCTGCATGGGAAAGTATTATCTAGGAATTAATCACAAATGCCGTCAGAACTCGGTGCGCCGTAAATACCGCGTTGACCATGGGTATTCTATGGGGGGAGTAAGTCAGTTGTGATCTTCTCTAGTTCGCATGTCAACGGACTTCCAGAGACGTACGATGTAGGTCTTGCGGGACTACATGCACATGGGTGGGAGCCCTTACGTCCCACGGACTCTGGGGTCTATGAGTGTCTGCCAGGGGCGCGTAGATCTCCATCGTGAGGGGTGGAATCAGGCGTTCAACCTGCTGGTGGAAATGGGTGGGCATGCGTTGTGCGGAGAAGCACGGTTTGGCTTGGACCAACAATCGGGCCCCACACCTGAGTGGGAGTGGATAGGATCTCGAGCCTGGTTGTGCAACATGGTCTTGGTCTCCCATGGGTAAAGTAACGCACCTCTGCAGAGTGTAAAAGGATGTGGCATGTTACCCCCTGTTCTGGGAAGGAGCTGCGAACGCTACAGGAAAGGCAACTCCATGAAGTTCTAGTCCTGTGATGGTCTAGCGGGCATAGTTTTCGGAATTAAAAGCAACCTCTTGAAGAAAGATTTACAAAACCTTGCATTAGCTTATGACTCTTTCGAGTCTAAAGCTGTACTTAGTGTATCATACTACCCACTATATATCATGAACTTGCTAAGTAACGCTCGTTACTCATTCGTTCCCGTTTGACCCCCTGCTTGGAGCTGAAGCCTTAGGGAAGTTGTCATCGTGAAGCCATCGCTATCTCACGAAGATACGTGGAGACATATCTTACTTAGTCAGCAACGCATCATCATAAACAACGCTGGTGGAGGAGAAGCTATGAAGATGTAGGTCAAGACCATTCTTGGACTTAGCTGTTACAAGCCATAGATTAGGGCTGACATCAGTCGTAGTAGATTAGGTTCTGAGCTAGAGTAATTCTCCAACTTGGAATTTTGAATTGCTTCTTCTGATGTTTCAGTTGCAGGAGATCTTCTTGATTCATCAAAGAGATTCCCAAGATTTTGTAATGAAGTTTGTATCCTATAGCTTTGCTTGGACCCGCTGTGTTTATGTTGTACCACTCTGAGAGATGTAACATTCATGGATAAGTCTTTCTGTGAGTATTATGTCACCGACTTGCGCACTACACATGCAGTGGTGTGCTGGGTCATCACAATAACTCCACATTTTTCCTATCTAGGGTGTTCTTCATCCTTTGCCTTTTTCTTGTGGAGTTACAATTTTTTGTTTGGGGTAGATGTTATCTATACACTACATTTTAGAGTACATACATTAGTTCTAGTAAATCTTGCTTTGATCTATTGTTAGACAAGGGTTGGAATTAGATGCAGAAAATTTCGCATGGGCGGAATATCCGCTCCTCCCCCCCCCCCGCCCCCCGTGGGCCAGATTATCCGCCCCCTGGACCGAAACTGAGTTGCTTGTTCTTTATCTGATTCCTCCAAGGACTAAATAGTATTGACAAGCTGTACCATCTCTAATGTGTGTACGTTTTCCATTTCCACCTTGTGTGTACTTATCCCTTGTGCTATCCACCTTATTCTCTTTCACACGTGACTCTCTGAAGAATGCCCCTCCAAAGCGATGTCGCAAGTATGCTATTTGTACTGATGAATATGGAAATTTTGTTGATGAGCGAGTGATCCGTAAGTGCAACCGTGAGGTGTTGAGGAAGGTCAAATTTATTGTTGATCCCAAGAGGAAAGTTAAAGGCCAGAGGGAGAACTACAAGGAGGATATGGACAACATTGACTATGCAGCTATGAGACGGCGTGATTCATAACTTGATGAAGAGAAAGAATAAGGGATCCAGAATGGGAATTTCTGGTGCATGAAGCAGAAGTTTTTGTATGATGACGTCTATATGACTTTTGAGCATCCTATGTGTCCAATGCACCCTATCAACATGGCTCTTCTTCATGGGAAGCAGGAATTTACTGAGGCAGTAAAGGTTACTGAGAGGAATGGGCTCCACCATCTCATGGGGCCCCAATGCCACTATAATGTCACTCTTCTGAAGCAATTCTTTGCTACTCTGGTTCTCAAGGGCGATGATGAGAGGACCATGAAGTGGATGTCTGGATCAGTGTACTGTGAGGCTACCCGCCGCGACTTCGCGAGAGTTCTTGGCTATCCTTTTAGGAGAGTGTCTCATCCTTCGGTCATTCGCCTCCAGTCTCCTGAGAGGACTAGCAAGAATGATCTAGCTGATCTCTATGGCCCAAGAGGAGTGATTGGTGAGAATGTGGACCTTGTGGCGCTTTATGATGTTTTGGTGAGGATCTTCAGTGAGAATATAGACCCGAGTGGTGGGAACAACAATGCTATCTGTGGTTCTCTAGTGGATCTTTTGTTGCTTTCTCATGAGGTCACTACTTCAGAGGATCCCGCCGAGTCCTTTACTCTTGATGTGATGGACTTTATTTTCCATGAGATGCATGACGCCATGGCTTCCCGTTTGACCATTCTGTATGCTCCCTACATCATGTTGCTCATTGAGGATAAGATGAGGTACTATGATCTAAGTGGGAACCGGGTTGATCACAAGTTCAAGAGGTTCTACGTGAAGAAGAAGACCACTCCATCTGCTTCTGTTTATGCTTTCATGGAAGATGCTCGTAGGAGCAGCAGTGCTTCTAAGGGAGCATCTAGGGGACACAAGCCCCTGCTCCTGCCTTTTCCTCCGAGGTGAAGGAGCTCAGCTGGTTTCAGCGTACCATTCTCTGCATGAAGGTGTACATTCGCAAGGAGCAGTACAATACTTATCGCAGAGAGCACTTGGCAGCAAAGACTTAGCAGCAGATACTACATCATGTTCGTGGTACCCCTGGCACCCCTCCTGCTATCTCTCAGCCTATCTCCTACACTCGGTGGAACTTGGACATAACTAAGTATCCCTGGGATGACTTTGAGAGCTCTCTCGACCGTGCACCGCCTGCTGAGGATCCTGAGGGTGATGATGAGGAGGAGGAACAACATACCCAGAGTGAGGAGGATTCTTCAGGGACCAGCACGACTCGGACAGACTTCGTTGGGACGTGTAGCATCACTCTTCTTCCTTTCTGGTGTCTTGATGCCAAAGGGGGAGAAGTAGTTCTATTAGGAGTCTCTGTGGGGATTTGAATGGGTCAGACACAAGAAAATGGTTTTATCATTTGTTTAGAGCTTGTGTCCATTTATCCTTTTTTACCATTTGGACTATTTGCTTTTGTTTGCGTCTTATCTATCTTATGGTGTGGGACTTGTGGATGATCTTTTATATTATGTGTTGAGAACTATGTTATAATGAGAGTGTATGTGATATCTATCTACTATCATCTTCTATGCAAGGTTTGATCTCAACCATAGCTTATTATCTTGTCTCATATCTTGCTAGCATTATCTTGTTTCAATGACCCCTTTGTTGTGCATCTTGGTGTTTGTTTAATCTTCTATATGCGAACACTTAGGGGGAGATCCTATATCTCTTTGTATTATTATGGTTTTATTGCAAATCCTTCTGTTGTCATCTAATACCAAAAGGGAGAGATTCAAAGCACATTTCTTATCCCTTTATGTTTTGTGTGTTAGTTAAGAACGCAAGTGATATTTAATTATGTGCTAAGTGGTGCAGATCTTTCAGGTACGTCTCTCAAATCACCAAGCAACAAAAAGGCCGAAGGGAACATCAAATTTCTACCTCTGGTTCTGGCAGAAATTCTAGCCTAGAAAGGACGAATATTCTGGGGGCCGGATAATCCGCCATCCCACAATAAGGAACGGAAAAATGACTAAGTACCTGGGTGCGGGGCTTGCAGAAGCCCACTGGAGATTTGGACGGATTATTCAGTTTCTAGGGTACGAATATTCTGGGGCCAGATATTCCTTGCCTAGAGTCTCGGCCAGCGAAAATCGGCTAAGGATAAGATGAGGGGCTTGCGGAAGCCTGCCGGAATTTGGGCCGGATTATTTGGCCTCATGTAACGCCCGGGGTTTTCCCCCAATTAGTTTGGTTGTTGTTTTTCTCTTTGCATCGTCATGCATCATATCACATGGCATAAATAAAATTATTTCTACCATATTTTAAATGGTCAAAATCTGTTTTCTAAATCCCTAAAACAACTTGTTTTATTCTATTTTTCTGAAAGAAAAATGATTAAGCAAAAGAACAAAAAAAAAGATGTTTGGCTGGGTGGCAGCCAACCGGCCAGGCCCTAGTGGCCCAACCGGAGGCCACCAACCCAACCCCAAACACTAGACCAACCCTAACACCTAACGCACGCACACCACACAGCACACAGACACACGCACACCACGCACACGACCCAGGCCGCACGCACACCGCACGCACGGGAGGGATCGCTCGATCCCCAACCCTCCCTCGCTCGTCCTGCTCACCACGAGCGCCGCCAGAGCCCCCTCCGCCCCGATCCCCTCGCCTGTCTCCTCCTCCCATCGAACCCTCCCGGTCGTCTCCTTCCTCCCAGCGCCTCCCCCAGCCCCTTCTCCCCGTCCCCTCCTCTGTCCGCCCCGCCGCCGGCCGTCATCCTCCGTTCCGGCCAAGGGCGGCCGGCGCCGCTGCTGCCCCTTCCTCGCCCCTCGCCTCCTCCCGCGGCCGCGGACGCCACCGCCGCTGCTGCATCCCCGCGGACGGCCGGCGCCCCGCCGGAGCTCCGCCTGCATCCGCCCCCCCTCCTGGCCGCGCCCCATCCTCCTCGGCCGCCACTGCCCCATCCCGTGATGTACTCCTCCTCAGGTTGTCGCCAGGACGTCGTGGCAGCGTGCAGAACCTCCACGCCGAGCTCCTCCCGGGTGCAAGACGAGCTCACGACCTCCTGTACATCGACAACGGAGCCGCCGACCTCGCCCTTGTTCCGTGTGCGTCGACAGGCACCACCATGACGCCCTCCGCCGGATTTGATTTCGGTCGATCTCGCCCCTCGGCGCCCGCCAGGTGTTCGACGAGTGTCCTGCACAAGACTGGCACCTCACCATTTGACGACGTCCACGACGGGTAGCTGTCCTGTTGGTGCGCCATCACATGGTCTTCTCCGGCAAGAACCTCAACCGTGTACCCATCGCCAAGTTCGTCTAGTTATCATGCCAAGTCCACCATCGACCTCCGAAGACCGTTACGCCGTCGAGATCCTCCCGACCCTTACCTCGACGACGAGCTCTTCCCCGACAAATACCGCAACGTGAACGACTACACCGCCGTGAACCTCGCCGTGCCCGTTTTGCGTTGGCCGCCTTCGTGCGTGCCGTGAAGATTGGGACCGACATGTCCGCCACCAACCTCGAAGACAACGATGTTGCGGATCGCCCACGACTACTACGACTACTTCGACGACGATGACCGCGTGATTCGAGAACGACTACTTCCTCTACGGCGTGAACGACTACCTCCACGACGGTGACCCGAGAACGACTACTTCCTCGACGTCGACTACTTCCACTACCCCGTCTACTTCCTCTACGAAAGTCTACTTCCTCCACGTCCCGAAGTTTCCGGCGTTGACCCCCGGCGATCCTCTTTCCAACGTGCGAACCCAAACCCCAACCCTATACCTATGCCCTGTTTCCTATAACATATCAACTATAATTAAATGTCATCTCATTCATGTGTCGCATTGCATTTTTGTGGATAAATAAATAACGTGAACCTCCTAAATTAAATGTTGGGCTTCCGGCTCAATTTAAATTGTTTAATTGCATAAATCATAACTAATTAATTTTAGCTCCAACTTTGAAAAATAAAATATGTTTTCGAATCAAAATTCTCTAAACTTTGCAAATATCAACTTTGTTTTCCCTTTTGAATAAATTAAATTGCTGAAAACAACTATTTATTAATTAATGTATTTAAAATTGCTAATTTGATAACTTGCTCATTTTAATTCCAAATCCAACAAATAAAATATGTTTTCATACCAGAAAAATGCACTTAATCTATTCATGCCATCCATGTTCATGTTTGCACCTTGCATGTTGCATTTGTAGTAGTGTTATGTATGTTCACCTAATAAATAAATATGAAATGTGTTGGGGTATTTAATTCAATTGTTGCCCTATTCCATTTAATATTGCTAACTCACCTATTTACTGTTTTCCATGCTAAACAACATTTAAATTGATGGTTAGATAAACAACTTGAACCAATTCCTATTTCTCCGGACTCCGGTTCCGATTAAATTGCTTAAGTTGTTTCCTCTCCGTTGCATCCCGCATGTCATGCATATAAAATAGGATCATGCTGGATCTCTTTACCGTAATTGTAATTGTTGCATCCGGTGTTTGTTCGAGGTTCGTTGCTTCTTCGCGGATAGGACGTTGAGATGATGTGAGCATCGACAAGTTCTGCGGATGTACCTCTACTTGCTGGATTCCAGGCAAGTATACTCACTTGCTGCCAAATGGCTGCCTTTCATCACTTGTTACCGATTCTTCCCGTTGTTCTTATTCTAGCCTTTTGATTCGATGCTTGTGTCTCGATCCTATCGTATGTTTACCTTGCAGCCATGATATAGCCTTTCCTGCCACTTTCTATTAACTGTTGATTGTTTACCTCGTTGGCCCTCGTGTCGTAGTTGCATGCTTAGGTTTGTTTGCGCTCTGGTCCTGTTGTCCTTTGTTCTATCACCTGTTTAGTTGATAGTTGGGTTTCAATTTAATCAACAACATGTTAATGTTTGGGGTAACAATAATAATTTGATGCTAAGGCACCGGCAGGAGGCCCGAGTTAGGGTTTTGGAGCCGGCTGGTGTCGAAACTAGGAAAAGAGTCTTGTCTACTGATCCATGATGAGCGTGCTCACCGCATCCGGGTGGTAGTATGGGACCCCCCTCGACTTAGATCTGATCTGCAGCTTGTCCGAAGAGCCACACTTAGTTCGGGTGTTCCATTTGCTCCTTGCATAATGGGTTGATCACCCATGGTTACTGATGATGATGATGATGCATATAGGGCGAGGCCTGTAGTGCCGGGGTGTTGTGTCCTGCGGGAGTTTTGCACACCTGCGCTGAGTATTCGGCTGCGTGGCTGGGACCTTATAGCTCCGTGGCTCCTAGGATGGGTTGTAGAGATGGTTTGGGTCGTGTCAAGCCAACCTGAGTTTTAGTTGGTGGCTTGAGTGTGTACGGGTACTGGAGCACACCCTGCAGGGATGAATCTTCTCGAGAAGCCGTGTTGTCCGCGGTTATGTGACGACTTGGTGAAAGTGCTGGCTAACAAGTACTCAGACAACTTACACCTAATGATAATAACTTGATTAGTAATATAGATTACCTCCACCATATAAATGATGTCACCCTAATCAACAGTGTGAGTTATCCTTGGGTTGCTTCCTTAGTAGGGGGTGACATTGGATGGGTATTGTTTGGTGAGTAGTTGTAGTTGGTTACGATACGCTCTCTTATCTTCTTTCTGTTAGCCGGAAGTTGTAGTGTGTTTCTGTAGTTGGTTAGTGCAGACCGATGCCGCTTATTTGCAATAATCCCTTCCTTTTCCGTTGATCCCAAAGTATTTGTATCTTGTGATGATCGGATTACGCCGGTATCGTGTGAGTATGGTTTATCCACTTGCCAGTACTTAACCGTACTGACCCACGAATCTCTTTCGTGGCTGCAAATTCCAACTTGCAGTCAACAGGTTTGAAGTCTGACGACGTTAGCTTGGGAATCCCTCCGGCTTGGCCTGGGCAGGGATTGGACGCTCTCGGTTATCTTCAGGACTCTTAGTCCAATTTGTATCTTGTCCGTAGCCGGACGCTATGTTGTTTCTTCCGCTGTTATTTGGATCTTTGTATTGTATCAGTTGTATCCTTGGCTCGTTCGAGTCGTCTTGTATCTATCTTTTCTGTTGTTGTTGTGGAATATTCGTGAACTGTTGTAATGATTATCACAAGTGGCAACCTGGAATCGGTTATTATGCGGATTTGGCGGAAATGCTGAAATCTGCATAGTGCCCGATCCCGGGGCGTCACAAATGGTATCAGAGCCTTGGTTCCGATTCCCGAGATTGTTTCGATACGAATGGTTATCGAAGCAACGGGTCCGCAAAGCCTGTAGGATAACCTCGCTAACGGTCGATGTTTCTAGAGTGTCAAAAACTATTTCTGCTAAACTATTTTGGAAAACATCTCAATAGGATTCTTGTTTTCTCCTTATCTCTATTCTGCTTCTCCTTCTATCTCATTTGTTTTGGAGTCTACTCTAGTACTCTATCTTTCAAAGTGTTAGGATCCTACGTGGGTGGACGTTTTCTGAGCCTTTAACCTAATAGGTTCGATCATCGGAAGATTCCTGGTGGAAGAACATCGTCGTCACACCGAGCAAGAAACCCTTGTTAGTGGTGTCGAGGAGATCAACTGGAAGCATGAGGAATCGATAGTCGAACTTCTTTACCCTCCCTCGTGTTCGTGGTTGGATTGCGAGGGCGCAATCCCCTTGTTAGTGGTGTCGGCTGTAACGCCCGGGGTTTTCCCCCAATTAGTTTGGTTGTTGTTTTTCTCTTTGCATCGTCATGCATCATATCACATGGCATAAATAAAATTATTTCTACCATATTTTAAATGGTCAAAATCTGTTTTCTAAATCCCTAAAACAACTTGTTTTATTCTATTTTTTCTGAAAGAAAAATGATTAAGCAAAAGAACAAAAAAAAAGATGTTTGGCTGGGTGGCAGCCAACCGGCCAGGCCCTAGTGGCCCAACCGGAGGCCACCAACGCAACCCCAAACACTAGACCAACCCTAACACCTAACGCACGCACACCACACAGCACACAGACACACGCACACCACGCACACGACCCAGGCCGCACGCACACCGCACGCACGGGAGGGATCGCTCGATCCCCAACCCTCCCTCGCTCGTCCTGCTCACCACGAGCGCCGCCAGAGCCCCCTCCGCCCCGATCCCCTCGCCTGTCTCCTCCTCCCATCGAACCCTCCCGGTCGTCTCCTTCCTCCCAGCGCCTCCCCCAGCCCCTTCTCCCCGTCCCCTCCTCTGTCCGCCCCGCCGCCGGCCGTCATCCTCCGTTCCGGCCAAGGGCGGCCGGCGCCGCTGCTGCCCCTTCCTCGCCCCTCGCCTCCTCCCGCGGCCGCGGACGCCGCCGCCGCTGCTGCATCCCCGCGGACGGCCGGCGCCCCGCCGGAGCTCCGCCTCCATCCGCCCCCCTCTTGGCCGCGCCCCATCCTCCTCGGCCGCCACTGCCCCATCCCGTGATGTACTCCTCCTCAGGTTGTCGCCAGGACGTCGTGGCAGCGTGCAGAACCTCCACGCCGAGCTCCTCCCGGGTGCAAGACGAGCTCACGACCTCCTGTACATCGACAACGGAGCCGCCGACCTCGCCCTTGTTCCGTGTGCGTCGACAGGCACCACCATGACGCCCTCCGCCGGATTTGATTTCGGTCGATCTCGCCCCTCGGCGCCCGCCAGGTGTTCGACGAGTGTCCTGCACAAGACTGGCACCTCACCATTTGACGACGTCCACGACGGGTAGCTGTCCTGTTGGTGCGCCATCACATGGTCTTCTCCGGCAAGAACCTCAACCGTGTACCCGTCGCCAAGTTCGTCTAGTTATCATGCCAAGTCCACCATCGACCTCCGAAGACCGTTACACCGTCGAGATCCTCCCCGACCCTTACCTCGACGACGAGCTCTTCCCTGACAAGTACCGCAACGTGAACGACTACACCGCCGTGAACCTCGCCGTGCCCGTTTTGCGTTGGCCGCCTTCGTGCGTGCCGTGAAGATTGGGACCGACATGTCCGCCACCAACCTCGAAGACAACGATGTTGCGGATCGCCCACGACTACTACGACTACTTCGACGACGATGACCGCGTGATTCGAGAACGACTACTTCCTCTACGGCGTGAACGACTACCTCCACGACGGTGACCCGAGAACGACTACTTCCTCGACGTCGACTACTTCCACTACCCCGTCTACTTCCTCTACGAAAGTCTACTTCCTCCATGTCCCGAAGTTTCCGGCGTTGACCCCCGGCGATCCTCTTTCCAACGTGCGAACCCAAACCCCAACCCTATACCTATGCCCTATTTTCTATAACATATCAACTATAATTAAATGTCATCTCATTCATGTGTCGCATTGCATTTTTGTGGATAAATAAATAACGTGAACCTCCTAAATTAAATGTTGGGCTTCCGGCTCAATTTAAATTGTTTAATTGCATAAATCATAACTAATTCATTTTAGCTCCAACTTTGAAAAATAAAATATGTTTTCGAATCAAAATTCTCTAAACTTTGCAAATATCAACTTTGTTTTCCCTTTTGAATAAATTAAATTGCTGAAAACAACTATTTATTAATTAATGTATTTAAAATTGCTAATTTGATAACTTGCTCATTTTAATTCCAAATCCAACAAATAAAATATGTTTTCATACCAGAAAAATGCACTTAATCTATTCATGCCATCCATGTTCATGTTTGCACCTTGCATGTTCCATTTGTAGTATTGTTATGTATGTTCACCTAATAAATAAATATGAAATGTGTTGGGGTATTTAATTCAATTGTTGCCCTATTCCATTTAATATTGCTAACTCACCTATTTACTGTTTTCCATGCTAAACAACATTTAAATTGATGGTTAGATAAAAAACTTGAACCAATTCCTATTTCTCCGGACTCCGGTTCCGATTAAATTGCTTAAGTTGTTTCCTCTCCGTTGCATCCCGCATGTCATGCATATAAAATAGGATCATGCTGGATCTCTTTGCCGTAGTTGTAATTGTTGCATCCGGTGTTTGTTCGAGGTTCGTTGCTTCTTCGCGGATAGGACGTTGAGATGATGTGAGCATCGACAAGTTCTGCGGATGTACCTCTACTTGCTGGATTCCAGGCAAGTATACTCACTTGCTGCCAAATGGCTGCCTTTCATCACTTGTTACCGATTCTTCCCGTTGTTCTTATTCTAGCCTTTTGATTCGATGCTTGTGTCTCGATCCTATCGTATGTTTACCTTGCAGCCATGATATAGCCTTTCCTGCCACTTCCTATTAACTGTTGATTGTTTACCTCGTTGGCCCTCGTGTCGTAGTTGCATGCTTAGGTTTGTTTGCGCTCTGGTCCTGTTGTCCTTTGTTCTATCACCTGTTTAGTTGATAGTTGGGTTTCAATTTAATCAACAACATGTTAATGTTTGGGGTAACAATAATAATTTGATGCTAAGGCACCGGCAGGAGGCCCGAGTTAGGGTTTTGGAGCCGGCTGGTGTCGAAACTAGGAAAAGAGTCTTGTCTACTGATCCATGATGAGCGTGCTCACCGCATCCGGGTGGTAGTATAGGACTCCCCTCGACTTAGATCTGATCTGCAGCTTGTCCGAAGAGCCACACTTAGTTCGGGTGTTCCATTTGCTCCTTGCATAATGGGTTGATCACCCATGGTTACTGATGATGATGATGATGCATATAGGGCGAGGCCTGTAGTGCCGGGGTGTTGTGTCCTGCGGGAGTTTTGCACACCTGCGCTGAGTATTCGGCTGCGTGGCTGGGACCTTATAGCTCCGTGGCTCCTAGGATGGGTTGTAGAGATGGTTTGGGTCGTGTCAAGCCAACCTGAGTTTTAGTTGGTGGCTTGAGTGTGTACGGGTACTGGAGTACACCCTGCAGGGATGAATCTTCTCGAGAAGCCGTGTTGTCCGCGGTTATGTGACGACTTGGTGAAAGTGCTGGCTAACAAGTACTCAGACAACTTACACCTAATGATAATAACTTGATTAGTAATATAGATTACCTCCACCATATAAATGATGTCACCCTAATCAACAGTGTGAGTTATCCTTGGGTTGCTTCCTTAGTAGGGGTGACATTGGATGGGTATTGTTTGGTGAGTAGTTGTAGTTGGTTACGATACGCTCTCTTATCTTCTTTCTGTTAGCCGGAAGTTCTAGTGTGTTTCTGTAGTTGGTTAGTGCAGACCGATGCCGCTTATTTGCAATAATCCCTTCCTTTTCCGTTGATCCCAAAGTATTTGTATCTTGTGATGATCGGATTACGCCGGTATCGTGTGAGTATGGTTTATCCACTTGCCAGTACTTAACCGTACTGACCCACGAATCTCTTTCGTGGCTGCAAATTCCAACTTGCAGTCAACAGGTTTGAAGTCTGATGACGTTAGCTTGGGAATCCCTCCGGCTTGGCCTGGGAAGGGATTGGACGCTCTCGGTTATCTTCAGGACTCTTAGTCCAATTTGTATCTTGTCCGTAGCCGGACGCTATGTTGTTTCTTCCGCTGTTATTTGGATCTTTGTATTGTATCAGTTGTATCCTTGGCTCGTTCGAGTCGTCTTGTATCTATCTTTTCTGTTGTTGTTGTGGAATATTCGTGAACTGTTGTAATGATTATCACAAGTGGCAACCTGGAATCGGTTATTATGCGGATTTGGCGGAAATGCTGAAATCTGCATAGTGCCCGATCCCGGGGCGTCACACCTCAGGACCGGATAATCCGGGGGGGGGGGCGGATATTTCGCCCCAAAATTCCTACAACGGACATATTTTTAGAGGGGCTATAAATACCCCTATCCTTCTTCCCCAAGAGCTCTAGTTCGTCCAAGGCATCAAATGCTCATTTATTGAGCTCACTAAAACCAAGATCTCTCCTAATCCTTCCACCCAAACTCGTTGGTCTTCGGATGATTGAAGGAGAAGGCCCCGATCTACATCTTCACCGACCCGTTCTTCATTTCCCCTCATTCACTTGAGGGAACCTAGTCTTGGGTTTACTTGTGGAAAACCTAGACCTCATTTCTAATCTTGTTGATTGTTGGTGATTATTGAGAGCCCCCAATTCATTAGTGGGTGTGTGCCTCAAGCTCATGGTAAATGATTCGATTTCCGCCTCAAAGGGAATCAATAGTGGAAGGCGAACTAGGCCGTTGTGGCGAGGTTCATTAGAGAATAGGGTGAGGCCTTTGTGGCGTTGAGTAGGCCTTCGTGGCGAAACTCACACCCCTCCAACAAGACATACTCCCCTCAAAAGGAGGAACTCGGGATTACATCCTTTGTCTTCGTGTCGGTTACCTCGTTCCCTCTCCTTTACTTTGTGTTTGTATCTTTTTTTATTGTTGTTCTTGTCATATAGGTAAATTCACCATAGTTGCATATGTAGAGAATTTACCTTTGTGTCAAGCCTAAATTGGAGAAAAATTAAAATTGGTCGTAGCACCTATTCCCCCTCCCCCCTCTAGGTGCCCATACTATCCGTTCACTCGCCAACCGTGATCGGTGGTGGTGGACAGGAGCGCCCCTGGAAGCCTCGATCGCCGCCCCTGCCTCCGTCATGGAGCACAACAGCACAACGTCCTCGGTGTAGTCGGACCCGCCACGGAAGGGGAAGAGCAGCATTTTAGGACCTCGTCCGGGTTCCTTAGCTTTGTCGTCCTCCCTATAGGACTGCTTCCATCATGGAAGACTTCAAAAATTAAGTGTGTCACTGTTTCAATACAAAAGTATTCCTTGAAGTAGCTGAACATAAAATTCATACTATATATTTGATCCCACAACCAACTGTGCGAGTATACATGAAACTGTGATCTGAACAATAGCTGGACAGTGCAAGTACACTTGCTTTGTTTGATGCATAGACAGAGTTAATAATAAAAAAATAGAGATAGGGGTGGCAACCATCACCGACTCCTATTTACCAACGATTCATCCAAAACATCTTTCTGGGCCCACCCTTTAATTTACCGCAAAAAGCATTGAAGATTGCAAGCAGGACATGATGAGTTCACAAGTCACAAGTGAAGTCTGAAATCTCAGCATCTAACAAAAACTGTTTTTCTTCTAACATCAAGCAACCGTCAAATATGGATATAAGTAAAAAATCTGAGGTAATGGGCTTCGTCAAGGTGGTTATCTCTCCTAACATCACTCTTGTTAATGTCATGTTTGTTGAATCTGTCAGTTCATGCTTTAGGGAAGATGGGTTTCTTCATCTTATTTGAACCTGACATCATGGTACTCTTGTGGAGCAAGACTCTTGATGTCGCTTTCGTTGGGCATGTCGAAAATGAGTTGTATGTGGTACACTTTTCGGGTCAACCAACAATCAAGCGATGTGTCTTTTCGGAAAGGCCGGCGTGGGGTGGTTGTGGCATTGCCTCTTATGCCATGTCAACATGAGAACTTTGGAAAATCTTCACAAGGGTGGCCACATCCTCGGACTAAAAGAAAAGGTTCCATTTGCCAAAAATCGTGTTTGTAGGGCTTGTGTTGAAGGAAATATGCATGATTCTACCCACCCAAGCAAGACTATCATTTCATCAAAGAGGATATTGGAACTCATTCATGTGGATCTCTTTGGTGTTGTGCCCAAAGCTAGTCTTGGTGGAAAGAAGTATTACTTGGTGACTGTTGATGACTATTCAAGATTTACTTGGGTTTATTTCTTCAAGTTTAAGTGTGAAACCCAACAAGCCGTCAACGACTTCTCGATTCAAGTTCAACGTCAACACAATGTTCCCATATTGTACATTGGAATCGACAATGGTTCCAAGTTTAAGAACTACACCCTTTATGAGTTTCTTAGTGAAGAGGGAATTCGTCATCAATATTCCGCTGCTTATACCCCTCAACAAAATGGTGTAGCCGAGAGGAAGAACCAGACTCTTATGGATATGGATAGGTACATGTTGGCGGAGTATAAATCTCCTTCCTATTTATGAGCCGAAGCCATCTCTACGGCCTGTCATTCATCAAACCGGCTCCAACTTCGCAAAGGCTTAATGAAGACTCCATATGAGATCCTCACCGACAACAAACAAAATATCACCTACTTCTGTGTCTTCGGTTGTAAATGTTTCTATTTGGTAAAAGGAGTTCGTTTTTCTAAATTCCAATCTAAATCTCTTGATGTTTGTTATGGTGCCGAATCTCACACTTATAGAGTCTTTGACAAGTCCTCACGGATTTTCATTGAATCTAGCACTGTGGTGTTCCAAGAAAATGATGGCTCGCAAGCGGCGCAATTTCATGTTTGTAATGTAGATGTTGAAATGCCTCAAGATGCCATAAGAAGAATGGGTGTGGAATTTTTCCGCCCCATTGAGAGACACGTTTGGTGGATCGAGAATAACAATGCTTTACTCAAGTGGATCCCTTGTCTACACAAGAAACGCATGCCAATGGAGTGGGTGATGCAGCAACCGAAGAACAAGATCAAGACCCTCCTCTTGTTAATGAAGTTGCTATGCAAGGACCAAGTTCTCCTATTATTCAAGCTAGCCAAGATCAAGGACAACATACACCTTCTTATTCTCATGTGGAAGCAAGCCATAATAATGATCAAGGCCAACATTGCGGTCAATACGGGACACAAATGATCAAGTGATTCCTCCTCGCAAAAATGAGGAGACCGAAGCCCGTCGTGAAGCAAGGATTGCTAGAGCTTTGAAGAAGATTGACTTCTCCAATGATAAAGTGTTAGGTGATCAAACGGTCCAAAGAACCACAAGAGCTCAACTAGCAAGCTTTAGTGAGCATCAAGCTCATATCTCCATTGGTGGAACCAAAGGAAGTGTTTGATGGTCTTGAGGATCCGGATTGGTTGGAAGCAATGCATGAAGAACACAATAACTTCAAGCGCAATAGAGTATGGAAGCTAGTTGAGAAATCCAAAGATTGCCTCAATGTAATTGGCACCAAGTAGATATTCAAGAACAAGCAAGATGAGCATGAAATTTTCATAAGTAACAACGCAATATTGGTAGCTCAAGGGTACTACCAATTGGAAGTCATTGACTTTGATGGAACTTATTCTCTCGTGGCTCGCCTTGAGTCCATCTGTATCCTTCTTACTTATGCATATCATCATAAATTTAAATTGCAACAAATGGATGTGAAGAGTGCATGTCTTAATGGTCCCTTGAAAGAGTTGGTATATGTTAAGAAACCACCGGGGTTTGAGGACCTCAACTTCCCTAACCATGTCTATAAGCACAACAAGGCATTCTATGGACTCAGAGAATTGCCGAAAGACCATGGGTTTGAAGTTGGAAAAATCGATCCCACCCTCTTCCCAAAGAGGGTTAAGGGGGGATCTTTTCATATGCCAACTATATGTTGACGATATCATCTTTGGCTGAACTAATCAAGCTTTTAATGATGAATTTTCATAAGGAGAGCTTAAATTCTTCTTTGGCTTTGAGATCAAGCAATTGGCTAGCGAAACTTCCATTTATCAAGCCAAGTATACCCGAGACATGCTCAAGAGGTTCAATTTCGAAGGTGCTAAAGAGAAGGTCACTCCAATGCAAACTAAGTGTCATCTCAAGCGCAATCCGGATGGTAAAGATGTGGATCAAAAGTTACCGTTCTATGATTGGTTGTTTGCTTTACCTTTGTGCATCTAGACCAATATTATGTTGAGTGTAGGAGTGTGTGCAAGGTATCAAGCGGCTCCTAAGGAAAGCAATATGTTGGTGGTCCATAGGATCTTTCGGTATTTGGTTCATACCTCGAGGTTTGGTTTTTCGTACCCAAAGGGGGCAGAATTTTCTATTAGTGGGTACATGGGCTCGGATTGGACTGGTGATCGGAAATCAACTTCCAGGGCTTGCCAATTCCTTGGTAGGTCCTTGGTGAGTTGTTCTTCTAAGAAGCAAAATTACATATCTCTCTCTACCGCTGAAGTCGAGTATGTGGCAGCCGCTAGTGCTTGCAATCAATTATTATGGATGAGGTAAAATCTTAAGGAATATGATGCCCATTGTGACAAAGTGCCTCTTTTGTGTGATAATGAAAGTGCTATCAAGATTGCTTACAACCCGGTGCAACATACAAGGACGAACCATATTAATATTCGTCATCACTTAATTAGAGATCATGTTGCCCGTGGAGATATTGAGCTAGCATATGTTCCCACCAAGGATCAACTTGCAGACATATTCACGAAGCACTTTGATGATACAAGATTCATGTTCTTGAGGAATGAGCTAAATATCATAGATTCAAGGAGTTTGACTTGAGTATCTTGCATACACACATATAGTTTACTATGTGTTTGAGTTTAGGTGTAGGCATGGACATGGGGGGACTATGGTCCTAATACATTGGACTGCCCCCCCCCCCCCATTATTCCCAAAGTAAAATTCGTTTATATCTCTATTTTCAATTTATGAATTATGAGCTGAATTGTTGAGAATTTTCCATGCACCCAAGATTCATCTTGATGGTGACATACCATACTCTCTTACATGGTGGCCTAGGCCACCAATATCTTCTCTTTGAAGAGTTGGTTCTTCTTTTAATATTAATTGGATTTCATCACATATATTTTGTGTTAGTGGTTTTATGGAAAACACACTCATTCTTGGATTTTATTTGATTGCATCTTGCAAGATTTGGGTGCGAAGTACCATCCCAGTTTGATCTTCTAATCCTAGGCCAAAATAATCTCCTAAAAACATTGCTCATCTAACCACATGTATGTCCCACTCATAATCTGCAATTTCTGAGAAGTTGGAGCCAGAGACTCCGGTGTGTACACCGGAGATTCTGGTTTGACTAAAGTATCCGCCCAAAACACAGAAACTCCGGCATGCCAGAGACTCCGGGGTTAGGCCGGAGATTCCGGTTTGGGCGGTTCCAGCAGAGTAAAAGGGGATCGGGATGGGAAGTTATCTCATAACCCTCCTTCCACCCCCGACCCCGAAACGCTCATGTGTCGCCGCCTCTCCTTGGGACTACCTTCCGGCCGCCATTCTTCGCTGCCGGAATCCGCCGTCGCCGGCAAACTTCACCTTTCCTACGTGGGAGCCTTCCCTCCCCGTTTAGGAGTCAACCATGAAACAAAAGGGTAACTTCTTCTCCTCTCTCTCTCTCTAGGTCTAGACCTTGGTTGATTTGGAGTAGTTTCCTCGATCTCTCTTGGTAGTCAATTGTTTTGGCGATAATGTGTACACTAGAAATCGTCTAGGAAAAAATTGTAGCAAGGCTAGTTGTGCAGTCGATTTTTCCTGTCTCGGGGCCGGAGACTACGACCCCCATTGCCGGAGACTCCGCTGTGACCGAAGATTCCGCCCCTGAGACCGGAGACTCCGGTGTTGATCAAGTTTTCCTGCCCAGATTTCCTTGATGGTTGTTTACTTTGGCTTCCTGGACATGTATTCTTACCCCTATGCTATCCTACTGCTCTCTTTGTTTCACAGGTAAGCAGACCAAGGACCCCTCTCCAACCCCAATCTTTTTTTGAACTTTTATGACAGTAGGAAAGCCTCCTACTGCCTCTTTAATTAAATGAAGGCCTGGAGGGCAGAAATATTTACATATTTACATGATGGGAGGTAGGAGCAAAAATAAAAGGCACACAATAGGTGAAGAAAAAAATTACATAGAAAACACTAGGCTTGAGATGAAACTATGAAGAGTTGTCTTAGTTCTATGAACTAGAAGCGAAAAGTCTGTCTTAAATCTAGCTGCCCAGGATGCTGAATCACGAGGAATATTACGAAAATAGTAATTATTCCTCTCCTTCCAGATGGACCAAGCTGCCACAACGAATACATCCATGAACATGGGATTTCTCCAAGAATCCCTGGCCATTTGTATAAGTTGTAGTCTATCAGCAGAATTGTTTGCTAGGAAGGATATGCCAAGTTTATTCCAACTGGAAGTGCTAAAGGGGCAAAGGAAGAAGATATGTTCTAGAGTCTCTTCAGTGTTTAAATGGCACATGGAATAGTCATATTATGTATCCAAGATGAAATGTCTTCTTATAAGCATATTCCTGGTATTGAGTCTATCTAAGAGTAGTAACCAGCCAAAAAAATCGTGTTTTGGAATACAGTCTCTATCCCAAAGCCAAGTGAAAGTTACATGAACCTCAATATCTCTGAAACAAAACTGATAGAAAGCTTTAGCAGAATAAACAACACCCCATGAATACGTCCATTGATTTGACATTTCCTCTTCAATAGTGATGTGTGAAACCTCCATTTGCAAAGTTCTCAATTCATTGAGAGCTTCAGGGGAAATAGGCAGGTAGAAATTGGCAGTTAGAAAACTTGCAGATTGAATTGTGCCGCATAAACATAGTCATTATTACTGGATAAAAAGCTCTAGGAAACCTGTCAGTAGAAATACCTTCCCCCCAAGGGTCCTTCCAAAACAAAATGGAATTTCCAGCCTGAATGTTGCACTCACTGGTACCTCTAAAAATGGGAGACAATTTACAGATATCCTTCCACCGGAATAATCCACAAGGGTCGGTAGAATGAGGTATCTTGCCTAGATAATAAGTATTCCAAATTAACTGAACCCATGGAGTATCCACCTGGTTATAGAACTTATCCAAATATTTCAATAATAGAGCTTCAATGTGAAGTTTCAGATTAATGACCCCCACTCCTCCACTCTGTTCAGGCCTACAAACCCTATCCCAAGCAATTAGGGGATTACGATGATCTCTATATTCTACCTTTTTATTCCATAGACAATGTCTCCTTATTTTATCAACTTGGGCAATTATTTTGGCAGGCAACTTGATGGCACATGTAGTAAAAGTTGCAATGGATGGGAGTAGAGAATTAATAACAGTAACTTGACCCTATAAGTCATCATCATAAAGTTGGCAGTAAGACTCCTCTCAATTTTGTCAACCAAAGGCATAAGGTCATGGACTGAAGATTTGGTAGTGCCTAAAGGCAAACCAAGATAAGTGAAAGTCATTTAGCCAATTTCACATCAAAGCAAGGAGGAAATCAACTCTGACCTAGTTAAATCAACATTTATTGGGATTAAAATTGATTTATGATAATTAATATGGAGCCTAGTTGACAAAGCATATGTATACAACATAGCTTTTATTTTGGACACTTGTGAAGGACAGGCAGGCGTAATGATAATGGTATCATCTGCATACTGGACAACAGGGTATGGCATATCTGGTACAAAAGGAAGAGGCGCTTGTAGATCATTAGAGAGGAAGTCTTTACTAATAGCAGCTTGCAACAAATCAGCAGCCAGGACAAAAATCAAGGAGGAAAGAGGGTCTCATTAGCTAACCCCTCTCTTACAAAAAAAACTGCCTTCCTGGGACACCATTAGGAAGAACCGAGGATTTCCCAGACTAAAAAAAATTATGTTGATCCATCTCAGCCATTTAGCATCAAATCCCGTCTGCTTTATGATCTTAATCATGGCACTATGATCAATAGTATCAAAGGCTTTGGCAAAATCAAGTTTAAGGAGAACAATCTCCCTCTTAGAAGCCTCACATTGATGAATGAACTCAAATGCCCAAGCAATACAATCCTGAATGGTTCTTCCTTTGAGAAATCCTTATTAGTTCTTATGAACTATTTTAAGGACTACTTTCTGTAGTCTATTAGCTAGAACCTTGGCAATTAATTTGAGGCAAAAATTCAATAAGGTAACTGGCCTATAATCATTCACAGATGCAGGGGATGGAATATTTAGAATCAAGGTAATATACCCCGTGTTAATGCTCTCCATATTAAGGGGACCCTCATAAAAATCGTTACACAATTAATAAATGTCCTCCTTGATAATATGCCAACAAGATTTAAAAAAAGTCCATTAAAACCATCAGGGCCAGGGGCTTTGTCACGGGGCATTTCTTTAACCACTTGATCAATTTCCTCTCTAGACAAAGGCACAGTGAGACAATCAAGGCCCTCAACAGGGGAGATTAAGGAATCAAGATCAAATCCCATAACAGGGGAGGAGGAGGATCCCAGTCTTTCTTTAAAGGACTGGAAAATAATTCTTTCTTTATCTGGATGGGAAGAAACCAGAAATCCATCTGCTAAACTAAGAGTAGCAATTGAGTTGCTTCTGTATCTATCAGTAGCAATAGAATGGAAGAATTTAGTATTCTCGTCCCCAAATTTTGTCCATCTTATAGTGCATCTTTTCTTCCAATACTGCCTTTGGAATTAAAGTAATTTAAGGATATGTGCCTTTAAAATAATCCTGAAGTTACTCCCAGGAACAGAAAGTCCTCTCCTATCCTCAAGATTATCTAGTTCCAATAAGGCCTTGTTACTATTATCAATACAGACATATAGTTTTGAGATATTTTCTACTCCATAATTTCAAATCATATCACAATCTCTTCAGCTTAGCACTAAAAAGAGCAACACTATTTTTCCGAAAAATAGGTTTGGACCAGCTTGCCTTAACAATCTCTAAGAATCCAGCATGTGCCACCAAAAAACTCTCAAACCTGAACAATTTACTTGTTGGAATGGAAGTATCGATAGAAATAATGCAAGGGATGTAATCAGATGTTGGTTTTCCTTGAGTATTAACAACAGTATCAGGGTAGGAGTAGGAGGTGAACCAATGCAGGGAAGTAAAAAACCAGTCTAGCTGTTCCAGGAGAGGATCTTGCTGCATATTACTCCATGTATAGCTCCTCCCTTTGACCGAGATTTCAGTTAAGTGCTACACTCTAATAATATCATTAAATAGAAGCATTTCATCCATAGAACCACCAAGTTTATTCCTATTGTCAGGAGATCTAATGAAATTAAAGTCCCCTACAATTAACCAATCCTCATCATCTGGAACACTTAAATTATAAAGCCACTGCACAGATTCATCCTCGAATCACCAGAGCAAGGACCATAAATGTTAATTAAGGTCCAGGAGAAATCATCATGCACTGAAGTAAAATGCATGGATAATGCAAATGGCTCACAATGCATGACAAGGCCAGAAAAATAGAACTTTTCCAAATGATCATCACAGGCCCACCAGAAGCACCAACAAAAGGCACATAAATAAACTCATCAAAAGTTGAAGGACAACATTTCTTAATAAATGCCATATCAAAATATGTCTATTTAGTTTCTTGAAGTCATACGACAACACATCCGCTGGAAACAATAGCATTATACATGGCCAATTGTTTGTCCTTGGCATTAATGCCACGAATATTACAACACAAAACAAGTCACTTCCTAAAATAATTCATTGGAAATAAAAGATAAATAAAACACTTAAGAAGTGTCTTCTTCAGGGCCTTGATCCTTGATGAGCAGCTTCTGAGAGGAAAGGTCTCAGCTGCTATGCCACAAAGAAGCACACCAACCTGCTGAATAACAACAATAGGAGTTGGTGGAGGCACCCCATCAGAAACAACTTGCACTTCATTTTCTGGGGCCTGGCTGGAATTTGCAAAGGAGGGAATCTTGATGGCTTTCACTTTGGACTTCTTGGGCTTCACATCTATCGCAGAGGGAACTCTTAAATCATTAAACTTATTTGCTCTTGAGATTCTATCACATGCACAATCACCAAAGGAGTGAAATTATTCTCCTAATTGGGCAAAGCTAGACAAGAGTCTGCTGCCATTAAAGCTTGAGAAAACCCAAAATTAGTCTTCTCATGGATTTCAAAGATTCTTGGGATTTTCTTAGGAGAGGCTGCACAAATAAATTGTCAATAGAAGCAACAGTTTTTTTCCTAGCTAGTACAACCACACAAGAGAAAGAAGTAGGAGGCATCCATCTTGGCAAGGAGAAACATGCCTTTCTGGCCCGAGAAGTAATCAGAGAAATCTGAGCAAATGTCTTGGGCCCAAAGGGTTGCAGGCCCAATAGAGAAGCTTGAGAGAAATGAAGGTTGTCGACTTGTGCAACAGATAATGAGCTCTAGCCTCTCACATTTTTCATCGCCAAGGAGTTTTCTTGCACATTAATTGGAAGAGAGACATGAAAAATCTACAGAACCTGAGAATCACTAGGGAAATCAGCTTCACAGCTGGAGATTGAGTCATTCCATGCCACCATAGGACTATTAGCTAGATTAGAAGCAGGAGGAGGGATCCCATCTTGGAAAAAAAAACTCCTTGAGCCACGAGAACTGCCTAAATTATAGAGGGGGGATCCACTTCCATAGGCTGAATCTAAATGTCAGGAACAGTAGAGGCAACAACAATATTTTCATGCACATTATTGACATGCTGGTGTCCTACATTATTGTTGTTCCCAATCGGAGACGCATTCTGCTGCAGCCAAGAAGACAAATGATTCGGATACATCTGCTCAACAGTCACATTTGGGCCATAGAGAGGATGAGGATTACCATCATGGGGAGCAGGATCTTCAAAAGGAGGAGGCACATCATGAACATGAGCATTCCAATCATCACTTGTGAGCATAATAACATGTACAGACCAGCTGTTTCTAGCCCCAAAAAGCTGACCGAAAACAAGACTTTTAGGGATAAATTTGGGATCGACAATCCAGAACTTAGCTAGAACAAACTTCAGATTTTCACGTGGGCGATGCCACACTGACAACAAGCCAAAATCCTCCACCGCTTTCTTAGACTTGTCTGATAATCTAAAGCAATTCCAAGGAAAAGCACCCAAGTTTCTCTACCAAAACAACCAAGCACCTATTCTTAGCATTATCAAGACGAACAAAGGTGACAGCAGTGATCTCATCAAGCTCGTAAGTGAGCCCCATAACTGTATCTGCCGCTAGGGTATCTTCCAGGCAAAAAACCCCAAACCCAAACGGATGATCATCCACACGATGCACAATCAGGCCATCTCCTTGGATGTGAGTCCTAACCGGCTGTCGCATTTGCTCTCTAAGCTGAATAGGAATATAGCGATTAATTTCAGCTATTACCACTATGTCGTGCTAAAGAGGCGAAACCGGTGGGACAACGAGGTGGGAGCGCATGAGCTTGTCAGCAGGTCCATGGTCGATTGTCATCCCATCATGCAGAAACGCGAGTGGATTCACTCGAAAGTTCTCCATTGGAGCAAGCTATGATGAAATTGTATCTGGGAGGGGATGAGCATGGAAGAGGGAACGACAGCCTTGGAGAAGTACTTTTTGGGAATAGTTTCCCCTTCCTTTTTCTGTTTCTGCTTAGGTACCCAGATTTTGCAAGGCGGAAACCGATTCTTTCCTTTCTGGTTACGATACTGCTCCAAATGGGCCCGAGGCTTGGGCCTCCAAATTAAATTAACCTTTTTGGCCCGGTGGATGAAGTGGAAGCACCCCCATCTAGCAGGGCTTTGACCACACAGTCAGCACATCTGTGACTAATTCGTTGGCAGGTCAAGCAAACACCAGCGAAATTCTCACACAAATGATCTGAGAGAATGCAACTGCCGAATATTTCAAAGATAATATCCGAAGGTGACAATATTGAAATGTTGAGATTTACTGCTACTTTAATATGATCATTAACGTATTTTGCTTGCCTAAAATCAAGTATATCTTCCAAATTTGAATGAGACTGACAATCACAGAATTTGTGGAAGAAAATTCACTAACAAACAACTCCTTCGAAGAACACGGCTGATCCAAGAAAACCGGATCCAAGAAGCTACCAAACTGCATAGCCTTCGGAGCAGAAAAACCATGGCCTTGCACCTCTGTAACACGATTTGAATGACGTAAATCCTTATAACCAATAAGAAAACAAAATTTTGCCAGTTCATACGCTGAATGAGAAGATTGATCTGTGGCAGCACTATCTTGAAGCACTTTCAGATTGGGCTTCCAGCAAATCGAGATGGCGTCTTCCCCTCGCTCTCCCACGGGAAACTCCCATGGCGATTCCTAGGCGATCTAGGGTTTCGAGTCTTCTTTTCCCTGGAGATTTCCTCCTAGGGTGGATTCCTCTCCCTCTCGTCGCATGGAGGCCCTTCTCCATTGGTACTTCTCGCCACTTTTGGCCTTGGTGGCTCAGGTGCGTCGCAATTTTGGTTCTCAGGTTCATTTCTCCCCCTCCCCATCTGCAAAAGAGTACTTTTTGGTGGTGGCCTTTTCCCCGGCTTCTTTTCATCTGGATGAAGAATCAGTGGGCATTGCTCTTTAGTGTTATCTTGGTGGTGATCCAATTTGTTTTAGGGTTTATAAGTTAAGTGATCGCCGATTCCGGGGCCACATGGCCTCGAGTAAAGTTGGGCATTTCATCTATGGTCTTCGTGGCAGAATTTGGCCCGATTTTATCTATCACTTGACCTTGTTCAAAGGAGTACATCCTTCGATCTCTGGTTTTGGTGACACTCGTACTTTTGGTTGGAGTTCTAGGGAATAGATTATTGAGGTGGCGCAGACAAACCCAAATTGCAAGTCTATAATATCCTTCTTCGCATTTTCTGGTGCAACATTGCACCTGAAGCAGGCAATGTGGATGCTATCTGGGGTGGGCTTGTGAAACTTCTCCATCATGCTTTTAATTGTCACTATGCTAGAGAAGATTGTGTGGGCTACAAGATCGATGTCATGGACTTCATCAAGGAAGAGATTCACCAAACCATGACTGAGAAGAAGAAAGTGTCAGCGTATGCACCTTGTGTGATGATGCTTATTGAAAGAGCATTTCTTGATTCATAGTGTTTTGTGTGTTAGTTAACTATACAAGTGATATATTTAATCAGGTGTTAAGTGATGCAGGTCGTTAAATTTACTCTATGCATCAAACACCAAAATGTGTGAAGGTAGATCAGCTATTGCAGTTTCAGAAGGCAACCGGAAATTTCTGGTCAACCGGATTATCCGGTTTTGAAGAAACTCAGGAAAACGTCTAAGGAAATAAAAGCTCCAGGCACTGGAGGTAGCCGAAAATTTCCAACCGGAAATTTCTAGCCAATCGGAATATCCAGTTACTTCCAGGACCTGGAGAAATCAGCTAAGAACGAAGTGTTTCTGGGACAGAAGCGAGCAAGAAATTTCCAACCGGAATTTTTTTGGCTACCAGATTATCCGGTTTATGGATAAGGACTCGAAATATTGCTAAGTCCCAGTAACATTTTGGCACTAGAGTCAACCGGAAATTTCCATTAACCGAAATATCCGGTTTGGTCAACTCCCTGCAAAGAGGCCAGATCTGATGCTGTCAAGGAAACCGGAATATCCGGTTCAAGTTTGAACCAAAAAATCTGGTTCATTTCTGCACTCCAGCGGCCACATTTCATGAGGCCCTCTTCTTCTCCAAGATCTCTAGTTCGTCCAAGATATTGAAGATCAATTTCTTGAGCTCACCAAAACCTAGATTTCTCCCAATCCCTCCACCCAAAATCGTTGATCTTTGCAGGATTGAAGGAGAAGGCTCTGATCTACAACTTCACCAACTCGTTCTTCATTTCCCCCTCATTCACTTGAGGGATTCGAGTGTAGAGTTTCCTTGAGGAAAACCTAGACTCTATTGTTGCTCACTTGTTGATTGTAGCAAGATTGTTGGTGTTCTTGGAAGCCCCCAATTCGGTTGTGGGTGTGTGTGCCTCAAGCTCATTATAAGGCACCAATTTCTGCCTCGAATGGAATCAATAGTGGAAGGTGAACTAGACCTTTGTGGATAAGTTTATAGGAGAATAGGGTGAGGACTTTGTGGCGTTGAGTAGGCCTTCATGGCGAAACTCACACCCCTCCAACGAGACGTACTCTCCTCAAAAGGAGGAACTCGGGAATACATCCTTGTCTCCACGTGCTTCCGTTATCGGTCACCTCGATCCTTTACATTTACTTTGTGTTTGTATCTTGCTTAGTGTTGTTCTTATCATATAGGTAAATTCACCATAGTTGCATATCTAGAGAATTTACCTTTGTGTCCAGCCTAAATCGAAAAAGAATTAAAATTCGAAGTAGCACCTATTCACCACCCCCCCCTCTAGGTTTCCATACTACCCGTTCAATTGGTATCAGAGCCTTGGCTCTTATTTTGGGCTTAACCGCCTAAGAGTTTAGTTTGACCATCAAAGGGGAAACCACCGAGCCCGTGGCACTGACCACCATGAATGATCTTAAGGAAATGCAGGATTCCTTAACCTCATCCATGGATGCCAAAATGACGGAGTTGCGTGATTTCATGATGCAACTCTTGAAAGCCAAGGGCCCAACATCCGCATATTCGAGTCCTCCGGAACAAATTCCGAATGATAAGAATGATGAGGATGGGGATTAAGAAACTAAAAGTGATGCTCCATCCACTAAGAAAAATTGATCTTCTAAGCGAAAGGATGAAAAGGAGGATTACCACAATGTCCCTAGATGGTACTCTCCTGATCCTCCTATCCCACATTCTCATATTAACCCTAGAGGCGAACCTCCTAAAATTGATGCACATTCATTTGGTCAATGGCAATATTACATGAAAACTCACTTGAACTCTTCTTGCATTGAGCTATGGAGATTCATTAAAGATGGATACAATCCTCATGACTCCACGAACTTGACAAGAAGATAAGTGGTAGATTTCCAACTCAACTACACCATTTTGCACATGCTCCAACAAGCCGCGAGTGAGAAGATCATGCCTAATATTCAACAATTATCCACCGCCAAGTAAACTTGGGAAGCTCTTATCTCCATGTTTGAGGGCAATGAAAGCATGAAGAGGAATAGGTTTGATGCCTTGAGCAATGAGGCCGAGGGTTTCTATATGCATGATGGTGAAAGCCATGAGGACATGTACCAAAGACTCATGGCCCTTGCTACAACATTTAGTGGTCTTGGTGCCACTCATGTTAATGATTCTTGGATCAAGAGGAAGTATGTGAGTGCCCTCATGCTCTTTGACCCCATGGACTTGAAGAATCTTCAAGGAAGTCACAACTATCACCTCATGACTTCAAGTAAGGTGATGCAAGAGATGGCGTCCTTTCAAGTTCAAACAAAGTTTGCTCATGACACTCGTGCTTGTGCTATTGGAATGAACAAAGGAGCCTCCGTTGCATTGACGACCAAGGTTGTGACTAAGATGGTGGATAAACAAGAAGAGGTTTCTTTGAGGGAAAATTTGGCTTCGCTAAATGGTCAAGATTATGATCACGTTCTTAAGGGCTTCATTGCTCTAGCGGCGCAAAAGTTTTGGAAGAACCCTCCCAAGGCCAAGGAATATGTTGAGGAGAAGACCAAGTCAAGCTATGGCAAGGAAGGAACTCAAAACGTGAGGACTTGTTTCAATTGTCAAGACAAGTATCACTTTGTTGCTGAGTGCCCTTTTGAGAATAGGGAAATTCAAGGAGTAAAAATTGTTCTCAAGGATAATTCAAAGCTCCCCAACAAGAAGCCTTACTTTAAGAAGAAACCTTTCAACAAGAAACCATCTTGAAGATATGTGCTAGTGATTCAAGAAGAGTATGATTCCAGTGATGATGAAGAAGAAGAAACCATAAGTGAAGTGGTCACTATTTCTATTGCATCTTCGTCATCTCCAACTCTCTTCTAATCCCACAATGAAAATCTCCCTCAACCTTCCGCAAAGTGCTTCATGGCAAAGGCCACCGAGATATCATCTTCCCCCAACTCTAAGACTCAAAGTGAAAATAATAGCCTTGCTATTCCTAGTGTTCAAGATGAAATTGCCTATTTAGCTCTATTTATGTCTAAATTGCAAGGTGAGACCAAGAGGTACTTTTATCTCCTCATGAGCCAATCGGGATAGGCCCAAGAGGCTCTTGAGATGAAAGGTGAGACCGAGAGGGAAGATGCCATTAAAAAGGTCTCCATCTCAAATGCTCTTGAGGAAGAACATGAGCTTCGAGTATCTCTTGAGGAGAAACTTGAGACTATTGAAGAGTCACATAATGATTTAATGTCTAAACTCACAAAATAATGTGATCATGCAATTGCTAAATATAAAAGGTATAAAAAGAAGAAGGCTGAGTTTGGGGTTTGTCATGAAAAACTAGCCGAGGAGTTAGAGAAGCTCACCAAGGCTCACAAGTCCTTGGAGGGTGAACACTCTACCCTCAACAAGTCTTGTGAACAACTTAAAACTCAATTAGATCTACTTCTTCTTGTTATTATGCAAATTTTATTGAGGAGAATGCTAGGTTAAAGAAAGAGCTAGCAAGAATCAAGGGCAAGGGCCCTAGTGTTGAGAAGGTTTTGGCTCCTAGTCCATAAGTGGCTCCAAGGCCACAAAATGGAAAGAAAGTTCTTGGGTATGTTGCCAAGAGCAAGAACAAGAACAAGAAGAACAAGGCCATTCCCGCACAAGCGAAGAATGTTGGTGCGAGTGGTATTGTCATTAGGGACGAGACTACTCGTAGCATCTCCGCGGGAACTAACAACCCACACAATTTTTTATTTGTTGATTATTATGGTGTTGTGCAAGCTAAATATGTTGGTCCTATTGAGGGTTTGATTGATTACACTATTTGTCTTCCAAAGACCCTTGTTGCTAACATGAGAGGACCCTCCTCCGGTACCAACTCAAGTCAACGATTTCTTGTAGGACTATGCTTCCGGTTGGTCAAAATGGATACTTGATAGTGGGTGTACAAGTCATATGACCGGAAGCAAGGCACTTGTGATGGAGTTGAGACCAAATACAAATCAAGCAACCATCACTTATGGAGATAAGTCAAAATCTGAGTTAATGGGTTTTGCCAAGGTGGTTGTTGCTCCAAATATCACCCTTGAAAATGTCATACTTATCGAATCCCTTGCTTTCAATATAATTTCAGTTTTTTCTTCAGGGAAGATGGGCTTTTTTGTCTTCTTTGAACCTGACATCATGGTCCTCTTGTGGAGCAAGACTCTTGATATTGCTTCTGTTGGGCATGTCGAAAATGAGTTGTATGTGGTAGACTTTTCGAAGTAAACCAACACTCAAGCAATGTGTATCTTCGGTAAGGACAACGTGGGGTGGTTGTGGCATCGTCGCTTATCCCATGTCAACATGAGAACTTTGCAAAGCCTTCACAAGGTTGGCCACATCCTCGGACTAAAAGAAAATGTTTTATTTGCCAAAGATCGTGTGTGTAGGGTTTGTGTTGAAGGAAATATGGATGATTCTTCACATCCAAGCAAGACTATTATTTCATCAAAGAGGATTCTATAACTTATTCATGTTGATCTCTTTGGTGTCGTGCCCGAGGCAAGTCTTGGAGGTAAGAAGAATTTGTTCATGATTGTTGATGACTACTCAAGATACACATGGGTTTATTGATCCAAGTTGAAGAGTGAAACCCGACAAGTCGGCATTGACTTCTCCAATCAAGTCCAACATCAACACAATGTTTCCATCATGGCTATTAGGAGTGATAATGGCTCTGAGTTCAAGAACTACACCCTTAATGAGTTCCTTAGTGAAGAGGGTATTCGTCATCAATATTTTGCTGCATATACCCCTCAACAAAATGGTGTAGCCGAAAGAAAGAATCAGACCCTCATGGATATGGCTAGGTCCATGTTGGCGGAGTACAAGTCTCCCCGATATCTTTGGGCCAAAGCCATCTCAATGGCTTGTCACTCATCTAACCGGCTCTACATTTGCAAAGGCTTAATGAAGAATCCATATGAGATTCTCACCCGCAACAAACCAAATATCTCCTACTTCCGTGTCTTTGATTATAAGTGTTTCTATTTTGTAAAAGGAGTTTTTTTTTCTAAATTCCAATCTAAATTTCTCGAGGGTACTGATGGGGAGATGGTAACCCGGTATGTTCATGCCTAAGTGAAACCCGGCCCAAAGGAATCGCTCAAGACCCGGCCCAAGGTGAAAGAGTTTCTAGAAGGCCCAAGGAGGAGCGTAGGTCTTGTAACCCGTACCTTGAGGATCACGATTAGGAAACTTAGGGTTGTATGCGGTTCCGGGTAGGATTCCGGGTATGCCTTGTATAGGAAGCCAGAGAGCCGGGTAAGATATAAACCGGCTCCTTGGCAGAGAAAGACAGAAGAGTTTTACCAGATATTCGAGTATCCTTGTAACACGAGAGCTGATAGTTGTAACCCTAGATCGGAGACTCGGCGACATTGCAGCCCGAGCTACCAGATCACCAGATAACATGATTTCCCCTGAGCTAAACCCTCTCCCAAACACCAGAGTCGATTTGCCCCAAAGTAAGTTACCCCAGGTAACGTCTGTCGTGATTATCCCACGACAGTTGGCGCCCACCGTGGGGCCTACGTCCAAGGGTGTTTACATCACGGGAGAAGCTCAGGAAAGCATGAAGAACCTCGTCATCGGCGAGATCATCACCAACCCTGAAGGAGAGAAGATGGTGGACGACTTTGGTTGGGGACCAGAGTCGGATCTGCTCGAAACCGGATCTATCGTTACAATCGGCCGGGTCAACGTCTTCGTCGGCATGGTACGTACGTCCGGTTCTGTTCCTGATAATATTGAATATGATTCTGTGTCAGGAGAAGCAACTTGCGTTCAGTCGGATGGAGAAGAATCGGTTGGGACAGCCGATCCAGAAGAAGAGCCCACCACGAAGAGGGAACAGCCGGAGGAGCCGGCATGGACCCCGCGTGGCCGGGTCATAAGAGAAGATGATACCGAGTCTATCCTGCACCTGCTTGAAGACCGGTACGAGGAAGATAGCTGTGACGAAGAGGAATACGAATCATCACCAGGCATCGCGCGCCGGGTCGCGGTCTATACAGCCCCTGCAATCAATCTTAATCAGGGGGATGTGACGACGGCCGCGGCCGGAGCGGCGCGAGCGCTGGCCCAACAGCAGGCACCGGTTGACGGAAACCCGGTTGTAGCCCGGGTCGATGGAGAGTCGGCTTCTGTTACCAGTCATACCGGAGAAAGTGAACGGCAAAGGAACATGTTTGGATTCACAGCAAACAGAACGCCGGGTGCGGGAACCTCGGCTCCGCGAAATCCGGCTCTGTTCAACAATAACCTAATCTTGGATCCCACAGTGTTAGCGACGGTGATAACCCCAGAAAACGCGGCGGCACGTGCCCGAGATCTGGATGTGGCTCGCCGCGCATTGGATCAACAAAGGAGAGATATCGAAGCCGAGAAACAAGGGATGGCCGCGCGCCAGCGCGAGTTGGAAGAACTGGAGAATCGCCTTCAAACTCAGTCGACCAGGATTTACAATCAGAGGCACCAGACGAGATTACCGGCAACCGGTGGGAATTTACAGCCAGCTACATTGTTCGTTACCCCTCAGGATCAACCAATCCCGGTGGTGAATCAAGAAACCGGATATCGAGCTGCAACCCTGGGAGGACAGCCGGCAAACGTGCAGGCCGGGTTACCCACGTTGCAAACTAGGATCGCTGTTGGCAATACCGCCCACCACCACCACCACCGCGATTTCACACTCCACCGGGTCACTTCAACAATCCCATGGATAACGTGTACGCCGCGACTCTAGCGCTCGACCGTATCCCACTGGAGAGACGCCTCGAGAAATCGAAACTCGGCAGGCCATAGAGATGCTACGCACCGCAGTGGCTCAGCAGGCAAATTACCCGGATCATAGAAGTGGTTTGCACGGGACACCGTATGTCAGCCGGCAGCCCGGGAATACCGGGTATATTCAGTCAAGCTCGGCAAGGCGGAGGGCAGAGCAGCAGCAAATGCCGCCTCCTCCCCATAGACCGGCAACGCCTGCCGCATCAGCAGCGCAAGCCATTGTGGATAGTTCTCGAGCCAGGCGTGCAGCGGCCGGGTCTGCGGTACGAGGGCCGGTAGCGGTTGCACCCCCCGCCGCACCAGCTGCAGGATCGCACGTTTCCGAGTAAGGCCGGTACTGGCAAACCTCGCCGGACCTAAGTGTTTATCGGATGCCATCAGGGCTGAGCCCTACCCGGATAAATTCAAGGAGCCGGGTAAAGTGGTTAATTATGAGCCGACCATGGACCCAGAAACCTGGTTGAGCAGTTACGAGATGGCTATGTCAATTCGCAACGCATCCGAGAATCTCCAAGCTAAGTTTATGTACCTTATGATGTCCGAAGGAGCAGCAAAGTTGTGGTTCAACAACCTGCCTGAAAGATCCATCAATTCATGGAGTGAGCTGAAAGATGCCTTTATCAAACATTTTCATGGGACGTGCCGAAAGCTATTCACGATTGACGATTTAGAGCGATGCGTCCAGAAGAAGGGAGAGTCGGCGCGCAGCTGGGTGCGCCGGGTTATGGAAATTCTCCACTCTTCCACTGATATCCAGCCAAAAGATGCATTGCAAGCTATGGCAAAAACGTGCAAATACTTACCCTTGGTGCAAAAGTTGACACGCATGAAATCTAGTCGGCACGCCTCGGAGGTTACAATGGGAGAATTGATGGACGCTTGCAATAAGCACGCTGCTACAGACACAACAGAGGAGGATGTTGATGACAAAAAAGCGAAAGCCAACAATGGAAGACCCGGCAATGGGGCTGCACCGGGTAATAACGGAGGAAATAATGGAAATAACCAGCACAAGCGCCCATACGAAGGAAATTCCGAGTTTGTTGCTAATACAGAAGCCGGGTTTGCAAGACCCAGGGCAGAGGGAAATTTCAACGGAGGAAACTTTAATGGAGGAAATTACCAAGGACCACCGAGACCGGCTAACCATATAGAGGCCTTCAGGATGCCCTGTCCGCGTCATAGCAGGAATGGCAGGCCGGCTAATCATTCATTGGAGCAGTGCGTAGACTTACAGAGGTGGAAGAATGAGGAAATACATAAAGCCCTGCGAGGTGCAGGCCGGGGAGGAGGACCGGGTCCGGGTGGAAACCCGGGCAACGGGCCACCCCCCGCTGGCAACGCAGGAGGTGGCAATCCGGGTAATAATCAAGGAGGCGCTGGGGGTTTCCAGGCCAACCCAAAGCAGTTAGGACAGTACCACGTTCACACTACCGGGACTTCCAACAGAGATAGAAAGATACTTAAAAGGGCCGTAAACTCGGTTTCTTCAGGTGTTCCGAGATATTTGAGATGGTCAGATCAAGAAGTAACATGGAGCAGAAGGGATCATCCGGAAACAATAGAACATCCGGGTGTGTTAGCTTTGGTGGTTGCGCCACAGGTCAATGGTTACGAGCTGAAAAAGGTTTTGATGGATGGTGGAAGCAGCATTAATATCTTGTATTGGGAAACCTTCCTACGCATGGGGCTCAAGGAGTCTCAGCTACAGAAAAGTTCCACAGTTTTCCATGGAATTGTGCCGGGTCACTCGGCATGTCCTGAGGGAAAGATAACACTAGAAGTCGCTTTTGGAGAATCCAAGGACAATTTCCGAGTGGAATAGCTCACATTTGAGGTGGTAAAATTGGCCGGCTTACGCTAAGTTCATGGCCAGGCCATGTTATGTGTATTTACAGCTAAAGATCCCGGGTCCCAAGCAGACCATTACTATACATGGGAACCGGGCTGTGGCAGCGGAATGTGATGAAGGAGATGCGGCAATGGCAGAACAGGCTTGCAGGAAGGAAGAGCTCAAGTATTACCGGTCTCAAGTAGACCCGGAAGATAGAACTGCTTTGAAAAGGCCGAATACGGAGGACGAGAGAGCAAAGTTTAAAGCGGCCCAGGATACCAAGATGGTGGCTTTTGTCGAGGGCGATCCCTCCAAACAATTTGCCATAGGTTCTAACCTAGACAACAAACAGGAAGAAGCACTTATCGAGTTTATTCGTGAGAATCATGACGTTTTCGCCTGGACGCCCAGTGATATGCCGGGTATCCCGACCGAGTTAGCTGAGCACAGCTTGCATGTTGATCCCAGGTCCCGGCCTGTGAAGCAGGGTCTGAGAAAAATGAATGAGGAAAGGAGAAAGGCTATAGGAGCGGAGATAGCTCGGCTCCTCGCAACCGGCTTTATCATGGAGGTTTTTCACCCGGAATGGTTGGCAAATCCGGTTCTAGTGCTGAAAAAGAACAACGAGTGGAGGATGTGCATAGACTACACAAGTCTCAACAAGCATTGCCCAAAGGATCCATTTGCCCTTCCAAGAATAGACCAGATCATTGATGCAGTGGCAGGTTGTGACTTATTATGTTTCCTGGATGCTTATTCCGGGTATCATCAAATAAAGCTCAAAAAAGAGGATTGGGAGAAAACTTCGTTCATAACCCCCTTTGGTGCTTTTTGTTATAAAACTATGACCTTTGGGATGAAAAACGCAGGCGCAACGTATCAGCGATGCATCCAGAAGTGTTTTGAGGATCAAATTGGACGCAACGTTCATGCCTATGTGGATGATGTGGTGATTAAAACAAGGAAAGCTGAAACTTTCATAGATGACCTAAAGGAGACCTTCAAGAACTTGAGGAGATACCAGATGAAGCTTAACCCGACTAAGTGCGTGTTCGGGGTGCCTGCAGGAAAGTTACTCGGCTTTATCGTTTCTGAGAGAGGAATTGAGGCAAACCCGGAAAAAATCAAGGCCATCCAGAGCCTGAAAAAGCCGGAAGGCCTGAAGCACGTTCAGAAACTCACGGGGTGTGTGGCAGCATTGAGCCGGTTTATATCTAGGCTTGGAGAAAAAGCAATACCTCTATACCGACTCTTGAGGAAAACCGACAAATTCGTATGGGACCAAGAGGCGGACGAGGCATTTGAAGCTCTGAAAAAGCAGTTATCTGAGGCACCGATCCTGGCAGCACCGGGTCCCAAAGAGCCCATGTTGTTATACATCGCGGCCGGGCCTCGGGCGGTTAGCGCAGTGGTTGTGGTTGAGCGCAAGGAGGATGGAAAAGATCACCCGGTACAAAGGCCGGTTTATTACGTGAGTGAGGTCTTATCGAAGCGAAGCAGCGTTACCCGCATTGGCAAAAACTAGTTTTTGGAGTCTTCATGGCCAGCCGGAAATTGAAGCCGTATTTTCAGGAACACCCCATAACGGTGGTTAGCTCTATACCCATGGCACATATCATCAGAAATTCAGATGCGACAGGTAGAATAGCCAAGTGGGCCATTGAGATGGGAGATTATCACATCAACTATGAGCCTCGGTCTGCAATCAAGTCCCAGGCTTTAGCTGATTTTATCAATGATTGGACTCACACAAGCATGCCCACAATGATGCAAGGTTCCGAGTCTTGGGTGATGCACTTTGATGGTTCCAAGCAATACGAGGGATCAGGAGCTGGGGTGGTACTTACATCACCTAAAGGAGATAATTTGAGTTATGTGTTGCAAATTCACTTTGATTGCTCCAATAATGTGGCCGAGTATGAGGCCCTATTACACGGACTGCGAGTAGCAAAGGAGATGAATATCAGGCGAATAAGGTGCTATGGAGACTCGGATCTTGTGGTTCAGCAGGTCTCTGGAACCTGGGATAGAAAGGATGCAACCATGGCAGCATATCGCAGAGAGGTAGACAGGGTGGCCGGGTCTTTTTCCGGGTATGAGGTGGAACACATTGATAGGCGAAAGAACGAGGCAGCAGATGCACTCGCAAGACTCGGTTCGCGCCGAGAGCCGGTCCCGCCTAATGTTTTTCTGGACGAGTTATGGCGGCCTTCCGTCAAAACCGAGTCTGAAGAAGAGGTGGCCAACCAAGACCCAGATTTGGAGCTCGTAGCCGCTGTACGCGTTATTCCCGAGTGGACGGAACCGTTTCTGGCCTACCTGTCATGGGGCGAGTTACCATCACATGAAGTTTTAGCCAGGCAAATCCTGAGACGAGCAAAGGGTTATTCTATCATCAATGGCGAGTTATATAAAAGAAGTGCTGCAGTAGTCTTTTTGCGATGTGTAACACCAGAGGAGGGCCGACGGATTTTAAAGGAGATCCATGAAGGCGATTGTGGGCATCATGCCTCCACAAGGTCCCTTGTGGCTAAAGCATATTGACACGGTTTCTTCTGGCTCACGGCTCTGGAGGATGCGGAGCGCTTGGTGGCAAGGTGTGATGGATGTCAAAGGTATGCTCGCCAAACCCATGTGCCGGCTATGGAGTTGCGAACAATCCCGCTAACCTGGCCGTTTGCAGTTTGGGGTATGGATATGGTAGGCCCCTTTCACATGTCGCCTTGCAAAAAGACTCATCTTTTGGTGGCTATTGATAAGTTTACTAAGTGGGTTGAAGTTATGCCAGTTACCAATTGTGAAGCAGTCACAACAATCAAGTTCCTGAAAAGGATCATCTACCGGTTTGGATACCCTCATAGCATAATAACAGACAACGAAAAAAACATGTCCCTAGGTGAGATGGAGAAATTTTGCGGAAACAATGGCATCCGCCTCGACGTAGCCTCTGTAGCCCATCCACAAGCTAATGGACAGGTGGAGAGGGCAAATCAGGAATTGCTTCGTGGGCTGAAACCACGGCTACGTGTCCCGTGCCTCAGAGCTGCTGGAGCATGGGTCGAGGAGTTACCATCAGTGGTTTGGGGAATTAACACTACACCTAACAGATCTACCCAGATGACTCTGTTTTTTATTGTTTATGGTGCAGAGGCAGCCCTGCCGAGTGATATTATTCATGACTCGCCCCGAGTGGCGGCTTATGTTGAGGTGGACAACGAGAAGACCTGGCAGGACGCCATAGACATGTTAGAAGAGCACAGAGAGCAAGCCTTGGAGCGATCCGCTATATATCAACAGGATTTGAGGCGATACCACAGTCGGCGAGTCAAAACCCGGGTCTTCCAGGAAGGAGACCTGGTATTACGCCTCGTACAGTCAAAGGAAGGAAAGCACAAATTATCTCCACCATGGGAAGGCCCTTTCGTCATCAGCCGGAGTTTGCACAATGCATCATACTACTTGATAGATGCAAGGGAAGAGTCGGATACTGTTAATGATACCGCACATACCACTTCATCTATGCAAGAGAGGGAAAAACCATGGAACGTGGCTCAGCTACATCCCTACTACACTTAGCATAGGCTAGGTTTACAAGTTGAATTACACGATGTAACAGGCAGCAGGTTTCAGACGCACTCTTTTCCTATCCAGGATACCTAAGGGGACTGGAGGGTTTTTAATGAGGCGGCTTGCTGACCTAACTTTTCTCATATCAATAAAGAGATGGTTAAACTATGATATTACTTTCTTTTTTATTTTATGTTAGTTTGTTCTTAATTTTTATGTTTTACTTTATTTCATATCAGGTAAGTATTTATTGTTTAGTCATGATGCACTAGATTTAAAATTTTCATAGATTGCATACATAGGCCTTGGGGGCTGATTGCTTGAATAGCACAGCTATAATCTCAAGACCCGGCCATGATGCCATTAAGTTATGAGGACCGATCACTTGCAATAAGTACGGTTACAATCTTATAACTGGACAATAGAGCCGAACTTTCTTGATTTCTCTTGTTTAAGCTTGATGTGACTCGCAATAATGTGGCGTGACTTGCTAACGTGTAATCACAATCAGTCATGATGCCCATTGGGACTTGCCTGACCCTGTTTTTATACAGTTATAGCAGCACTGAATATCCACGCGAAAGCCGGCTTACAACAAAGAGGATCAAAAGGGTCATCCAAACCACAAGTTATGCGGAGTAAAAGGCTACAGCTGGAAACTCACAATGTATTAATCATAGATTCAAAATTTATATGGGTAGATATATACTTTGGGCCCTGGCAAAAACAGGTAGCTTTTTCTTAAAAACTACAAATCCCTAGACTCGGAAATTTGGGTCTTGGAGACTTGGGAATTTGAGAAAAGCAACAAATTGTTTAGCTATTGAGCTTGAAACCCAAAAAACCGAGTCTTGGGGACTTGGGGACTTGTGAATTTGAGAAAAGCAACAAACTGTTTAGCCATCAAGCTTGAAACCCAAAAATCCGAGTCTTGGGAAGTTGGGGACTTGGGTGCTTGAAAAGCAAAAAGTTCACAGTCAAAAACCCTGAGACCCGGAAACTGAGTCTCATGGATGGGGAAAAAGAGAAAATATCAGAAAAGCGGCAAAAAGCTTAAGACTGGAGAAAGCATATCAAGGTGGATGGCCAAAAGGGCCATCAAAGCCATTAAAGTTTAAACGTATTACAAACCGAGGAAATTGTATCAAAAGTGCACAGGCGCACTATTAAACAAATAATTGTATCAGGAATATTACAACCATGCCTATTGGCCGAATAAGTGTTTGAGGGCGAGAAATGATAAAAACTTCACTCGGCATCCATAGCCGAGTCTTTAGCAGCAGCCTTGGTAGCCGGGTCTTCGACGTTCTCCTCTATGTTCTTCCCTGCCTCCATGTCCGGGTCAGTTGCGGCATCAGCACGAGCTGGAGGAGGAACAGCCGGAGTAGACGTGGATGGCGTAGTGTCGGCCTCGGCCTTCCTCTTGGCAGCCTCCTCCTTCCACCGGGCTAGCATGTCAAAGGGCTTCGGGAGAGCAGACGGGAACGGCTTGTCTTCAGCATTGTACGGCGGGGTGAGCCTGTTCACATCCAGCTTATCGGCTATCAGGCTTGCCGAGTGACGTACCTGAGCGTGGATAGACTTGTAGTCCTTAGCCGAGAATCTTGAGCCGTCATTGTTAAACTCGGGGAACCCATTCATGAGCGTTGCCGGCTCAAGCCTAGGAAAATAGGCTTTGGCCAAGGCAAGGCCGCGGGTTACCCCAACCCGGCATGCTGAGCGCTTCCAGTGATCGATCCAAGCAGGGACCATGGAGTACGCGTCAAGCATGTGGGAAACACCGCCATAACCACCAGGCCACCTTATGGCCTCAAGGGTCCACTTGGTGCCCGCAGAAAATTGCCGGATCACGGCCTTCAGGGTCTTCAACTTCTCTATGTCATCTTCATCATCAGCTTTGTCACCCGGACCTGCAGAATAAAAGGAAAAGTAAAGTGGTAAGATCCGGGTCATAGATCATATCAAGTGAGAAATCCGAGTTTTAGTCAGGAAGTTAAGTTCTTTTACCAAGTAAGGAGCGGTAAGTGTCGGCGACAGAGGCTGCCAGTTTCTTCAGTAAGTCCTCAGCATGGTGGAGCTTTTTCTTATATTTCTTGCAATCCTTGGCAAGATCTTTCACCTCTACCTCCAGCTCCTCTCGAAGTTTGGTCTCGAGTCGGAGGAGTTCGTTGGTTTTCGCCAAGATCTCCTCCGACCGGGTCACATAAGCCTGAAAAATAAGACAGGGATATATTAGTAGGTTACAGTGTAAAAGCCGAGTATGGAAGGTTATATAGCTATGGAAGTACCGAGTAAACTATGCATAGTTCACCCGGAACTTGGGGACTAGATGAATATGTAAGCAATATTGGTAAAGATACCTGATGCTCAGCAACTAGGGACTCGAGGATGTCTCTTTCATTGGTCTTCAGGGAGAACAGTTCATCTAGCATCCCTTCAAAGTAAAGACCACTCAAATTTGGCCTGGAGGAGCTTGGGTTCTGGTTACCCGGTGGCGGGGTCCTTTCCTGCTTCAGCGGGTCGACTCTGGTTGCCTGAGTGTTGGGAGCAGGGATACCCCTCTATGATCCTAGAAACTCGACATCATCATCGGCCGGCTGATGTGTTGGCAGGGGAAACTCGGCCTCCTGGTCAAGAGGGTTGTCCAGCTGTTCTTCTTCTTCACCGCCAGTTGCGGGCTGCACAACGTTCTCCGGGTCTCCCGTGGCCAGGTTATCGATGTTCATATCCTCAGGGTCACTAAGTGTAACCTTGGCTATGAGAAAGAAAAATAAGCAGTTAGTAGATAATAAACGAAAGACGTGGAAAATAGTAGTGTATTGACTAGCAAGGAAAGTGAATTACCCGGTATTCACGAAGAAATGCGGTGGGAGATCGTTGCTGGACCCGGAAGATGCTGACAAAGAATCGGAAAGTGAGACCCTAAGTTGTCCGGCAAATGGGTGATTCGGAGAAGGATATCTTCGAGGAATATGGGATGTATGAGTTTGGGAAGTACCGGCTCGGCGAGCGGGTGATGAAGGGATGCCCGGGTGAAGAGGATCGTCACTCGGGGAATTCCGGGTTACCCTTCGTTTGGTCGGGGCAGGTTCCTTCAAGTATGATGAATTGGTTAGACGCTGGTTAAGTTCGCACATATTGGCATACGAGTACGGCTTGGAGGTCATGGAGGAATAGGGCACCTTGAAAACAACACTCCGGGTCTTCCTCTTTGCCCCAATCTCCGCCTCCGGCTCAGCCTCACTCTCTTCCGACTGGGTGTCTTCCTTGTCCTCTAGCTCTGGTAAATAAGGAGCATTGTCGGAAAAGGGGAAGATTTGGTCTAACAAGTTAACGAGGTAAGTGTAAATATAAGACCCGGTTTTACCTTCATCACTATCAGCCGGTTCCTCGTCCTCCTCCGAGTTTTCTGAAGGGGGAGGGGTGACTGTCTTCTAGAACTCATCGTCTTCCTGTGTAAGAAATACAGGGACAAAGGTTAGTATATATGCATAAGAGATATCAGTCGGATAAAGAGATTAAGCCGGTTCTTACTGGAGGAGCCGGGTTAGAGCGAGTGAAGGGGTTAAGCCCAGATATGTTCTTGATAACATCAAGTTTCTCACCTAAGAAGGTCTTCATGATCTTGTTCATATCAGCAGCCGGGTAAGTTTTCTCCAAGTATCGGAGAGAATCTGTGACATGCCCAGAATAGTCGCACATGAGTTTGGGCCGGGTGCTGTTAGGCTGGATCCGGCAGCTTACCCAAGTCTTTATCAGATTAAGCCCAAGGAGACCTTGGGCCGAAAGTACAGCGAGCTTGTGAAGAAGAGGCTGGATAGATTTCCTATCGGCCTCGGGTGCGAAAGAATTCAGATTATCGGACAAGGAAAGAGTGTCATCAGAGAAACCCGGCAATGGCTTCTCGCCGGGTAAAGAGGTGTCTTGGCAGTAGAAGTAGGTTTTCTGCCAGTGTTTTACATGTGTGTGGAGGCTAAGAGTCGGCATCAGAGAGTTTTTACGTCTCGGAATTGAGACTCCTCCACAAACTAGGAGGGCCCCGTCACCGCTCTCCCGGCAGGGTTTGCATTGAAAGAGTTCAAGAAATAAGGCTAAGTTGGGAGGAATGCATAAATAAGCTTCACAGAGGACTATGAAGTGGCAGATGTTAAGCATAGAGTTCGGGCCGATATCGAATACCCGGAGTTTGTAGTGATCTAGGAGTTCTCGGAAGAAAGGGTGACCCGGGGGGCGGAAACCCCGAATCACGTGCTCGACGAAGACCACCACTTCATCCAGGCCTGGTGAAGGCCGGGTCTCTTCGCCGGGTATCCTCCAGTTGATCTCTGACCGGGTGAGCAAGACACCCGACTCGGCCAGCTCGTCAAGCTTGGCCTTCGTGACAGTCGATTTCGCCCAATTGGCGGAAATCGACTGACCCGACTTTTGCTTTCCGGCCGGGTTTTTGCCCTTTGACTTGGCGCTAGCCTTAGGAGCCATGGAGTGTAGATCTAAAAGGAGGTAAAATGCAAATGGGTGAATATTGAGAAACTTGAAGAGCGCAACTATCCGATATAACAAGAAGAGGAAAAAGTAAAACAACTGGGTACTTGCAAGATCTAGAAAGTGGATCTAGCCAAGAACACACGGTGAAAAAATATGAGATTGCAAATCGCAAAGGTGTGCTAAACATTTGCAAGAGGTATAGAAGTGGATTTAGCTAAGCGCAAGCCATGGAAGAACGTGAGATTGGGGATTACAAAGGTATGCCTAGCTAATGAAGAAATAGTGGATAACTAGTGGCTGAGATTAGATCCAAAGTATTCGCGCGAAATTGAAGAAAAGGGATCTAGATCTAAGGGACTTACTGGACGGATTATTGGAGAAGATGTGCGGCGGCGATTTGCTAGCGGTGGCGGCGTCTCGAGATCTCTGGCGGCGCGAATGGGGCTTGCTCGCGGTCGTTGACGGCGGCGTCTGACGGCGGCCTTGTGGGCGCTGATGGCGGCGACCGGTGGCGACCTTGCGGGTGGCGGCGCAGCTCTGGCGGCGCAGCTCCGGTGGCGCGAGCTCGATTTGGGACTCGCGGGCGCAGAGGCGGAGTGAGGAGAGAAAGAAGAAGGAGAAATGTCCGGTAGATCTAGGGTTGACCCCTGGAGGCCTATTTATAGGCGCGGGGGGAAAACCCTAAGTTTGAGCGGTAAGTGAAATTTTTTCGGAAGGAAGGTAATCCGGCCCGGATATTTGGGGATAGGAATCAAAGTATCTGTTGCGAGATATCCGGATCGAGATTGAGGTAGATTACAGGCGTGTTATTCGGATTAACTGATAATGGTACGGAGGCCGGGTCTTGTCACGTTTCTTCGGAGTGTTGACCCGGGAAATGGTGCCTTGACTCGGGAAAAACCGGGTTATTATATGGACCGCCTAAAGAGCAGGCCTAGCTACAATCAAAAGCATTCTAACCCGGTATATTATGTATTTGAATGTTTATTGTTTTGCAGGGAATAGCGTGCCCTTCATGGTTGATCCTGAGAAGCACAAGCTATTCTGGGGATTACTGATGGGGAGATGGTAACCCGGTATGTTCATGCCTAAGTGAAACCCGGCCCAAAGGAATCGCTCAAGACCCGGCCCAAGGTGAAAGACTTTCTAGAAGGCCCAAGGAGGAGCGTAGGTCTTGTAACCCGTACCTTGAGGATCACGATTAGGAAACTTAGGGTTGTATGCGGTTCCGGGTAGGATTCCGGGTATGCCTTGTATAGGAAGCCAGAGAGCCAGGTAAGATATAAACCGGCTCCTTGGCAGAGAAAGACAGAAGAGTTTGACCAGATATTCGAGTATCCTTGTAACCCGAGAGCTGATAGTTGTAACCCTAGATCGGAGACTCGGCGACATTGCAGCCCGAGCTACCAGATCACCAGATAACATGATTTCCCCCGAGGTAAACCCTCTCCCAAACACTAGAGTCGATTTGCCCCAAAGTAAGTTACCCCAGGTATCGTCTGCCGTGATTATCCCACGACAGGTACATTTGTTGGTTATGGTGATGAATCCCACACTTATAGAGTCTTTGACAAGGACTCACGGATTTTCATTGAATCTAGTAGTGTGGTGTTCCAAGAAAATAATGGCTCTCAAGTGGCGCAGTTTTATGTTTCCGATGTAGATGTTCAAATGCCTCAAGAAGCCATAGGAAGAATGGCCGTGGGATTTTTTCGCCCCATTGAGGGACACCTTGTGGCGGATAGAGAAGAACTATGCTCTACTCAAGTGGAACCCTCGTCTGCATTAGAAGAACATGCCAAGGGAGCAAGTGGTGCACCAACCCAAGAACAAGTTCAAGATCCTCCTCTTATTGACCAAGTTTCTATGCAAGAACTAAGATCTCATATCATTCAATCTAGCCAAGGTCAAGGCCAAGATCAACCTTCTTCATCTCATGTTGAAGCAATCCAAAATGATGATCAAGGCCAACAAACTGGTCAAGACGGGGACCCAAATGATGAAGATGATCAAGTGATGCCTCCTCGCAACAATGAGGCGGTCGAAGCCCGTCGTCAAGCAAGGATTACAAGAGCTTTGAAGAAGATTGATTTCTCATATGACAAAGTGTTGTGAGACCTTAAAAGCAATAGAACCACAAGAGATCAATTCAAAAGCTTTAGTGAGAATCAAGCTCACATATCCATGGTGGAACCAAAAAAGGTGTTTGAGGCTCTTAGGGATTCGTATTGGGTGGAAGATATGCATGAAGAACTCAATAACTTTGAGCGCAACAAAGTGTGGAAGCTTGTTGAGAAGCCCAAAGATTGCCGCAATGTTATTGGCACCAAGTGGATATTTAAGAGCAACCAAGATGAGCATGGCATTCTCATAAGGAACAAGGCAAGATTGGTTGCTCAAGGTTTGTCTCAAGTGGAAGGCATTGACTTTGATGAAACCTAGGCTCACGTGGCTTGCCTTGAGTCCATCTGTATCCTTCTTTCATATGTATCTTCGCATAAATTTAAATTGCAAAATATGGATGTGAAGTGTGGTTTTATAAATGGTCCATTAAAAGAGGAGGTATATGTTAATTAAGCAACCTCCATGGTTTGAGGACCCCAACTTCCCTAACCATGTCTACAAGATCGATAAGGCTCTCTATGGACTTAAACAAGCACCACGTGCATGGTATGAGCACCTTAGAGAGTTGTTGCAAGACCGTGAGTTTGAAGTTAGACAAATCAATCCCACCCATTTCACAAAGAGGGTTAAGGGGGAGCTTTTCATATGCCAACTCTACATGGACGATATTGTCTTTGGCTCAACTAATCAAGCATTCTATGATGAATTTTCAAAACTTATGACTGACAGTTCTGAGATGTCTATGATGGGAGAGCTCAAATTCTTCCTTGACTTTGAGATCAAGCAATTGGATTGTGGGACTTTCATTTCTCAAGCCAAGTATACCCAAGAAATGCTCAAGAGGTTTAACTTCCAAGATGCTAAAGGCAAGGTCTCCCCAATGCAAACCAAGTGTTATCTCAAGCGTAATATGGATGGTAAAGATGTGGACCAAAAGTTGTATAGTTATATGATTGGTTCTTTGCTTTATCTATGTGCTTCTAGACCCGATATTGTGTTTAGTGTAGGGGTGTGTTTAAGGTATCAAGCGAATCCTAAGGAAAGCCATTTTAGGGTGGTCCATAGGATCTTTTGGTATTTGGTTCATACCTCAAGATTTGGGTTGTGGTACCCAAAGGGGGAACATTTCTCTCTCAGTGGGTGCATAGACTAGGATTGGTCTCATGATCAAGATGACAGGAAATCGACTTCGGGGGCTTGCCAATTCCTTGGTGAGGTTTAGTCCGTAAAATTACCGGAGTCTCCGGACTTGGGCAAAGTTTTCGACCCTCCGGAAACTTCCCGGAATCTCTGGAAGGCCAGAGTCATTGGTGTGATAACTCCACAAGGACTTCAAACAACTAAATTTTGGGGATAGGGTATAAATACCCCCTCTCCTTCTTCCACCTATGGTCGGCTCGTCCAGCATTGAAGTCCACCTTTAATTGAGGTCACCAACCATATTCAAAAAAAATTGAGCTCACCAACCCAAGAGATCTCCAATCTCCTTCACCCAAACTCATTGATTCTTTGAGGAGTGAAGGATAAGGCCCGAATCTACATCTTCACAAAGACGTTCTTCATTTCCCCCTTATTCACTCGAGGGATTTGAGTCTAGGGTTTTCTTGTGGAAAACCTAGACCTCTTGTTGCTTACTTGTGTTTCTTGTAGCAGGTTCGTGGTGATTTTGGGCGCCCCCAATTATGTGTGCCCAAAGCTCATAAAGTCATCGGATTCCGCCTTGAAGGATTCCAATAGTGGAAGGTGAACTAGGCCTTTGTGGCGAGGTTCATCGGAATATAGGTGTGAGGCCTTTGTGGCATTGGGTAGGTCTTCGTGGCGAAACTCACACCCCTCAAACGAGACGTACTCCCCGCAGAAGGAGGAACTCGGGAATACATCCTTGTGTCTGTGTGGTTCACCATCGGTTCATCCTATCCTTTAGCTTTACTTTGTGTCTGTATATTGCTTAGTGTATCCCTTGTCGTATAGGTAAATTCACCGTAGTTGCATATCTAAACAATTTACCTTTGTGCTAAGGCTAAATTGAAAACGTATTAAAATTTGGAGGTAGCACATATTCACCCCCCCAGGTGCCCAGATCCGTTCAGAATGTCCATCCCAGATTCCATTATCACCTTGCAAAAATTAGTTGGAGACACCTCCTCATGGAAGTGTCCGACAATGGACTTCGTCCTCTTGGAGGCATTCCCTACAGAACACCTCTTGGTCGTCTCCTTGCCCTTGTCACACTGCAAAACATAAAAAAACAAGATCAAACATGGAAAAGAATACATAAATGCACATATGAATGCCCTCAGTAAAAGCCAACACTCAATGTGCCACCAGACAAGCCAACAAAAGCTAGTACTAGTCTATAATTTTTTAAATAGGTTAAAACTTTTGACAGATGTCTGATGAAGCCAAATGCGATCACACGATTGCCTCATAGTAAACCACAGAAAGATTGCAGGGAGAGGACTCCTATGGGACCAAGAGATATGCCTAATTTTTCACAAGGTACTATAAAATTCATCCTCGTGCATTTCAGTTGCGGGATAGTTGAATCATTGGCAAGCAGAGAGTAAGAAATTATCGAATGTAAGAGCAGTTAAAAGCCTCATATTTTGCTGCCAAATGAAGAAAAAAAGAGAACCAACAATACCATGTAGTAATACAAACACGCATGTATAAACTGCAAGGTATTGTTGGACTCTCCTTTTATTTACCATGACATAGATTCTAATCATCGTCTACACGAAAATGCACATGCATAATACAATTCCACAATAATTCAGTAACTTGGAGCATAACTGTTCTTGCACCTCATATACAAGTCCACAACAATGGTTGCTAAGAAATGACTCCACGGTACCAAGAACTTGTGCACTGACCTAGGTACAGCAGAGTCAGTTCTTGCACCGAATCAGTGGATGCATCCTAATCTAAAACCTAAATCATGACAAAGATTTAATCATTGGCACACAAGTAAACAAGGAGAACAAATGAAATTGGGCCTCGGATTTTCGGAGCACAAGAAGTTAGCAGAGATGGGGCAACCAGAGTAAAGAAAACACACAGAAATATTGTGCATCTAACTTCGGTGCGGTAACCACAGCCCCCACACAATTGTCATAGGGGTACATCACAGGTCCTAGAACCCCCCCTCCCCACCCAAAAAATAATCTTCGACGACATATAGCAGTGGAACGCCCAAATCACATATCTATGCACATGCACTTCATAGATAACCATAATCGCTGATTGAAAATGCCCTAAATTTATGCAAAGCGAGGAACATTAAAGAAAATACTACAGAAACTACACAATATTGAAGAACCTGCAAAAAATATGTAACCCTGGTGGTAGATCGAATCCGAAAAACATACAGATCTACCGCGCATGTGTGCCTATAGCCATATATCTAGTTTGATATATGGATCTACAATAGGTACCACTGCATTAGAGGTTGGAGATGAACTTACCACCATTGCCGATGAAGTCAAAGATGAGGAGATGTTGTGCGCCGCTGCCGGTGAAGATCTTGACGGCAAAGACGTGCCGAAGACGACGACGATCGTCCTTCTTTTCCCATCGAGGCTGCTCGTGTGGACGTCTGCAGCTGTTGGAAGCATGGGAACCGCCAAGGAAGAGAGGAGAGAGATAGTGGAGAGTGGGGAGAGTGGACGGTGAGGGGGGTTTATGGCGCGTGTTCCCGAAGGGACGCAGCGTATCCTCCCCCTTCGCCATACGAGCGTGCAAATTTTTGTCTACGTGAGGGTGGCTCAACGGGAACAGGCGAATCGACCATTCCTATTGGGCTGGCCCGACGCTTCTTTAAGATTCGTCATGTGCAAGAACGCGAGCCAGCTTAGGAAACCAAATGGGCTGAAAAGGTCTAGCGAAACAAGTGAAAGTAAAGTATGGGCACCTAGAGGGGGGTGAATAGGTGCTACGAACAATTTTAATTTTTCTTTAACGATTAGGCTTGACACAAAGGTAAATTCTATGGATAATGCGACTACGGTGAATTTACCTATCTGACAAGGATAACAATAAGCACAATGCAAGTAAGTAAAGGGAGTAAGGGAACAAGGTAACCAAAGTGAAGCACACGGAGACACGATGTAATCTCGAGTTCCTCCTTGTTAAGGGAGTACGTCTCGTTGGAGGGGTGTGAGCTCGCCACGAAGGACTACTCAACGCCACAAAGGCCTCACCCTATTCTCCGATGAACCCCGCCACAAAGGCCTAGTTCACCTTCCACCATTGATCCCCTTTGAGGCGGGAATCGAGTCCTTTACAAACAACTTGGGGCACACACCCACAACCAAATTGGGGGCTCCCAACAATCCTTGAATCACCAACAAGTAGCAAGATGCCTAGGTTCTCCACAAGAGGAAACCCTAGGCTAGATCCCTCTAGCTAGAGAGGGGGAAATGAAGAACGAGTCGGTGAAGATGTAGATCTGGGTCTTCTCCTTCAATACTCCAAGTATCAACGAGTTTGGGTGGAGGGATTGAGAGATATCTAACTTTGGAGGCTCAATAAATGCTTGACTTAAATGCTGGAGTGAGAAACCTCTTGGGGAAGAAGGGGATGGGGTATTTATAGTCCCCTCCCCAAACTAGCCGTTTTGACCCTTTTTCGTGCCTGGCGGTACTACCGCTACCTGGGTATGCACGCGGTACTAGGAAGGCCCAGTCGCAGGGCGCAGGCGGTACTGCTGCTAAAGTACCGTGGTACTCCAGCAGCGGTACTACCGCGAGTGCACACCGGTACTACCGCTGGCCACTATCTTCGAATTAATTCGAAGTGGCTGGCGGTAGTACTAGGTCACTACCGCTCTAGTACCGTGCGATACAGAGAGCAAAACTTAGCCAGCGGTACAAGGGCCGGTACAAGGGCGGTACTACCGCTTCCTGTAGGGAGCGGTACTACCGCCAGCCAGTAGCGGTACTACCGCTGAGCAAGGTTTTGCTCAAGATCGAAATGAGTACAACGGTACTACCGAGCCACTACCGCTTCAGTACCGTTGGGGACTGTACGCATTTTTATCCTGGCGGTACTTCTCGCGGTACTCGGCGCGGCACTACCGCTCGCTGTGCAGAGCGGTACTACCGCTGCCAAGCCTGGTACTACCGCTGGACCAAATCAATCTTGGTGGCTTTGTCTTGGAATTCTCTTCACCTTTTTGGCGTCTAGTTGATATAACCTGAAATACTTGACGCACTGTTAGAAGCTTAGTGGTGTTGTTATCAACTCCAAAACCTAAGAGAGATCAAAGATGCAAAATGCACTTTCAATCTCCCCCTTTTTGGAGATTGATGACAACATAACTAAGAGAGGTACAAAGAATTTGGACGAGCACTTCGAGAGAGTGATACATAAGGAAAAATTTGTTTATGAGGCAAACTTTGTTCTCTTTTTAGAAAGTGTGCTCCCCCTAACTCTTTGAAACCTGAAAGGGGTACAAAAGATATGATAATAGGAATTCTTGCTTAATTGAATAACGATAATAGCCATAAAAACCAAATCCATAACATCAAATGGTTCAACCACACAAACTTAACACCAAATAGTTCAACTCACAAGCACACACGACACAAAGTTTGACAAGACAAACACAACCCAAGCAAATTAATCGATCCTAAATAGAACTCTCTTCCCCTTTGGCATCAAGGCACCAAAAAGGGAAGAGGCGATGCTAACGTCCCTGGAGGTCACTCGTCGGAGCTAGAGGCACGAGCCGGGCTGCCAAGATTATGCTATCCTCCGAGTCCACATCTTCAAACTCCTCGTCGGTCTCACCACGAGTCCAAGGCTCGCGAGAAGTAGTGGCATCATCTAGAAGCTCTGTCTCAAACCACACATTGCCTTGCTTGGACTTCCACTCCTTCGAAGTCATGATCCTGTCCTCAGACCCAGCACGAACAGGCACCCCCAGATGGGCAAACCTGTCACGTGTAAGATGTCGCTCCTCCTTGCTACAAACATGAGCACGATATGCCTTGTCCTCCATATCAACCTGGCGACAGAAGATCTTCTTCAAGGTAGAAGACATCCGCTTGCGAAAGCTATCCTTCTGAGCTCTCCCCTCCATCTCGAAATCCGAGTCACTTGAGCCATCAGTGTCCGTACCAAGATCATCCGGGCCTAGCAAAGGAGTGGCATGCTTCTTGACACGAAGATCCTTGATGGCATGAGTTTTCAGTTCCTGGTCATTATCCAAGAGAGCCTCAGCAAACTTGGCATTGCGCCAAGTGGTGGATATGAGCTTGTAGACCAAGGCAACAAAGACAGACACTCTCCTCCTCATTATGCAGTTGTACATCTCATTCCAAAGAATGTCCATCACATCTAGCCTCAGGCCATCACCACGACGCCTATGAGTGTACACCATCAAGTCAACGAGCGAACCATGGATTTGATCAAAGTTTCCAACTCGAGGAGCCAAGGTGTTCCTGTAGATCCTGTGAAGAATATCACAAACAGGCAACAATTGCTTGGACTGACCAACCACAGCACGTCTAGGAATGTAGAGATCATACATCTCAGTGAGGGACATGGACTTCTTCAGATAAGGAAGCCTGAAGTAAGTGGTATGAAAATCAGCATCTTGGGTCTCAACAAAGTCCTGCAAGCCCAGAATAGGGGCAAAGTGACTCCATGACACAGAGAACTTCTGATCCTTTGTCATCCAAGTGATCTTCCTCTCATCAGCGTGGAAGTATAGTGTGGCATAAAACTGGCCCACAAGATGCTCATCGTAGTCCTCGTTGAGCTTAATAAATCCAGAAGCCCAAATTCTTCACAAATCTCCAGGGCTTCACCAAAATAGTCCATCTTGGATCTCGTATATGCAACATTGATCGAGAACTGAGTAACCACCTTATTCTTGTTAAGTGGGTACTCCTCATAGAAGATCCTCTCCTGAAACCTAGTCCAGAAACACTCATTTGCTCTAGCTTCCCTATGATGATTATAGGGATTGGTCCTCCTTTCCCTACGGAGCTGCTCATCTGACATGTTAACAATGGACTTGTCACGAGCTGCCTTGGATTTCATGTTCATAGATCTGTCGTGGGATAGTCACGGCAGATGTTACCAGGGGTAACTGATCTTGGGGCAAGTCGACACAGGCGTTCGGGAGAGGGTTTAGCTCAAAGGAAGACATGATATAACTTGATATGAAAGCCGGCAGTCGAAGTCGCCGGATCTCTATTCTCGATACAATAACACGATTAGGGTTTACACTGGATACTCGATACCACTTGATATTGCTAAGGCTCTCGAATCTCTAGATCTCTGTCTCAAACTGTACCCGGGGGTCAGTTTATATAACACCCGTACCCCCTAGCTTTTTCTACAAGGCACACCCGGGTCCTACCCATACACGGCGTGCTAACTCTATCTTTCCTTTACAACATCCCTAATCCGGATCACTAGGCCCACGAACTTGGGCCTCCACAAACATCTTTATCATTAATCGGATCCTGCACACCATCCTTTGGGCCGGGTTACTTCCCGGAGCCTGGCATACCGGGTTAGTATCCCCCCAACAGTAGTCCCCAGAATAGCTTGGGCTTCACGGATCTCCTTGAAGCGCTTGCTATTCCCTTTCCTCCATATACTTGGGTCCAAATCCCTGAATCCAAACCACAATAAGAAATAGCAAGATCTCATGCTTGATAACCAATCCTGTCATTACGGATAAATCCCTTCCTTCCTCTGTCACGATGCCTTGCCCAACACTCGACACTCATCTTGCGAAATCTCCGTGGATAACCATCACTCCACGATTCCCGGCTCCTAGCCGTTAAGATAAGCTCTCCCTTGCCTTATAAATAGCGCCTAGAGGGTAACCCTAAGCCCATTGCCACGCCACAACTTCTCCTCTCTCTCATCGCTCCAAACACCTTCGCAGCACCATCGTGAAGAACTCGCGCCCGTTACTGACGCAAGATTAACAGCGGCCGCGCCCGCCCTTGAATCGCCTCGCGCCGCCGTCAAGCGCCACCTTGGTACCTCCATTCCTCTCACCCGAGCCGCGCCGCTCGTCGCCACCACATTAAGCCCCAATCTTCTCGGTAAGCTTTTCACAATCAATCAATTCAGCCCCGCAGATTTTAATCCATCCAAGGCCAGATCTAGGTCATCCCGCGAATTACTCGTCCGGTTGCACCAGATTAGATCAATTCAATGCTCGCCAACCCCTTTAATTGCCTGCCTGATAGTCGCAAATGATCTTCCACCCATCACTGATCACCAATTTTACTTAAAAACCATCCGCGAACCTCTCCATCTAGATCCGTTCCTCTGCTGTTTTCCGCTTATTGCATTAACACCCGGAAAAACCCTCCTTTTCCAGCTATTTCCTTTGCGGTATAAATATGGGCAACCATCCGTCATCCCCAAATACCTTTTCCTACGTAAGTGACCAGCAATTTCCACAAGTGTGATCAATACCCGGACAGTTCTCAACTTCGTACCCTCTTGATACCTTATACTCGGATATTTCAATTTTCCCGGGTCTTATTTCATACATCTTTTTCTTTTTGTGTTTCGCAGGCTGACCCCATGGCTCCCAAGCGACAAGAAAAACACCCGGCTCAAGCAAGGACCACCCAAGCCATTTCCGCCAATTGGGGGCGCTCCTCGACCACTAAGGCCAAATTGGACGAACTAACCGAGTTAGGCACCCTCCCCTCTCAGAAAGATATCCACTGGAGGGTGCCAGGTAACGAAACTCATCCCACTCCCGCAGAAGACGAGGTAATCTGCTTTGTAGAGCACGTGACCCGAGGATTTCGCCCTCCGGGTCACCCTTTCTTTAGGGAGGTCTTAGATCACTACGGACTCCGGGTGTTCGACATAGGGCCTAACTCTATGTTGAACATCACCCACTTCATAGTTCTATCTGAATCGTATTTGTGCATGCCACCAAACCTGACTCTTTTCACTGAGTTATTCCAATGCAAACCGTGCCGCGAAAGCGGCGACGGGGCGCTTCTTACTTGCGGCGGGGTATCCATCCAACGCCGTAGGAATTCTTTAATGCCAACCCTCAACATGCAATCCTGCGCCAAACATTGGCAGTTATCCTTTTTTTACTGTCGCGATACCTCCCCCGACAGCGAGAAGAAGCTGCCGGGTTACTCAGAGACCCCCCTCAAACCCTCCGAGTCTTTCAGTGCCTTCGCACCAGACTCGGACAGGGAAGCAATCCTTCCTGCACTAGCCAAAATAGCCATTCTCTCAGCCCAAGGCCTCCTAGGGCTCAATTTGATAAAGACATGGGTCGACTTCCGAATCCAGCCTAATTCCATCCGCACCAAATTGATGTGCGAGTATTCGGGTCACACTACAGACGCACTTCGCTATTCCTCCAAAAGCTTTGCGACTGGTGACACTATCAAGACCATCAAGAGCCTCTTGGCAGAGAAGCTGGATGTGATAAAGGGCATCTCCGAATTACCTCCGTTTACTCGGGAAAATCCAGCTCCAACGGTAATACCCGGCACTCATACCTTGTCTCCACATTTCAACTCGATACTGCTTCTAAACGTTAATTTTATCTTTTTACCTTAGGCTGATGACCCCTTCTGGAGAGTGGACCCCCTCCCCCCCTCCAGAGACCCGGAAGAGGAGGACGAGACGACTGACGACAGCGAAGGTACTTACCCAAGATCTACATAATTTTGCTTGTATTACTTTCCTTTCGTCTGTCTTTTTCCCAATGAATACACATCTGGCTCGCAGGGCTGGAGGACGAAGGTGGAAACAACGAGGATGACCCGGAGAGAACCGAGTCTGACCCAGAGGCGACAGCCGGAGCCAAGAGGAAAAGCAGGGGGACAGTATCCAAGGTTCCTTTTTCCTCACTATCTTCCGAATCTTACTCCTTTGACGCCATGCGAAGACTTAACCATCAATTATCAAATTCGCCGTGCTTGAAGGAACCTTTCCCCGCCAAGCGCAGGGTAACTCGGAGCTCCCCGGGTGAAGATCCCCTTAACCCGGGCATCTCCACCCCTTTAGTCCCTCGTGGCAGTGCTCCTCCAAATCGTTCTTCCAACTCTCCTCAGCGCCACCCTTCTCCTAACCACCCACGTGCCGGGCAATTCCGGGTTCCATTAGTGGTTCCTGCGAACACCTCATCTACTTCAAGTGGCGAGCTCCCATCGGATTACACCGTAAATGCCGGGTAAGTTTTTGCCTTACTATTTCTTTTTGCCTCTAGCGAACTTTCATCCGAGCCACCGTCATCATCAATAACTGCCTTTTTTCATCTTTCCTTCAGTGCTCAGGTCACCGTCAGTGACCCGGAAAACACAGAAACGGCTAACATTCAGGTGGAGAAGCCGACTGACGACGCAGATGCCGCAACCGGAGGTGATGCTGCCACTAACCGGGAACAAGGCCCGCTGAACAATCCACTTTCCCAAACCGTCGAATCTCCTTCCTTATCGGAACCAGTAGATGAAGAGATAGAAATTCTAGATACGAGGATGAGCCCTCCCAACCCGGACACTCAGACTGTCCGGGTCTCCACTCCAAATGCGAGGAAAACCCCCCTGCCTGATGACCAAGCTGCCGGCTCTTCCCGGACTCATTCCGATGAGTTAACGTTTGCCCAGATGCTGGAAACCCTGCGCACCTTACGAGCTAACGAGGAAAACATCATGGGAGCCTTAATAACCAAACATGAGGTAAGTTGAACTAATGTTGCTTGTACCTTTGTCCAGTCCCCAAGTTCCGAGTGAGTTCATTCATGACTTGCTCGGGACTTTATTATACCATTGACTGATAACCGTGCTCTTCTATCCGACTAACACTTTTTAACATCCATGCAGTCTTTCGTGACTCAATATGAGGAGAAACTTGCAGACGCCACCAAGCTCATTGAAAAAGAAATATCTTTACGTGAAGCGGCCGAGACTGAAGCCAGAAGGAATAGGCAATTAATGAAGAAGTACCGAAGAAGGGCTCACCGCGCCGAAGACGACCTGACAAGCCTTTCTGTCGAAATTTCTGATACCTATCATTCTTTGCTTGGTATGCTTCCTTCTCCGGGTTTATCCTTTTGACCGACAGCAAAAAATGCTTAGCTGATATATTCATTTTACTCCAGGCCCGGATGAAACCATGCCGGATGAGGATGATTTTGCCAAGCTGAAGACCATGAAGAATGTTATCCGGCAACTGTGCGCCGGAACCCGATGGATTTTGGAAGAGTTACGGTGGCCAGGCAGGGGACATGTTGACCTGAAGAGGATGCTGGACGCCTTTTCCACGGTTCCTGAGTGGATTTGGCACTGGAAGCGCTCGTCCTGCCGGGTTGGGATGACCCGGGGGCTATCACTCGCCAAGGCTTACTTCCCCAAGCTCGATCTGGCAAAGCTCATGGGCGGCTTCCCCGAATTCAAGCTTGATGGTTCAAAATTCTCGCGGGAGGATTTTCAGGCTGTGCAGAAAGAGGTCCGTTATCCGGCTAGCGTGATCGCTGATGAACTGGACGTCAATACTCTTGTCCCTGCTTATGATGCTGCTGGTGTGGCAATTAAGTCAGATCTTCCCGAACCATATGACATGATGGCTCGGTGGAAGGAGGAAGCTGCTGCAATAAGGGCGGAGGCTGCCAAGAAACAAGCTGAAGCCGGCTCTGCTCCCGCTGCCTCAACGTCAGTCGTTCCGCCCCCTGCGGGGGCTGGCGCCGCCAATCCGGGTGTTGCTGCTACCACCAATGATGGCAAGGGTAAGGCCAAGATGGGTGCGGAGTGACATATGGTTTCCAATGCCTCTTCTTAAGCGTCAGTCGGTCGACATCTTTTTGGAACAATCATTTTTAGGCGGTGCGTCTGTGCACCTTTGATATTTTTTCACCAATATTCTGTAATGCACACTAAGGCCTTGATATACTCGATGCCTGTTCCGACTTTTATAAGTTTAAGCTCATCTGTTCTCGATATCTGGTTTTATTTATTGCTTCTTTTGTGAAAACTCGATTTCCGGGTCTCATGGGTATTGACGAGCGGATTTTGCTTCAAAGTCCCCAAGTCCCCAAGACTCGGATTTTTGGACTGTTGCAACTATACAAGTAAGCCAGTTCTTTTCAAGATTTCAAGCTACCGGGCCCGGATTGCCGAGCCTAGGACACTTGATCTTGAAAAGGCAGCAAAATGCTTATTGCTATTTTCACAAAAATCCATGAGTTGTTTCACATTAGTTTTGAAGTTATGCTTAATAGTCATTGAGTTTCCAGCTATTCAGCCTTGTACTCTGCATAACTTGTGGTTTAGATGACCCTTTTGACTGTCTTGTACTGTAAGCCGGCTTTCGCGTGGATACCATGTTGTTACATCAATACGAAGACGTAGCCAGCCAATTCCCGTCGGGTTTCATGACTAACTGCCATCGTAAGCGAACGAATCATGCCACTTTAATGCGAGTCACATCGAGCTTAAGTAAGAGTAGCCAAGAAATTTGGACTTCTTTGTCCGGTTATAAGATTGTAGCCGTACTCGTTTGCGAGTAATCGGCCCTTATAACTCATAGGCATCATGGCCGGGTCTTTGAGTTTGTAACTGTGCTATTTAAGCGATCAGCCCCCAAGACCTAGATATACACATCGTACTGAGAATACATAACCTGATAACAACCAACTCTTTTCTTGATAACCATCTCTTTACTTGATATGAAAAACTGATAACAACCATCTCTTTTCTTGATAACCGTCTCTTTACTTGATATGAAAAACTGATAATAACCATCTCTTTTCTTGATATGAAAAATGTAGGTCAGCAAGCCGCCTCATTAAAAACCCGCCCAGTCCCCAAAGGTGCCCTGGATAGGAAAAGAGTACGTCAGAAACCTGCTGCCTATTACATCGTGCAATTCCACTTGCCAATATAGTCTTTACTAAGTATAATACGGACGCAGCTGAGCCACGTTCCATGGTCTATCTCTTTCTTGCATAGATGAAGTGGTGCGTGCGGTGTCATTGACTGTAGCCGACTCTTCCCTTGCATCTATCAAGTAATATGATCCATTGTGCAGGTTCCGGCTTATGATGAATGGTCCTTCCCATGGTGGTGATAGTTTGTGCTTTCCCTCATTTGACTGAACCAGGCGTAGAACCAAGTCTCCTTCCTGGAATACCCGGGTTTTCACGCGCCGGCTATGATACCTCCGTAGATCTTGCTGATATATAGCTGACCTCTCCAAAGCTTGTTCTCTTTGCTCTTCTAGCATATCGACGGCGTCCTGCCGGGTTTTTTCGTTCTCCACTTCGACGTAAGCTGATACTCGTGGTGAATCGTGGATAATGTCGCTCGGTAACACTGCCTCCGCACCATATACCATGAAAAAGGGGGTCATCTGGGTAGACCTGTTAGGTGTAGTATTGATACCCCAAACCACAGAAGGTAGTTCTTCGACCCATGCACCAGCGGCCCTAACACAGGGGACCCGCAACCGTGGTTTTAACCCACGAAGCAATTCTTGGTTTGCTCTCTCCACTTGCCCATTGGCCTGCGGGTGAGCCACTGATGCAACATCAAGACGGATGCCATTGTTGCCACAGAATTTCTCCATCTCGCCAAGAGACATGTTAGTTCCGTTGTCGGTGATTATGCTGTGGGGATACCCAAACCGGTAGATAATCCTTTTCAGGAACTTGACTGCTGTAGCCGCTTCGCAATTAGTAACTGGCATAACCTCAACCCACTTGGTAAACTTGTCAATAGCCACCAACAGATGTGTCTTCTTGCATGGTGACATATGGAAGGGACCAACCATGTCCATACCCCAGACGGCGAACGGCCAGGTTAATGGGATGGTCCGTAATTCCATAGCCGGTACGTGTGTTTGGCGAGCGTACCTTTGACATCCGTCACATCTTGCTACCAAACGTTCTGCATCCGCTAGAGCCGTAAGCCAGAAAAATCCGTGTCGGTAAGCTTTAGCCACCAGAGACCTTGTAGATGCATGATGTCCACAGTCGCCTTCGTGTATTTCCTTGAGAATCTGTCGGCCTTCTTCTGGCGCTACGCAGCGCAAGAAGACTCCTGTTGCGCTTCTCTTGTATAATTCTCCATTGATAATTGAATACCCCTTTGCTCGCCTCAGAATTTGTCTTGCTAGTACCTCCTGTTCTGGTAACTCGCCCCGTGATAGATAGGCCAGGTATGGCTCTGTCCACTCGGGGATGGCATGTATTGTGGCCACGTACTCCAAATCCGGGTCTTGGTTTGCCAGTTCTTCCTCAGACTCGGCTTTAACTGATGGTCGCCACAATTCATCCAGGAACACATTAGGTGGAACCGGCTCTCTACGCGAGCCGAGTCTAGCGAGTGCGTCTGCTGCCTCGTTTTTTCTTCTGTCTATGTGCTCCACCTCATACCCGGAAAAGCACCCGGCAACCCTGTCGACCTCCCTGCGATATGCTGCCATAGTTGCATCCTTTCTGTCCCAAGTTCCCGATACCTGCTGTACCACAAGATCCGAATCTCCGAAGCATCGTATCCTTCTAATGTTCATTTCCTTAGCTACCTTTAAACCATGCAACAGGGCCTCATACTCGGCCACGTTGTTTGAGCAATCGAAGTGAATTTGCAGTACGTAACTCAATTTGTCTCCCTTGGGCGATGTCAGCACTACTCCAGCTCCTGATCCCTCATATTGCTTTGATCCATCGAAGTGCATGGTCCATGACTCGGATTTTGGAACTGTGGTAGCCATACCTGTATGTGTCCAGTCGTTAACGAAATCAATTAAAGCTTGGGACTTGATTGCTGACCTGGGTTCGTAGTTTATGTGATAATCTCCCATCTCTATTGCCCACTTGGCAATTCTTCCCGTCGCGTCCGAGTTTCTGATAATATCCGACATTGGTATTGAGCTGACCACCGTTATGGGATGTTCTTGGAAATACGGCTTCAACTTCCTGCTGGCCATGAAGACTCCGAACACCAACTTTTGCCAATGTGGATAGCGCTGCTTTGCTTCTGATAATACTTCACTGACGTAATAAACCGGCCTCTGGACCGGGTAACCTTTCCCGTCCTCTTTGCGTTCCACGACAACCACTGCGCTAACGGCTCGGGGGCCAGCTGCCACGTATAGTAACATAGGCTCTTTAGGACCCGGCGCCGCTAGTACTGGTGCTTCAGATAATTGCTTCTTTAGTGCTTCAAACGCTTCATCTGCCTCTTCGTCCCATACGAATTTATCCGATTTTCGCAAGAGCCGATACAAGGGTATTGCTTTTTCTCCGAGTCTAGATATGAACCGGCTCAAGGCTGCTACACAGCCCGTGAGCTTTTGAACATGCTTCAAGTTCTCCGGCTTTTTCAAACTCTGGATTGCCTTGATTTTATCTGGATTTGCCTCAATCCCTCTCTCGGAAACTATGAAGCCGAGTAATTTCCCAGCCGGAACTCCGAACACGCACTTCGTTGGATTAAGTTTCATCTGGTACCTCCTCAGGTTTTTGAATGTCTCCTTTAGATCATCGATAAATGTCTCCGCCTTCCTGGTCTTGATGACCACGTCATCCACATAAGCATGGACGTTACGTCCGATTTGGTCCTCAAAGCACTTTTGAATACACCGTTGGTAAGTTGCGCCAGCGTTCTTCAACCCAAATGTCATAGTTTTATAACAAAAGGCCCCAAACGGGGTTATGAATGATGTCTTCTCCCAATCCTCCCTTTTGAGCTTAATCTGATGATACCCGAAATATGCATCCAGGAAGCATAACAGATCGCTTCCAGCTACTGCGTCTATAATCTGATCTATCCTTGGGAGCGCGAACGGATCCTTTGGGCAATGCTTGTTAAGACTAGTGAAGTCAATGCACATCCTCCACTCGTTGGTCTTTTTCATCACCAGAACCGGGTTAGCCAACCAGTCCGGGTGAAATACTTCCATGATAAAGCCGGCTGCCAGTAGCCGAGCGATCTCTTCGCCTATAGCTTTCCTTCTTTCCTCATTCATTTTCCTCAAACCTTGTTTCACGGGCCTGGACTTGGGATCCACATGCAAACTGTGCTCAGCCAATTCGGTAGGGATACCCGGCATGTCGCTGGGTGTCCAGGCAAATACATCTGCATTCGAGCGAATGAATTCCACGAGCGCTCCCTCCTGCTCTTTTCCCAGGTTAGACCCTATAGTAAACTGCTTAGTAGAATCCCCTTCGACAAAATCTATCTTCTTGGTGTCTTGCGCTGCCTTGAATTTTGCTCTCTCATCCTCAGTATTCGGCTTTTTCAAGGCTGTTCTATCGTCCGGGTTTACTTGAGACCGGTAATATTCGAGCTCTTCCTTCCTGCATGCCTGCTCGGCCATAACTGAATCTCCTTCGTCGCACTCGGCCGCCATATCCCGGTTCCCATGTATAGTGATGGTCCGTTTAGGACCCGGGATTTTCAGCTGTAAATACACGTAACAAGGCCTAGCCATGAATTGGGCGTAAGCCGGCCTCCCCAACAGCGCGTGGTAAGGACTGCGCAGCTTGACCACCTCGAACGTGAGCCACTCCACTCGATAATTATCCGTCGATTCCCCAAAAGCAACTTCCAAGGTGATCCTTCCCTCGGGGCTCGCCGAGTGACCCGGTACGATCCCGTGAAAGATTGTTGAACTTTTCTGCAGCTGGGACTCTTTCAGACTCATCCGTAAGAAGGTTTCCCAGTAAAGGATGTTGATGCTACTTCCACCGTCCATCAGGACCTTCTTCAGCTCGTAACCATTAACCTGTGGAGCGACCACCAACGCCAAGACTCCTGGACGCTCTACCTTTTCCGGATGATCTTTTCTACTCCACGTTATCTCTTGTTCTGCCCATTTAAGGTATCCCGGCGCGGCCGATGAAACCGAATTTGCCGCTTGCTTTGATGTCTCTTTATTCCTGCTAGAAGTTCATGTAGTATGCACATGATATTGTCCTTTTAAGTTAGTCGTTCGTACCGTGTCGACGAAGATATTGATCCGGCCGACCGTCAATATAAATCCGGACTCGAGGTGATCCGGTTCTGGCCCCCAGCCGGGATCGTCCACCAACTTTTCTTCTTCGTGGTCGATGTAGATCTCGCCGAGGACAAGATTCTCCATGCCCTTCCGAGCTTCTCCCGTGATGTAGACACCTTTGGACGCAGGCCCCACGGTGGGCGCCAACTGTCGTGGGATAGTCACGGCAGATGTTACCAGGGGTAACTGATCTTGGGGCAAGTCGACACAGGCGTTCGGGAGAGGGTTTAGCTCAAAGGAAGACATGATATAACTTGATATGAAAGCCGGCAGTCGAAGTCGCCGGATCTCTATTCTCGATACAATAACACGATTAGGGTTTACACTGGATACTCGATACCACTTGATATTGCTAAGGCTCTCGAATCTCTAGATCTCTGTCTCAAACTGTACCCGGGGGTCGGTTTATATAACACCCGTACCCCCTAGCTTTTTCTACAAGGCACACCCGGGTCCTACCCATACACGGCGTGCTAACTCTATCTTTCCTTTACAACATCCCTAATCCGGATCACTAGGCCCACGAACTTGGGCCTCCACAAACATCTTTATCATTAATCGGATCCTGCACACCATCCTTTGGGCCGGGTTACTTCCCGGAGCCTGGCATACCGGGTTAGTATCCCCCCAACAAGATCTCTGTCTCCTTGTCAAGTTTCCCTGTGGCATAACCTCGGGGGCTTCATCTTCCTCGGGGTTCTTACGGCCTCTCTTTGCCGCCCGCTTGTGACATCCACCCTTCTAACCACTAGCACCTCCTCCTAAGAAAGCAAAAGGGGGATAGCACAAGATAAGAGAAACTTCAATCAAAATGATCAGCGAGAGCGAATCAAACTAGAACTCAATGTGTTTCAGACTCCAGGAAGTGGTAGTACCGCTTGGGGGCCACGGTAGTACCGCTGCTGCCAGCGGTTCTAGCCATAGCGGTAGTACCGCTGCTGGCGGATTCGACCATGGCGCCCAAAGGGACTACCTAATCCATCACGAGTCAAAAACAAAAGGAGTGCTAATATGATTTCATCTACAAAGGAAACACAACGAACTACCCCTAGACTAGAAGATCTCTAGACCCTAGGAATCGTCATCTCTCAAGATTTCTCGAGGGAGAGAGATAGGAAGGGTACTGGAGCTCATCGTCGAGGTGGAGGAGTTGGGAGTGGTCCCCGGGCGTTCTCCGGCGAGAGAGGAGCGTTCAAGGACCGAAGAGAGCCCTCCCCGGTGGACGGAGGACTTGGCGGCGGCGAGATCCAAAGTGAGGAGGAGATGAGGGAGAGTGGGGGGTACGAGGGCAACCCCCGTTTCCCAGATCCCTGTAATCCTCGCGGATTTTTGCCGCAGCGGTAGTACCGCTACGCTCAGCGGTAGTACCGCCCACTGAAACTACATGGGCCGAGAGGTAGTACCGCTGCTGAGTACGTGCTGGGCACGAACTCCTGCAGCGGTAGTACCACTGGTATCTAACAGTAGTACCGTGCGCTGGGTACTACTGTCAGTTACAGCGGTAGTACCGCTCGTAACTGGCGGTAGTACCGCTAGCCAAGTCTTCATTTCACCAAAGGATCAAAAAGATTGAAAATTTCAGAGAGAGAAATGTCTAAGGGGGAATTGTTTGGGCCTGGGATTAGAACACCAGCTGAGATGGTACTACACACTCCAACTTTTGCAAACAAACTCAAAAAACAAATAAGGAAAATAGGGAGTGTGATTCCCAAACCAACACCGACACAACAAAACACAAACCAACACAACGAAAACACCACAATGAAACCAAAACAAGAACCAACTCTTCAAGAGAAGAGGTTGGTGGCCTAAGCCACCATGTAAGAGATCATGGTATGTTACCGCAAAGATATATCTGGGGTACATTGCCAATTCTCGAGATTGAAGCTCACGATTCAACATTAGAAAAAAAGAGATAACAATGAGTATTTGCTTTGGGCATAATGGGGGGAGGGAGAACCCAATGTGTTAGGATAACACTCCCCCTATGTCCATGCCTACACCTAAGCTCAAACACGTTTCATCTATAGGGGTGTGTGCAAGATCCTCAAGTCAAGCTCCTAGAATCAATGACATTTAGTTCATTCCTCAAGAACAAGAATCTTGCATCGTCGAGTGGCTTCGTGAAAATATCTGCAAGATTGTCCTTGGTTGGCACATAAGATAGAGCAATATCCCCTCTTGCCACATGGTCACAAATGAAATGATGGCGAATCTCAATATGCTTCGTTCTTGTATGTTGCACGGGGTTGTAGGCGATCTTGATGGCACTTTCATTATCACACAAAAGAGGCACCTTATCCAAATGAACGTCATATTCCTTGAGAGTTTGCCTCATCCAAAGCAATTGAGTGCAAGCACTTGCGGCGGCTACATACTCGGCTTCGGCGGTGGAGAGAGATATACAATTTTGCTTCTTGGAAGACGAACTCACCAAAGACCTACCAAGAAATTGGCAAGCCCCGGAAGTAGACTTCCTATCATCTTGCTCACCCGCCCAATCGGAATCCGTGTAGCCCTTGAGAGAAAATTGTGCCCCCTTTGGGTACCACAAACCAAATCTTGGGGTATGAACCAAATAATGAAAGATCCTATGGACCGCCATCAAATGGCTTTCCTTAGGAGCCGCTTGATACCTTGCACACACACCTACACTCAAAACAATATCGGGCCTAGATGCACAAAGATAGAGCAAAGAACCAGTCATAGAACGATACAACTTTTGGTCCACATCTTTACCCTTCGGGTTACATGATAGGTGGCACTTGACTTGCATGGGAGAAGACTTGATCTTTGCATTTTGGAAGTTAAACCTCTTGGTCATGTCTTGGGTATACTTGGCTTGAGAAATGAAAGTTCCATGAGCCAATTGCTTGATCTCAAAACCAAGGAAGAATTTAAGCTCTCCCATCATAGACATCTCGAACCTGTCAGACATAAGCTTAGGGAACTCATTATTGAAAGCTTGGTTAGTTGAGAAAAGATGATATCATCCACATATAGTTGGCATATGAAAAGCTCTCCCTTTACTCTCTTGGTGAAGAGAGTGGGGTCAATCTTCCCAACTTCGAAACCACGGTCATCTAAAAACTCTCTAAGGTGCTCATACCAAGTACGTGGTGCTTGTTTGAGACCATAGAGAGCCTTGTCAAGTTTGTAGATATGGTTAGGAAAGTTGAGATTATCGAACCCCGGAGGTTGCTTAACATATACCTCCTCTTTTAGTGGACCATTCAAGAAAGCACTTTTAACATCCATTTGTTGCAATTTGAAATTATGCGAAGATGCATAAGCAATGAGGATACGGATGGACTCAAGGCGAGCCACGGGTGCATAGGTTTCATCAAAGTCAATGCCTTCAACTTGAGTGTAACCTTGAGCAACCAATCTTGCTTTGTTCCTTATGAAAATGCCATGCTCATCTTGCTTGTTCTTGAATATCCACTTAGTGCCAATAACATTGTGGCAATCTTTGGGCTTCTCAACCAATCTCCAAACTTTATTGCGCTCAAAATTATTGAGCTCATCATGCATTGCTTCAACCCAATCGGAGTCCTCAAGAGCTTCAAACACTTTCTTAGGTTCCACCATAGATATGTGAGCTTGATGCTCACTAAAATGTGCCAATTTCCTTCTTGTGGATCTTCTAGCTTGAATATCTTCCAAGACCTTGTTGTCTTGGGCATCAATATGCTTCAAATCTCTTCTTATCCTTTTAGCACGACGGGCTTCGATCTCCGCATTGTTGCGCGGAGGGATCACTTGATCATCTTGATCATTTGGGTCCCCATCTTGACCAACTTGGCCTTGATCATCATCATCATCATCCACAATATCTTCAACACTAGCTTCAACTTGAGGAGAGGATGAAGAGGATGGTAGATCTTGGCCTTGACCTTGACTAGCATGAATGATAGGAGTGTTTGCATCTTGCGTAGTAACTTGGTCAATAAGAGGAGGGTCTTCAACATGTTCTTGGTTAGGTGTAGTACTTGGTTCCTTGTCTTGATCTTCTATTGTAGAGGAGGGCTCCACTTGAGTAGAGCATAGTCCTTCTCGAGACGCCATAAGGTGTCCCTCAATGGGGCGGAAAAATCCCACACCCATCCTTCCTATGGCTTCTTGAGGTATTTCAACATCTACATTAGAAACATGAATTTGCGCCACTTGGGAGCCATCATTTATCTCGAAAGCCACACTACAAGATTCTATGACAATCCGTGAGGCTTTGTCCAAGACGCTATAAGTGTGGGGTTCGACACCGTAACCAAAAAATATACCCTCAATAGTTTTGGATTGAAATTTAGACAACCTAACACCCTTGATCAAATAAAAGCACTTACAACCGAATACACGGAAGTAGGAGACGTTGGGCTTGTTGCCGGTGAGGATCTCATATGGAGTCTTGTCCAAGCCTTTGCGGATGTAGAGGCGGTTGGAGGAGTGGCATGCGGTGGATATGGCCTCGGCCCATAAATATTGGGAAGAAGTGTACTCCGCCAACATGGTCCTTGCCATATCCAAGAGAGTGCGATTCTTCCTTTCGGAACCACCATTTTGGTGAGGAGTGTAAGTGGCGGAGTATTGATGATGAATGCCTTCTTCACTAAGGAATTCATTCAAAGTGTAGTTCTTGAACTCCGAACCATTATCACTCCTAATAGCCATGATTTGCACATTGTGTTGATGTTCACTTCGTTGGAGAAGTCGATGATGGTTTGTTGAGTTTCACTCTTGCACTTGAAGAAATAAAACCAAGTGTATCTGGAATAATCATCGACAGTCACCAAGCAATACTTCTTGCCACCAAGACTTGCCTCGGGCACGGCACCAAAGAGATCAACATGGAGAAGCTCCAAGATCCTCTTTGATGAAATAATAGTCTTGGCCTTGTGTGGCTTATCATGCATCTTTCCTTCAACACACGACCTACAAACACGATCATTTGAAAAGGAAACGTTTTATTTTAGTCCGACAATAAGGCCACCTTTGTGAAGACTTTGCAAAGTTCTCATGTTGACATGGGATAAGCGGCGATGCCACAACCATCCCACGTCCGCCTTTCCGAAAAGACACGTTGTTTGAGAGTGGGTGGACTTCGAAAAGTCCACCACGAACAACTCATTTTCAACATGTCCCACGTAAGCGACGTCAAGAGTCTTGCTCCTCAAAAGTACCACAATATCAACATCAAAAAAGACGGAGAAACCCATCTTTCCAAGAGAGCGGACGGAAAGTAAATTGTAACCAAGGGATTCGACAAGCATGACATTCACGATAGTGATATCGGGAGCAACCACAACCTTGCCGAACCCGGATACCTTAGACGAGGACGAGTCTCCATAAGTGATGGTTGCTTGAATGTCATTTGGGCGCAACTCCGTCACAAGTTCTTTTCTTCCGGTCATATGGCTAGTGCATCCACTATCAATTATCCATTTAGTCCCACCGGAAGCATAGTCCTGCAAGAGATCATTGACTAGAGTTAGGACCCGAGGAGGTTCCCTTCATGTTAGTAACAAGGGTCTTTGGAACCCAAATAGCATAGTCAATGTAACCCTCAATAGGACCAACATATTTAGCTTGCACAACACTTTAATAATCAACATATAAGAAATGGTGTGGATTGTTAGTTCCCGCGGAGGTGCTACGGGTAGTGTTGTCCCTCATGACACTACTACTCGAGGCAACATTGCTTGCTTGTGCGGGTGTGCGACGAGTAGTGTTGTCCCTAATGACAATACCACTCGAAGCACCATTGTTGGTCTTCTTCTTGTTCTTCTTCTTGGCAACATAGCCAAGACCTTGCTTCCCACTTGTGTCCTTGGAGCACTCAATTGTGGTCTGACAATGACCACATTCGAGCTAGGGCAACCACTTGTGGGGTAGAGATCACAACCTTCTCAACTTGAGGGCCTTTGCCCTTGAGCCTTGCAAGCTCAACCTTCAACCTAGCATTTTCCACAATAATATTTGAATGATCACAAGAAGAAGTAGAGGTGCTAGGGTTGTTAAGTTGAGTAAGTTGAGTTTGAAGTTGTTCATGCAACTCTTTGAGAGAAGAATGTTGACTCTCCAAAGCTTTGTGAGCATCGGTTAGTTTTTCAAACTCCTCGGTTAGTTTACCATGACCAACCCCAAACTCGACCTTATCCTTTTTAGCATTTTTATATTTAGCAATAGAAAGATCACGTTCCTTAGTGATATTAGAAACAATTTCATTATGAGTTTCTTCAATAGATTCAAGTTCCTCCTCAAGAGAAACTCTACCATCATGCTCTTCCTCAAGAGTCATAGAGAGGGATGCAATTTCATCCGCATCCCTTCTTTCAACCTCATCTTTCTTCTCAAGAGATTCTTCGGCCTCTCCCAATTGGCTCATGAGATGCTCAAAGTACTTCTTGGTATCCCCTTGCATGTTAGACATAAAATGTTCCAAGGAGAGACTCTCATCTTCTACTCTAAGATTAGCAAGATGTTCTAGTTCACTAGGGGTCTTAGAGTTGGAGGAAGGTGATACCTCCGTGGCCTTTGTAACACCTGGGGTGTTTTCCCCAAGTTAGAAAGTTGGTTGTTTTTCTTTTTTGCATTGCATCACATGCATCATCTGCACCTTGTTTGCAACCAATTCAAAAACAAAACAAAAATTCAAATCAATTTAAAATTTTCAAACAATGCATCTGTACTTTCAAACCCAAATTGTTTTCCAATAAAAACAATTGAATTGGAATTAATATTTGCTTGGTTATTTCAAAAACCATTCTTTATGAAACACTATTTGAAATTAAAATGGCAAATTCAAATCAATTTGGCAATTTGAAATTTTTGAAAATAAAGTTAACTTACTTTGGGCTTGTTGCCTTGTAGTTCAATAAGAAATTATTTTATAATTAAAAGACCCCTAAAAACCTATTCCTTTTTCCTTCTCTTTCTTTCCTACAAAAATGTGTAAACAAAAAAATAAAAAATAATAATAATAATAATAAAAACTGAGAGGGGGAGGCAGTCGGGCCAGCCCACCCGATCCAGCCCAACACCCCCTGGTACCCCTTCTTCTTCGTACGTAACAGGGGCAGGAAGGGGATTGCAGCGAGCTCCCCCCCATGTGCACCTGCTCCCACCTTTTCCCCCTCCTTATCTACTCCCGAACCCTAACCCTAGCGCCATTCCTCTCCTCTCCTTCCTCCATCGCCGCCAACCCCTTTCTTCTTCCTCTGCTCCCTCCACTCTCTGTAACCTCTCTCTGAACCAGTACCAAACCCTCCATGGCCGCCACTTTGAGGGCATGGTGCTGCCACCACGGGCACCCTCGGCCCTCCATCTCGCTGGGAATGGAAAGCCCCCACCACCTTCTCCCTCCTCGCTTCCTCGGCGAGGCCCGGGAGGCCGCCGTTCGCCGCCGCCAAGCCGCCGTCGACCACCGCTCCTTCCCTGTCGCCATCGACCGCTGCTTCCTCGACGCTCGGGCCCTCGGTGAGCTCTCCCCTCTCTCCTCTCCCCTCTCCCCTTCTCCTTTCCCTCCACACGCGCCCAACGCCCCGCGCGCCCCGTCGCCCTCGCCCAGCCTCGAGCGCCTCGCCGCTCGTCGTCGTCGAACCTGTTCCGATCGGTGCAGTTATCTGAACCTTTGTTCAGTTCGACAGCAGGCCCGAACGATACCTCAAAACAAACGCGAACGGTACCTATTCAAACCGAGCGCCTAGCCCACTGGTAGCACCCCCGTGCGCACACCCAGCATCCCCGAGTTCGATTCCCCTTAGGCCCAAAGCCAACCCCTTTTGCCTCCTTTTTCTTTTTATTTCCCGATTCCAGAAAAACAGATCTGGATCTTTAATTGTAAAATCAATAACAAATTGAATTTTGATCCAATTTCAACGATTCAAGTTTCTGTGGATTCATAATCTTTTGCTCTTTCTATTAGTAACAAAATTGCAACATGTTTCTGTAATAATTTTTGCACTAAATAATTAAATACAGAAAATGCAATAAAAAATTGAAACTTTGGAATTTCATAACTTGAGTTCTGTTCATCCAATTTGAGCAAACTTGGGCACTAAAAATTTGTCTTAACAAACTCTACACATTGGTATTTTATTTGGTCACAATTGAATTAATTTTGAACATGTTTCCCTCTGTTTACTAAAAGGGCAGAATAAAAATGATTATGGAAAATTGCATAATACATTCAATAATGATCCAAAAATTATGTTTAATAGCTCAAAATGTTCAGTGAAACATTTGCTACATGTTTTCAACCTTTTCAATACAATTTGTTTACTGTTTTTCTTAATTAAAAGTGGTGCAATAATTCAATGCTTTAATTAAACCTTTTAAATTGCAAAATTCATAACTTGGGCAATTCAAATCCAATTCCAACATGTAAAATATGTTTTCCATCCCATCTTTCATGAACTTTGCAAATATAAACTTTGTTTTCTATTTTGAATAAATTAAATTGCTGAAAACAACTATTTCTTAATTAATGCATTTAAAATTGTCAATTTAATAACTTGCTCATCTAAAATCCAAATTCAACAAATGAAATATGTATTCCATCTAAAATTTTGTGTTCTTTCCAAATATAAATTTGGTTACCTGTTTTGAACATTTAAAATTGGTGAAAACAGCAAATGTTTGTTTAAATCATTTAAAATGCCAAAGTTCCTAACTTAATAAATAAAATTCCCAAACTTGGTAAACAACATTTCAAATTGAAGCTATTGTTGTTTTCTTATTGTTTTCATCATCCATGCATCATTCTAATCAACTTTCACATGATGGTTATTTGTAGATCATTTAATCCAACATTAATTCATGGGCTTTGCCATATGCAACCCAGATTGCATATGGGCCCATTTAAATATGTTTACCATGTCAACTAGTTTATCTTTGATGCATCCTTAAACTTGTCATGCATCCATATCTTGATCATGCTGGATCTTTTGCCGTAGTAGTAATTGTTGCATCCGGTGTTTGTCCTAGTTCGTTGCTTCTTCGCGGATAGGACGTTGAGATGATGTGAGCAACGACAAGATCTTCGGATGTACCTCTACTTGCTGGATCTCAGGCAAGTATACTCACTTGCTGCCTATGGCTGCCTTTCATCACTTGTTACCGATTCTTCCCGTTGCCTTTATTCTAGCCTTATGATTCGATGCTTGTGTCTCGATCCTATCATATGTTTACCTTGCAACCATTATATAGCCCTCCTTCCACTTCCTATTACCTGTTGATTGTTTACCTTGTTGGCCTCGTGTCGTAGTTGCATGCTTAGTGTTGTTTGCGCCCGAGTCTTGTTGACCGTCTTATCACCTGTTTAGTTTGATAGTTGGGTTTCAATTCAATCAACAACATGTTAATGTTTTGGGTAATAATAATTTGATGATAAGGCACCGGCAGGAGGCCCTGCGTGGTTTTGAGGCCTGCTAGTGTCGACCTTAATTAGGAAAAGGGTCTTGTCCTCCGATCCATGATGAGCGCACTAACCGCATGTGGGAAGCGTGTATGGGCGCCCCCCGCAACTTTGATTAGATTCGCATCTCATCCAAATCGCCTCATTTAGTTCGGGTTTTCCATTTGCCGCATGCATCTGCAGGTGCGAACCCTTGGCGCCAGGGTGGAACTTTTGTAGTCGGCATTTAGGGAGACACGTTCTTAGAGTGCTATGAGGGTCCCCTTTTCTTCGTGGGGCTTGATTAGCCGTGCGCTCAACTGCACGGGGTTCTTTGGGCTTGATGCGAAGAAGAGTTGGGTTGTGTTGAGTACCTCGCTTGGTGGGTTGATCCCCCGTCTGGCGGGTTATTCTTACGTGTACGGCCAAATTGGTGCATCCCTGCAGGGTTAAATCTTCTCGAGAAGCCGTGTTGTCCGCGGTTATGGATGACTTGGTGAAAGTGCTGGCTAGCAAGTACTCAGACAACTTACACTTAACGAAATAACTTGACTAGTAATATAGATTACCTCCACCATAAAAATGAATGTCACCTTAATCAACCGTGTGAGTTTCCTTGGGTTGCTTCCTTAGTAGGGGGTAACATTGGATGGGTATTGCTTGGTGAGTAGTTGTAGCTGGTTCTGATACGCTATATTATCCCTTTCTTTTAGCCGGAAGTTGTAGCGCGTCTCTTTAGTTGTTAGTGCAGCCCGCTGCCGCTTCTTTGCATAATCCTTTCCTTTCCGTTGAACCCAAAGTATTTGTATCTTGTGATGATTGGATACGCTGGTATCTTGTGAGTATGGGTTATCCACTTGCCAGTACTTAATCGTACTGACCCACGAATCCTTTTCGTGGCTGCATATTCCACATTGCAGTCAACAGGTTTGAAGTCTGACGACGTTAGCTTGGGAATCCCTCCGGCTTGGCCTGGACAGGGATTGGACGCCATCGGTTATCTTCAGGACTCTTAGTCCAATTTGTATCTTGTCCGTAGTCGGACGCTATGTTGTTTCTTCCGCTATTATTTGGATCTTTGTATTGTATCAGTTGTATCCTTGACTCGTTTGAGTCATCTTGTATATATCTTTTCTGTTGTTGTTGCGGAATATTCGTGAACTGTTGTAATGTTATCACAAGTGGCAACCTGAAATCGGTTATTATGTGGATTTTGGCGGGAATGCTGAAATCTGCATAGTGCCCGGTCTAGGGGCATCACAGCCTTAGCCATGAAGCACTTGGCATTTCGTTGAGGATGATTTTCATTGGGGGATTCAAAGAGAGATGAAGATGATGGAGTAGAAGAAATAGCAAGAGCGGCCACTTCATTTGGGGTTTCTTCTTCTTCATCACTCCCGGAATCATACTCCTCTTGAGTCAATAGAACAAACTTGGTGGGGGACTTCTTGTTGAATGGTTTCTTCTTGAAATGAGGTTTCTTGTACTCAACCTTGGACTTGTTCTTGCGAATGAGCTTGCCACTATGGAGTTCTCTATTTTTATAGGGACACTCGCGATGAAGTGGTGCTTATCTTGACAATTGAAGCAAGACCTCACTTTTTGATCCCCATCATTTTCATAGCGAGACTTGGTCTTCTCCTCAACAAACTTCTTGACCTTGGGAGGATTCCTCCAAAACTTTTGCACGGTGAGAGCAATGAGATCCTTTAGCACGGGATCATAGTCTTGTTACTTCAAGGGAGGGAATGCCTCTTCTCCTTCTTCTTCAAACTCAACCTCTCTTGACACAACCTTGGCCTTCAAAGCAACCGATGCCCCTTTTTGCATTCCAACAGCCCTAGCACGGTTGTCAAGAGAATTCTTGGTTTGCACTTGATAGGAGCACATTTCTTGCATCACTTGAGTGTAGGTCATGGAAGAGAAATCATGTCTTCCTTGAATGCTCTTCAAGTCCGCGCCCTCAAATGGCATTAGGGAAATCATGTACTTCCTCTTGATCCAGGCATCATCAATTTACTTGTCACCGACATTTGAGAAGGCGGTGGAAAGAGTCTTGAGTCTTCGGTACATGTCTACATGATCCTCTCCATCATGCATATAGAACCCTTCGGCCTCATTGGTCAAGGAATCATACCTATTCCTTTGCATACTCTCATTGCCCACAAACATGATGACAAGAGCGTCCCATGTTTCCTTGACGGTGGAATATTGTTGAAGATGCGGCATGTGGTTAGGACCCACGGCTTGTTGAAGAATTGACAAGGCGGTGTAGTTGAGTTGACAATCTACGGCTTCCCTTCTTGTAAGGTTCTTGGGGTCATGAGGTTTGTATCCATCACGAGTGACCCTCCAAAGCTCTATACAAGAAGAGTTCAAGTGATTCTCCATGTAATATTGCCATTCACGAAAAGAAAAAGCATCAATTTTAGGTGGATCTCCCCTAGGGATTATATGAGTATGAGGGACAGGGGGATCGGGAGAATATTGTCCTTTGACGGAGTGATATTCTCCATATCCATCCGTGCCCTTCTCGGTGGAGTTTTCGGCGGAAGAATTTTTAGATGGATCACCATCTATACCTTTCTTGGCGCCCTCCGCATTAGTTTCCGGAGGTGTAGATTCGGCAACCTCCGGTCCTTTGGCTTTGAGGAGTTTCGCCAAGGCTTGGCGCAACTCATCAAATTTGGTGTCTATGGATGAGGTCAATGAATTTCTCAACTCATTGAGATCATCCATAGTCACCTTGGCCACGGAACCTTCGGCGTCCGAATCTTCACCCATACTTAAACTCTTAGGCGGTTAAGCCCGATAGAAGAGCCGAGGCCCTGATACCAATTGAAAGTAAAGTATGGGCACCTAGAGGGGGGTGAATAGGTGCTACGACCAATTTTAATTTTTCTTTAACGATTAGGCTTGACACAAAGGTAAATTCTCTAGATAATGCGACTACGGTGAATTTACCTATATGACAAGGATAACAATAATCACAATGCAAGTAAGTAAAGGGAGTAAGGGAACGAGGTAACCAAAGTGAAGCACACGGAGACACGATGTAATCCCGAGTTCCTCCTTGTTAAGGGAGTATGTCTCGTTTGAGGGGTGTGAGCTCGCCACGAAGGCCTACTCAACGCCACAAAGGCCTCACCCTATTCTCCGATGAACCCCGCCACAAAGGCCTAGTTCACCTTCCACTATTGATCCCCTTTGAGGCGGGAATCGAGTCATTTACAAACAACTTGGGGCACACACCCATACCAAATTGGGGGCTCCCAACAATCCTTGAATCACCAACAAGTAGCAAGATGCCTAGGTTCTCCACAAGAGGAAACCCTAGGCTAGATCCTTGTAGCTAGAGAGGGGGAAATGAAGAACGAGTCGGTGAATATGTAGATCCGGGTCTTCTCCTTCAATCCTCCAAGTATCAACGAGTTTGGGTGGAGGGATTGAGATAGATCTAACTTTGAAGGCTCAATAAATGCTTGACTTAAATGCTGAAGTGAGCAACCTCTTGGGGAAGAAGGGGATGGGGTATTTATAGCCCCCTCCCCAAACTAGCCGTTTTGACCCTTTTTCGTGCCTGGCGGTACTGCAGCTAGAGCCAGCGGTACTACCACTACCTGGGTATGCACGCGGTACTAGGAAGGCCCAGTCGCCGGGCGCAGGCAGTACTGCTGCGAAAGTACCGTGGTACTCCAGCAGCGGTACTACTGCGAGTGCACACCGGTACTACCGCTGGCCACTATCTTCGAATTAATTCAAAGTTGCTGGCGGTAGTACTAGGTCACTACCGCTCTAGTACCGTGCGATACAGAGAGCAAAACTTAGCCAGCGGTACAAGGGCCGGTACTGCGGGCGGTACCACCGCTTCCTGTAGGGAGCGGTACTACCGCCAGCCAGTAGCGGTACTACCGCTGAGCAAGGTTTTGCTCGAGATCGAAATGAGTACAGCGGTACTACCGAGCCACTACCGCTTCAGTACCGCTGGAGACAGTACGCATTTTTCTCCTGGCGGTACTTCTGGCGGTACTGGGCGCGGTACTGCCGCTCGCTGTGCAGAGCGGTACTACCGCTGCCAAGCCTGGTACTACCGCTGGACCAAATCAATCTTGGTGGCTTTGTCTTGGAATTCTCTTCACCTTTTTGGCGTCCAGTTGATATAACCTGAAATACTTGACGCACTGTTAGAAGCTTAGTGGTGTTTTTATCAACTCCAAAACCTAAGAGAGGTCAAAGATGCAAAATGCACTTTCAACAAGGCCCTCTAGGCAACCAAACACGCCCTTGCCCACTGAGGATCGAACCAGGCCCGCTGGGTGCAATATTCACGTGTTTGGTGTCCTGGGCCGGCCCGCGAACCTGCATCGCACGAACCTCAAAGCACCCAAAAAGTTGGCCCGCTGGGAACGGCCGAATCGGCCGTTTTTCCGTAGTCAGGCTGAGGAGAGCCCAGCGTGCCTCTGTCTCACACGCGTTGAGAAGCGCCATAGACAGGATGTTTCGGGTTAACTCCCCACTCCCTGCACCGCCCACTTCATTTCTCTCACCGCTCTTCTAGTCTTCTCCGAGACCAATGGACGCAGGACCTCCACCTCTTCACCGCCCGACCAGCGTATCCACCACCGGCGGCAACGCGCACACCCGCTGGGTCGACGGATTCCACAGCCACGAGTACACGGTGGACGAAATGGCGCGGATGTTCCTCTATAGTTCCTTCGTATGCCACCAACCCAGAGGAACGGCGGCGCCATCGCCAGGGGCATCGGCTACCGCATCGGCCGCTGGACCTTGCTAGGAGGCTCCTCCACTGGCGGCGGGTCCTTCTTAGGCGGCACCTCTGCCATCGCTGCTTGGGTTAATGGAGCCCTTGCCGGCGCCGATATTGGTGGGGATTTCCATCCCCGGCTCTTCTTCCTCCACTACGGCACCATCTGCCCAGTGTGCATGTCACATCCCAATTTTGGAATACCTGATAACACAGTTGTTTTGCTAATTGCTTGACAATTAAACTTTGGTTGTGTTTGTTTGAGTGCAACTAAACAAACTAATTATATAAACTTACATGGCTAAGAAATTGAAAATAAAAATATTCAACATATTGTTCCAATGACCTTGGCAATATTTTCTAAAGTAAATATTGATCAAAGAGTTTTCCAAAACTATCTTATGAGTCCCATACATGTTGAATATTATTCCAAGACCTAAATTAAGAAAGAGGAAACACTTAATAAAATTTCCCTAAAAGATTATCAGAAAAAGAGGCATTCTTAAATGCTTCACCAAAATATTATCAAATGTTTTTCCAACCTTGCAAGATTAATAACAAAGGTATTGGAGAGCATTTACTTGCTATCTCTAGTCACATAAATATTTTGGCAAAGCATTGTTAAAGAAAAGCCAAGTGCCTTATTAAATAGAAATTCCAATATTTCCAGAAACAGAAAACTAAAACAAGTTACTATTGGAAACTTTCTTGAAATGGTTTAAAATTCATACCATTGCTTCCTTATATCAAATAAGGAACACACACAAGAGGAGACCAAAAATTGAATCCATTAAAGTCCTGAAAACATGGTTTTTCTCCACAGCAACAATTGGGATTTTGAACAAGTTTGTTCTACAAACTTTTTCCAAATACCATGAAATAAATACCACGTGCTCTATATCATAAATAAGGATGAAAACCAAAAGGGCACAAGTTTTTGAATAATTTAAGTTGCCAAAAACCCCTGTTTTCTTGACAGCACCTTTTTGAAATTTGAACAAGTTTGTTCTATGAAGTAACTCAAAATGACTTGAATTTTCTACCACATAAGTAACACATCAAATAAGGAATGTTTACCAAAAATTATCATTTTTGGAAGCTCCTAAGTAGGTTAATAAATTCAATGTCCATTTGTGTAAGAATTCAAATTTGAACAACTTTGAATTATAAAGTTTATCTAATTGAGCCAATTTTCACATATGTTGTACATATCAACTAATAAGAATTTTGGGCAAAAGGAAATTAAATTTTGACTTTGTTTGCTTAGGGAAAACAGCATTTTTCAGAGATGACAGGGACCTATTTGTAAATTCCAGGGACCAAATTGAAAGCTGAGTCACACCTTCTTCTACCTCTAGCTCTCTGTAGAAAACAGCACCCCTACTCCATTGCTTCGAGTAGAAGGAAACCTTGATGATAAGAGGCCCCCCATGTGCTTGTCTGCCCACATGCCCCCCTCTCTCTCCCCTAGAGCTCTCCCTCTCTCTCTCTTCAAGGAACCCCAAATCGGAACCCTAGCTTCCAACTCGCCGTCGATTCGGACGTTCCCGAGCTCGCCGCCGCTAGCCGTTGGTACCAGAAGCTCCGCCTCGTCGTGGTGGTTCTGGGTGCCAAGGGAATCGAGATGGGACGACCCGTAGTGCCCGCGCCGTCCCCGTTTCTTCTCCGACTCCGGCGGGCTCCGGCGAGGCATTGCCGCCGCCTCGGGTCCTCTCCGACCTCACCGAGCCTCCTGTCGCATCCACGGTGAGCAGGCGAATCACCCGCCGCCTTTTTCCCCCTCCCTCGACCCCTTTTTCGCCGCCGTGTCGTGCTCCCTTCCGGCCGCCGTGTCTTCGTCGTTGCCGCCGCCCCTCCGGCCGCTTCCAGGAAACGAGAGCGCGCCCGTTGGCTCCCTCGAGTCGAGAGCGACGTGAGGATGTGTTTATTTTGCGAATCGGTGGCCGAAATCGCTAGTTAGAGATCGCCGGAATTCCTTGCCGCCGACGAGTGACCTCACGGTGAGGTCACGCTCGCGTCACGTCTCCTTTGACCCCGCGCGCGTGGATGCAGTCAAACCTGCAGGTGGGACACGGATTCGCCCGCGTGGCTGCCCGCATGGCAGCTGGCCCGCGAGTCAGCGGCTTAGGGTAGATCCGCTCGCGGTGGAAAAAGAACCAGGCCGGCCCAGATTCAGATCTGGCCCAGTCTAGTTTCTTTTTCCAATTTCTTTTTTTCACAGAATTGTACCTGTTTACTTTTGGATCTAAAAGGCAACCTAAAAGAGGAATTTGACCAAACTAAAATTCACAGTGGTATCTCAACTAAATCTAAATCACCTCCAACTTGTAGATCTACATTTGGATGTATATTTTATGAATGAAAAATGATTTGGCAACAGGTACCAGAAACACCAAAATGAGCACCATTTTTATTTCACAGCTCAGAATGAAGTGAGGACAATTGCATTGGAAAGCCCTTGAAATTTCCTAACTTAAGAAATTAACCTTGCTTCCAAATTCCTTATATGTTTGAAATGGCATGCAATTTGGTAAAACACCAGAGAGCACTTTGGTGATTTTTATAAATTAATTAAAGATGAATTTTGATGAAAACTAAATTGGATGGTCTTGTACATGTTTAGGACTATCCAAACCTAGAAGGGTTTAATTTTTAGAGCACCCTAGAAAATTTGGTGGACAGAACTTTAAAATGCTTGTTTCTGCCATTTTGGCATTTTAGCTATTTAAATTGTTGTGATTATATTTTTGTGTTTCCATATTGTTTTCTAGCATGTACAAGTTGTGTGAACTTGTTTTCTAAGTTTTACTTAGCTATTTTAGCATGTTAGATTGTGTGGATTTGAGTTGAGAATAAATAGGATTTATATTAATATCATATGTTTATCTCTAGTTAATATTTTGCATAGTATTTTTGAGTGATAAATTATGTGCAAACACTTGGATTGTTGTGTTGAGATATTAGATTCAGTACCATGTTGGTACTTATATTTTGTTAGTATCACCTCTGCTAGCTTGCATTTGAGTTGGTATAAAAGCATGAGTAGCTTAATCATGACTATAAGAATGTTATGGAAAAATTCCCTCATGTGTGGAATTTTTGACATAAACATTTGTGGTTGTGTAGCCACATATTTTTGTGTTGTATTCATAGGACCAGTAGCATTTTGATTATGTTATTATGAGTACTTGACTCCTAAAGTTTTCACTTGTGTGGAAATAATTGCATAAGTAACATTACCTTGCTTATTTTAGCATCCTATTGTTTTCTACTAGTATTGTTATTGCACTAGGTGCTAGTTTAGTCTTTTGTTAATTTTTAGCAAGTGTGACCAGAGGCTTTGTGACCTCTTAATGCTTTGATATGCTAGTGTAACACCCACTGGTTTCATTGCATTTTTGGTGGAAACATTATTTCCCCCACACTAGATGTGTTTCTTTTATATAGTTTCATAACTAATGAGTGCCTAGTATTTTTGCTTTGGGAATTTTTGTGCTAAACAAAAATGGGTATGCTTCTGTTTTTAAGTGGTTGTAATCATGTGTGGCTTTCTAGGAAAAATACATCTTTGGAGTGTTGATTGATTCCTCTAAGTAATGCTCTTTTTATTACCACTAGTATATAGGAGTTGCCCTGCAAAATGATACCTTGTTTTATCCAATGGGATATTTTTGTTATAGCAAGTATAGATGTTTTTCACTCATGTTTTTATGACATGGACCCTATGGTTGTATTTAAATTACTTGATTGAAATACATCCATTGATTCTTCATGTTTGAGTAGTACTAGTTTCCTTAGCAATTTTTGTGTTAAATTATTTTTCCTGCCAACCTGTGTTTGGTAGATGTTTATGTATCCTTGCATAAGGACATGTTTTCATTCCCATTATGATAACATGGTTCCTTGTTTGCATTTTATTACTTTACTTATTATGCATGCTTGCATAGCAAACTTTTAGTAGAAACATGTCTATAGGATTCCTCCTTTTTAGCCATTGTTTCTATTGTTCTCACTATGAGAAATTGTGTGTTTTGTGATGAGTCTATTACCTTGTTACACTTGTGTAGGCTCACTGATTTGTAAAAGTAACTTTTGCAAATCATGTGTCTTATTTATCCTTGATGTGAATTTAGACTTAGTAAGATAGCTACCTTTTTCTTTTTGTTGTTTGGTTGATAGACCCATTGCCATGATTAATGTGGTGCATGTTTTATATACTTTTAGTAGTCTCACCCTTGTGAAACTAAGAGTATTTTGGGTTTATTAATATCTTGGTATGAGAGTGGCACACCCACTGAATCCATGATATTGAGGTTGTGAGATATGTTCCTCCAACCTTGAGCTGTCTATTAAATGGCATTTCTGCTAAGTGTGTTTGTTTGATTGTTTGCTCCATTAATAATTGTGTGATAGGTTATTATTAGTTTTCCTTGCTGTATGTATTGTTATGTATGGTTGCTTGCCTTGATTGGTTCTGAATGTGTGTCCTTTATTCCTTTTACGACGTTAGAAAACGAAGAGGAAGGAAGTGTCGTGAAGCTCTGTTTCAAGTTCCAGTCACTCCAAAACCAGGGACACAAGGAGATACCAGGCAAGCCATCCTGATGCTTGCTGATACAATACTTATCATTATCTATCATGCATGTTTTACCTCTGAAGTTTTACAAAAGCTTGATTATCAAAACTATTTTTGATGTGGAATTTACTACTATACTATATTATAGGTTACTATCATGCCAGTAGTTAAACTTGGTAATACCAAGCCCATAAGCCACCATATGGTATTTATTACCATCAAATATACTAGTCCCTAAGTGGACACCCTAAAATTGTGATTCTACAAAACAAAGGCTTTACGGAAAAACCCGGAGAAAAGGCGGATCCTTGTTCTCCGGAGGAATGTGGAAGTGGTCATTTTTGAGAAAGTGGTGTTTTCAAAAATGACACATAACCTAGTCTTCGCCGGACAACCTTTACCGTACTGCCACCCTACCCCAACATGGGCAAGGGGCTTAACTTGAAGTTTGTTCTTATTAGTGTGTGCTATCTCAATGTGCTATAGGGGATGCGATCCTCTGAACCGAATGTCGTGGAGACATATAAAGTGTGGGATTAATTTTCCCTCCGGATGCATCAGTTGAGGCATCCTGGCTTGGCGGGGATTAGCTCGGTGCCGGGGATGTGGTAAAACCCAACTGAGAGGTAGGCATATTCTAGCTTGAACATAGTGGATGGTTATGATCAGATACCTGATGTTTACATACTGTTGTTACAGTCCGTGATTGTTCACGGGAGGTGTACTGGATCTGGTGGATGTGTACACCTCTGCAGAGTACAACTTTTTCGAAGAAGCCGCATCCTCGGATATGGACAGTTGAATGGCCATGTAGCTAGCATTGTGTCAATGTTTTCAAAAAGGAAGTTTTTGAAAAGGGAATTTTGGAAAGGAAGTGTTGAACTTGTGAAGTTCGGAAAGGAATGGAAACTTATACCGTGGAGGTATCGTCGATGATGAAAAGCCAGATGATGTTATACAAAACAAAATGTTTTGCAAAGAAAACCTTTTCTACTCTAAGCAAGAATTCTGGAAACTGATTCCAAGAAGATTTACAAAGAGAAAATATTCTTTAACAAAGCTTTACAAAACCTCTTGTACATGTGATATCTACAAGAGAAATAAAACTATATTATTTTATTTTCTTCTGAAGTGTCTTCTTCAACGAAGATACAGATTAACCTGACTGCAACTGTGGTGTCATCATATATGAACACCATTGATAGTGAACCATATTTATAGCCTACCTATTCCACCATATAAGCATACTTGCATGTTGGTAAGTGATATGATGGATGTCTTGCGGAGTACATTCAAATGTACTCACTATGGTTTCGCCCCTGGTTATTTTTATTGGCCAGACTTTGAGGAGCAAATCTCAGGAGGAGATCAACTAAAAGGAGAACGTTGACGACTGTGCGAATTAGGCTCGTCTCCCGGTCAGCAGCCTGTAGGTTAAGGCGTGACTTGGGCTCAACTATGTTGTGTTTTATTTGTCTTCCGCTGTGTTTGTTAAGTTGCCTGCCCTTTGTGGCAGTTGCTTAAATTTTATCATGTGATCATTTGTGTAATACCTTTATGTATTCGTGTAATGGATGAAGTATTTCTGTATGCCAACTGTGTATGTTGTTCACGACTGATCTTTCTGGGATCGTGAATGTATGCATACGTAGGGTTTCAGACTGCCGGTCTGGGGTCCTTACAGTGCACCTTCTGCGGTAAGTACTAATATCCCATGTGCAGATTCGTGTAGTTGTGGATTTCCCTCGCGTGCACCTAGGGTTTTGTCTGAATTTAGAGCGGCGGTTCCCGGATGTTGTCAGTACTGATTGGCGGTTGCACACTGCCTGATTCTAATAGTACACAAGCGTATCTTCTAGATCTATAGGTTCTCGGTTATTTTGCTTGTTTGTGACAGATCCCAATTTTGGGGTTTTTTCAACATGCCACTATGAATGTCCATCTCCATGTCAATTTGCATGTCTTTTTTTTACATGCATTGTCCATTTCTTGCATCTCCATGCTATCGTGAATTGTGCATCTTTATGCCACCGTAAATTGTGCATCTCCATGCCAATGCGAATGACCATTGCTCTTGTCCATCTCCATGCCACTTTGATTGTGCATCTCCATGCCACTGTGAATGTCCATTGATGCTTGTCCATCTCCATGCCACTTTGATCATGCATTGTCCATTTCTTGCATTGCACTAACTATTGTCACCTACTGACAAGGTCGTGAAGGCCGACCTGGATGCCCCCCACCCACCTCCGGGATTGGAGGGGATCATTCCGACGAACAGGTTTGCACTGAAACCTGTCGTCCCGGGGAGGGGGAGGCCGCCAAGGAGAGGCAGCATGCAGGGGACAAGAAGCCCAAGGTCGGCCACAAGGCCAGACTCTGCCTCGCCGCTTTTATGTGCATCTCGACCAGGATGATTTGCACATGCTGGTCGTCCCCAGGGCCTTCCATGCCGCCATGAAGAACTGGCTGAAGATCCCCCTGCCCCGGAGCATGTCGTTGGGCGTCTGCGAGTTCCACGACGACTGGGTGCAGGTCAGGAAGTTCGGCGAGGAGGTGGTGTTGGGGCTGAACTGTCCAGAGGTCATCCAGAAGTTCAACCTGAAGAAGAACAACGCCATCGACTTCAAACTCATGGCGCATGGCTTCAAGCTGACGATCTACAAGGCCAGCTCCTCGGTGGCAACGGCGCGGATATGTCCTGTCCACGACTAACACCAACGTTGACAGGTTTGTTTATGATGCTGCATTTTGATCAGGGGCATGTGTTGCGCCTGCTAACTGTAATCTTGGGCTTATCGATACACTTACTTGCTAATTGCACTGGTTGCAGTAGTATGCAGCTAGTTGTAGTTGCATTGTCCATGGTAGCTTTTGTTAGGGCCTAGTGATGTGTGCTTACTACTTAATGTTTGCTTAATGGTGTGTGCTTACTGCTTAATGTCGTGTTTCTAGATACCATGGTGGTAACATCACCACTTTCGAAAGTGGTGATCTGAACTCACTCCTACCACACCCAGAAGTACAGTTTATCGGCACAACCCGAACATTGGTACCAACCAAAAACATGAAAATGCTAAATAATTCGGCAAAAAAGAAAAATCGGATTCAGCCAACCAAACTTACTATACAACGTGGCTCTGGCCTCGTTTTTCTAAGACTGTCCTCGCCAAAGCCACGAATTCAATTGGGCCAAATTCGGGGTTTGCAACCAAACACTGGCCATGATGTTGCTGCCCAGTGCCGCAAAGTCCATGGGACGGTGACGCACAGGTGACACTAGCCGGATGACAGCGGGGGCTCCCCTGTGCCAGTCATCTAGAACCAGATACAGGCTCTTGTGCGTGTTGCCGCTGCGATCATACAACCCATATTGTTTGAATGCATGGGTTATCTTTTATCTAACTTGTGCTAAAACCAACTAGGCAACAACGAAAATACTGCATGTGGTACTCCCTCCGTATCAAAATATAAAATGTTTAGCATTTCCTAGACAAAACGAATCTAAACATGTTTTAGTGTAAAATGCATATGAATCTATACACTAAAATATGTCTAGATATATTTTGTCTAGAAAATGCTAAAACATCTTATATTTTGATACGGAGGGAGTAGTTACCAACATGCAGGACGTCCCTCAAGGCTAGGTGCAAAATGATATTTTCAGCAGAAATTTAAGTGAAAAATCAAGAGTTCTTTATAAAACTGATATATGGTTCACTGCACAATCCCGCTGTTAGATAAATATCAGACTTATATCACAATTCACAATCTTCCACCCTGGTTGCCTCCCTCCCTACCCTGCAAGTCGGTGTTTCTCTGAATCTTCTACAAAGAAGAGGCTGTAAAATGCAGATAACTGAAGTGCTATCGAAAATGATAACCATGGTGACACAGTGACACTCTCCCCACCATGGAAGAGATCCACAACAAGCATGCATCAGAAACAGAATAAAGCCACAACTACTAGCATCAGAAGAATATACCGGGACAAGATCAGACTGCAGTCGTAGACTAATATCAAGACTTGTTACAAAGAAGATAACGCAAAAATCAGATGCCCACTTCCTGTCAAGCCATTTTGCCTTCTCCTTGAGCAGCTTGATCACATAATCCAACAGGGATCTCAGCTTCTTCTTATGCAACACACATTGGCCTTGATTAGCTTACTATAGACATTTGATTCCGAATGCTTCAGGCTGCTCATAGTGGTAACATCACATATATCTAGAAAAAATGGACGATGTGGTACTTAATTCATGAAGAAAGATAAGGTAGTGGTAACATATCATGTTACTGTAACATCACACTTGCCAACTAGTAACATGGCTATGTTACTAGCCTATGTTACCATGTTACTAGTTGAAGTTACTCTCCACTATGACCAGCCTCACAAACTCCCCCAACCCGAGCACCACAAGGTTCCCCTTCACCTCCAGTCCGCCTGGGTGTAAACAAGTCATAGAAAAAACTTCAAAAGGAAAGTGAACTGTTTATCCCGCCAAAAGATTTCTTCTAAGTTAACCCACAAATGAAGAAACCGTGATTGCATTTTCCTTCACTTTGCACAAAAAAAACTTGATCATTTCCTGGCCAGTGCCTATGTGCCAACTGAACTGCCATCAGAATTTTGTCTTGAAAGGTTATGCACAAGCTCACATGATAGTGACTGAGACAATTTTCCCTCCAAACATCCCTCTTACAGGAAGGAACCAGACCACCAAACGTCATACTGTTATATAGAGGTTATACACTAGTTTAATTCCTGCAACTCACTCATGAGCGAATCCCAGTGTTCAACTTCAACCTTCCCCAAAATCATCAGCTCCATCTCTCTCAAAATAATAGAACTCCTTAGCTCCCAGACACCACAGTGTCAGTAGTGGCTGGTGTCTTCTATTATAGTCAAGTCAACATACAGACGTTCCCTTCCAAACATCCATTTTAGGGAAGGAACCAGACTACCAAACGTAATGTTGCTATATAGAAGTTTAGACCATGTTTTTCTAAGACCCAAAAAATACCATGCTCCTCCCCATACACTAGTTGAATTCCTGCAACTCATTCATCAGCAAATCCCAGTGTTCAAATTCAACCATCCCCAAACTCATCAGCTCCCTCTCTATCAAAATAATAGAATTCCGTAGCTCCCGGTCACCGTAGTTTCAGTAGTGACTGATGTCTTCTATTATAGTCAAGTCAACATACAGATGTTCATACGCATGGTGCTTTTTCCCCTTGAGAAATCCTGCTGAATGTGTCACGAAAGCACACATACCAAGTATTAGAGTTTATTAATAAGAATCATATCAATTAAATCCATGTTATATGTATCCAGATGCTCCAATATAGTCAACTTGCAATTAGAAGAAATACATTCTATCATGGGAGTCTGCAAGACCGCAAGATTGTGAACAGCACATAAGCTTTTTGCGCACATGCTAATGAAAAACATGATATGGACTTCTGGAAACCATATACAATAAACTTAAAACATAAAACATCAGATTTGAAAAAACTTTCCAAAATTACCAAACGTATCTTAAAGAAAATAATTTCAGTGTACCCTTTTGATGTTATATTATGTTTGTTACTCATCCTTTAAGGGAGAATTATGAACCGAAAGAATGATTATGTTGGAAATAAACCAAAAACAACGTGTGTAGCTAGTACTCCATCAGAAGCATATATAGCACACACATAAGGGTCATTTGGAACTTTTTTTAACCAAAACTATAGGCCGATTTTATGCACTTTGCCAACACACTTCATATCATACCCAACCCCAACTACTCTCTTGAAAAGGCTAAGGCGACTTGATCCCAGTGAACCTGCACAAGAGAGGGCATCTGGATTGACGGTCACCTCGCTTTATATTCCTCAATTCTTGTGGGTAGAGGCACAAGCATATGTCTTCCAATTCATTAATAGTTATGTGAAGCAATGGTAGTATCATCTACCCATGTAAGATTTAGTGAAGTGTTTATGAGATACATAGTTGGCATATGCTAGATGATATGGCAGTGATCTACAAGAAGTGATGTTGCAAGCCTAAGACTACACGTGCAAAAGTTAGTATTCGGAATATAGCCAGTTTGTAGCACAAAAAATAATCATGACACCAATACCTAGTTTGATTGCTTTATAATAAGGGAAGGCAAACAACATCAACAACATCAAGTAATTCCCAACTGCTGAAAAATATAAAGGAAGGTTACAGTTGCAAGCTTACTAATTCATATACTTGGTGGAGAAAATAATGGTGGGAAACCTCTATACAGATGAGCATGCATCATTTTGCGCTTCGAGACATACATCCTCTCGAGCCGCAATGTCTTGAGCTCCAGTGCAAAATACTCTATATCCGGCCTCTGCTGCGAAGAGCTTCCAAACCAGGGCCAATCTAGTGAAATCCCTCTTAGGAGTAAGTACTCCTCATCTGCACCTATGATGCACCAGTGATAATTTGGCAAGGGGTGGTCTATTGTGCTATGCTGCCACCCCTCGGTTCCTCCACTCTTGTTTCGCCAAATCTTGCGGTAGAAGTCCAAATTGCGCATGCCGATATTTAACAACCCAATCGTGTCTTCTCCTGCCTCCACAATGGCGAGTCGTCCGCCATGGCTGTTGGGCGGGAGATCTATAATGGAGAATTCCATCTGACATGTGTCGAGCATGAGCAGCTTGTCCATCCACTCTAACACCCAGCAGAAGAAGCCGTGCGCGTAGTGGCGCCGATGCAGTCCACAGCGTGCATACAGTGCGTCCACAACCTCGTTGGACAAAGCACCCAAACCGTGGTATGGAACACTACGCCATTTACCGGTGCGTGAAGAGAAGAGGAACATGGCAACCTTATTTTCGCACAGCACCTTGCAGATCAGTCCGAACGACTCCACGTCCCCGCCACTGGCTGGAGCGAAGAAGGGCTCGAAATCCAGCATGCCGCTGTGCTGGACTGAGGCCGCTAGGTCTTCGGGGACGGGCGGGATCCGGATGTAGCGGCGAGACAGTGGGTCACAGACCACGAGATCCACAAAGGTGTTGGAGGTAGCATCGATGAAGTCGCCGCGACCCTCGGAGTGTGAGACAGCGGAGAAGAGGACGCGGCCGTCGCGGACGTCACGGGGGCTCCAGGCGGCGGGGTTGGGGAGGAAGCCGAAGGAGAAGTCAGCGGCCTGAGCGAGGGCGTTGGCGGCAGGGGCGGAGGGGTGAGGAGACTGGGCTGGGTAAAATTCGGCACGGAGGAAGCCGAGCACGGGGGCCTTGTGGAGAGAGCGAAAGCGGCGCAGGAAGGAAAGGGGGGCGACGACCTGGCGGAAGGAGGTGCAGGAGGTGGAGACGCGGGCGAGGTCAGCCGCGGTGGGCAGGCGGAGGAAGATCTCCTCCAGGAGCTCGTCGGGGAGGGACGCCAGCGGCTCTGGGGCCGGTGGAGGGGCCTCGGCGTCCGGGAGCTGCGTGGAATCGTCGGCGCTTGGGAGCGGCTCGTTAGGCGATTGTGAGGCCATCAGTGATCGGAACGGCCGGCGGCGACGGAGATTTGGGGCGGGTAGTGGACCAGTGAAGCAACCGAGCTAGTATATCACATTTCTTGTATCGCGATTGCCGAAACATTATAATATGGAATAATGACATGAGCTAGTGGAACAGTGACATGAGCTACTCCCTAATCCATTTTTATAAGCCACACTTTAATTTTGACCACATACATAATAATAAAATGAGTAAATCTATATACAAAGATTCACTTATTTTAAAATGTGGCCAAATTTAAAATGGTATTACAAAAGTGGAGCGGAGGGAGTAGTTTTTTTTTTTTTACGAAAGAACTGACACATTATTCCATATTGTATTGGTTTAACCAGCTGATTTTGTTATAAATATGTAACCATGACCGATCGATTACTAGCTTAACAAAATATGGCCAATTAAAATCTGTGAACACCGTGGACCTAGCCTCGCTAGGGTTTTTGGCTCCTCTGGCGGCGATCGTGCCCCAGAGTGAGATTTCTTGATTTCGTTTGTGATTCGACTTCTGATCCGAGTCTGACTGCATCTAGGGAGCCTGGTTTAAGATCGCAGCAGGAGGTAGGGTTGGTTCTCGTTCGGTATCTTCGACTGTAAGGCCTCAAACCGATCCAATTCTCTAGATCGGGGTGTGGCTCCTATGGCGAAATCCAGTGAGGGATCGGGAAGTGCAACAAGAAGGGGAGGAGAAGACGATGCCCTAGCTAGGGCAATGCTCAATCTGGAGTTGAGGGAGGGCGAACTTGATGACGTATACATCGGAGAGGATGATCTGAAAGATCTGAAGAAACACGCGAGGTGGCTCGCGGTTGCTCGAGTCCACACGAATAAGCCGATATCTGCGTCTGCGGTTTTTGATACACTGAAAGGGGTTTGGGGTTTAGCCCACGATCCTGAGCTCCGAGAGGTCGATGACAACCTGTTCACATTCAAATTCTTTTGCTTGGGAGACTGGAACAAGGTGATGCAACAAGGTCCTTGGCTATTCAAAAAGCTTGTAGTTGTTATAGCAGAGTATGATGGTCTCGGGAATCCAAAGGATGTGCTACTCGACCGCACCACTGTCTGGGCACAGATACATGCGATACCGGAGTTATACAGAGTGTCGAGAGTGGTGGATGAGCTGGCTAGGAGGATAGGAAAGATTCATAGTGTGGAGATGAAACCTGTGAGATATTTTGAAGGGGATTATGTCCGAGTTCGAGCCAGTATTGATGTCAATGCCCCTCTAATACGCTTTGTTCCTATAAATGTTGGAGGGAAGAGAGAGCTGTTACATGTCAAGTATGAAAAGATTGGATATTTTTGCGACGTCTGTGGTGTGATGGGCCATGATATGGAGGAGTGTGGGGATGGTGTGCATGATCAGAGCTCTATTCAATATGGGAAGTGGCTTTTAGCTAAACGCAGAGTTCAAATGGGCCAATTTCTGTCGAGAGGGGTAGCCCGTGGGAGAATTGGAGGCAGAGGTAGAGGACGCGATGTGGAGAGCTACGCTCGGAAACGCCCTTCGGCTGAGATGGACGAGGGCGATGATGACCTTAGCGACACGGCATCTAGCCCCTTGAAGAGGATGGGGGACATGGATGTTGAGGGGGAGGCAAAAGAGAATGAGGCAGCGAAGCAAACAGTGGCTAAGAAGTTAGATTTTCATGCAGGGAAGGATAGTGGTCCTTCCGATGGTGCAGCTGTGGGGAAGTTGGCGGGTGCGGGGAGTAATCTGATGCCTCCTCCTCCCCCTAACTATATTCCACCGCGAGAAAAGAAAAGATCTAAGAAGATTGATGATGGGAGTAATTCAGCATCCAATGATAGCATATCGGCGGCTCCTCTCGAGGGAGACCGCCGGGCACAATGAATCTGTTGAGTTTGAACTGTCGGGGCTGCGGGCGGCTCGAGACGGTTCAGGAGATCAGCAACTTGGTTAAGTTGCATCGCCCCGGTTTGGTCTTTCTCTCGGAGACCAAATTGTCAGAAATGAGAGCTAGAGATTTGAGATTGAATTTTGGTTTTCAGAATGCCTTTGCGGTTAATTGCGAAGGATTGAGCGGCGGTCTTGCGCTTTTTTGGAACAATGATTCGGTGGTTAGTCTGAAATCCTTTAGTAAGACTCACATCGATGTGTTGATCCAAAACGAGAGCTTGGGACCCTTGGAGTGGAGATTTACGGGGTTCTATGGAGAACCGGTTCGAGCAAGAAGAAGGAGAGGCTGGGAGTTACTTGAATTTTTGCGAGGTGAGTATGATAACCCGTGGCTTTGCGCGGGAGATTTCAATGAAATTCTGCATGTTAATGAACAGATAGGCGGCAATTTGAGGCAAGATTGGATGATGGAGGGGTTTAGGGACACGGTGGATTTCTGTGGTTTCACTGATATTGGTTACGTGGGACTTCCGTACACTTGGGACAATCGTCAATATGGTCAGAGGAATATAAAGGTGAGACTTGATAGGGGACTTGGTGATGATCGGTTCTTGGAGGCCTTTGGCAATACGGTAATTAAGCACATTCAAACGGTGAACTCGGATCACTGTGCTCTTCTTGTGGCTATTCAAAGCAATGGTGATATTAATATGCCCTCAAAACCGAAACCTTTCCGCTACGAAAACGCGTGGTCTAGGCACAGCAATTACAATTCGACAGTGGAGAAGGCATGGGTACCGGTTAATGGTGATATTGCTGCCATTGCTAGTGCTCTAAGTGGGGTAAGTAGACGACTGCAATCTTGGGACAGTAATGAGTTTGGTTGTGTCTCGAAACAGCTGCAGCACCTTCGGGCACGGCTGGCCATTATTAGATCAAGATCACTCAGAACTGGGCCTTCAAAACTTGAGAAACAGATTATGAATAGGATTTCGGAAATCCTTGCTAGAGAGGAGATTATGGCAAAGCAGCGCTCTCGTGTTCAGTGGTTGAAAGAAGGTGACCGTAATACGTCCTTTTTCCACGCGAAAGCAAGAGAAAGGGGAAGAAAGAATAGGATTAAATCCTTACGGCTAGAGGATGGTACAGTGGTAACTAGACAAGTGGACATTGAAAACACCGCAAGCATTTTCTATAAAAACCTATTTTCTTCGGATGGGGTGATTGATCCCGAATTAATTACTGAGGTGGTGCCTAGGAGGGTCACAGATCAAATGAATCAGAGTCTGTGCAAACCGTTGTCTGATTTGGAGATTGAGACAGCCCTTTTTATGATGCACCCTAATAAATCACCTGGCCCAGATGGTTTTACGGCGGGTTTTTATGTTCGTCATTGGAATGTTTTGAAGGATCCGATCTGCAAAGCTATTAAGGTTTTCTTTGATGAGGGGGTTATGCCAAGCGAGGTAAATTCTACCATCTTATGTTTAATTCCGAAAGTTAATAACCCGTCTGGCCTTACTCAATTTAGGCCAATATCGCTGTGTAATGTCCTATACAAGTTGGCTTCTAAAGTCCTTGCTTTGAGATTGAGGCCAATTCTTGATGATATTATTTCGGAGGAGCAGAGCGCTTTCGTTCCGGGAAGATTGATTAGTGACAACGTTCTCACAGCTTATGAGTGTATTCATTATTTAAAGAACAAGAAAGGAAAGACCGGGGCTTGCGCCATTAAGCTTGATATGGCGAAAGCATATGACACGATCGAATGGTCCTATCTGCGGAGGATTATGGAAAAGCTGGGCTTTGCGGATTTCTGGATTAAAAGGATCATGACATGTGTGGAAACTGCATCCTTTTCAGTTCGAGTCAATGGGGTTTTGTCAGACAGTTTTCTACCTTCAAGGGGTATTCGACAAGGGGATCCAATTAGTCCTTATTTGATTTTGCTATGTTCTGAAGGTTTAACCTGTCTACTTAAGTTTGTTGGTGCAGGTCACCTTAAACGTGGTGTTAGGGTGGGAATCCATGCCCCGTGGATTTCCCACCTTTTGTTTGCAGACGACTGTATGATTTTTACACAAGCGGATGCGGCTGGAGCTGACCGAATTAACGAGATTTTACAGCGGTATCACATGGGATCTGGGCAATTGGTTAACAAGGACAAATCAGCGATTTTTTTCAGTGGTAATTGTACTGTGGAGATAAAGCAGGAAGTGCACTCGGGTACTGAAATTTCTAATGAAGCCCTGGTTGAAAAATACCTAGGGCTACCTACAAATGTGGGGAGGTCTTCGGATGCTTAGTTTGAAGGAATATTAACGAAGATCAAACGGCTTGTTAATGGATGGGTGCCACAACACTTGAATAGTGCAGGGAGGGAAGTTCTGATAAAATCTATCTGTCAGGCTATCCCAACATACTCAATGAGTTGTTTTAAACTCTCAAAGAAGCTATGTAAAAAGATAACGAGTATTATTGCTCGTTTTTGGTGGGGAGGCGATGAGAATAAGCGAAAGATGCACTGGCAAAAATGGTCGGATGTGGCGATCCCAAAGGGTGAAGGAGGTATGGGATTTAGGGATTTGGAATTCTTTAATCAGGCCATGTTAGCCAAGCAGGGATGGAGGATCCTAACAAATCCAAACTCTCTATGTGCTAGAGTTCTGAAAGGCAAGTATTTTCATTCATGTGATTTTATGTCAGCCTCAAGAAGAAGGAATTCCTCTCATACTTGGCGCGTGATTCTTCATGGTCGAGATGCTCTAAAACTCGGCCTAATTAAGTGAGTTGGGGATGGATCCACGATTCATGCGTGGGATGATCCATGGATACTTGATAATTACAACATGAAACCGATGAGGAGGGATCCAAACAGTGATGTCACTACTGTTAATGAACTACTTGATGACGAATCGGGGGGATGGTTAGAGGACAAAGTTCGTCAGAATTTTATTCACTGTGATGCTGAGGCAATTCTTCGTATTCCTGCTAGTATGTTTATGGACGACACTTGGTCTTGGCAGCCGGAGAGGCTGGGTTTCTTTTCGGTTCGATCGGCGTACAGGACCATTGTCCGAGCCAACCGAGGCATGATCGCTGGTTCATCGGATGGCTTGGAGAGCTCAACTTGGAAGAAACTTTGGAGATTAGCTATTCCACCGAAGGTTCGTAACTTCTGGTGGAGGGTCATTAAAAAGTTTGTACCTTGTAAAGGTATCCTGCGTGACAGACACATTGAACGGATTGGAGCATGTGTTAGTTGTGGTGATGACGAGTCCATATTTCATGCGCTATTTAGATGCACTTGGGCGAAGCTATTTTGGAGTCGCGTTAAAGAACTCACTGGCGTTAAAATTCCAGCCCTCCACCCGGACTCATGGGCTATGGATATGATTGATGATAAAATGGTGTCTACTAGGGCCTCATGTATTATTTTATGTGGGGCTTGGTCTGTTTGGTCTGAAAGAAACTCAAGGAATCATGGTGGGTCAACGAGATCGATAACTCAATCTGTCAATTGGGCTTGTGATGTTGCCAACGACCTACAGAAATCTGGGAAAGATAGTTCTCGGCCGAAGGAGAAAGTGAGTTCTAAATGGCAACCACCGCAACAAGGGATTCTAAAAATAAATGTTGATGCTTCTTATTATGCTGACCGAAGAATGGGCGGCACGGGAGTGGTGGTTCGTGATCATCTTGGAGTTTTATTGTTTGCTCAATCTTTGTGGTATGAAGTTGCAGCTGATCCATTGGTAATGGAAAGCTTGGCTGTCAGGGATGGTATTAAGGTTGCAATCGACAGGGGTATGAGGTATGTTGAGATTAACATGGACTCCAAGCAAATAGTCGACATGTGGTCCTCGGCTTATGAGAGATCAGCAGTAGCACCGATCCTTTCAGAGATCAATGACCTAGTTGGTAACTTAGAGTCTTTCTCGTTAAGATTTACTCCTAGGTTGTCTAATGGGGCTGCCCATTTATGTGCTGCTTATTGTAACTCAGATAGGAGAAATTGTCGTTGGATTGATTTTACCCCAACCTTTCTTGATGCCTGTATCAGAAAGGATTGTAAACCCGGATGATTTTGTCCAGCAGCAAGTTTCACGACGCACTCTTTTCCTTACCAGGGTACCTTAGGGGACTGGAAGGTTTTTAATGAGGCGGCTTGCTGACTTGCTTAATATATTTATGTGTTTCTCAAAAAAATGGTCGATCGATTACTCTTTGATTCTCTAGAAGAAAAGAAATTAGACATCACTTCCATAATTTTTCTTTCAAAACAGTCTTCGGCTTTATAAAGCCACATGTCCGAAGTCATACAAAATGATGAGTAAACCCTATAATAAACCTCTTACAAAGCGGATTAAAAATTAAAAGAAAAACAAAAGTAGCCACACGCCCGACGAGACACCTGAGACTACAAATAAGAGGGGCGCTAGCCTTTGTCCCTGGAGTGGCTAGCACGCCCCTCGCTCCCATGCCGCTGCTTGCGGCGAGGCGACATCGGGCGCCACCGTCTCCTCCACCCCTAACCTCTCCTTCATGTCCCTTCCCTCTGCCCACTGGTCTCCCGAGGAGATCGACGTCTCCCCTCCCCCCTTTCCTCCTCCCCACATTCTCCTTTCGGGTGTCCTGCTGCTTCGGCATCCCGACATGCCGCGCTGCGAGCGGTTGCGTCCTGCGGCATCTCCTGCGAGCCTCTCATTGAAGGGATAAAGATGGTCCTAAAGATGGTGAATAGGCTTCTACAAAATTTCTTTCTTTTTCACAAGTTTTACGGTATACGAATAAATAAAGTGAGCCTAACAACAAAGTGGAACACGCTATATGATGCAATACAATACTTCAAATTCAAAAGCTATCACAAATGCAAATACAATAAGAAAAAGGCTTGAATACAAATAACCGAGACACGCGGAGACAAAGATGTATTCACATATGTGTTCCTTCTCTTAGGAGAGAAGTACGTCACCTTGGAGAGGTGTGGGAAACCTCGGAGGACACTCATACGCCACAAAGACTCTTTTATTCTCTCTGAGCCTCTTCCACGAAGAAAAAGCTCAATTCATTATTGGTAGGTCTTGAGGAGTCCTCCAAATATTTACAAACTTTCCAAAGCACAGATCCACGGATGGAAACTTATGGGAAACCTAGATCGCCTAGGGTTACCCAACAAACTCAAGAGTAACAAGCAACTTGACGAACTCAGGGGGTCACTTTTGGCTGGGTGGAATTATAGATCAAGACGTCCTCTTGGTTTACCCCGAAGGGACTTGTTTTTGGTTGGAGGGATTGGGAGATCTTGAATCTTTTGAGGTTCACAATAATTGTGGAGAGAAAGCGAGAGCTTTTTCCTGTTTGGATCTGTTCAACCTATCTCTTGGAGAAGAATAGATGGCTTTACATACTTGCCACATGAAATTTGACTGTTACACTGAAATTTTGTTGTTCGTTTTGAAATCTAGAGTATTTCGTAATTGGTACCGGGGCACGGAATCAATTATGTGTTTTGCGCCGGACAAATTTCTATATCTTCGGGTTTAACACCAGGCCCGTCTGGAAAATTCCGGATTCTACACGGGACAAGCAGATTTGGTGGAATAATAAGATTTCTAAGTACTTAATATATAAAGTCTATTTCGTGGATGGACGAAAGGTGTGTTAGGACAGAGAGTAAGGCATGAGTTCATCCCCATCAATCTAAACAATAAACTCCTCTTAATAGTGTGATATACCTATAACTCAATACGTATAAAAGCTAAAGCCTTTCTGATGCCGACACTTTTGCTCTTTTAAATAATGTGTGGGAGGGTCTCCTTCCAGAACTCCACTTCAGCAATTGGGACAGAAACCTTAGTAAACACTTGTAGGTAACATTAGTCCCCTAATATTAGTATCATCGTCACCAAAACCACTTAAGATAAGGTTTGACATTTCAATAATAAAGTGTTATTATTCATATTTCTGTTTCATGATTAGGTTGATGTTGTATGCTATAATTGTGTTAGTCCCGATAGATAATATTCGGAAGAAAAAACTAAATATATGTGTGGAATATAAACATCAAAGATATCCCCGGTTATGCCTGTTTGACTGGCTCGCATATTCTGATAGTCATGGTTTCCCGGTGAACAACTGCGTCAAACAGGAGGATGTCGGCGTACAGGAGATGCTCCGGACAGAGCCTATGACTCACCCTCAGTTTTGTGCCGGGACGATGGAAAATCTAGGCGGAGGAGGGGGAGGGAGGATGGAGCGCGTGGGGTATGGCCCCGTCAGTCAGACGGATCGGGGCGGTGTGTACCTGCACGAGCCGGTCCGGCGGGGCTTTCAATGGGCCATGAGAGAACATGGGAATCACCGTCAATTCCGGACTGGTGGATGTAGGGTGGCGGATCGGCAGTGTCCGCAACCAGACTGAGATGGTGTAGCGTTGCATGGCTTGCAGTCCTGCAATTTACCTAGTGGCGGAGCCAGGAATTGAGATGAGCCATGGCGGTAAATTTTCAATGGGATGAAAGAAATCTATCCAACAAAATAAAGGTTACAAACTTGCAACGAGGATTCATGTTTCATAATTTATGAAGTAGAACTACCAATAACATAGAAATATGGGAGGGCATGCCGGCAGCGGGCGGTGCCGGAGGACGAAGGGGTGCCAGGATGGCGGCGAACAGGGGCACAGGAGGGGATCAACCAAAATTTGGAAAAATAACACAAAAACGCCCTTGAATCCTCGAATGCGGTATACGTGTCATCTAGTTTCGACATAGTGGGAGCCGCTGAAAATGCATGGTTCCCCCATGTGTGGTTTTGGTAATTAATGACAATACTTATGAAGTAATGTTTGTATTGATACATTCTTGTAGGTTTGTCCATTGGCACCACTTGAACTCTATGTGTTGGATTTAAGGTTGAATGCTATCAAGATCCTTACTTATAATGAATATATCTATATGACCAAGAAGAAGAATTGTCATGCTATTATTGATCATATTACAAGCATGTTTTGAAGAAGAAAATTGTGTCAACATTCATGTTTACCCATCAAGACATCATCATAATGAATAAAGAGAATGTCGAGACATCGTAGTAGAATTCATAGACGGGGGTACCATGAAACTATGGGTAGAGATGTGGGGGAACGTGGTTGCGCTAAGGACAAAAACACAGGTTTTACCCAGGTTCGGTACGTCGTAATAATACGGTGTTCCTACTCCTGCAATCTCACTATTCAGGTCTAAAGCCTGTGTATGCAAAGTACAACGTGAGGTTCTGTTGGCTATTCGTCGAAGATCAATCTCTCGGCGAGTTAGCTAGTAGCTTCTTCTCTATCATATCTCCCGTCCGGCTTTATATAATAGTCGGGTTAGGGCATACAGAGTAGGAATCCTAGAAGACTACGGTAACTATTAACTTGGAAAGTAAGGAATCCGCCTTCTACTCCAAGCCAGATCATGTGGGCCGTGATCCGGGTTCTTCTAGAATCCGGCTTCTGTGCGTCAGCTTACTGGGCCGCCCAATGGACCGTAGCCCACTACCATTTGGGCCACCCGGGCAATCCGGCACTTTAGACTACCATCTGATATACCCCAATTCGGTATATATCCGACAGTATCCCCCAAGAAGGATCGAGACTCCATTTTCGCCGTCTTTCGCCAAATGCATCTTTTCCGAGAAATATCGGCCTGCAGTCTTGATTCTTCTTGTTCTCCTTAAAGGATGTGGTAACGTAAAACTCGGAATCCATAAAATCCGGCTTTTCTCGCACGATCCTTCGTGGAGAAGGAACTTCCTACGTCAACGCTTAAAACTTGCTGATGTAAGGGACGTTTGGGTTACAGGTGGGAAACCCAGAAACATATCTCTGACAGATTCTCGCGGGAAACGAGGAGATAGCAATAATCATCCTGTCGTTTCATTTCCCGGATTTTCCGGCGAGTGACACGCGTTGGACATCCAACGGTCAAAAGAGCCGTTAGCACGCATCGTGACGGAATTCCGGCTATAAATAGCCGTCTTCGCCCACCGTGAAAACCTTCCGCTCTCACTTCGCACACCATTTCCCAGCGTCCAAGCTCACAGCAAAACAGCTCCCGAGCGCACCATCGCGTCCAAGACCTCACCGGAAACGACCGAGCGCCGCTACACGATGGCCTCACCGTCGTCTTCCCCAGCCCGCACCGTCGCCAAGGAGATTGACGAGATTATCGACACAATGGATCCACAATTGGATTCTCCGGTGCACGCCTCCGGTGACGAGCCGGCGAAGGCTACGGGCGGCGCGGAGGGCGAGGAAACCTCTCTCGCCTCCGCGGATCTTGCGGGATCTTCATCCGCGCCGACTCCGTCGTTCGCTCCCGAAACGGTGGAGGAAAAAATCACGCTCGTTGGCGACGAGCTCGCGGCCGCGGAGGCCGCAGCCTCCGCCGCCGCCGGAGCCAAAGAAGAGACGGAATCTGCCGGCAACTGGAGTGCCTGCAGTATTCCGTCGTCCCTTCTTCCGACAATGGAGAAGGAGGGGTTTGTACTGAAGGGAAAATGGCGGCTCCCGGAGGACGAGACCGAGCCCATGCCGAACGATGGAGAACGGGTTCTTCTCTCCTCCCACCTTCTTAGAGGTATGGGTATTCCACCATCCGCCTTCTTCCTCCAGATCCTGTCCCACTACAACATCCAGCCACACAACCTTCCACCAAATTCCATCCTTTACTTAGCCGGATTTCAGGCCCTTTTCGAGGGTTATCTAGGTATAGCGCCTAGACTAGATTTCTGGCTTTACTGTTTCGGGGTTAAGCGGAACTCTTTGGAGGGTGCACTCCCAACTTGCGGAACCATTTCCTTCACTCTTTGGAGATTCCGAGAGGATTGGTTCCCCAAGATTAAAACATCGGAATCCGTCAAGTTTTGGACGGGCTCCTTCTTTTATCATCCCGACGTTTCCTTTCCTGGAAAAACGTTCGGGGTTCTACCTTTCTTGAACACCGCCGCTATTCCCCAAGAAAATTGGGGAACTGAGGCAGTTCAAACCCTGCCGCCGGATCTTCTCATGATCAAGCGGCGCATCGCAAAACTCGTCACTTCTGATCCGCCTTTAACCGGCATGGACACAGTCCTTTGCTGGTTGAATAGGAGGATCCAGCCCTTGGCTAATCATGGTGCTCGCCTTCTCTGCGAGTACAAGGGAGCCGATGACGAAATGCGGATAACCAGCAAGGACTGGTCCGCAAAAGATTTGCGGCGGCGCGTGAATCAGTTGGTCGCATCACGCGACCAATATGAAGAAAGCCGGCCAATGTACACGGCCGAGAATCCGGCTCCCAAGGTATAATTCTTCGCCTTTGGGGGTTTAAATTCGTTCTCGTTTACTCGGTTTTTGTGTTTTTAACTCAGCTTTTTCTTTTTAACAGATTGCTGAACTTCCTGAGTCGGAACTTGCTTCCGACGCCGATCTGGAGGCGTTGCGTGCCACCTTTGCCGGTGGGCGAAAGCGCAAGAAGATCTCCTCTTCCTAGGAAGTCATCGATCTTGACGGAATTCCCGTCGCCACCTCCAGGTTTGAACATCTGGGTTACTTTCCTTTGTCGGAGTTTTTCTTTCACTTTCGGAGTTTTAACTTTTTCGGCATTTTGCTTTGTTTTTAGCCTACCTCCATCTACTCTAAAGCCAAAAAAGCTGAAGAGGCATAAGGCTGTGGCCAGCAGAGGCCCTCATCCTTCCCCTGCAACCGCTCTGACCACGCCGATCACAGTAACAGAAGAGCATGCCGCAGCCCCCACCACCGAGTCTCTGGAGACCAGCCAGCCCGTTGTGCCGGAAACGGACACGAGGGAAAGGGCGGCTCCTGAGGTGGGAGGTCCTTCTCGGATAACTGAGGAGGAGATCCCCACTTTTGACAAGGACTTCAAGAACATCAGCGATGGCCTTAGCGCGGTCGGGACTCTTTTTGCTGAGTACGCAAAAGAGTTCACTGAGAACTTAACAGGGTTACAGCGGATGAGCCAGGTACTATCTTTAGCCCGCAAACATTAAGTAAAATGTCTACTTTTCACTTGATGCTTTTCAATATCATGATTTTTTCATTTCCGTGTTCCAGCAAACCGCTGAAACCATTAACATGGAAGTTTTCAACAAACTTTCTGTCAAGAATAAGGAGGTTAGAAACCTTCTTTCTATTCTTGACGTCAAAGAAGCAGAGCTGGCATCATCTTAGCTACAGCTGTCGGAAACAACAGGTATATTTTGATTCTCTGAAGTTTTTATCCAGTTTTTTGTCTAAGTACTCTCCCAAGTTTTCTAAACTCGGAATTTTGTTCCTTGCTTTCCAGCTGCTTTGGCTAAGGCCAAGGAAATAACTGAAGATGCCGGCAATGCCGCGATTCTCCGACAGGAGAATTTGGACCTTCATAAGGATCTTATGAAGGTTCGAAAGGATCTGGAGGCCAACAACATGGCCCTTGGGATTGCTCAATCCAAGGCCTCTCAGCAGGCAGAGAAGGACAAGGCCACTATCCAGGACTTGGAGAATGCCTTAACCTGCGCCTTGAGGAAGGCTCCGAGATGGAAAAGATTCTCGGTAAGTTGTCAACATTTACCGGTTTTTCCATGTCTTGATTTCCTTCTCTGCTTTTTTCGCTAACCTTTTGGTTGTTTGTCTGAAAAAACAGGAGATAACCCAGATCTCACTCGGATTGAGAAAATCCGAGCTTTTGGGAAGGTATGGACTGCGATCAGGGTTGTAGGCATGCAGCTGGTCAACAAGTTCCTTCCCTCAAGAACTGGGGAATTCTCGAAAGTTGAAAAACTTCCGGAAGCTATCTTGGAGGTAGCGGAATCCAAGGAGTCCACCTTGCGCTCCGCAGCACGGGGTGATGCACGCATGGCCTTAGGCCTTATGCGAATGCATTACCCTAGTGCCAAATCTTGGCGCGTGGTGTCCGGTATCCCCCTTGGATACTCGGAGACCCAGCGGACCACCATCTTCGACGAGATCAAGGGTCACGCCACCAAGATAGCCTCCATGGTGAACATCTCCATCACCTACCCGGAAGAAGCGATTCCCAAAGCCCCCGAGAATGATAGCAGCGATGAAGACTCGGATGTCTGAAGGATTCTTCTTAACCTGGATGGTGGAAGTAGAAAATAGGAGCATTACTGCACTTTACAATGTAAACTTATATTGTAATGCTTCTATTCTTTTGTATAAACAAGTACTCCGCCTTTTGCAGTTAATTATGAAATTCTTTGCAAGTTTTCCGGGTTTGATATTCCTTTATCTTCTAAGTTCTATGGCTTATGTGCTTTAACTGTCCATAGTGTTTGAAATGGCTCGATAGTACTATGAATCTTCATGCCGAGCTACTGGGTAAAACCAATCAGTTTGAACTCGGAAACATGGATCGTACTAAGGGCATTTTTACTAACTAGCTCCAGTGACCCAACACATAAACAATCAGATAATGCTTAGAGAATAGTAAGGAATTTTTTGAATGAAACTCGGGCACGCATGCTCAATCTGAGTTTCCGTTAACCTTTAATAGGCTGAAAATCACGCAGGCACAATTCGGGTTAACATTGAGTATTTGTAAGATCATTGGGAAATAGATAAGGTGGAATCATGTTTTGTACTATAATAAACTTGTAAAAAACATGGATAAAGAATTCCGACAACTTTATTTCATGATCTCAAAGATGTTTACATAGAAATTGAACTAAGTATAGAAGGGACGTAACTGCTGGATACTCCAGGGCCTTTTTCTCTCTCCTAGTTCATCATCTATCTTTCTCTTTCTTTTGCGATTCGGCTTCTCGGGATCATCTTCCGTATCACGAATGTCGACAAGATAATATGATCCATTCTTCATGGATTTACTGATGACAAATGGTCCTTCCCATACTGGGGCAAGTTTGTGCTTTCTTTGCTGCACCAATCTTAGCACTAGGTCACCTTCTTTAAAAGAACGATGCCTGATTTTCCGACTATGATAACGTCGTAAACCTTGCTGGTAGATGGCGGATCTTTGAAGCACAAGTTCTCGTTCCTCTTCTAAGAGATCGACGGTATCATGTCGTGCTTTTTCGGCATCCGAGTCGTCGAAATCTTGCACTCTTGGGCTATCATGGATCATGTCCGTTGGAAGGATTGCTTCCGCACCATAAACTAGGAAAAACGGGGTTTGCCCAGTTGACATGTTTGGTGTTGTTCGAATACTCCAAAGCACGGAAGGTAACTCTTCTACCCATGCTCCAGCTGCTCTATGAAGAGGGGATTCGAGTCTTGGACGTATTCCTTGCAGGATTGAGCTATTCATTCTTTCAACCTATCCATTGGATTGCGGGTGTGCCACAGATGCGAGATCTAGGCGAATTCCCGTTTGTCGGCAATATTTTGCCAACTCTCCAATGGAGAAATTTGTCCCGTTGTCGGTTATTATGCTGTGTGGAACGCCGTATCTCATGACTATGTTAATGATGAAATTTCTGGCAGTTACACCGTCAAGCTTTTTAATGGGTTTAGCCTCCACACCCACTTGGTATATTTGTCCACAGCTACAAGTAGATGTGTGAGTCCGCCTCGTGCAGTTTTGAATGGTCCCATCATATCTAGCCACCAGACCGCAAAGGGCCATGTAATGGGGATAGTTTTGAGTGCTTGGGCTGGCATATTAGTCTGCTTGGCGTAATACTGACATCCTGCACATGTATTTACTATGTGCTCAGCGTCTGTCTTGGCTGTTAGCCAGAAAAACCCGGCACGGAATGCTTTTTTGACTATGCCTTTTGATTGAGCATGATATCCGCAATCTCCGGCATGGATTTCTTGCAGGATTTCTCGTCCTTCTTCTGGTGAAATACATCGCAGAAAAATTCCGGAAGTACTGCGTTTATACAGGCAGTTGTTGATTACTGTGTATCCTTTGCATCGACGCTGGATCTGTCTTTGCAAGACTTCGTCTGCTCCTTCCGGGTACTTCTGATTAACTAAGAAGTTTATATATAGGATTGTCCAATCCGGGTTAACGAGCATAACTTCAATTGACTCGGAAGCCAGAGGATAATCAACATCTCCACATTTTATCGATGGTTCGTACAAATGTTGGACGAAAACCCCTGGTGGTAGGATTTTTACCCTTTCCGATCCCATGCGGGCTTACGCATCCGCGTTCCAATTTTTTCCCCTTTTAACATGGAGCACTTTGAATCCGAAGAAACAAATTGCGAACTCGTCCACCGTTCTCCCGTATTCGGCCATTATAGGGCTTTTTGCGTCCCAATTTTGGTTGAGCTGGTGCTGTACAAAATCTGAGTCGTCGTAGCACAAGATGCGCTTGACACCTATTTCTTTTGCAATATGTAAGCCATGAAGCAGAGCTTCGTATTCTGCCACGTTGTTGTTGGCATTGAAGTGTATTTGTAATACATACTCCATTGTATCTCCTTTAGGGGATTTTAAAACTACACCAGCTCCAGCGCCCTCCTTCATCTTGGATCCGTCAAAGTGCATGATCCATTACTCGGACTCCGGCATTGGTGTTTTCTCCATTGCTTCCGTCCAGTCGGCGATGAAATCTGCCAAAACCTGGGATTTTATTGCCGTCCAGGGCTGATACTTAATTTCGAAGGTTGCTAGCTCGATGCCCCATTTGGCTACTCGGCCAGTCGCCTCCGCATTGTTTATTATATCCCCTAGTGGTGCTTTACATACCACTGTTATGGAATGTCCTTGGAAGTAATTGTCGTGGGATAATCACGGCAGACGTTACCGGGGGTAACTTATCTTGGGGCAAGACGACACAGACGTTTCGGAGAGGGTTTAGCTCAGAGGAAAACATGATGATACTTGATCTGGTAGCCGGCAATCAAGTCGCCGAGTCTCCGATCTCAATATAATAACTCAACTCTCGTATTACACTGGATATTCGATATCAGCTGATATTGCTAGGACTTGGATCTCCCTCAACTAAACCTAGGGGTAGGTTTATAAAGCACCCGTACCCCCTGGCTTACTCTCCAAGGCGCACCCTGAATCCTACCCGGACACCACATACAAACCCTAACTTTCCTTTACCGTAACCCACAATCCGGGTTACGAGGCCTACAAACTTGGGCCCTCCAGAAGTTTCTTTATCCTTAGCCGGATCTTGCGCAGCGTCCTTGGGGCCGGGTTATACCTTGGAGTTGGCCTACCGGGTTATTATCCCTCCATCAGTAGTCCCCAGAATAGCTTGGTCTTTCACGGATCCTTCCTTGAAGCGCTTGCTATTCCCTGCAAAAACATCAGATGCACAAATGCATGAAGGCCGGGTTAAAGAGCTTTGATAAATAGCTAGGCCCAACTCCATGGTGGCCATATAGTAACCCGGCTTTTCTCCAAACACTTGGCTTAGCTTTTCGGGTCTAAGCCCTGATAAAAATGTCAAGATCCTGTATTTTACTCGATAATTGATCTTGATATTTTGAAGAATATCTCCTTCCTATTTCTGTCCGGATACCTCGCCCAATATTTAAAGTGTATCTCGCAAAACTTAAACAGATAGCCGTTACTCCGTAACTTCCGGCTCCCACCCGTTGAACTGGGCTTATCCACTCGCTATTATAAATTGGCTCTTAGGGGTAACCCCAACCCCAACAGCTCATTTCCCCCCATTCTTCTTCCTTTCTTCCTCAGTGCTCTAGCTCACAGAGCGCCACTACGGAAACCTCGCGCGCATCACCGGAGCCTATCTGCCGCCGGCTACGCTCTGCCACGGTGCGCTCTGTACCACCGCCCAGATCCTCCACCGGACCCCCGACCTGCCCGCCGGGAATCGCAAAGGGGCACCAGGCTTGTGACATTTGCCTCCGTCGAGCTTCACTGCAATCCCCTCCAGTAAGCCTCTCTCATCCATTAACTGGCCTCCGCGATTTCTTGATTTTCTTCAGATTAGATCTAAGTCAACTCGCCGGTCCTTTTCCTGGTCACGCCGAATTAGGTTGCTCGCATTCATTCTAGCTCATCCAATGAATTGGACATAGACTTTATTTTGCTTTCCTACCGCCCATAGTCGTTAATTTTACCACAAATCTAGAAACGGAGTCCCCAATCTGGGCTCGGGCCGCCCAAATTTTCCGCCCTTGTCTCTGTCACCCGGAAAATCCTCCCTTTTCCGGTTCTTTTTATTCGCAATAGGTACCTGTGCAACCATCCATCGCCCTCAAAGGCTCTTTCAATGCATAGGCCTCCATAACTTTTATTATGATGCTTGATACCCGGATAGTTTGAACCTTACTCTGCAGATTGATACCCGGATAGTATGCAACTTCCATGTTGTCTCGATATCACTCGCCGATACTCGGCCATCTCACGGTTTCCGAGTCTTATTCTTCACACTCTTCTACCTTGTGCTTTGCAGGTCAAACCCATGGCTCCCAAAAAACAGGGAAAGCAGCCGACCAAGGCCAAGACCACCAACTCCATATCCGCCAACTGGGCGCGATCTACGGTCACCAAGGCCAAGTTAGAAGAATTGGTCGAGCTAGGGGTTCTTCCCCCCAAGAGGATATCCAGTGGAGGGTGCCGGGTAACGAGACCCGGCCTACACCGGCAAAGGATGAGGTAATATGTTTTGTGAAGCACGTGACCCGGGGCTTCCGTCCTCTGGGTCACCCTTTCTTTCGTGACATTTTGAGCCACTATGGCCTTCGTATATTTGACATAGGGCCTAACTCTGTGTTAAATATCTCCCACTTCATCGTCCTTTCCGAGTCATACTTGTGCACTCGGCCAAGTTTGGCTCTTTTCGTCGAGCTTTTCCAATGCAAACCGTGCGGCGAAAGCGGTGATGGGGCACTTCTCGCTTGCGGTGGGGTTTCTATCCAGCGCCGCAAGAACTCTCTAATGCCACCTCTTACCCTCAACTCCCACGTCAAACATTGGCAGCTTTCATACTTTTATTGCCGGGACACTTCCCCACCCGGCGAAAAGAAATTGCCGGGTTACTCGGAAGGCCTACTTGATATCTCCGAGACCTTCAACGCCTTCGCCCCTGACTCGGACAGGGAAGCAATCCTGCCTTTATTGGCCAAAATCTCCATTCTTTCGGCCCAAGGTCTCATCGGGCTTAACCTGGTGAAAACTTGGGTCAATTTCCGAATCCAGCCCAACTCCATCCGCACAAAATTAATGTGCGAGTATTCGGGGCACACCACGGACTCGCTCCGGTACTCCACCAACAGCTTTGCACCCGGCGACACCAATAAAACTATCAAGAGCTTTCTGACAGAGAAGCTGGAGGTAATCCGGAATATAACCGGATTAGAGCCCTTCACACTCGAGAACCCGGCCCCCGTGGTAAAAACCCGGTTCTCATGTTTTCACCTTTATTCTTTCCACTTGATACAGCTGATAACCCTTGCTCTTATGTCTTCATCTCAGGCCGATGATGATTTCTGGAAGATTGAAACTCCTCCTAACTCCGAAAATCCAGAGGAGCAAGAGGATGGCGCTAACTCGGATGAAGGTACGTTCCGAACTTCACTTAGTTCCTTTGAGTTCGTCGTGTCCCGTTCTTCATTTTCCAACTGTGACCTTGATAACTTCCAGAGCAAGAGGATAAGGACGAAGAAGAAGAAACTGACGGCAAGGTAGAATCCGCCAGTGATGAGGAGGAAGTGGAGCCGACAATCAAAGTCGGATCTAAGAGAAAACCCCGAGGGGTCGTCTTCAAGGTTTCATATCGCCTCCTTGTATTCAATTCGTATTCCTTTGATGATATACATGATCTAACTTGACATTATTCCACTGGCCGTATTTGAAGGAGTCGCCCATGACCAAGCGCGGAGCAACTCGAAATTACCCGGGTGATGGTGCTCTTAACCCGGGTATTCCATTGTCTCCGGCTCGGCGCGCTGGTATTTACCTTATCCTTTCTCGGACGAAACAATCTTCCTGAACCATTCCCTTACGAGATCTCGCTTGATACCTTTCAGTTTCGTCCGGGTCCAGCAGCGAATTCCCTGCGGACTTTGCAGTGAATCCCGGGTAAAGTTCCTTTCCTGACGTTCTATCACATTTTCATCACCCTTTCCTGGTTGTACACTAACTGCTCACTCATACTATCTATAGGGCCACGGTCATTATTAGCGACCAAGAGGATATGGAGACCGATGACCCGGGTAAGGGGAACCCGACTGATAATACGACAGCCGCAGCTGGCGGCGAAGGACAAGTGTCACCGATGAACCCGGCCAGACAAGAAGCCGAGTATCCGATAGCCTCACATGCAAGCGAGAAGGAAAAAGCTGCAACTTTGGGTGCGGGAGGAGGAGCACCAGATTCCGACATTCGGATGACCCGGATGCCGTCTCCCTCTAAGAAGAAAACTCCTTCTCCGAGTTTCCGAGACCCCGGATCCTCTAACACGGGTAATGATACTTTTGACCAGCTGATGAGCACTCTCCTCACTATGAAGACCTCAGAGAGCAATATTCTAGAGCGCATGGCCGCAGAGCGCCAGGTAACAACACTTGATATCTCGTAGTATACACTTAGTCCCAAGTTCCGAGCATAACTTTGTTGTAGTTGTGCTTGGTACTTTACGCAATATTCGGCTTGCCATGATACCCGGCTGATACTTGTGCTCCTTGTTCTTTACAGGCACAGATGACCCGGTCTGATGAAATTTTGCTCAAGACCGAACAACTTCTTCTTGCCGAGGTAAAGCGGGGGGAAGCCCTTGAGGCTGACGTGGAAACCTTGAAGAAGGATGTTTCTTAATACAAGAAGAAGTGCAATACTGCTCAAACCGCACTGAAGAAATTACCGGACCAGGTTACCGATACCTATCGCATCTTGCTTAGTAAGTTTTTGCTGCCGACTGACTTCATGCCTTTACTTTATTACATGATACTCGGGATTACTGATACGTCCTTCCTTTGTTTCAACTGCAGGTGCCAACCTTGCGGCCCCAGAAGAAGATGTTGTTGCCAAAGCTAAAACGCTGAAGACTGTGCTCCGGACTTTCTTTGCCGGCACCAAGTTTATACTGGATGCCGTGAAGTGGCCTACCGAGGTATATCCGGGTGAAGAAAATCTTATCCAAGCCTACTCCACCGTGCCTGCATGGATCGAGATCTGGAAACGCTCGGCATGCCGGATTGGTATGACCCGGGCCTTTACTCTGGCTAAGGCTTATTTTCCCAAGCTTGATCCGGCAAAGGTAATATCCGGGTTTCCAGAGTTCAAAGCTGATGGCTCCAAGTTCGTACCCAAGGACTTCAAGGCCATACAATCCGCAGTGCGTCACTCGGCAACCACTTTGGCTGATAGTATGGATCTGAGCGCAATTATGAGTGCGTACGATGCTGAAGGCAAAATCGTGAAGGAGGACGCACCCCCACCCTTCGACATTTTGGAAAAATGGGCGGCTGATTCGGCCAGGAAGAGGGAAGAAACCACGAAGAGGGAGGCCGAGTTAGGATCAGAGCCAACCACTTCTACCCCGGCCGTCCTCCCGCCTGTCCGTCCTGATGCGAAGAACCCGGGTGATGATGCCGGGAGAGCCGCGGAGCAAGCCCAGGACCAAGACCCGGAGGGCAAGGGTAAGGGTGTGGATTCTACTCAAGAATCCGAGTAAACAAATGCTACCACGATACCTTGGCCATTTTGCTGCTCTTGTTCGAAACAGATATTCTTTTGTCGGTGCATCTATGCACCTTTGATACTAGTACCAAGATGTGTAACATACTTTAATTCCTTGATATACCTCGTGCCTCTTCTGGCCTCTGGATGAACTTTATATTTATCTGGTTTTTTAAGCTTATTCTCGATATCCGGCTTTCCTTATGGTTCCTTTTGTGAGACTCGGTTTCCGAGCATCTTGGGTTCTGACAGGGGGACTTTTCTCTAAGTCCCCAAGTCCCCCAAGACTCGGATGTTAGGGTTTGTTGGGCTTAGTAACAACTTGTTTCTGTTTCAAAATCCTCGATCCCCAAGGCCCGAAATCCGAGTCTGGGATGTGCGGTCTTTTCCAGAGAACAAATTGTTTTTACTAAGCCCAAGCCCTAGAGCCGTTTCACGTGAGTATTGAAGTTATGCTTGATAAACGTTGAGTTTCCAGCTATTAGCCTTATACTCTGCATAACTTGTGGTTTAGATGACCCTTTTGACAATCTTGTACTATAAGCCGGCTTTCGCGTGGATATCATGTTGTTACATCTGTATGAAAACAGGGTCAGGCAAGTCCCATTGGGCTTCATGGCTGATTGTAATCGTAAGCGAGCAAATCATGCCACTTTAGTGCGAGTCACATCGAGCTTAAGTAAGAAAAGTCAAGAAAATTTGGCTCCTTTGTCCAGTTATAAGATTGCAGCCGTACTCGTTTGCGAGTAATCGGCCCTTATAACTCATAGGCATCAAGGCCGGGTCTTTGAGTTTGTAACTGTGCTATTCAAGCAATCAGCCCTCAAGACCTATATATATGCAACATACTTGATGATACTGATGTACTGATAGCAACAAATAATGCTTACCTGTAATCGAAGTAAAGATCATAAAATAAGGCTTGATAACCATCTCTTTATTGATACGGGAAAGTTTTGGGTCAGCAGGCCGCCTCATTAAAAACCTTCCAGTCCCCTTAGGTACCCTGGATAGGAAAAGAGTGCGTCTGAAACCTGCTGCCCGTTACATTGTTTAGTTCTCCTTGGGAATCTGTCCGGAACTGTCATAATCGATACACATTCTCCACTTGTTGATCTTTTTTACTATGAGTACCGGGCTTGCCAGCCAATCCGGATAAGGCGTTTCCATGACGCGGCTGGTTGTGAACGGCTGCGCAATTTCTTCTCTTGTGGTGGATTGTTTGAGGGAATCACCCCTTACGAAAGCCACCATCTTGGTATCTCGTGCTGCCTTGGGTTTTGCCCTTTCGCCTTCAGTACTCGACTTTTTCAGGGCTGTTCTGTCATCCGAGTCTGTTTGAGCCCGGTAATATTTGAGTTCCTCTTTTCCACAAGCTTGTTCAGCCATTGCTGCATCTCCTTCCTCGCACTCAGCCGCTATGTCCCGGCTCCCATGTATGGTGATGGTCTGTTTAGGACCCGGGATTTTTAGCTGTAGATACACGTAACACGGCCTAGCCATGAATTTAGCATAAGCCGGCCTTCCGAATAGCGCGTGATAAGGACTGCGCAATTTGACCACCTCAAAAGTGAGCCACTCAACTCGATAGTTATCCTTTGATTCCCCAAAAGCTACCTCCAATGCGATTTTTCCCTCGGGGCACGCTGAATGACCCGGCACTATCCCATGAAAAATTGTTGAACTTTTTTGTAGCTGAGACTCCTTGAGACCCATGCGTAGGAAGGTTTCCCAATACAGTATATTGATGCTACTTCCACCGTCCATCAAAACCTTTTTCAGCTCATACCCGTTGACCTGCGGTGCGACTACTAATGCTAAGACTCCCGGGTGTTGTATTCTTTCCGGGTGATCCCTTCTGCTCCATGTTACGTCATGTTCTAACCATCTCAGGTATCTCGGGACAGCCGAGGACACCGAGTTTACCGCCTGTTTTAATATCTTCTTGTCCTTGTTGGAACTTCCTGTAGTGTGCACGTGATACTGACCCAATTGCTTGGGGTTGGCTTGGAAACCTCCTGCTCCCCCTTGGTTATTACCTTGATTTCCAGATGCCGGGTTACCGGCTGGGGGTGGGCCGTTGCCCGAGTTTCCACCTGGACCCGGTCCTCCTCCCCGACCTGCACCTCGCATGGCTCTGTTCACTTCCTCATTCTTCCATCTTTGTAGGTCGGCGCACTGCTCCAAGGAGTGGTTAGCTGGCCTACCGTTCCTGCTGTGCTTCGGGCATGCCATTCGGAATATGTCCCAATTATTACTCGGCCTTGGTGGCCCTTGATAGTTTCCTCCGTTGTGATTCCCAGTATTGAAATTTCCTTCTGCCCTGGGTCTGGAAGATCCGGCTTCAGTGTTGGCGACAAACTCAGAGCCTCCTTCCAACGGGCGCTTGTTCTGGCTGCTGTTACCCGGCGATGATCCATTGCCGGTTCTTCCGTTATTACTTGTGTTTGCTTTTGCTTTTTTATCGTCAGTTTCCTCTTCCGTAGTGTCCGTTGTGGCATGTTTGTTGCATGCATCCATCAGTTCTCCCATTGTAACCTCCGAAGCATTCCGACTAGATTTCATGCGAGTTAACTTTTGTACTAAAGGTGTGTACTTGCAGGTCTTTGCCATAGCTTGCAGCGCATCCTTGGGCTGAATATCTGTAGATGAATGAAGTATTTCCATAACCCGGCGCACCCAGCTGCGCGCCGATTCTCCCTTCTTCTGAACACATCGCTCTAGGTCATCAATAGTGAATAACTTTCTGCACGTCCCGTGAAAGTGCTTGATAAACGCAGTTTTCAATTCTTCCCATGACTTGATAGATCCTTCCGGTAGATTGGTGAACCATAACTTTGCTGCTCCCTCTGACATCATTAGATACATGAATTTGGCTTGAAGATTCTCGGACGCATTGCGAATCGACATGGCCATCTCATAACTGCTCAACCATGTTTCCGGATCCATAGTCAGCTAGTAATTCACTACTTTACCCGGTTCTTTGAACTTTTCCGGGTAAGGCTCGGCCCTGATGCTATCTGAAAGACACTTAGGTCCTGCAAGAATGGTTGAAGCTGGTCTTACTCGGGAAACGTGTGATCCTGCAGGGGGTACAGCTGGACGCGGTACTGCTGGTATCCCATGTACCGCAGATCCGGCCACGGCTCTCCTGGCTCTGGAACTGTCCACGATGGCCTGTGCTGCTGATGCTGCTGGTACTGCCTGAGTGTGTGGAGGAGGCGGCATTTGCTGCTGCTCTTCCCTCCGTCGTGCCGAACTTGTTTGGATGTTGCCAGCGTTACCTTGCTGTTGGCTGACATATGGTGTCCCATGCATTCCACTTCTGTGATCCGGGTAATTAACCTGTTGCGCCACCGCGGTGCGCAGCATATCTATCGCCCGCCGGGTCTCCTCTGCGTGGGGTGACTCTCTCACGGGGATTTGATTTAGTGCAAGCGTTGCCGCGTACACGTTGTCCATGGGATTGTTGTAATGACCCGCTGGTGTGTGAAAACGTGATGGTGGTGGTGGTGGCGGTGGTACAGTATTGCCGGTAGTAACTCCAGTCTGTGGTGCGGGTAACCCGGCCTGCGTGTCTACCGGTTGTACTCCTCCGGTTGTCGGCTGAGGGGCGGTTCCTTGATTTGCCGCTGGAATCGGCTGATCCTGAGGCGTGATAAATAGTGCGGCCGGGTTTATGACTCCTCCCAATGCTGGCAATCTGGTTTGGTGCCTTTGATGTATTCTAATCGTTTCCTCTCGGAGCCGGGTTTCCAGTGCATCCAACTCACGTTGTCGTGTGGCCATCCCTTGTCTTTCTGCTTCTACTTGCCTTCTCTGCTGCTCCAATGCACGACGGGCTACGTCCAAATCCCTAACACGTTCCGCCGCGTTCTCTGGAGTGATAACTGTGGCAAGAACTGTCGGATCTAGGATCAGATTGTTGTCGAACAGGGCCGGGTGTTGTGGATTGGAAGGACCCGCCCCTGGTGTCCGGTTTGCTAGGAATCCGAACGTATTTGCCTGCAACTCCTCGTCTGCTGCGCGGCTGGTAACCGATGCCGATTCTCCATCAACCCGGATCAGAACCGGGTTTCCGTTGGCCGCACCCTGCTGCTGGGCCAACGCTTGAGCTGCCCCGGCTGCGGCCGCGGTCACGTTCTCTTGATTGAGGTTGGCCGCGGGAGCCGTGTAGACCGCAACTCGGCGTATGATGCTTGGCGCAAATTCATGTTGTTCCTCTTCGCTGTTATTCTCCTCATACCGGTTCTCCAGCAGATCCAGGATGGACTCGGTATCATCCTCTCTTTCGACCCGGTCACACGGGGTCCATGCCGGTTCCTCCGGCTGTTCCCACTTCGCGATGGGTTCTTCTGTCGGATCTGTCGTTCCAACTGATTCTTCTCCATCTGATTGGATATAAGTGGCCTCCCCTGACACAGAATCAGATCCAAAATTGTCAGGGATCGAACCGGAAGTACATACCATACCGATGAAGACGCTGATCCGACCGATTGTCACGACGGATCCGGATTCGAGGTGATCCGACTCTGGCCCCCAGCCGGAATCGTCCACCATCTTCTCTCCTTTGTGGTCGATGTAGATCTCGCCGATGACAAGATTCTCCGTGTTCTTCCGAGCTTCTCCCGTGATGTAAACGCCTTTGGCCGCAGGCCCCACGGTGGGCGCCAACTGTCGTGGGATAATCACGGCAGACGTTACCGGGGGTAACTTATCTTGGGGCAAGACGACACAGACGTTTGGGAGAGGGTTTAGCTCAGAGGAAAACATGATGATACTCGATCTGGTAGCCGGCCATCAAGTCGCCGAGTCTCTGATCTCAATATAATAACTCAACTCTCGTATTACACTGGATATTCGATATCAGGTGATATTGCTAGGACTTGGATCTCCCTCAACTAAACCTAGGGGTCGGTTTATAAAGCACCCGTACCCCCTGGCTTACTCTCCAAGGCGCACCCTGAATCCTACCCGGACACCACATACAAACCCTAACTTTCCTTTACCATAACCCACAATCCGGGTTGCGAGGCCTACAAACTTGGGCCCTCCAGAAGTTTCTTTATCCTTAGCCGGATCTTGCGCATCGTCCTTTGGGCCGGGTTATACCTTGGAGTTGGCCTACCGGGTTATTATCCCTCCATCAGTAATGGCGAAGTTTTCTGGATGCGAAAAATATGCCATATGCCAGTTTTTGATAGTGTGGATACCTTTGTTTGGACTCGGAGAAAACTTCGCTTATATAATATACCGGATGCTGGTCTGGTATGCTCTGTTCGTCTTTCTTCCGTTCCACAACAATTACTGCACTGATAACCCAGTTTGTAGCCGTAAGGTACAATAGCATAGGTTCTTCGTCTTTTGGGGATGCCAAAATCGGAGTTTTCATCAAAGTTTCCTTTAACTGGGTTAATGCTGCATCTGCCTCTTCTGTCCACTCGAATTTGTCGGATTTTTCAGCAACTTGTAGAGTGGTAAGGCTTTATCCCCCAGCCGACTGATAAATCTGCTGACGGCTGCAGCGGAACCCGTCAATCTTTGGAAATATTTTACACACGTAGGTTTGGAGATGTTTAAGATTGCTTTGATCTTTTCTGGGTTTACTTCTATTCCTCTATGAGAAACGATGAAACCCAGAAGTTTTTCTGAGGGAACCCCGAATACGCATTTTGATGGATTTAACTTCATCTTGTAGGTGCGCAAATTTTCAAAGGTTTCTCGTAAATCCTCAAGGAGAGTATCTTTTTCTTTGGTTACGACAGCAATGTCGTCCACATAAACGTGGACATTTTTGCCAATCTGACTATGCAAAAAACGTTGCATGCAACGCTAGTAGGTTGCACCTGCGTTCTTCAGGCCAAATGGCATGGTTATGTAATAGTACGTCCCATAAGGGGTTATAAAATAAGTCTTAATTTGATCTTCCTTTTTCATGCGTATTTGATGGTATCCGGAATATGCATCCAAAAAGCATAAAAGCTCAGAGCCTGCAGAGGCATCTATCATTTGATCAATTCGCGGTAACGCGAACCTATCTTTTGGACACAGTTTATTTAAGCCGGTGTAATCTATACACATCCTAAGGGCAGTAGCATCTTTCTTCGGTACTAATAACGGATTTGCAGACCATTCGGTGTGTATAACTTCCTGGATAAAGTCTGCTGCTAAAAGCCGGATAATTTCCTTGCCGCTAGCCTTCCGTCTTCTTCCGTCAAATCGACGGAGACCTTGTTTGACGGGTTTGGAGCCTGGAATCACCTTGAGTTGATGCTCAGCAAGTTCCCTAGGTACGCCTGGCATGTCAGCTGGACACCAGGCGAAAATATCCCAGTTCTCACGGAGGAACTTGATGAGCTCGCTTTCCTATTTGTCGGTCATTCCAGTTCCCACTACAACAAATTTTGTCGGATATTTGGGATCTAGGATTACCTGTCTTGTGTTGTCTAAGGCCTTGAAGCTGTCTGCTGGCTTCCGGGTTTCTTTTCCTGCCGGCATTTCTGTCGGCGATACCTCTTTGGCCAGCTCCTTCAACTCTTCCTTTGCTATGATTTTTTCAGCGCAAAGGGCGTTTTCTTTTTCCAGCTTGTTTGCCAGTTTGAAATCTCCAGATATGGTGATTACTCCTCCTTTTGGCCCTGACATCTTCAGCTTGTTATAGATATAACATGATCTTGCCATGAATTTGGCGAAAGCTGGACGTCCGAGTATTGCGTGATACATGCTTTCGAACGGCACCACTTCGAAGGATACTTTTTCCTGACGGAAGTGATCTTTTTCTCCGAAAGTGACATCTAGGGAAATTTCTCCTAGGGATCGTGCTTGCCTGCCAGGAACAATACCGTGAAAACGTATGTTGCTGTGGTTGAGCTGGGTCTCGGAGATTTTCAGATGCCTCAGTGTATCCAGGTACATTATGTTAATGCTGGATCCTCCATACATCAGCACTCTTTTTAGCCTAGTGTTTTGGACAATAGTGCTTACAACAAGAGCTTGCGTTCCGGGTTCAGGGATATTCCCGGGATGATCAGACTGATCCCAGGTGATTGGTGTGTTTGAATACTTCAAGAATTTCGGGGTTGCCGGAACAACCGCGTTTATTTCTCGAAGCGTTCTCTTTGCCACCTTTGCTGATGGAGTTGCCTGGAAAGTTAGGGCACACTCTCCATCAACCCTCGGAAACTTGGGCTCGCCTTTTCGCTGCTGTTCCCGGATTTTTTCGTCAGTGTCCGATTCACTGTCTTCTTTCTCAGCTTTTGGCTTTTGCTTGGAAAACTTCCTTTTGGAGTTCTTCCCCTTGTTTCCGGATCCTGCACTGCCTTTCATATGCTTGTTCAGCCGGCATTGTGCGTTAGTGTGGGTGGGTTTCCCGAATTGCGAATGGTGGACGCAGGGTTTCGACTTAATCTTTTCCCATTCTTCCTTGGTGTAATTGATTGGTTCTGAACTGCGTCCTTTCCACCTATTCCCTTTTTCACTTCCAAAGGCTATGTTAACTTCTTTGGGCTTTTGTGTTGCGTCTGGAGTTCCTTTTTTCTCAGGGCGAGGATTCTTTTTGGCCTGTATCAGTGTATCGATATTGCCTCCTCTAGCTCTGATGTCGTCTTCGGCTGCAGCGTGTTCATTGGCGGTTGTAAGCATAGATCCGAGATCTTTGTGTTGTTTGGAACCAACCATGAACGGTACAAGTCCAGGTTTTAGGCCATTAACGAAAGCATGCATTGCTTGTACGTCAGTTACTCCATAGCAGCTATTCTTCATTGCAGTCCATCTTGAGATGATATCCACGTATGGTTCGTCCTCAAATTGGGTGCAACGGTTTAGCTGGTTGATGCTATTCGGGCGTTTGTAAGTTCATCGGAAATGCTGAGTAAATAATCGAGCCATATCATCCCAGCTGTCGATAGTTCTGGAAGGTAATCCGTTAATCCAATCTCTGACTCCATCCAGTAACATTAGGGGAAGAAACTTTACAGCTTCCAGGTCTGTCCCATTGTTAATCTGGACGGCTGTATAATAGTCTGAGAGCCAGGTATCCGGGTTTGTACTACCGGTGTATTTTTGGTATGTTGGACCAACTTCGGCAAAACCAGAATGCAGGGTTATCCTTCGGATCCTGTCTATGAAGCACTTAGGTCCAAAGTATAGATCATCCCTTTCCGCCCTATCCATGTGTGCGGAGTACCTGCCGGCTGAATGGACAGAAGGGGATCTACTCCTTTCTTTTCCATTGTTGCGCGGACGCGCTTTTCTGGGGTCATCTCTATTTCTTTCGATATCACGCCCCTTTGGATGAGGTGGAGTTCTACTTCTGTACCTTTCCTTATCCCTGGGGGGTGTCCGAGATCTCTCACGCCTGTGAGGTATACCCTGTCTTCCAGCTTTTTCAGCTGGGTGTCTCGGAGGTGGCATTGCTTTACCGTCGTTCCGGTATTTTTCTTCCCGATCGTGGGGGCTAAGTCCACCTTTCGGGAGATGGGATCCGGTTCTAGACGCTTCATCCTTGTTATCAGGATTTTTCTTGTCTTTTCTCGGATCTGTTTTCCTCTCTTTTGAGTTGTTTGAATCTCTAGGCTCCTCTCGTCCGGGTGCTCCAGCGGCGCAAGTAGTTGTTTTGCATAGGGAGGAGTCGTCATGCAACTTCCCTGATTGCTATTGCCCCCGCTGTTGCTGTTGTAATGCTTTTCCGAGGAAATCATACACCCCTTGAAGTTTTTCGCCGTTGGAGTACATATCGTTGTTGAGGATGGCAAACGCTGCTTCCGCGTTTTCTGCTGCGGTTTTGTATATTGGTTCGCCTCTGGCATCTTTTCCGTTTACCTGCTTTTGTCAAGATGGGTTGTGAAACCTTTCTTTTGGCGGCAGTACTTCCGGTCTTACGATTCCGGGTAACCTTGTAGGTTTAATGGCAGATCTATTCTTTTTCTCGTACTCCTCGATTTCTTCCTTCATGAGCTTGATGTCATCCTGGGTTTTTTGGAGGTGTTCACGAGTTCTGAATAGATGTTGTTGTTGCCTTTGGAGAGCTTGTCTCCTGGCCTCTAGCACTTCAGGGGGTTCATGCAATCCCACTGGTGTTTGTAGCAATTCCTGTTCTTCTTGCTCTATCATTGGCAGAACAAGGATTTCTTTTGTTTTCTTCTCCGCAGGTTTTATTCTGCTTGCATCTCCTACTTCCGGGCTTTCATCAGCTGGATCAGCCGATTTCTTCTTCCGGAGTTTGTATTGGAGTTTTTTAGCGGCCTTGTGCTTTTTCTTGGAAGAGGGAGGTTTTTTGACAAGTTCATCCTCTGTCAGTTCTTTAACATTGGGAAATATTGGAGAGGTTTCTCCGTCTTCTCTCTCTTCCTCTGGCGGAGGAGTTCTAGGGCTTCCCTGACTGCCGGCGTCCGTGTTTTCAGCCGGTTTTGCCATTAGTACTTCATGGAATCCTTCCTGAAAAGATTTAACCTTTCTTTCGAAGGCATCCTCGTCTTCGTCTTCGGAATCAAAGTCATCTGATCCGGTTTCTGACTCTAATCTCGCCTCAATGGCGGCTAGCACAGAGTCAGCTTCCGAGTTCATCGCTATATTGGCGGATGTCGGATCTTCCACCTCTGTAGTGGGTTTGCTATTTTCTGCCTCTTGCACGGGATTACTTTCATCCGTGTTTTCGGTGACCTCGGATTGCACCATACCGATAAAGTGTGAATCACTTTTTTGTCGGCGATCTGAGCAAAACCCGGTATCGTAGTCATCTTTGACTGGGTATAGGGCGGGTGGGAAAAATTTGCTTCCACCACAAAACCCCATGGCCTCTGCAGTTAGTCCGATAAAGATATTTGCAGATCCAATCGGTAACACGCAGGCACTTACCAGATGATTTTGCGTCGGTATGTAAGATCCATTGTCGAGAAAACGTCCAACATGGTCGTCGAACTCCAGGCTTCCGACAGTTATGGAACTGCCGATTCCGCCGAGTATCCCAGATCGAAACTTAACGCCTGACGCCGTTTGCCCCACGGTGGGCGCCAACTGTCGAGACATCGTAGTAGAATTCATAGACGGGGGTACCATGAAACTACGGGTAGAGACGTGGGGGAACGTGGTTGCGCTAAGGACAAAAACACAGGTTTTACCCAGGTTCGGTACGTCGTAATAATACGGCGTTCCTACTCCTGCAATCTCATTATTCAGGTCTAAAGCCTGTGTATACAAAATACAACGTGAGGTTCTGTTGGCTATTCGTCGAGGATCAACCTCTCGGCGAGTTAGCTATTAGCTTCTTCTCTATCATATCTCCCGTCCGGCTTTATATAATAGCCAGGTTAGGGCATACAGAGTAGGAATCCTAGAAGACTACGGTAACTATTAACTTGGAAAGTAAGGAATCCGCGTTCTACTCCAAGCCAGATCACGTGGGCCGTGATCCGGGTTCTTCTAGAATCCGGCTTCTGTGCGTCAGCTTACTGGGCCGCCCAATGGACCGTAGCCCACTACCATTTGGGCCACCCGGGCAATCCGGCACTTTAGACTACCATCTGATATACCCCTATTCGGTATATATCCGATAGAGAAGATACTTGGTTGATCAAGTAGATGTACAAACAATGGATTCAATATTGATCAACACATAAAGATAGATGATGTACCAAATGGGATCATGTGATCTCGTGGTACGTTAAGCATTTTTTCATACATGTTTGTGAACTAACCCATGATACATGTGTGTGTAGAATCATTTAAGGATTAGGTATCTTTCCATGGGCTTTAATCAAAATGGGTATTTCTTATAGCCCATGTAATATGACGACAAGTGCGGATCGTTATCAAGTGTGTGTTGTGCAAGTTCTATACGAGCATCAAGAAGATTTCATATACTTGAAGCTTACCACCCATATAGAGATTATGGTCAAGTGAATATGGGCATGTGAGAGACTCTCTCATATTAGCTTATGGGGGATCAATTTACAAATCTTCACGAAGCGAAGCGCAATCAAGAAAGGTGGTCCAACTTGAGGTGATTAAGATCGTCATCATCTAGCTCAATTGGATTGCGCAAAGCAAAGGTATGACTTAGATAGGGTTTCTATTGTACCGGTCTCGTGATGTAGTTAGGATACCGGGTTATAGGATAGATAGCTCTTCTATCAAGAGGGGCTCTTGAATGCGTATCTAGATCGTATCTATCGTAGAGAGCTTAAACATTTGCATACTTGGCATCGTACTTCTTGGTTCTTATTTGGGTTTTCTCCATGTGTGGTTGTAGATATTTTCGTGCTCTTCATGTCAAGCTCAAGTTCATCAAAAATGGATTTCGTATGAAAAACTTATCGCATTTTTTATGTTGGAGGTTTCTACCGGTTGTTATTTCTAGATAGGTCAAACCTTTCACCATTTGGTTTTATATTCCCATTTTGTACTATGATTTTTATTTGGATATTCTTGTAATCCTCATCGTTGCCATTTCAACGAGCCCAAGAACATAAAAAACAGAGTCCATATGCAAAAGTTCTGATCGTTTTCATACCGGAGTTTCTGTCAGCTTTCCCAATAGCGGTAGTACTTGTGCCGGTACCGCCAAATACCCCTTCGGTACGTAAGTGACGGTAGTACCGCTGCCTAGGGCAGTTTTCCAGCCCGTTGGTGCTCCTAACTCACCCAGGGGGTGGTAGTACCGATGGTTTGAGCAGTAGTACCACCCCTGCGTGTTTTTTACCCCCAGCGGTTGGATATTTGGATGACCTATTTAAGGGGCCGTCTTCCCGAAAAGTTCTCCAACCATTAGAGCAAGTTTACACCTCCATTGTTGACCTTTCTAAGCTTTCTTTATCTCAATCCCTCCAATGATTCTTGCTCCCACTTGAGTAAAAGAGAGAGGAGATCTAGATCTCAACTCCATCAATCAATCACTCCTCTTTATGAGCGGAACCTATTTGATCTAGATCTATGGATTCATTTGTTTTTTCCTTCTTCTTCCTCCTTCCTTCCTCCATAGCATTAGTTGTTTTGGTGTGATTTGGGAGAGAAGTTCTTCACCACTTTGTGTGTTCTTGCCATTGCATTAGATGCATCGGTTTGAGTTCCCCACGGGATTCGTGAAAGAAATGTTCGTGAGCTTGTTACTCTTGGGTGCTTGGTCATCGGAGAGATTGTTCCTCTTTGGTGTATTGAGAATCCTAAACGGTTAGTGCTTGGGGCTTCCATGTTGCTGCAAAAAGCTTCATTGAGAGCTTTCAATTGACTTGTGAAGATAACCACAACCTCGTGTAAGTTTTGGTCACCGCCTTCAAGACGACATCATAGTGGAAACGAGCATCTCCCTCACCGGAGAACCTCGAGTAGAATATGGTGAGCACAACCGTGCGTTGGAGTGCCTTGGCGGCTCCACACCCCTGCAACGAAGAGGTACTTTCCTTGGGAAGGAAATTCGGTAATCACATCGGTGTGTCTTTGTGTTTCGGTTATTTCTATACTCTAACTCGTTACTTATGCATTTACCTTTATGATACCCTTCGTGCTTGAAGTCATCTATCTTTCTATCACATATTGTATATCTTACTTAGAATAAGTTGTTGGTGCACATAAGTAAACCTACCTTGTATAGGTTTTGTGCTCGATAAATTAAACGCTAGTTCTATTCCACATTTATTCAAGTCTAAACCGTAATTATTTTAAAGCGCATATTCACCCCCCCCCCCCCCCCCCCCAGGCGGCATCCTTGTACTTTAATGGTGAAAACCACGTTGTCAAGTGCGTCCAATGGTATAGAAAGAACAAATTTTCCTGAGTTAGTTGGATTTGCCAATTCAAAAAAAAAATATTTGGTGCCTATACAAGAGATAAGAGAGTGATATCTAGTTTAGTTGAGCGATCACACAAGGGACCTAAACTTGTACTCCGTATTATGTAAACTGAATGGCCTTGGAGAAATTAGAGCATCCACAGTGGGACGCTAATCTGGAGGCGCTAGTAAATAAATACAGGTCGTTTTAGGTGTTTCCATGCAATTACTGCTCGTTAATCTGGCATCGACGCAAATACAAGAGCCCGGCGCTTCAGATATACTCCCTCCGTTCAACAATAGATGACTTGCATTTGTCTATATATGGATGTATCTAAAACTAAAACATGTCTAGATACATCCATATATAGAAAAAGGGAAGTCATCTATTGTTGAATGGAGGGAGTATGTGCAAAACAACCTCTCTAGCACGGGCGCTTGTGCATGGTCGGTATTTCAAGATTTTAAGCTGCTAGCGCCGTGCGTTGTGGATGCTCATAGAGGAACATAATATTGGAGGAACTGTAACGCGAACGGAAGCGCTAGGTCAGAATGTGCCATTAGTTTGGAACCGGTGTGGATGGGCTTGACTCGAGCATTCGGCCTAAATAAGGCCCATATTCCTCGGCCAAGCGTCTAGTGCAGTGCAGGGCGCCTGCTCCGCCTACGGGAGCCGGGGCGACCGCCCCTGCTTTCACCGGTAGTGGTGCCACCTCTGAATGCACGGGTACCAGCGACCGAGTCCTCCCAGTGCGATGTGCTCTCCGTGTTGCTCCTCCCGACCGGCGCGGGTGCCCATCCCTCGGACGCAGTGGTGAACCACATTGCTCAGCACTGTACCCATGGCGTCCTATAGTGCGGCATGCAAAGAGTGTGTGGAAGCGGCGGGACGGTCTCTAGCGCGAGGTGCTACAACCCATTCCGGCATGGCTCGCCGCCGCCTTCGGTGGCCCACAGGTCGAAGGGTTGCGTCGCGCCGTCGCCTCATGCTCCCAGCACAGCGCCCCCAAGAGCGCCACAACCGACGAGCAACCAGTCTTCCCAGCGCCAGCAGCCCGAGAGGAACCGCGAATTTGAAACCACACAGGAGGAGGAAGAGGATGGGATATTGGGGTGCACGCCTATACCAGTTATTACCACACAAGGCCTGTAGAATATATCTCACCCATCCTATCCTATTGTGCGATCCATGTTAGTTTGCAAGATAATCCGATGGCTGAGATCTCATCTCCTGGGTCGAGTCGTACAGCTTGTAGCAATTTTATGGTGAAAACAATCAAGAAAAAATAGGAAATTGGCAACATGTTTCTTTCGGAGTGAGTAAAGTGTTAATTGATGCATGTTTGAGTAATGTGCCCACATGTATGATGGGGTTGTACCTTCTGCCCGAGGGGATACATCGTATAAAAGTGATACGGCGAGGGCCAACTACTGTTGGGAAGTAACAAAAGAGAGTTTAAGACTACTCACAATGGGAGTAACATAGGTGGTAACATAAGTGACACATAGGAAAAAAAGATGACGTGGCACACAATTAATGAGAAGAGAGGTGGTAGTGGTATCATAGGTAGATACCGTAACATAACGCTTTCCAAGATAAAATGTGTCTATGGCCTCATAAATATACTAGTGTATGATACCACACATATGTTACTATGCACTGTGAAAGTAGTAACATAGACTAGTATCATATGCATGATACTACTATATGATACTCCCCATTGTGACTAGTACTCCATCGGTCCCAAATTAATTGTCTCAAAGTTGGACAAAAGTGGACAATTAATTTGGGACGGAGAAAGTATCAAATGGTCACATAGGAAAAAGTGCAAAACAAAAGAATTTAAGCGTATGGGACACTAGAATTAGGAACATCTTGTTGCTTGCGAAATGGATCTTTAAGCTAGAAAGGGGAGACCAAAATGTGAGTTGTCAAATCTTCGAAAGTAGTAGTTTCCGGGACTTCTGGAAAAGGCAGCACTCAAGCACTAGGCGATAACCAAACGCCTCAGCATGATTTTATTACAAATATGACCCGCTGTCCACTGTGATCGTCAAAAATGCCTACCTCCGAATGCAATTGCCAAACCTACCCTGGCGGTATGACAGCAAAGCTACACGTGTCTCGTCCCGCCAGTGCAGCTGGCGGAAGGTTCATCCCGCCGTACGGATTGGCGGAAGTCACATGTTGGACTGCATGTGCGATTTGTCGGACATAAACTACCAAAGTGACCCACGTTAATGGCATGCATGCCTAATTAAAGAGCTAATTGGTGTTTACATGTTCGGTCCTTGCGTGCATGCTTGTGCCTTAATTATGCAAAGTAAAATACTTCACCACCACCTTCCGCCAGTAGCATAGGCGGGAAGAAGCATTCCGCCGGTCCATTTGGCGGGAACTACAATCCGCCGGCCCATACGGCGGGAAGAGACACTCGAGGCAGGGGAATAAGGCTAGTCACAATGGAGAGTAACATACTCCCTCCTGTTCAAATTAGGATGCGTATAATTTTTTCCCAAATTTCCCATATTAGGATGCGTATTGTGGTGGGGTGGGTTGATTAGCGCTTAGTGGACAGTTTTACCCTTGGCAGGCCATCTTTTCCTTTCTTTCTTCCTCTATCTCTTCTATTCGCGACCTCCAGCCAGAAGTGCCCACCGGAAGTGTGCATGCCCAACACGGTGGTGGGCGAGGCACCTCCGCTGTGCAGCTTGCCGCCAAGCACCTCCGCCGCGCAACCCTCATTTTCCTCCAAGTCTTGCGAGGTGCGCCGTGCGCGAGGCACGGAGGCACGCGACATCCAGCAGGTCGCCGAGCTGCACGGAGTGGTGGTAAGAAGGTTGCCGAGCTAGGCAAGTCGGGCTGCTTGCCGGAAAGCTGCGCGGCGGAGTGGCCGGCGAGCTGCGCGCATGCATATAATCTTAGGCGAGCTGCGCGACATGGTCATCGCTCGAAGCTGTAGTGTCCGTGTCGAGTGCTAAACCTTGCCCTCGACCGGCAAGGCCATGTCGACTTCGTCCGTGACCACCGCGAGCTGCGCCAGTTTGCCCGACGCCCCCGCCAGCTTCGCCGTGTCCGGCAGCTCCACCGCGCCCAGCTTCGTCCATGTCCCGCCCAGCTTCTCCCGCGCCATGGCCAAAGGACGGAGCTCTTCGGCCAGAGTTGCCTTGCCCGGCGCCACCAAGCCCGGAGTGGTGTCGCCCGAAAGCACGGCCTCTCCCGACCTGGCCACGTCCTAGCACGCCTCGCCCAGCATGGCCTCTGCCAAGAACACCTCTCCCGGCTCGGCCGCTACTGGGAACAACTCGCTCGACTTGCATATCCATGGCAGAGAAAGAGAGAAACTAAAGGGAGGTGATGAGAAGAGGACAATGGCGCCGTGGAGTACTTATAGAGTGCTTAGGGAGGCTAAACTTTGCACTCAAATTTTGCAAAACGGCGTCGTGGGTTAATTCCCTCCAATTTGCAGCTCTCTCAGCGCAAAAATGAATGTTTTGCAGCAAATTGGCGCCATTGTGCTTTGTTTGCCGCGGTCATGGAGGTGAGCTTCACATGCGCATCGTCGGAAGGAGAGAAGGCGGAGACCGAAGGGGCGTGGTCTACGGGGCCAATGCATGCATGTGTATTAATGCACAGAGAGAGTGCACTGCGTGGGATGATAGTCATGCATGCGAGGGCATCCCAGTCCAGAATTCTTTCTCCGCACCTTTGGATGGGGCTCCTTGGTATGCGGGTCAAATATTATGCGCATCCTAATTTGAACAGGAGGGAGTACACAGTAACATACACGTTTTTCTAGGCTATGTTACTACCTCCATAGTGGGGAGTAACATATATGTACTGTCATATTAATTAGGCTATAGACTCATTGTGTATTGAAATATGTGATCCAGTAACATATCTAGTTACCACCCTCATCTCTCTCCTCAATAAATATGTGTCACATCATCTTTTTTACCTACGTGGCACTGATGTTACTAGCGATGTTACTCCGACTGTGACCAGCCTAAGAAAATTATCTTCAGCTCCGTGAGCTCAGTAAATTTCATGGACCTTGTAGCGAGGTGGTTTGTGTCGTCTGTACTTTGTTTTTCTTTTCTTTGTTAACTGTTTAGCTGGTGTTGTCAGCTATAACAGTGGGGCTGTTTGTGCTTTCTAAAAGCAGGGCTCCATGAGCCTTTCCTCTAAAAAAAAGATAATAGACAGGATGAGCGCGCCAACATGGAATTAGGGTGCCAGCAAATACACGAACTAAGGGCCATAAATAGCATCGACTTACAAGAATATAAACAAGATTGACTGGCTTATGAGGAAAATGCCGCCAAGATATCCGACTATTAAGTCTGATCACAAAAGAATATCGGTCAGAAGCCACGGGAGGCATCAAGTCGACCTACTATTTCCTCCTACTCCCGACAAATATTGGTTAGCTGACCTCTACCCTCGTGACCACAAAAATATTCCTCATTCGGAGCCAACACGAAATGGCACCCAGCAGTGCTCGTCCGTAACAATAGTTTACCACCACTAACAAGTCTGAACAGAATGGAATACATCATCTTCACAGTCGAATACAATGGTTGTGTAGCAGCTAGAGGCAGGCATCGGGGGGCGGTATTTGCAGTTGTTCGGTCAAAAAGGCGGCTGGGTGCAAAGACATGGGACTCCTTGGCGGCAACACCCATCAATTGTTAAGCTGTTGATCAAAGAGACTAGGTCAGACCTTCGTAATTTGGCACCAACACAATGGTTCATGTGCACAGCTTATCAGAGTTTCAGAACAAAAGTTAACTGGCACGTGATTCTAAGTCAGGCATTACAACAACTTACCTAGTAACAACAAAGTTCCTTATTTCTGCATGAAGGCGTCCAGCTTTGATCTCTTGAGATGTTGTGGTCTGAAATCCTCCAACTTGAGATTGGAGCTGGTCTTGGCCTCGTTCAAGAACGATTCCCCCTTTTCTGTTTTGATGGACTCGAGCACCGCCCCAAGGACATCAGCTGCGATGCCTTCACGTACAAGGTGTCCAGGTTCCTCTCCACCTTCTTCAATCAATCTACCTACCTCTTGCAAAAGCAATATGTTTTCCACCACAAACCTGGCAAAAAGTCGTCCAAGATACTCCGAGGCCCTTGGAGAATCACTTAGGGCATCTTCCAATGAAGAAAGAACAGACAAGAGGCTGCACATCATCTTATGGTCAGCATACACTAGTCAACAGGAATATGGACAGTGAGAGGAGAAAGATGCAAAACACTTACCCCTCAATGAGTTGAGGCTTGTGCAACAAATTATATCCACCGTTGAAAAGGCCGACAAAGAGCTTTGCCAACAACTCTCTCTCCACGTCTTTTCTCTCAAAGGAGTCATTTACCCAAAGTGATACGACAGAAGGATAGAAGCTTGGAGCATTCAATTCTTCAATACACAATGCAACCTCCTTTTCATCTTTTGCACTGCAAAAAACAAGTCACATGTTAGCACACGACATAACAGAAACTTAACAGTGTTCATACGCTTTCTGATAACACGGAGAGAACCTCAAAATTAATCAAATTAAGAATGAACATAATCAACAAAACAAAGAGTGCACAAACAAGATCCTAACCATTGCATGGGATTCATAATTGTGGAGTACTTAACAATAGCAGAGAAATATAATTGGACGTAGTAATATGCCCCTCCTATTTTGTGGTAACCTGGTAGGATATGTATATTTCGTCCTTTCTGTTTTCCAAGGTGTTTAATTTTGGACACTTCAATGTATTGCCACCACAATCTCATTAAACGGCCAGTTAGGGAAATGAACTTCGAAACTTGAGAGATGTAAAAACGAACAGGTAGGAAGAAATAAAAGAACAGCCAAGAACGTAAAACTGTGCCACGCTAGTCTCACAATAGCAGTAATCCAAATAGTAGCACATTATTAATGTGTTTGTTCAAAGAAAATTATATCCTTTTTAGGACGGAGGGCGTGTAATAAATCTTAGTTAGTAAGAAGACAGGGTAATATGTTTGTTCAAAGAAAATATAATAAATTTAGATAGTACTCCCTCCGTATCAAAATATAAGATGTTTTAGCATTTTGTAGATATAATGTATCTAGACATGTTTTAGTGTGTAGATTCATATGCATCTTACACTAAAACATGTCTAGGTACATATTGTCTAGGAAATGCTAAAACATCTTATATTTCGATACGGAGGGAGTAACTTAGTAAGAAGACAGGGATCAAGTTCAAATATTAGCAGTTGCTGATAGTAGCACACTATTATAATGTATTTGTTCAAAGAAAATATAATAACCCTTAGATAGTATGAAAACAGGGATCGCCTTTAAACGGACAAATGTGCAGTAGAAGTTAAAGTCTGGTGTATATCAAAGAAATATGTCGTATGGAAACTTAAAGAGGTTGAAATGTATTACCTATAATATTCCCGGATGGCTGCAATAGATTTCTCTCTCAGATCCTCCTCAGAGTACGATTTATTTCCCGAGCGTCCGTCCTGGCTGGCAGGTCTTTGTGAAGAACCAGCAGATTGTGTAGCAGGTGCTATCCTCCCAGAGACCCTATCTGGAATTCTCGAGCTAGTGTCCTCTCTCGTGGTCGAAGCCACCGAGTTATACCCATTAGGACTGGTTACCATCCTGCGATGGTCAAGAGAGCTAGGAGGTTCAGCACCCGGTGGCTGCCCCCTCAAAGACATACCCCTAGCCAGGCCCCCTTGTGGTCCAAGGGTGATAGCTTCATCCTTGACAGAACGCTGGGGAAGGGGAACAGTTCTATTGTCAAACTGATGCCTTTCCTGCTCAAAACGGATATCCTGATTACCAAATCCACGGCCTCTTTGGTGAGGGCCTGGGGATGCCAGTGGTGCTGCCGAGCCACGTGACCCATAATCTCTTCTTGGACCACTATTACTGACTGGACCACGAGCTAACCTACTCGACTGAGCATGTTTTTCCTGAGCTGCATCTCTGTGAACCTCATCAATCTTTTTGGGGCCATCCACCTTACGCCTTTGCTGCCATCTGTTCTTCCTGAGATCGATTGAATCTCTCAGTAGGAATCTAACACGGGAAGATATGAGCTGACTAGTTGACAAGTAGCGCATTCTATCAAAATATGCATCCATATGTTCCTTAGCCTTTGGATGATCTATCATCTCTCCAATTGTACTCATCAATTTGCATAGTGCTTCAATATTCTCCTCGTCCAGCTTCTCGTTTCCCATCAATTTTTTAATGCATTCATGCATGATGCGCTCCGTCAACATCCTCTTTTTGTACAATTCTCCAATCAACCTAATGTTTCCCAGCATGCGTCTTCGAGCTTTAACTCTCTTTTCTTCCCTTTCCTCTTTGGTTTGCTTAACCTCACCTTCCTCCTCTGTTTTATCTGCTTCAGCTTCTTCTCTTTCACCCCTCTCAAACTCCTCTTGGCATTTGTTCAACAGCAATCTCTTGAAGGTAATTTTTTCGTTGTCCTCACTAAAGTCTGGCAGTGCACCAGCCAGATGGGAACAGAAGTTAGCATACATTTCACAGAAAGTTGGTTCCATCAAAGCTTTGTCAAATATCTGCGAAATGACCCCAGTAAGAGTTGATACATTGTCAATGTTCACCTCTTTGACTTGTTCAAACAGCTTATCAAAGTTCTGTGGGGTTAGCTTATTAAGAATTGATTTCAGCTGTCTCTGCTTTGCCTGCTCCTCATCAGAAACTTTGCCAACTACATACTTTTTCTCTGCTTTGTGCATTATTGCCATCGGTGTAACAGGAGATGGCATCAGACCCTTTTGCTGCCATCTATCAGCATCAGAGCCACTGCGATTTACTTGAGGTGCAATGGATTGCATTGGTCCCACAAGTACACCACGTGGATCACGTGGATTCCTCAAAACACCATGATTGCCTCCTGGGCCACCACGGTAACTCGTTGCTGGACCGTTTGTCAAGTCCATGTGGCCATCACGACCAGGACTGAAAGGAACACCTTTTGTTGTCCACTTATCATCATCCATTGCAGCACCACGGCGATCACCACGAGATGTTGGTCTAGGACTTGGGTGAGGTTCCCGGTCAATAACATAGGACTTACCTACCAAATCCTTGAATAGAGCACTAGTAGCACTATCCATCCGGATGCCAACAGGAAGGCCAGAATACTGATGAGCGAAAGTTAGCAGAAAATCACGTGAATATTTTTTTCGGCCGTTGGCTTCATTTGTATCTGAATCTGAAACTTGCCCTGCACTAGCCTGGTTTCCAGCGCCTGCACTTTGCAGCTTTGGGGTAGACATGTCTGCTGCATCTTCCCAGTCATCAGGCTCAACCTTTTTCTTTCCATCATCCTCACACACATTGCCCTCTCTTTCTGATTCCTCGGGCAGAACACGTGTTCCGTCAACTATTGACGATCTATCAGCACCCTCTGATGTGGCAGTGCTTTCTAATAGTTCTTCCGGTCCCTTGTATGCATTATAAAGATCTGAAGTCCCAGCCGCATCAGCTTTCGAGAGCATTTCCTTCCGTTTTTTCTTTTTTCCAGCTGCCGACTTCGTTCGAGTAAGCTCCGCAGTTGGTTTTTCCCTTGATGAGGGTCGTACAGAACCTGTTGGACCAGCACTTGATTGATCAGCAGCTGCTTGATCCTTCAATCCATCTGCATGTTTCCCTTCCTCCTGAGATGAAACTGAATGATTCGCAGGTACCATATCAGGAGTAATACTGGAAGCAGCTGTTTCCTGAATACTGCTGTTATCTTTATCATTGCTACTTCGGATGGTAGAATCTGATGAAGTTACAGAACTGGCCTCAGATACATCATTGCCATCAACAAAAGCTGATGAAGTTTCCATATCCTTCTGTGATCTATTAACAAAACTGTGTTCCTCCAGTATAGATGTTGCAGGCTCTTTTGGGTCAGTTACACAAGATGCTGCATCTGAATCCCCAGGCTCCGAAATCACCAATGATGCCTGTTCAGCCAAATCCTGCGTGCACTCCTGTGAGTCGTTTCCGGTAGAATCAGACAAAATTTTGCTATCACTTACGTCTGGTAAAATTTGGTCAGTTATTTCACTCTCTTTAGATTCAGCAGCTGCAACACCTAGGCTTTCTACTGCTTTGGGCTCCCCAGTAATCACAGAGGATGATTTTGCAGCGTTGATATCTGGGGCAGGAACATCAGCAGCTGGCAATGCAAACATGTTAGCAAAAAACCCAGAAGCCCATATGCAATGATTCTTACAAATAATTTAAGAACAAACAGAGTGCATACCATTTACTGATGTGTTGTCCGCTTCACTTGCACCAAGAACCGGAGACGACGCTACTTTCAGATGTTCCAATTGTTAAGCCTGGGGTTGTGCTGGTTAAATCCAACTCTTTAGAGCTCTTTGCTTCCATGTGATCAACTGCATCATCTGCAACCTTCACAGTTTGCCCCTTGAACTCTTCAGCAGATGAAGCTGACTGAATGAAGGCAATACGCAAGCACATTAAGCAAAGAAAACATGTCCCAAACCGCAAAAAGAGTGGTACGAAAAGGAGAAGGGCAAATATTGTACCTGTGGCTGTTGCTGCAAATTCTTTGCGTCCTTTCTAGTCGCATTTTTCTTGCTATCCTTGAGTGAATCGGTTCTTTGAATGGCTTCCTTGTTCTTTCCATCGACTCCCGACAAAATCGAGGGTGGATTTGTAGCAGGAAATGTCGCAGGATCAGTTTCTAGTTTTGTAGCTTGAATCGGCAAGGGCTGAGCTACCACTGTGGGAATGGGATTCTGCCCTGTGACAGCTGGTGCTTTAGTCTCCTTGGAATTCTTCTCTGTCACTGATGGTGCTTTGATCTCCTTCTCACTAACTGGTTTATTTGAACTCATGGTCCCAGAAAGAACTTCATTATCCTTTTGTTGATGCGGCACCACATGCTCAGACATCTTTAACTTAGGTGCGTCAGATTTACTTGGTGGTATACTTATCTTGACCGAGGCAACAGGTTTCTCCATGTGCAAACCAACATGTGATATACCTGTGATTTGGGGCTGAACAGATGCTGCAGGAGCGGCAATGTTGTCCTTGTGACTGGCAGAAGTGGTACTTGACATGGATGGGTTTGTGAAAGGAATCGATTGTCCGGCTTGGGTGGTAGGATAACTAAACCGAACCTGTGATCCAGTGGGAACCTGGCCAACACCGGTAGTGCTCGGGTAATACATACCTTGCTGGTTATAAGAGGTCTGCTGTGGAGAAGGATAGTAGACCATAGGTTGAGCTGCATAGCCACTGACTTGCTGGGGCTGTGCTGTTACATTTGATGAAGACCGCCCAAGCTTCACCTCTTTATTAGTATGTGGATCAATAATTTTGATAACGTTCTTCCGAGGACCAACAAGCTTATTCTGGTGTTGCTGAGGATACTGTGGAGTCATGTTCAAACCAACATTGCCCAACTGAGGAGGGAGTTGATGACCACCAACTGGCGGATACATCATAGTTTGTCCTTGATGCATCATTTGCTGGTGCATTTGATGTTGCTGCATATTTTGGACGTACATATGCTGCTGGACCTGGGATGCATTGCCACCAGGCAATCCCATGGGCATCTGCATTGAGCTAGGCACAACGCCCTGATTATGACCACCAAACTGCAAGGGGCCTTGTGGCTGTTGATGGTGATAGTGCAGTGAGGACATGGGCATCCCAGGTATAGGTTGAACAGTGGGCCTCGGTGGTGCAACATTGGGGACGGATGGAGAAACATGCAGATCTCTCTTCACTTGGGATGGAACATGAGTGTTCACAGCAGGCTGACTCTGACCAAGAGCATCCTTTCTTATTTGCTGCTGCTGCGGAAGGGGCTGCTGCTGTGGAGGTGGGTGCGGCTGTTGCTGCTGCTGTTGTGGAGGATGCTGCTGCTGTGGCGGGGGATGCTGCTGCTGCTGCTGCTGTGCCTGGGGATGCTGCTGCTGTGTCGGGGGATGCTGCTGTTTGAGGGCTGGTGGTATAGGCATAGAAGGTGCAACTTTAAGTCCCTCTGGAAGTACCTGAACAGGATGGAAAGATAGTATGATTCAAAATTGAAACCTTAAAATGACTAGCAACACAATATAAAAACATAAGCCAAAAAAAACACATCAGTTGTTAAAGGTTCAGGCAATTAAATAATTCACGGAACATAGAGAGTTCTTCACAGGCTGTTACCGGTACATCCAGCAAACAATAGTATATGTAATAAACAGGCTAGGCATAGCTAGCATAGAACAACAAATTATTATGCAGGGGAAGGAGAAGATACCTGATTGCGTTTCTGCTCATCGAAATTTGGAGGAGCTGAGCTTGTCCTCGCAGGAAATTGCTATGCAGAAGTTTATGGAAATTAGAAAGATGAGTCAGTAAAAAAAGCAGAACTTCAAGGAATTTGAATTAAGAGATGCGAACTGTAAAAGACAGGAACACAACATACCGGGAGACTCATGTTAATACTACCAAACTGCAAGTTAAATCCTTTTGACGGTTCCCCTGAAAAGAAGAAAACAAAGAAAGGAGCAGAACGTTAGCAACATGCATGGCTACTCTCCAAACGATGAACTAGAGAAGGTGTACACCACCACCACCAATTCCTTAGGTGCAGGAGGAAAACTGAAGCAAACCTTTTGGTGGCCCCTGAGGAGCCGGTGTATTGGAGGCTTTTGTTGGTGCCCTGGGGGCAGCACGAGGGATGTTTTTAGGCATGGGTATATACGTTGGATTCTCGCTGGCAGGCGGCATCGAGGGTGCTTGAACTGCAGTTGAATCTGCAAAGCATTGCATGCAAACAGCAAAAAAAACAGATTAAATCGCGATTTCGCTCCATTGCAACTGTAATGGCACAAGGCATAATTATGGGCTGTGAAATCACCATGATGCTGCGGGCCGTGGTGCGGCAGCGACCGGAACATGCACAGGCGCATTCTGAGGCGCTGGAGGGCGTGGTGGCGTCTGCAAGGGCCCGGGTGCTGGAGCGGGCTGGAAGCCTGTGGTGTCTGGCTGGTTCACCACCCTCTGGTGGCCACTGTGGCCATTGCCGGGCTTCCTGAAGCTGCAATCGAGATCCAAAGTCCCGTCAAAACCCTAGCTTTTCTATCTAGCGTCTAGTCGTGACAGGATCAAATCACGCAGGCACCAATCATGGGGATAACAGAAAAAAAAAGTGGGGGTGGTCGGATGGAAGTGTACCTGCGGTTGGATGAGAGGGGAGGCTGGCCGCCGGAGGGGCCCCCGCCGCCCTTTGCCGCGCCGCCGACTCCGCCTCCGCGGTTGCCGCCGAAGCTGCTAGAGCGACCGGGTCTCCTCGCGTGCCCCTCGCCCCTGTCCCCTCGCTGGGACATAAATCCGCTTGCCTTCCGATCTCCTCCTCCTCCTCGTTTACTACCCCTGATCCAATCACGACGAGCGGAAAATAAATCGCCGGGAAATCCGCACGCGCACGGGACAGGATGTACAGGAAAAAAAAACCGGGCCTGGAGCGGCGCGCGGCGCGATGAGCGGCGGCGAGGCCGTGGGAGCGTACCTGGGGGCCTCGGAGGGCGGCGGCGCCTAGGGTTTGCGGTCGTGTCCAGTGGCGAAGACGAGGGGGACGGACGAGCTGTGAGATGGGTTTGGGTTGGGAGGGGGGTGGGAGAAGTGGGAGCGAAGCGAGAGGGAGAGGCGACACGTTGGGAACTAGTACTAGGGCAGAGGCAAATCGGGGGCGATACGAGTTGCGAAACAAATCCGCAACAGAAAAATAATCCCCAACCGATTTGGCGTTTTAATTATTTAAATCAATCTGATTTAATTCCGACTGTAGGATAGGAAAGAGAAAAAAAAAGGAAAAACCTGGAGCGGTCGGTCAGGTCAAGATGAGATGCGATTGGATGGCTGACGTTCGCCCCGGACGCCGCTTTGCCCGCCTTCTCTTGGCTTGCCCCGCCCGTGCACAGTAGTACGTAGGCAGGCGTGTGCGCTCTAGACTCTGCTAGCGCTCGTGCTCTCGCTTTGGACTCTGGTTGCTCCGTCCCGTCGGGTAGATGGATTTTTTTTTTGAACATAATCGGGTAGATGGCTTGGCGATTGGTTTTGGTATCCGCGCCGCAGGAGTCGTAACGGATGCGGAATCCTCTTCTGAAGTCCTCTAGTCGGTTCTCTGGTCGCGGCAATGGGCCAGGACTATGTAGCGTGAGCCAGCCGCCTCTCTCGCTGGCTCGCGAACCGAGCGTGAGTTGTTGGAACGCGTAGAGATAAACAAAAACTTTTTCCTACGCGGTACTTCCATGATCTAGCCGAGGTAGAAGGCCACGAGTATTACCACTAGACGCGCAGGTGCGGATTATCGATGCAGTGCGTCGGGGCAGTGCAGTCCCACGATCCGGTCCGGCCGATCCAATCCCTCGAACGTTGAAGTGTTGAACGTACAACACCTCTGCGGTATCCACACGTACGAGGAGGAGCTCCGACGGCGGACTGCTAGGTCCGGTGCGGCGGCTGGACTGAGTGGGGCTAGGGTTCCCAACGCATGGGAGAGTGGACTAACTTGCCCGCTGGGCAACCTGCGCCCCTCTTTATATAGCGTATGGTAATGGGCTTCACAACACTTGTGGCCCATTCCCTCTGTGAGTCCGACTCACAAAACCAGTCCATTTCCGGTTCGGGTCCAACCCAACCAATACTTGCTCCCGCTCTTAAGTGTGTGACCCTGCAGGCTCATGGCGACTTGGACACGATTGGAGTCCAACTCCCAATCGATCAATCGGTAGCGGCTCCTAGCAGAATGTGCCGACTCCCAAGTCCCATTGAGTCATGACGACATACCTTTCAATGTGATATTCATCTTAGTCCCTTTTGCCTCACGATATACCTTGTCGAGCTATAGACGATTTATCGTCATCCCTTAAATAGCTCAACTCTCTTCTCGATCTGTGACATGTGATTCATCTGACTAACTCTTAGTCAACCGACACAGTTAACACTTAACTGAGTCGCGCATGGCCATGCTTCCTGAATCATATCACTCGAGAGGGCCCAGAGAATATCTCTCCATTCGGAGGGGCAAAATCCCATCTTGCTTCTCCACATCACGCAGCTTGCTTCTCATTCGACCCGAACTCTGCCTTTATAGTTGCCTTGTCACAGAACAACGTTTGACAGAACCTAAGTCGGTGATCCACAACTCGGATTGTGCGACAACCTCGGGTCTAAGGATTACATTGATTGAGACATGCAAATGACGACTTGATCGTTGCATCTCAATGTGGGTCAGTCCGACTTACTAAACTCTTTAGCCAAGTCCGTGAACGTTGGAATGGCATCACCATGCCCATGACAAGTGGAACCGTGTCATCAGCCAACACTCACATTAGTCTAGGGCGTGTGTCCAGCACAACCTTAACGACCAAGGACAATTAGTATGAACAACATGAATACATAGTTCCACAATCGAATCACATATTCAATGACATATATCAGATGTTCAAACCAAAGGACAACTTAATGACTTTATGAATACATTGGGAATTACATCATCTATGATTGCCTCTAGGGCATATTCCCAACAGTATCCCACTTGCACTAGAGTCAATCATCCTGGCATCATATGCCTAGGCATCGAATGCCCATGCCTCTCGTGTGCGCCTCATGCTTAGGCTGTGGTAGCGCCTTTGTCAACGGATCTGCAATGTTTGCATCCGTGTGTACTTTGCATAACTTGATATCACCTTGTTCGACAAACTGGCGAATGAGGTGGTACCGCATGAGTATATGTTTGTTCTTCTGGTGTTGTCTAGGTTCCTTGGCCTGTGCGATAGCACCATTGTTGTCACAATATACGTCCAAAGGATTGGACGCGCCCTGAACCATACCAAGATCAATCAGGAGGTTCCTGATCCAAACAGCTTCCTTTGCCGCCTCTGAGGCAGCAATATACTCAGCCTCTGTTGTAGATGCAGACATCGTATCTTGCTTGGAACTCTTCCAGCTCACAGCCCCTCCGTTCATCACGAACACGTATCCAGATTGCGAACGAGAATCATCTGAGTCGGTGAGATAACTCGCATCCGTGTAACCCTTTACACTGAATTCTTCATCACCTCCATAAACTAGGAACATTTTCTTAGTATTTCTCAAGTACTTAATGATGTTTTTAACCGCTGCCCAGTGGGCTTCGCCAGGGTCAGCCTGGTATCTACTCGTAACACTTAGAGCATAGGAAACATCTGGCCTAGTACAAATCATGGCATACATGATGGATCCGATTGCCGAAGCATACGGGGTCACACTCATCCGACTTCGCTCATCAGTTGTCGAAGGACACTGAGTCTTGCTAAGTTTTATGCAATGGGACATCGGTAAGAATCCCTTCTTGGACTCTTCCATTTTGAATTTCTTCAAAACCTTGTCCAGATAAGTACTCTGACTCAATCCAATGAGCCGCCTTGATCTATCTCTATAGATCCTGATTCCTAATATGCAAGTCGCCTCACCCAAATCCTTCATTGAGGAACTCTTTTCCAATGACTCTTTGGTTTCTTGCAACATCATGACATCATTTCCAATCAGTAATATGTCATCCACATATAAGATTAGAAAGTTTATTTTGCTCCCACTAAACTTCTTGTATAAACAAGAATCATGATCACTCTTGATGAAGCCAAACGATTTGACTACCTCATCAAAGCGAATGTTCCAACTCCGAGATGCTTGCTTCAACCCATAAATGGATTTCTGAAGTTTGCATACCTTGTCAGCATTAGCTGGATCGACAAAACCTTCGGGCTGTATCATATACACGTCCTTAGTTAAATTTCCGTTAAGGAAAGCCGTCTTGACATCCATCTGCCATATCTCATAGTCGAAATAGGTTGCTATAGCTAACATGATCCGAATTGATTTAAGCATCGCTACGGGCGAGAAGGTCTCGTCGTAGTCAACTCCTTGTACCTGTCGGAACCCCTTCGCGACAAGTCGTGCTTTATAGACGGAAATATTTTCATCCATATCAATTTTCTTCTTAAAGACCCATTTGCTCTCGACGGGTCTTGCATCGTCAGGCAGATCAACCAAATTCCAAACTTGGTTTTCATCCATGGACTTTAACTCGGATCTCATGGCTCCAAGCCATGACTCGGAATCAGATCCCACCATCGCTTCCGAATAAGTTGCCGGCTCATTACTGTCTAACAGTAAAACATCTCGAGCACTATGTAATCTGGAAGATCTCCGAGGTTCAGGTGATGTAACCGGTGTAGGTACCACGACCGGCTCAGCCTCCAAGGCCATTGCCGACTCGCCCCTAGCTGGTTCCTCTCGAATTTCTTCGAGTTGCACTGTGCTCCCACTGACTTCCCGACTGAGAAACTCTTTCTCAAGGAAGACACCATTCCGAACGACAAACACTTTGCCCTCTTCCCGGTTGTAGAAGTAGTACCCCAAGGTTTCCCTCGGATACCCCACGAAAATACACTTATCCGACTTGGGCGTGAGCTTGTCCGACTGAAGTCGCTTGACAAATGCTTCACAACCCCAAATCTTAAGAAAAGACAAACTTGGCTTTTTGCCCGTCCACATCTCATGTGGTGTCTTCTCTACTGACTTTGATGGTACTCTGTTTAGTGTGAAAGCTGCAGTTTCTAGACAATAACCCCAAAATGATAAAGGTAGATTTGTCCGACTCATCATTGATCGTACCATGTCCAACAAGGTCCGATTTCTCCGTTCCGATACACCGTTTCTCTGCGGTGTACCCGGCGGAGTGAGTTGAGGAACTATTCCACAACTCTTTAGATGGTCATCAAACTCATGGCTCATGTACTCGCCTCCACGGTTCGACCGTAGAAACTTTATTTTCTTGCCGAGCTGATTCTGTACCTCACTCTGGAATTCCTTGAACTTTTTAAAGCCTTCCGACTTGTGTTTCATTAAATAGATATATCCATACCCACTCAAATCATCAGTGAAGGTAATGAAGTACTCATAACCACCTCTGGCTGTCGTGCTCATTGGACCACATACATCACTATGTATTAGTTCCAACAAGTCGGATGCCCTTTCACAACTCCTTGCAAAAGGTGTCTTGGTCATTTTGCCTAGTAGGCATGATTCGCATGTCTCAAATGACTCTAAGTCGAACGAAGTTAGAAGTCCATCATCATGGAGCTTCTTCATGCGCTTCCAACTTATATGACCAAGCCGACAGTGCCAAAAGTAAGTCATATTCAGATCATTTGGTTTCAACCTTTTAACATTTATGTTATAGACCTATTCACTATCAAGATTTAAAATAAATAACCCGTTCTGAACGGGTGCAAAGACATGAAACATATCTTTCAAATATAAAGAACAACCATTATTCTTAATATTCGACTCATAACCTTGTCTCATCAAACATGAGGCGGAAATAATGTTTCGACTAAGCGCTGGAACATAATAACAATTATTTAGTTCCAAAATAAATCCTGAAGGTAAATGAAGTTGCATCGTGCCGACTTCTAACGCAGCGACTCTCGCCTTGTTGCCGACCCGAATATCAACCTCTCCTCTTGCCACGCTCCTAGTTCTTACCAGTCCCTGCAACGAGTTGCATATGTGAATAACTGATCCGGTATCATATACCCAAGAACTATTAGGCGCATCAGCAAGATAAATGTCTATAACATTGCACACAAGTGTACCTGAGTCGGAAGTCATACCTCCACTCTTGGCTCTGTCAGCCAAATACTTGGTGCAGTTCCTCTTCCAGTGGCCATCCTTCTTGCAATAGAAGCAATTGGCTCCGGCTGTAGGAGAAGGCTTAGTCTTTGAGGAAGCGCTCTGGACAGGGCCATGGGCGTTGCCTCCTGACTTATCCTTCTTCTTCTTAGTCCAAGAACTCTTCTTGAACTTAGCCTTATTCTGCACCATCAACACTTGACTGGCGCCTTTCTTGATATCAGCCTCTGTCATTTTGAGCATCCCATGTAATTCAGTGATACTCTTATCCATACCATGCATATGGTAGTTCGAGATGAACAAACCATACGCACTAGGAAGAGAGTTCATAATTATATTAGTAGCGAACTCTTCATTAATTGGGACGCCCAGCCGATCCAGAGACTGAATGTAACCAATCATCTTGATTACATGCGGACTCAGTGGATCGCCATCTTTCAGCTTACAGCCCAACAAAGCTTGAGAGACTTGATACCTCTCGGTCTTTGCCTGAGCCTGGAACATACTTTTGAGGCTTTCGATCATATTGTAGGCCTCAACATTCTCGAACTGCTGCTGCAAGTCCGGTTCCATGTGTGCAAGCATAAGACAGCTAATTTCCGTAGACTCATCTCTAGTCTTACGGTAGGCATTCATGACAGCGACAGTCGCATCGTCATCAGGCTCATCTGGAAGTGGAGTTTTTAGAACATGTTCTTTCTTGTCATGCTTGAGGACTATCCTCAGATTACGATACCAGTTGGTGAAATTAGTTCCATTAAGCTTATCTTTATCTAGGATTGACCTCAACGCAAAAGTGGACAACTGAGGAAGGTTGCTAGGTGCCATTGATCTACAACAGAAAATATGCAAAACACTTAAGACATGTATTCATAAAAGAGCATGCATATTAAACGTTTTAATACTTATGCTCCCACTAGAACCAACATCCCTCCGATGGTTGCTAAGTGATTCAAGATCCTAAATAAGCAAGCTGACTAGTGAGCTTTAGCATCACCGCTAGCCGTCAAGTGATCTAGGTAGGCAACACCTTGCCAATCGTATCCCTATACGACTCCTGTTGGTTGGGTGGCATCACATGCCCCGGCTCCCAACCTTCCTCGCCCCGAGCCCCACAACCGTTGTGATGAACTCGTCTAAATTACCAAGTGCTTCTGCTTGTAAGAGTCCGACTCAAACCCACCTAACCGGAAAGAATTGGTAGCACCTCAATTTTATGAGCCCACTACCAAGAATGTCCGACTTGTGATGGTGCAGCACTGGCGGAGCGACCGACTAGACCTTCTTTGAGGGATTAAAATCTACCAACTATCTAAATAGAGGTAAACAGAGACATAACAATAACACAAATAAAGCAATTATAATGTGAAATGGTATGGCTCTCTTCATGGTGATCTCCATCTCCACGAAGCTTGTAAGTCGACTCGTGCCAACTCTTGTCACGTGCCATCTTACTCCATGTAGCCGACTTGTACATCGACTTGCATGCCTTCCGGGTTCTCCAACAAGCTACACTAGCTAGTAAATGAAAATTTACATAGAGAATCCGACACGCAGGCCGGTATACAATAAAATGACAGCACCTAGGCTCCAGCCGGCTGACATAAACATGATACGCAGATCATGTATGGATTACACACATCACATGCACATAAGCCATACCATTCACAACTTCCTACAAAAACAAGTTATGCATAGATACGATATCTACCGGCGTTGTGAAACTCGCAACGACACCTAAGGCGCTACGACAGGGCGAAGCCGGCGGTCCCGCTATTTCGGAAAACGCAGATCTCATCTGCATTCCGATCATGGATTTCTTCATCGGATAAAACGATTTTACCCGAATCTGATCCGTATTTCGATTCGACCAAACTCTTTGATCTTCGATCACCGCAACTGGATTTATGTGTCACGGTATACCCCGATGGCGGAAACCGACCGGTAGGGGTATGTTGTTTCACGACCTTAGCAGTATGATCACGGAAACCTGATCATCCATTAACCCCGAGTACGATTGATCCAATCAACCTTGTACAAAACCGATCAATCTCATAGAACGACCACCAAAACAGCAATTAGATCACATCTAACGCTAACTACATATCACATGTGTACGGATTTCGGGCCTAATACCAGAAGCTACCGCTCTGATACCACTGTTGGAACGCATAGAGATAAACGAAAACTTTTTCCTACGCGGTACTTCCAAGATCTAGCCGAGGTAGAAGGCCACGAGTATTACCACTAGACGCGCAGGTGCGGATTATCGATGCAGCGCGTCGGGGCAGTGCAGTCCCACGATCCGGTCCGGCCGATCCAATCCCTCGAACGTCGAAGTGCTGAACGTACAACACCTCTGTCGGTATCCACACGTACGAGGAGGAGCTCCGACGGCGGACTGCTAGGTCCGGTGCGGCGGCTGGACTGAGTGGGGCTAGGGGTCCCAACGCATGGGAGAGTGGACTAACTTGCCCGCTGGGCAACCTGCGCCCCTCTTTATATAGCGTATGGTAATGGGCTTCACAACACTTGTGGCGCATTCCCTCTATGAGTCCGACTCACAAAACCAGTCCATTTCCGGTTCGGGTCCAACCCAACCAATACTTGCTCCCGCTCTTAAGTGCGTGACCCTGCAGACTCATGGCGACTTGGACACGATTGGAGTCCAACTCCCAATCGATCAATCGGTAGCGGCTCCTAGCAGAACGTGCCGACTCCCAAGTCCCATTGAGTCATGACGACATACCTTTCAATGTGATATTCATCTTAGTCCCTTTTGCCTCACGATATACCTTGTCGAGCTATAGGCGATTTATCGTCATCCCTTAAATAGCTCAACTCTCTTCTCGATCTGTGACATGTGATTCATCTGACTAACTCTTAGTCAACTGACACAGTTAACACTTAACTGAGTCGCGCATGGCCATGCTTCCTGAATCATATCACTCGAGAGGGCCCAGAGAATATCTCTCCATTCGGAGGGGCAAAATCCCATCTTGATTATCCACATCACGCAGCTTGCTTCTCATTCGACACGAACTCTGCCTTTATAGTTGCCTTGTCACAGAACAACGTTTGACAGAACCTAAGTCGGTGATCCACAACTCGGATTGTGCGACAACCTCAGGTCTAAGGATTACATTGATTGAGACATGCAAATGACGACTTGATCGTTGCATCTCAATGTGGGTCAGTCCGACTTACTAAACTCTTTAGCCAAGTCCGTGAACGTTGGAATGGCATCACCATGCCCATGACAAGTGGAACCGTGTCATCAGCCAACACTCACATTAGTCTAGGGTGTGTGTCCAGCACAACCTTAACGACCAAGGACAATTGGTATGAACAACATGAATACATAGTTCCGCAATCGAATCACATATTCAATGACATATATCAGATGTTCAAACCAAAGGACAACTTAATGACTTTATGAATACATTGGGAATTACATCATCTATGATTGCCTCTAGGGCATATTCCCAACATGAGCGAGGCGAGGTTAAGACTCGCTAAGAGCGACCTATAGGGGGAACCAATATACTAAGAGCATCTCTACCGACACCCCCAGACGGCTCTCCAAAGGTCCAATGGGGGTCCGGACCAAAAAAAACGCCCGCAGCGGCACCCCCAAGGGTGTCCACCGCCAATTTTATGTCCGACACCCCCATCCCACCCGCGAGACTTGGGGGCTGATACGTCCATTTTGCATCGCTATTTTATCTCGTTATTTTCTGTTATTCATCGATATATTTCATGTTATGATACATTACTTATGTTATTTCATCTTATTTTGCATGTTTAACAATTATGGGAGAAGAAACACCGTAACCAGAAATCTGATGGAAAAAGCACCATCAGGGCACCCTATTTCAGAAGATCAGAAGAATAGGGGGAACACCGTAGGAGTCTTAGAAGTCCCGAGGAGGAAGCCAGCCAGAAGGACGCCCGGAGGGGGCCACCTGGGGCCCACACCACCAGGCGGCCTCCATATGGCCGCGTCTGGGGGTGGTCTGGCCCCCTGGCCCACTCCTGGGCGCCCCCTTTCGCGTACTTGACCCCCAGGGAACCCTAAGCCCCAGACAATCGTCGAAGAATTATTCCGTCGCCGCCTCGGGGCGGAAAACACCAGAGAGAGAAAAGCTCTCTAGCAGGGAGAAATCTGTCGGGGAAATTCCTCCCCGCAGAGGGGAAATCGTCGCCATCGTCACCGTCATCACTCCGGGCTTCATCGAGATCATAATCATCATCATCCTCATCACCAGCACCATCACCGCCACTGTCCACCGTCACCCCGTTGTAACAATTAGGGTCTCTATTGTTGTTTTCCACTAGATCTCTCTCCCGGGGTGAATTACTTGTTAGTGGTTGATGCTCGTGAGATTTATCGGTGTTTGCACTTTTTGACCAGATTGTTATCATCCATTATATCACCTATGATTATGATCCATATGATGTCTCGTGAGTAGCTTTTTTAGTTCTCGGGGACATGGGAGAAGTCATGATGTTAGTAGTGAAGTTATGTTGAAGTAATATCTCGTGGTTTGGTATTTAAGTTGTGGTGCTATTCTTCTAGTGGTGTCATGTGAACGTCGACTACATGATACTTAACCTTTATGGGCCTAGGAGGATGCATGGTGTATTTGGCTACTAATTGTGGGGTTGCCGGAGTGACAAAAACCTAAACCCTCGTTAGGAAACCAATGCACGAGGGAGTGAAGGATCCCGGACTTTTAAGGTTGTGGTTAGATTTATCTTAATTACTTTCTTGTATTTGCGGATGCTTATGAGGGGTATAATCACAAGTATGTATTAGTCCTAGTTGGGCGGTGCATTAGCGTAGGTTCGCCCACACAACACTTCACGAACCAATAAATATTAATCAACTATACGAAGCCAAAGCACTTGACGAGATTCCCATGTGTCATCGAGAACGTTTAGTCACCATAAGTAAAACAATCGGCTTGTCATTTGCTCTCAAAAGGATTGGGCCACTCGCTGCAATTATTATTACTGTTATTTATTTACTTGCACTTTATTTATCTTCTATATCCAAAACAACCAAAATCCTGTTTGCTAGTGTTTATAGTGAATTCTCTATCCAACCTGCTTGTCAACACCTTCTGCTCCTCGTTGGGTTCGACACTCTTATTTATCAAAAGTACTACGATACACCCCCTATACTTGTGGGCCATCAAGACTATTTTCTGGCGCCGTTGCCGGGGAGTGAAGTGCTATTGGTAAGTGGAATTGGTAAGAGAAACTTTTACTTTGAGTGTTGTTTCTATTTATGTCTGTTGTTTTATTTCATTATGGAGAATGCCTTTGGTTCTCTGTTTAGGGGTACTACTACTATCTCTGCTAGGGTAGTAAGTGACCCGATATCTGCTCAAATAGATCCTTATAAAATACTTATGAAAATTGTTCGACGTGTTATGGATAACTGCTACTATGGAGATGGAACTGTCCATCCCGGTGATCATTTACTCTTTGTACATGAATTATGCGAGTTATTCAGGTGTGCAGGTATTACTATGGATTAGGTTAAAAGGAAATTATTCTCTTTATCGCTGAAAGGTAGAGCCGCTGAATGGTTCAAATTACTGAAGAATGGTGGACCTATTGGATGTGAGGAAATTGTTCCTCTCTTTTATTCTAAATTCTATCCTCCAAGTGAGATTCATAAAGACCGGAATAAAATATATAATTTCTGGCCTCGTGATGGAGAGAGTATTGCCCAAGCTTGGGGGGAATGAAGTTATTAATGCTCAAATGTCCCATTCATGAACTCCCGAGTAATATTGTTATCAATGTTTTTTATGCAAGGCTTTCTCTCCATGATAAGGATTTATTGGATGCTTCTTGTTCTGGATCATTCACACATATGAAGGAATAAGATAAATGGGATCTTCTGGACCGTATTCAAGAGAACACTGAAGGATGGGAGAACGACAAAGGTAGAAAGTCAGGTATAACTTATGATTATGAATGCATTAAATCTTTTATGGGAACTGATGATTTCTATAATGTCAGTGTTGTTTGTGGTCTTGATTCTCAAATCTTTCAAACTGTCTTAAAGCTTTTGCCTCCTATCTTGATATTCCTAAAAAGGATTATCACAAATATCATGCACCTTATAAAGATATTGTTCATGCTAGTAATATAGAAGTGCATGTTGTTAATCCTGCTGTTCCTGAGCCTTATATTGAAAAAATTTCTTTCCCTGCTAAGGTGAAAGAACACTCGATTGTAGCTAGTGTGGTTAATAAGAGCATTAAGAAATCTATTGAACCTGATGAATAAATAACTGTTGAACCTGTTGTAGCAATAGTAAAGATCTTGTTTGTGGAAATGTAGAGGATGAACACATTGTCTTCTGTGAGGATGCTTCTAATATTGTTTCCCATCCTCATAGACCTAAGAAAACTAGTGTTCATGTGCTTTCTGTTAAGATTGGTGAACATTGCTATTATGGTTTATGTGACATTGGTGCAAGTTCCAGTACTATTCCTTATGAGATTTATAAAGAAATTATAAATGAAATTGGTTCTTGTGAGCTTGAGGATATTAATGTGGTTATTCAGCTTGCTAATAGCGAAATTGTCTTTCTGATTGGTATTGTTAGGGATGTGGAAGTTTTATGTGGTAAAACTAATTATCCAACTGATTTTATAGTACTTGGTAAGGCTGCTAGTAAAACTTGTCCTATTGTTTTTGGTATGCCTTTCTTGAACACTTGTGGTGCTATTATAGATTGTAAGAGAGAGAAGATATTGACTAAATTTGCTGGAAAATCTTATGAGTTCAATTTCTCCAGATTTGTTAGAGAACCTTATGAATCTAAATTGCCTGATGAGAATTTTAAAGTTGAACAACTTACTTCTATTGCTCTTGATCCTAACAATGCTTTGCAGCAATATATGGAGGACCATGAAAGTAAGGTCTTTATGGAAGAAAGAAATGAGATTGACGATATTCTTTTTCGTCAACCAGTGATACTGAAACATAATTTACATGTGGAAGACTTGGGAATCACATTACCACCCAAGGAGGATCATGTCTTTGATTTAAAACCTTTGCCTCATGATCTTAAATATGCTTATATTGATGATAAGAAAATATATCATGTTATTATTAGTGCTAAACTTTCAGGTGAAGAAGAGGAAAGATTATTGGGAATACTGAAGAAACACCATGGAGCTATTGGATATACTCTTGATGATTTGAAGGGGATTTCCCCTACTATATGTCAGCATGCTATCAATATTGAACCTGATGCAAAGCCAATTGTTGAACATCAACATTGTAACACCTGGGGTGTTACCTTTGGTAGAAAGTGTTTGTTTTCTTTCTGCTTTGCATCACCTGCATCATATTGCATTGCACCATGTTTGCATCACAACTGAATAATTCAAATCAAATCAATCTTATTTATCATATTTCAATATGGGTTTAAATATTAAAATTTGGCAAACAAATTAAATTCAATAATGTTTGCAAATTGCTTGAAGTTATTAAATAAAATTTGTTTATTTCCAAAACTCCAACCCAAACACTATTTGAGAATCACCTAACAATTTAATATCACCTTAATAATTCAACTTGTTGAAAGTAATTTTTAAACTACCTTGTTGTTGTTTTGCAAATTCATAAAATTTAATTATCAAATAAACACCCCAAACTCTATTGGGACAATTCAACTAAAAACTTTAAATCAAATTAAATTTTCAAAATTGTGAAATAATGTTAACTTATGCTTTAATTGTTGTTTTGGAAAATTAACACAAATAATTCCTAAGAGGAAACCCTAACCCTTTTCTCTCTCTCCCCCTTTCTTTCCTTTACAAAAAAAAGGAGATAAAGGAAAAGCAAAAGAATGGAGAGAGAGGCAGCCCACCCCCCTTTCCCTTTTCTCCCCCCAAGCCCATCTCTTTCTGGCCCAGCACCTCCTTTCTGTTGTCGTCTTCCTCCTAGCAGTCGTCATCACCGTACGAACCTCGCTCCACCACCCGATCATCTCCCTCCCCTCCTGGATGCCATGCCGTACCATTCTCCTCTCCCCCATAAAACAGCCACCCCTCTAGCCTAGCCTAGCCCTAGACCCCCTCTCCTCTCGCCCTAGCGCCGCCAACTCCTCTTCCTTTCCCTCCCCGATCTCCCTACTGTTTCTGAACCTCCACATCGCCGTCAGAGAACCGCCACCGTCCCATCGCCACGTTCCTCCTCAGACCGAGCCAACTCCGGGAATGGAGCCACCGTGGCCTGGCCTTCCTCTTCGCCGAAGGCATCGAGGCCGGAGGAGCAACGGCCGCTTCGCACGCCTCCGTTTTTCCGCCGCCGGGCGCCACTGCACGCCGGCAGTGCCATCGCTTCCTCGACGCAACCGAGGTGAGCGTCACCCCGCAGCCCTCCTTCCTCTCTCCCTCTCACTCCGAACCTGCACGCCTCCACGGGTGTCACGTAAGCACAAGCACACGCGCACGGCGCGAATCGGGCAGCAGCATCGATGGATCGCCTCCTCTGTTCCCGTCCGTGGTCGAGTTCTGAATTTCAATGTTCAGTTAAAACTCCAGCAGCAGCTACAACTTGGCTCGCCACCCAGTACCTGACAACAGTTCAGCGTAGCGCACTGGCTCTGTACCTTGGCGCGCAGCGAGCAACCGCGGGTTCGAGACCCCGCGGGCGCAAACCCTTTTTGCGATTTTCTTCCGCCAGAGCCCGGGCCCGCTGGTCATCCACCCCACAACCCCGTCAGCTTCCACCCGCGCCAGTCAGCGCCGCGTGGCCCTCGGGCCCGCGCGTCAGCCGCAGGGGCTGGCTGCAGCCCGGTGTGAAAAGGACCAGATCCAGATCTGGATCCAGATCTTTGCACCGAGGCCCCTGCCCTTCTCCTTTTTGCACCTAAGCCCTCCTTTTCTCTGTTTTCATCACAGTCAAGTCCCTGTCTTTTGCAAATAAAACCTAAAATTTCAAATGATCACAACTTTCAAACCACAACTCCAAATGACACAAATTTTGTATGTATTCCAATCAAAATTCCATGAACTTTTCAAATATGACAATTGTTTTCTGTTTTGCACATTTCAAATTGGTTCAAATTTCAAATTCAAACATTTCATTTCCAATTTGGTTAAATCCATAATCAATTCATACCTAATTCAAATAACACAAATCAAATATGTTTTTCAGTCCAAATTTAATATACTTTCTGTTTATCAACTTTGTTTTGCATTTTGGGCAATTAAAATTAATGTTAATTAATAATTCTTAAAAATGACAAATTAAATGGCATAATTAATAACTTGCAAATGGTTGCTCCAAATTAAATACCCAAAACATGAATTTCATCCAAAATCACATTCCACACTTGAATATCAACTTTGTTTTCTGGTTTGCAACAATTAATTTGAATAATTTTTTCATATTTTATTTAATGCAATTTAAATTACCAAAATTCCTAACTAATTCATTTTAATTCCAAATCAAACAAATAAGATATGTTTTCCAATCAGTTTAATGTCCTTAACATGTTCATGCCATTCATATCTCTGTTTGCATCCTAACTTGTGCATTTTAGGTTTTGTTATGCATGTTCATCTATATGACAACATATGGAATGTGTGGGCTAATTAATTCCAGCTGTTGCCCCATTCCATTTAAATTGCCTAACTCATCTACCTTATTGTCCTCCATGCTAAACAACATTTAACTTGATGGTTAGATAAACAACTTGAACCAATTCCTATTTCTCCGGACTCCGGTTCCGATTAAATTGCTTAAGTTGTTTCCTCTCCGTTGCATCTTGCCATGTCATGCATATAAAATAGGATCATGCTGGATCTTTTGCCGTAGTAGTAATTGTTGCATTCCGTTGTTTGTTAGAGGTTCGTTGCTTCTTCGCGGATAGGATGTTGAGATGATGTGAGCAACGACAAGTTCTGCTACCTTGCGGGATCTCAGGCAAGTATACTCACTTGCTGCCAAATGGCTGCCTTTCATCACTTGTTACCGATTCTTTCTGTTGTTCTTATTCTAGCCTTTGATTCGATGCTTGTGTCTCGATCCTGTTATATGTTTACCTTGCAGCCATGATATAGCCTTTCCTTCCACTTCCTATTAACTGTTGGTTGTTTACCTCGTTGGCCCCGTGTCGTAGTTGCATGCTTAGGTTTGTTTGCGCTCTAGTCCTGTTTTCCTTTGTTCTATCACCTGTTAGTTGATAGTTGGGTTACAATTCAATCAACAACTTGTTATTGTTTTTGGGTATTAATAATTTGATGTTAAGGCACCGGCAGGAGGCCCGGGTTAGGGTTTTGGAGCCTGCTAGTGTCGACCTAATTAGGAAAAGAGTCTTGTCTACTGATCCATGATGAGCGTGCTCACCGCATCCGGGTGGTAGTATGGGACCCCCCTCGACTTAGACCTGATCTGCAGCTTGTCCGAAGAGCCACACTTAGTTCGGGTGTTCCATTTGCTCCTTGCATAATGGGAGGCGCCCCCATGGTTACTGGTTATGATGATGATGATGATGCATATAGGGCGAGGCCTGTAGTGCCGGGGTGTTGTGTCCTGCGGGAGTTTTGCACACCTGCGCTGAGTATTCGGCTGCGTGGCTGGGACCTTATAGCTCCGTGGCTCCGAGGATGGGTTGTAGAGATGGTTTGGGTCGTGTCGAGCCAACCTGAGTTTTAGTTGGTGGCTTGAGTGTGTACGGGTACTGGAGCACACCCTGCAGGGATAAATCTTCTCGAGAAGCCGTGTTTTCCGCGGTTATGGATTACTTGGTGAAAGTACTGGCTAACAAGTACTCAGAAAACTTACACCTAATGATAATAACTTGACTAGTAATAGTCTTATTGACACAATAACTTGATCCAGCATTAATCCAACAGTGTGAGTTATCCTTGGGTTGCTTCCTTAGTAGGGGGTAACATTGGATGGGTTTGTTTGGTGAGTAGTTGTAGTTGGTTCCGATACGCTATCTTATCCCCCTCTTTTAGCCGGAAGTTGTAGTGAGTCTCTGTAGTTGGTTAGTGCAGCCCGCTGTCGCTTATTTGCAATAATCCCTTCCTTCCGTTGATCCCAAAGTATTTGTATCTTGTGATGACTGGCTACGCCGGTATCTTGTGAGTATGGTTTATCCACTTGCCAGTACTTAACCGTACTGACCCACGAATCCTTTTTCGTGGCTGCAAATTCCCAATTGCAGTCAACAGGTTTGAAGTCTGACGACGTTAGCTTGGGAATCCCTCCGGCTTGGCCTGGGCAGGGATTGGACGCTCTCGGTTATCTTCAGGACTCTTAGTCCAATTTGTATCTTGTCCGTAGTCGGACACTATGTTGTTTCTTCCGATGTTATTTGGATCTTTGTATTGTATCAGTTGTATCCTTGACTCGTTTGAGTCCTCTTGTATATATCTTTTCTGTTGTTGTTGCGGAATATTCGTGAACTGTTGTAATGTTATCACAAGTGGCAACCTGGAATCGGTTATTATGTGGATTTTGGCGGGAATGCTGAAATCTGCATAGTGCCCGATCTCGGGGCGTCACAAATGGTATCAGAGCCAAGTTCTGATTCCCGAGATTGTTTCGATACGAATGGTTATCGAAGCAACGGGTCCGCAAAGCTTGTAGGATAACCTCGCTAACGGTCGTTGTTTCTAGAATGTCAAAAACTATTTCTGCTAAACTAATTTGGAAAACATCTCAATAGGATTCTTGTTTTCTCCTTATCCCTATTCTATTTCCCCTCCCATCTTATTTGTTCTGGAGTCTCCCCCCTTGTCTATCTTTCAAAGTGTTAGGATCCTACGTGGGTTGGACGTTTTCTGAGCCTTTAACCTAATAGGTTCGATCATCGGAAGATTTCCTGGTGGAAGAACATCGTCATCAGCCCGAGCAAGAATCCCTTGTTAGTGGTGTCGAGGAGATACCTTGGAAGCATGAAGAATCGATAGTTGAACTTCTTTCCCCTCCCGGGTTAGCAGGTGGATTGCGAGGGCGCAATCCCTTGTTAGTGGTGTCGTCTGTAACACCTGGGGTGTTACCTTTGGTAGAAAGTGTTTGTTTTCTTTCTGCTTTGCATCACCTGCATCATATTGCATTGCACCATGTTTGCATCACAACTGAATAATTCAAATCAAATCAATCTTATTTATCATATTTCAATATGGGTTTAAATATTAAAATTTGGCAAACAAATTAAATTCAATAATGTTTGCAAATTGCTTGAAGTTATTAAATAAAATTTGTTTATTTCCAAAACTCCAGCCCAAACACTATTTGAGAATCACCTAACAATTTAATATCACCTTAATAATTCAAGTTGTTGAAAGTAATTTTTAAACTACCTTGTTGTTGTTTTGCAAATTCATAAAATTTAATTATCAAATAAACACCCCAAACTCTATTGGGACAATTCAACTAAAAACTTTAAATCAAATTAAATTTTCAAAATTGTGAAATAATGTTAACTTATGCTTTAATTGTTGTTTTGGAAAATTAACACAAATAATTCCTAAGAGGAAACCCTAACCCTTTTCTCTCTCTCTCCCTTTCTTTCCTTTACAAAAAAAAAGGAGATAAAGGAAAAGCAAAAGAATGGAGAGAGAGGCAGCCCACCCCCCTTTCCCTTTTCTCCCCCCAAGCCCATCTCTTTCTGGCCCAGCACCTCCTTTCTGTTGTCGTCTTCCTCCTAGCAGTCGTCATCACCGTACGAACCTCGCTCCACCACCCGATCATCTCCCTCCCCTCCTGGATGCCATGCCGTACCATTCTCCTCTCCCCCATAAAACAGCCACCCCTCTAGCCTAGCCTAGCCCTAGACCCCCCTCTCCTCTCGCCCTAGCGCCGCCAACTCCTCTTCCTTTCCCTCCCCGATCTCCCTACTGTTTCTGAACCTCCACATCGCCGTCAGAGAACCGCCACCGTCCCATCGCCACGTTCCTCCTCAGACCGAGCCAACTCCGGGAATGGAGCCACCGTGGCCTGGCCTTCCTCTTCGCCGAAGGCATCGAGGCCGGAGGAGCAACGGCCGCTTCGCACGCCTCCGTTTTTCCGCCGCCGGGCGCCACTGCACGCCGGCAGTGCCATCGCTTCCTCGACGCAACCGAGGTGAGCGTCACCCCGCAGCCCTCCTTCCTCTCTCCCTCTCACTCCGAACCTGCACGCCTCCACGGGTGTCACGTAAGCACAAGCACACGCGCACGGCGCGAATCGGGCAGCAGCATCGATGGATCGCCTCTTCTGTTCCCGTCCGTGGTCGAGTTCTGAATTTCAATGTTCAGTTAAAACTCCGGCAGCAACTAAAACTTGGCTCGCCACCCAGTACCTGACAACAGTTCAGCGTAGCGCACTGGCTCTGTACCTTGGCGCGCAGCGAGCAACCGCGGGTTCGAGACCCCGCGGGCGCAAACCCTTTTTGCGATTTTCTTTCGCCAGAGCCCGGGCCCGCTGGTCATCCACCCCACAGCCCCGTCAGCTTCCACCCGCGCCAGTCAGCGCCGCGTGGCCCTCGGGCCCGCGCGTCAGCCGCAGGGGCTGGCTGCAGCCCGGTGAGAAAAGGACCAGATCCAGATCTGGATCCAGATCTTTGCACCGAGGCCCCTGCCCTTCTCCTTTTTGCACCTAAGCCCTCCTTTTCTCTGTTTTCATCACAGTCAAGTCCCTGTCTTTTGCAAATAAAACCTAAAATTTCAAATGATCACAACTTTCAAACCACAACTCCAAATGACACAAATTTTGTATGTATTCCAATCAAAATTCCATGAACTTTTCAAATATGACAATTGTTTTCTGTTTTGCACATTTCAAATTGGTTCAAATTTCAAATTCAAACATTTCATTTCCAATTTGGTTAAATCCATAATCAATTCATACCTAATTCAAATAACACAAATCAAATATGTTTTTCAGTCCAAATTTAATATACTTTATGTTTATCAACTTTGTTTTGCATTTTGGGCAATTAAAATTAATGTTAATTAATAATTCTGAAAAATGACAAATTAAATGGCATAATTAATAACTTGCAAATGGTTGCTCCAAATTAAATACCCAAAACATGAATTTCATCCAAAATCAAATTCCACACTTGAATATCAACTTTGTTTTCTGGTTTGCAACAATTAATTTGAATAATTGTTTCATCTCTTATTTAATGCAATTTAAATTGCCAAAATTCCTAACTAATTCATTTTAATTCCAAATCAAACAAATAAGATATGTTTTCCAATCAGTTTCATGTCCTTAACATGTTCATGCCATTCATATCTCTGTTTGCATCCTAACTTGTGCATTTTAGGTTTTGTTATGCATGTTCATCTATATGACAACATATGGAATGTGTGGGCTAATTAATTCCAGCTGTTGCCCCATTCCATTTAAATTGCCTAACTCATCTACCTTATTGTCCTCCATGCTAAACAACATTTAACTTGATGGTTAGATAAACAACTTGAACCAATTCCTATTTCTCCGGACTCCGGTTCCGATTAAATTGCTTAAGTTGTTTCCTCTCCGTTGCATCTTGCCATGTCATGCATATAAAATAGGATCATGCTGGATCTTTTTCCGTAGTAGTAATTGTTGCATTCCGTTGTTTGTTAGAGGTTCGTTGCTTCTTCGCGGATAGGATGTTGAGATGATGTGAGCAACGACAAGTTCTGCTACCTTGCGGGATCTCAGGCAAGTATACTCACTTGCTGCCAAATGGCTGCCTTTCATCACTTGTTACCGATTCTTTCTGTTGTTCTTATTCTAGCCTTTGATTCGATGCTTGTGTCTCGATCCTGTTATATGTTTACCTTGCAGCCATGATATAGCCTTTCCTTCCGCTTCCTATTAACTGTTGGTTGTTTACCTCGTTGGCCCCGTGTCGTAGTTGCATGCTTAGGTTTGTTTGCGCTCTAGTCCTGTTTTCCTTTGTTCTATCACCTGTTAGTTGATAGTTGGGTTACAATTCAATCAACAACTTGTTATTGTTTTTGGGTATTAATAATTTGATGTTAAGGCACCGGCAGGAGGCCCGGGTTAGGGTTTTGGAGCCTGCTAGTGTCGACCTAATTAGGAAAAGAGTCTTGTCTACTGATCCATGATGAGCGTGCTCACCGCATCCGGGTGGTAGTATGGGACCCCCCTCGACTTAGACCTGATCTGCAGCTTGTCCGAAGAGCCACACTTAGTTCGGGTGTTCCATTTGCTCCTTGCATAATGGGAGGCGCCCCCATGGTTACTGGTTATGATGATGATGATGATGCATATAGGGCGAGGCCTGTAGTGCCGGGGTGTTGTGTCATGCGGGAGTTTTGCACACCTGCGCTGAGTATTCGGCTGCATGGCTGGGACCTTATAGCTCCGTGGCTCCGAGGATGGGTTGTAGAGATGGTTTGGGTCGTGTCGAGCCAACCTGAGTTTTAGTTGGTGGCTTGAGTGTGTACGGGTACTAGAGCACACCCTGCAGGGATAAATCTTCTCGAGAAGCCGTGTTTTCCGCGGTTATGGATTACTTGGTGAAAGTACTGGCTAACAAGTACTCAGACAACTTACACCTAATGATAATAACTTGACTAGTAATAGTCTTATTGACACAATAACTTGATCCAGCATTAATCCAACAGTGTGAGTTATCCTTGGGTTGCTTCCTTAGTAGGGGGTAACATTGGATGGGTTTATTTGGTGAGTAGTTGTAGTTGGTTCCGATACGCTATCTTATCCCCCTCTTTTAGCCGGAAGTTGTAGTGAGTCTCTGTAGTTGGTTAGTGCAGCCCGCTGTCGCTTATTTGCAATAACCCCTTCCTTCCGTTGATCCCAAAGTATTTTTATCTTGTGATGACTGGCTACGCCGGTATCTTGTGAGTATGGTTTATCCACTTGCCAGTACTTAACCGTACTGACCCACGAATCCTTTTTCGTGGCTGCAAATTCCCAATTGCAGTCAACAGGTTTGAAGTCTAACGACGTTAGCTTGGGAATCCCTCCGGCTTGGCCTGGGCAGGGATTGGACGCTCTCGGTTATCTTCAGGACTCTTAGTCCAATTTGTATCTTGTCCGTAGTCGGACACTATGTTGTTTCTTCCGTTGTTATTTGGATCTTTGTATTATATCAGTTGTATCCTTGACTCGTTTGAGTCCTCTTGTATATATCTTTTCTGTTGTTGTTGCGGAATATTCGTGAACTGTTGTAATGTTATCACAAGTGGCAACCTGGAATCGGTTATTATGTGGATTTTGGCGGGAATGCTGAAATCTGCATAGTGCCCGATCTCGGGGCGTCACAAACATCGTTTAATCCCTAAGATGAAGGAAGTGGTAAGAAATGAGGTATTAAAACTCCTTGATGCTGGTATTATTTTTCCTATTGCTGATAGTAGATGGGTGAGCCTTATGCATTGTGTCCCTAAGAAGGGAGGAATGATTGTTGTGCCTAATGAAAACAATGAGCTTATTCCATAAAGAGTAGTAGTTGGTTATAGAATGTGCATTGATTTTAGAAAGGTTAATAAAGTTAGTAAAAAAATCATTATCCTTTACCCTTTATTGATCAAATGCTAGAGAGGTTGTCTAAGAAAACTCTTTTTTGCTTTCTTGATGGTTATTCAGAGTTTTCTCAAATTGTTGTTAGGGCAAAAGATCAAGAGAAAACAACATTTACTTGTCCTTATGGTACTCATGCTTATAGACGTATGCCTTTTGGTTTGTGTAATGCTTCTGCTACGTTTCAAATATGCATGTCTGCTATTTTTCATGGTTTTTTTGAAGAAATTATGGAAGTATTCATGGACGATTTCTCCATCTATGGAACTTCTTTTGATAATTGCTTGCACAACCTTGGCAAAGTTTTGCAGAGATGTGAGGAAACTAATCTTGTTCTTGATTGGGAGAAATGCTACTTTATGGTTAATGAAGGTATTGTTCTTGGACATAAAATTTCTGAAAGAGGTATTGAAGTTGATAGAGCTAAAGTGGAAGCAATAGAGAAAATTCCCTGTCCTAGGGATGTTAAAGGTATTCGTAGTGTTCTTGGTCATGCTGATTTTTATAGGAGGTTTATTAAAGATTTCTCTAAAATATCAAAACCTCTTACTAATCGTCTTCAAAAATACGTACCTTTTGTTTTTGATGAAGATTGCAAGGAAGCTTTTGAGACTTTAAAGAAGGCTTTAACTACTGCTCCTATTGTTCAACCACCTGATTGGAATTTACCTTTTGAAATTATGTGTGATGCTAGTGATTTTGTTGTAGGTATTGTTCTTGGGCAGCGAGTAGATAAGAAATTGAATGTAATTCACTATGCTAGTGATGCACTTTGTTGCGAACCCCAAGAGGAGGGTGTGATGAGTAGAGCGGTAGGAGTTTTCCCCTTAGTTAAGAACCAGGGTTATTGATACGTCATAAACGTATCCCTAATTTCTGATGTTCCATGATCATATTTTGACAACTGCTACATGTTTTCTCCCTTCTTTATGTCATTTTTATACGTTTTCCGGACTAACCTATTAACAAGATGCCACAGAGCCAGTTCCTTGTTTTATGCTGTTTTTTAGTTTCAGAAAAGCTGTTTTGGAAATATTCTCGAAATTGGAAAATTCGAAGCCCGGAAGTCCTATTTTCCCCGGAAGCATCCAGAAGACCGAAGAGGAGCCGGAGAGGGGCAGCAGGGGGCCGCGCCACCCCTTAGCTAAGAACCAGGGTTATTGATACGTCATAAACGTATCCCTAATTTCTAATGCTCCATGATCATATTTTGACAATTGCTACATGTTTTCTCCCTTCTTTATGTCATTTTTATACGTTTTCCAGACTAACCTATTAACAAGATGCCACGGAGCCAGTTCCCTATTTTCTGCTGTTTTTTAGTTTCAGAAAAGTTGTTCTGGAAATATTCTCGAAATTGGAAAATTCGAAGCCCGGAAGTCCTATTTTCCCCGGAAGCATCCAGAAGACCGAAGAGGAGCCGGAGAGGGGCAGCAGGGGGCACACCATAGGGTGGCGCGGCCCCCCTGGCCGTGCCAGCTAGGGGTGTGGGCCCCCTGGAGCGCCACCGCCTTCTCCCTTTCGCCTATTTAAGCCCCCCGGCTCGAAAACCCTAGGTACCTGATCAAAATCCCCGAAAAAAGTTCCGCAGCCACCGTCACCGTCAACCCCAGATCAGGAGGGTTATGAAGCTGTTTCCGGCACCCTACCGGAGAGGAGATCATCACCGGAGGCCTCTTCATCACAATGCCTGCCTCCGGAGTGATGCGTGAGTAATTCATCCTTGGACTACGGGTTCGTAGCTGTAGCTAGATGGTTGTGTTCTCCTCATATGCTTCCATGTTTATATCTCGTGAGCTTCCTATCATGATCGAGATTGATCTTATGTAATTCTCTGTGCTGTGTTTGCTGGGATCCGATGAATATTAACCTTATGCAAAGTTGATTATAGTCTTTATTTGCATGTGTTATTTGTGATCTTGCATGCTCTCTGTTGCTAGTGGTTACTATGGCCAAGTAATTGTTAGTGACTCCATGAGGGAGTATTTATGCTCGATAGTGGGTTCATGCCTCCTTGTTGCCTTGCTCAAGTGACAGAAACGTGAAGGGGGGATGTGATGTTGCCATTAGGGAGAAAACAACGGTGAGACTGCCCGCGTGCATAATCATTCCTTACGTTACACACTTTGTTTAATGTGATTATGTGTTGCTTGCAACTTAATACTTGAGGGGGTTCGGATGATAACCTGAGGTTGGATTATTAGTCATAGATGCAGATGGATGTCGGTCTATGTATCTTGTTGTAATGCCCACACTAAATAACATAGTAATCTTCATGTCATATTGTGCACTACGGCGCAACCTTTATTTTTCAATTGCCCAACTGTATTTTGTTCACCCAGCATGCTATCTTTTATGGAGAGACACCACTAGTGAAACTACGAACCCCGGTCCATTTTTCCACACTGTTAAACAACCCACAACAATTTCCTGCTCTTTTTACTTTCTGCAAGCATACACTGTTTTTCCACACTGTACGTCTAATCTTTGTTTTCAGCAAGACCGGTGAGATTGACAACCTCACTGTACCGTTGGGGCAAAGTATTTTGATTGTGTTGTGTGAAGGTTCCACGCTGTTGCTGACACCGGTGAAGCGCCAGCACCATCGTCAGTGGCATCAACCTTCCAAAGATTCTCTTTCTCCTACTGGATTGATAACCCTGGTTCTTAACTAAGGGGAAAACTTCCTACCGCTGTGCTCATCACACCCTCCTCTTGGGGTATCCCAACGAGTGCAAGATCTGCACCATCAAGGACTTTTTCTAGCGCCGTTGCCGGGGAGAAGGAAGTCCTCTGGCAAGGGGAGTCTCTCACTCTCGATCTCTTTATTTTGTTTTTATTGTCTTGTTTTTATTTTTTTGTCTTGTTTTTATTTCTCTATATCAAAAATACAAAAAAATAGTTCTTATTCTAGTTGTTATTTTTGCTTTATCATGGTTGCTATCAATGTTTGATGTCTTTAAAACTAGATCTTATAGGCAAGGTGGGTTCACAGATGAACACCAAAAATATTATAAGGAATGTCGCTTGTCACAAGAAGGAATACACTTATGGGAGCAAATTAATAAATTGCATGAGTATGCTAAAAACTTGTGCTCCATTTATAAGGTTACTTATTGCTTTGATAAATCTTGCTGCTGTAGGAGGTATAAACACCTCCCTTTTCAATGTGAGTATAATGATGATGTTACCATATCTTCTTATGTTAAGGGAGATTATGAATTATATGATGTGGAACAAATTGAAGAATTTATTGCTTGGAAGGGTGCATTCGAAATTGCCTATTTACTTGAAAGTATTGATGATGCACCTTATAAATATGAGATTTATGCTATACTTGAATATTGCTTTGATAATTACAAGGATTGTAATTACTACATAATGGAATATCCTAATAAATTATCTCAAACTAAGGAAGTAACTGATGCCTTGCAGGAGCCTATGGAAGAAGAAATTGCTGAATCTGGAAGCTCATTGGATGAAAAAGAGGAGGAGAGTGATGATCAAGAGGAGGAAGAATGGAGCTACCCATGTCTACCTCCCAATGATATTAACTCTTTAACTCATACATTATTTGATCAAATTGATACTTGCTATACTTGTGACCTTGATACTAGTATGAATGAAACTTGTGAGAATGATATTGCTAATGTTATTTAAGATAATCCATGCTACTTGGATAAATGCTATGATAATCCTCTATTTATTCCAACTATTGATATGCATGATAATGAGGAAGTTTGTTTAGAAAATCTATATGATAATGCTCTTGATGATGGTCCTATGTCACTTGATGTTAGAAAATATAATGCTACTGAAAATAGGATTGCTATAATGTGTCCTATACCTTTTAAGAGTGATCAATCATCTTTCTTTGCTATTGCTAAAAGTGAGAAAAAAGAGGAGTTGATTTTAAATATTGATCCCACTGTTTTTGAGCTTGATATGAACTGTGTGCTTTTAGACCGTGACAAACATGCTTTATGTGATAATTATGTTGTTGAGTTTGTTCATGATGCTACCGGAAATTATTATGAGAGAGGAAAATATGGTTTTAGGAATTTTCATGTTACTAAAACACCTCTCTTTTTGTTGAAAGCTTTGAAGTTGCTTTTGTTCTACCTTCCCATGATTTCTAGTTTGAGCTCCTTTCATTTATTTCTTTACAAGATTCCTATGCATAGGAAGTGGGTTAGACTTAAATTTGTTTTACCTTTTTGTCATGATGCTCTCTTTTGCTTCAATTCATATTTCGTATGTGAGAATCTACGTGATTCCACCTTTCTATGCCTAGCTTAAAGGCTTTAAAGAAAAGCGCTACTGGGGGACAACCCATTTTATTTCGCTGTTTTCTTTCAGTTTTCCTTTGTTTTCTTTGGTGTGCTTGCACCTGGGTGTTGTCTATTTCCTTAGAAACCCCGCTGTATCTTTTCTTTTGAGTTTTTGTCGAGCCAAGTAAATCCACTAGTGGAAAGTTGAGCCTATATTTCGGATTTCTGCGCAGGAAACAGATTTCTCCTGTCCACTGTAAATTCCGTTAAACATCACAGAAAATTCGAAATGACCTGAGCTTTTTTGTTCTTAATCCTGAGTTATATACGCAACTTGTTCTAGAATACCACTTTTTTATTTGAGCAACAGAGGATTTTTAAAAAAAATCTATCTTTACCTGTTGTCCTGTTTTGACAGATTTCTGCCATTTATCGCATTTGCATCTTAATCTCTTTCTTTTGGTGTTCTTTTGAGAAAAAAGTTTTGAAAGAAGTTGTGACAGTAGCTAATGTGTTTTTGAGTGTTAGAATTTTATTGAAACTGAACCATGTGAATTTCTTTTTTTTTCAATTGCGCTAACGTTGCTAATGAAGATTTTGAGAATTTTGATGTGAAGGAAGTTTTCGAGGGTCAAGAGAAGAGGATGATATGATGTGATTAAGAAGAGTGAAAATCCTAAGCTTGGGGATGCCCTGGCGGTACATCCAAGCAAATTCCAAGAAGAGTCAAGCGTCTAAGCTCGGGGATGCCCAAGGCATCCCCTTCTTCATCAACAAATTATCAGGTCACTTCTAGTGAAACTATATTTTTATTCGGTTGCATCTTATGTGCTTTAATTGGAGCGTCTTTTATTTTTGTTTTTATTTTGCTTTCAGTTTGTTTTTACTTTCATAATAAGCTTGGTTGGACCCCAGCATTCTTTTATTGGAGAGTGACACGCTCCGCTTTTTCATGAGAATACGTTGTATTCTTAGTCTCTGTCTAGCTGCGGCATTTATTCAGCTTCTGTTTTGCATGCATATCTTATTAGAGCCGTTAGTTTTAGTAGTATTATTTGAGTACTCTCATGTTTGCTTGCTGTATCATAAATATTATTTTTGTTAAAGCATGTTTTGTATGGTGCTTGTTGGGAGAAACGAAAGAAAATTGTTGCTTGAGGTAGAATTTATAGCAGTACTAGTAGAAGCTTGTATAGACTGTGGCTAGGACTTGTTCATGCCATGCTAAATATTATTTTAGTTTTAAAGCCTTGTGTTTATTGAGTAGCATGATTATCCTCAAATAGCTGAGAGTGTTTAATATGTATTGAAAGATTCTTGAGTTGTTCTTGTCATAGTAAAGCATCAATGTATGGTATTCTCTTTCGAATGTTTTATTTGGTTGACTTGGCGCATGCTCACACCATGTTTATGACTGCAAACCAGTCACGAATAGCCTCCATGACCACTTAGTTTTTGAACTTGTGATACTGCTTATGTTTTAATTAATGATGATTATGTCGCTATGCATGATTATGGCTCTTATGCTCTCTTGATTTGTCGCTCCCAGTATTTTGCTAACCTCCACCTGTACTGAGTATGAGATCTACTCATGCATACAAACTCCCTTAAGCCAAAGTTTTTCCCATTGTGTCCACCATACCTACCTATATGTGGTATTTAACTGCCATTCCAAAGTAAATTTCTCATGTGTTACCTTTAAAACTTTCAAAATTACTCCTCCTTTATGTTGCTGTTTTTGCTCATGAGGACGTCAATAGAGAATATTTATCTCACTTGTTGATTGGATTTCACACCCTGGACTAGTGGCTTCATCCGCGTATCCAAATGATAGAAGAGATGGCAGCGGGGTGCCCAGCCCCAAATTAATGCATACAAATTCTCTTCACTATTTTTGCCCCTGATTTATCAGTCAAAGCATAATTGTGTAAACAAAAGAGAAAGAGTGACGACCTTCTACACTAGTTGCGTCCTTCACCATGGGAGCCGCTCTTGTGAATCCAGTTGACTTGTGACGTACTATATTTTCTGTTTACTATTCGTTGACATTAGCATACATCTCCCAAAATATAGACACTCCTCCACGGTATGTGATTATTAGCAGGCAACCGAGGATTCGGTTAGCCATGGTTTGTGAAAGATGGATGGGAGGAGTGTCAACTTTTAATACCTATGTTTAATAAAATAAAAGCTCTAGCACATGAGTGATCCCTGCTTCCCTCTTCAAAGGGCCTTTCTTTTACTTTTATGTTGAGTCTCCATCTTCTAACTTTATGCACAGTTGAGAGAGCATTTTTGCCATTCTGATTTCTATGTGCATTTTTCCCACAAGCCTTAATAATTACTTCATGATGTGTTATTATTTGTTCTTAAATTATTTGTTCCAGTCTTCCTCTTGAACTTTGAAGGTGTCCTGGCATTTATGTTTTGCCCGACTCTTAAGGACTATCGAAATATCACTTTGCCATGCTTTCTCTATACCCGAAACAAACGTTTACCTTTCTTTGCATTATTATTCATGATCCTTTATTTGAGTTACTCTTCGTGATGCAAAGTAATTGCTATGCTTTATTATTAAAGTTTTATTTATCATGCTTGTGTTTAAAGTCTTATGATCTTAGCCTGCATATGCTTTTACATTAGATTGATCAAATTGTGTTAGTAGAATGTCACCTCAGAAGTTATTGTTTTATCGTTTACCTACTCGAGGAAGAGTAGGAACTAAGCTTGGGGATGCTTGATACGTCATAAACGTATCCCTAATTGCTGATGCTCCATGATCATATTTTGACAATTGCTACATGTTTTCTCCGTTCTTTATGTCATTTTTATACGTTTTCCGGACTAACCTATTAACAAGATGCCACAGAGCCAGTTCCCTGTTTTCTGCTGTTTTTTAGTTTCATAAAAGTTGTTCTGGAAATATTCTCATAATTGGAAAATTCGAAGCCCGGAAGTCCTATTTTCCCCGGAAGCATCGAGAAGACTGAAGAGGAGCCGGAGAGGGGAAGCACGGGGGGCACACCATAGGGTGGCGCGGCCCCCTGGACGTGCCAGCTAGGGGTGTGGCCCCCCTGGAATGCCACCGCCTTCGCTCTTTCGCCTATTTAAGCCTCCCGGATGGAAAACCCTAGGTACCTGATCAAAATCCCCGAAAAAGTTCCGTAGCCGCCGTCACCGTCAACCCAGATCAGAGGGGTTCTCAAGCTGTTTCCAGCACCCTGCTGGAGAGGAGATCGTCACCGGAGTCCTCTTCATCACCATGCCTGCCTCCGGAGTGATGCGTGAGTAGTTCATCCTTTGACTACGGGTTCGCAGCTGTAGCTAGATGGTTG